>CM033715.1:25018474-26218474 GCA_019671005.1 Hibiscus mutabilis
ACATGCACACCATACCTTATATATATTAGTAATACTCATGCAAACAATAAACATATAATATAATAAGTATACATGCAACACTAATATGTATTTACAGGTAAAAATAAGTGATTACAGTTGCCCCTCTTTGCTTGTTCTCATGGAATGGGAAACAAAGCAAAGATTCATAAGCACTCATTTTTATCAGACTTCCCTGTTTGTAGCTTTGGAAAAACGTGTTCTTTTGGACATCTCCGCTCTTCCTTAGCTGAATCTTCGGGCTCGTAAGTTCTTCCTATATAGAGCTTCGTCACCTTCCGATCTTGGAGCTACAGGCTCTTCCTATATAGAACCCTTCACTCTGAAACCTCGAGTTATGAGTCTCTCCTATATAGAACCTTTCACTTCGAGACTGTAAAGCTTGGAGTCCTTCCTATATAGAACTCTTCGCCTTCAACGCTGGTTTCTCCTATATAAAACCTTTTGCGCCGCTGATGGATTCTTCCGACTGGGAGTTCTTCCTATATAGAACTGCTAGTCTTCAAACCCTGTAGCCGTCAGTCCTTCCTATATAGAACTTTTGGCGTCTGAAATCTCAGAGCTACAGGTTCTTCCTATATAGAACCTTTCACTCTAAGACAATGAAGCTCGGAGCATTTCCTATATAAGACTCTTCGCTTTCGACAACAAAGTTTCCTATATAACCCTCGTGTCATAGGTGAATTCCTTCGACCGGGAGTTCTTCCTATATAGAACTGTGAGTCTTCACCTTGGAGCCGTCGGTCCTTCCTATATAGAACTTTTCGCGCTGAAATCTTGGAGTTACTGGATTCTTCCTATATAGAATCTTTTACTCTAAGACAATGAAGCTCGAGCCCTTCCTATATTGAACTCTTCGCTTTAAACACAGCAGATTTCCTATATAATCTTGCGTGTCATGGGTGAATTCCTTCAACTCGAGTCCTTCCTATATAGAATCGCTAGTCTTCACCCCGAGTCATCAGTCCTTCCTATATAGAACTTTCAGCTTCTGAAGCCTCGGAGAGGAGGATTCTTCCTATATAGAACCTCTCTCTGGAGCTTGAAAACATATGCCTTTTGTATGTAAAAACATTGTCTTCTCATTTGGGATTCACACCACGATGGCCATCGATGTCTCTTTGGATCTGCAGATACCTGTCTGAGATAAAAACAAAATGCTATGACAAATGAATTGACATGCTCCTAATCCTAGTGATGTCTGACTATTCATGATGCATGAGTGTCAATATCTTAGTGGGCTTGTATTGGTCCTTATTTGATCTTGATGTTCACTTTCTCCTTTCTTACGGGCATCGATACCCCGCTTCACTGTCAGGTTCAACCATTCCAACCTTTCTTTTTCTCTAATTACGACTTGGAATTCTAAAGTGCCTTTTCGGGTTTTCACTTTAGAGAGAGTTTTTTTTAGGGGTGCCCTTCTGGGTTTTCACCCAAGAGATCTCTCTTGTTATCTCGCATGCCTTCCTTGAATAGTTAGGACGTACGCCATTGGTCATCCTATCCGGTTGTTTGAAGCTTTCCTCCTTCCCTATCAACAGCCATTATGTAGGGAACTAGAAGACGGAGTTAGCATCGTTTTCTTTGATCACCTGCATTTTTAAGGTTAAATCACAGTAATGCTCTGAAATCTCTTGTTTCACTATAAGCCTATGTTAACTTATCTGACTGAAATTGACAAGAAGGCAAGGAATGGATGCTCACAAACACAGTTTTATTACGATTAAGGGCTTGGGATATCTTAAAAAGAAAGGTATGACACACATGAGAAAAAAGAAAAGTTAAGTATGAAATACAAGATCCCTCATTATCTTCGATGTGAATGATACATGATCCTGTCAACTTATGTAGAATTTTTTGCCTGAAGCCTCCTCTTCATGACGTTCATGGGGATACCCTTCTCTTCGGATATTCAACTTTGATCACGGGTTTTCGCCCTGAGCTCTCCATTTTTGTTCTCTTTTTCGTTTTTTTTTCAAATATAGTATTTCTTGACAGCATCAGAATTTACAGGATTTTCAGCTCGTCTCCATCCATTTCTGTTAGGATCAGGGCTCCTCCTGAGAAGGCCTTTTTTACGACGTACGGTCCTTCCCAGTTGGGCATCCATTTTCATCGAGAATCTTTCTGGATAGGGAGGATTTTTTTTAGCACCAGATCCCTTTCTTTGAATTCTCTTGGGCGTACTTTTTTGTTGTATGCCTGCACCATCCGCTTTTGGTACATCTGACCATGACAAATGGCCTTTAGTCTCTTTTCATCAATGAGACTTAGCTGGTCGTATCTGGCCTGCACCCATTCGGCTTCTTCCAATTTTACTTCGTTTAAGACTCGGAGAGACGAGATCTCTACCTCGATTGGGAGTACTGCTTCGGTACCATACACCAAGGAGTAGGGTGTTGCCCCTGTTGACGTGCGAATGGACGTCCTATAGGAGAAAAGGGCAAATGGCAACTTCTCATGCCAATCCCTGTAGGTATCTGTAGTCTTCGCTATGATCTTCTTTATGTTCTTGTTTGCTGCTTCCACTGCTCCATTCATTTTAGGACGATAGACTGTAGAATTGTGGTGTGTTATCTTGAATTGAGTGCACACGTCCGTCATTATTTTGTTATTCAGATTGGAAGCTTTGTCGGTGATGACCCGTTCCGGCAATCTGTATCGACAAATAATCTCCTTCTTTAAGAACTTACATACTGTAGTCCTGGTGATATTGGCGTAAGACGCTGCCTCTACCCATTTAGTGAAGTAGTCTATGGCGACCAAAATGAAACGGTGTTCATTGGAAGCTTTCGGATGAATCTGCCCGATGACGTCCATGCCCCATGCTGCGAAAGGCCACGGAGAATTCATGGTGTGTAAAGGCGATGGGGGTGCGTGAATTTTGTCAGCGTAGATTTGGCATTTGTGGCATTTCCTGGCATAATCAATGCAATCTCCCTCCATGGTCAACCAGAAATAACCATATCTCATAATTTTTCGGGCTATAGACTGCCCGTTGGCGTGCGTTCCACAGAGCCCGTCATGTACTTCGGCTAAGATCTCCTTCGCCTCCCGGGCATCCACACATCTCAGCAATGTCTGATCATGGCTCCTCCTATATAGGATCTCCCCATCTAGGACATATTTTGTTACCATTTTTCTGAGCGTTTTTCTGTCATTGTCATTTGCCCCTTCTGGATACTTTCGAAGCTTGACATATTGCAAGATGTCATAGTACCATGGGTTTCCATCAATCTCTTCCTGTACATTACAACAATGAGCAGGCCTTTCAAACGTCTGCATCTCAATGGGTTTCATTTCTGCTCCGGTGTTTGTTTTAAACATGGATGCCAAGGTTGCCAATGCATCTGCCATCTGATTTTCTTCTCGGGGCAGGTAATTGAAGTTGACCTCTTCGAACTCTTTGGTGAGCTCCTGGATCAATTCGTAATATTTGACCAACTTCGGGTCCCTGGTTTCCCATTCCCCGCGCAATTGGTATATGACTAAGGACGAATCTCCGAACACTCGAAGTTCCTTAACCTTTCTCTCAATAGCTGATTTCAGTCCCATGACGCAAGCTTCGTATTCAGCTATATTGTTTGTGCAGAAGAATTCCAATCTGCTGGTGAAAGGATAATAGATGTCCTCAGGAGAAATTAGCACTGCCCCTATCCTATGTCCGAGGGCGTTAGAGGCTCCATCGAAGTAAAGTTTCCATGATTTGTCATCTGAAACCTCTTCTTCGGTTGTAATGCACATCAAGTCTTCGTCTGGGAAATTAAAGTTCAATGCCTCATAGTCATCCGAAGCACGACTAGCTAGGAAATCTGCTACGGCACTCCCCTTTACGGCTTTCTGGTTAACGTATACGATGTCAAATTCGGATAATAGCATCTGCCATCGGGCCATCCTTCCCGTTAGTGCTGGCGCTTCCATTAAGAACTTCAATGGATCTAGCTTGGATATCAACTAGGTAGTATGGTACAGCATGTACTGTCTAAGCCGCCTGATAGCCCAAACTAGAGCACAACACAGCTTCTGCACTGGCAGGTATCGCGTTTCGCAATCATTGAATTTCCTGCTTAGGTAATAGATGGCTTGCTCTTTTTTTCTTGACTCATCGTTTTGCCCCAGTACGCATCCCATTGAATTCTCAAAAACTGTCAAGTAGAGAATTAATGGTCGACCAGGTACTAGTGCGACTAAAATTGGAGCATTTGTCAGGTATTTTTTGATCTTTTCTAGGGCTCTTTGACATTCTTCATCCCACACACCAGGATTATTCTTTCTAAGAAGTTTGAAGACCGGGTCACATTGGTCGGTTAATTGGGAAATGAAACGAGAGATATAATTCAGCCTCCCCAGGAAACCGCGAACTTCTTTCTGAGTGCGGGGTGGTGAGAGGTCCTGGATGGCCTTCACTTTATCTGGATCAATCTCAATCCCTCTTCTGCTTACCACGAACCCTAGGAGTTTTCCAGAAGTAACGGCGAAGGTACACTTGGCAGGATCGAGCCTCAGTTGGTACTTCCGTAGTCTTTGGAATAGTTTTCTCAAGTTTTGTAGGTGCTCTTCCTCTGTTCGGGACTTGGCAATCATATCATCCACGTATACTTCTATTTCTTTGTGCATCATGTCATGGAAAAGAGTCATCATTGCTCTTTGGTATGTTGCCCCTGCGTTCTTTAACCCAAACGGCATCACTCGATAACAAAAAGTGCCCCTATATGGTTATGAATGTGGTCTTCTCCATGTCGTTAGGGTCCATCTTTACCTGGTTGTACCCTGAGAAGCCGTCCATGAAGGAAAACCATGAATGTCCTACGGTGTTGTCAACCAGCGTGTCAATATGTGGTAAAGGGAAGTTGTCTTTAGGGCTGGCTCGGTTCAGATCCCTATAATCTACACACATATAAACTTTCTCGTCTTTCTTTGGTACTGGTACAATGTTTGTAACCCATTCGGGGTATTTGGCTACCTCCAAGAATCCCACATCAAATTGTTTTTCACTTCTTCTCGGATCTTTAACAACATATCTGGTCTCATTCTCCGAAGTTTTTGCTGTATTGGTTTGCATTCCGATTTTGTTGGCAATTTGTACACCACTATGTCGGTATTCAACCCTGGCATATCTTGATAAGCCCAGGCAAAGACATCCTTGAATTCCTGAAGTAGGGCTATCAGTTCGTGCTTGGTTTTTGAGGAAATCGCCGTTCCTACTTTTATTTCTTTTCTCTCTTCTTCAGTCCCCAAGTTTACAACTTCTGTTTCTTCTTGATGGGGCATGATCTGCCTTTCTTCGTTGTCCACCATTCTCTTTAACTCTTCCGGGACCTCACTTTCTATCTCATCATATCCTTCCTCAATTCCCTCCAAGACCTTAGGGCATTCGAAATTCACTCCAGGATTGGATCCGGTATCATTCATATCGTCAATCATGAGCGACCTGCATTAAATGAGAATGAATTGTATTGGGAAAGAGACGGCTTTATATGAAGGGAATGAACATGAAGAATGCATGAATGAAATAAATGAAACTTTGGTCATTTTAGGAAAGTGGGGATATTTTCATTTCAATCAAAAAGTTAACATAGGTGCCCGTGCAAAGAGATCCCCATTGTTTACGGGCAAAAACAAAAGGTTGATTTGGAGCATTACTCTGATCTATTCCTAAAAACTACAGGTAGATCAATGCAGCTCCAGTTATCGAGTGTTTCCCCGGGACGGCAAGGGCGGATGTTGGTCAACATTTTGTTGCCTCGGTCCTTTTCAGCTATCATGTTGATGTACATCCCTTCAAATGATTCACTGAGTATCTCCTCCTGGTTGAGTACTTCATTTTTCTTCATTGCCTCTCCAACATCTTGACCTGGCTGGTAGAACCCTCCGGAGACAAAAGTGGTTTTCAAACTAGGAAAGGACATCGGTCTCCACGGAATGTCTTCTCCTTTAGATCTGGCTTTTCTTTGCTCCTCCTTCCTCTTATATTCCTCTTTCTTCTATTGGACGCTTGGTTGGTAACCTAGCCCGGAACGATCCTTCTTGGTTATCATATTCTTGGGTCTTAGGTTTCCTTATAATTTCTTCCCCAACCCTTTTCCTACTTTGGCTCCTCGGCCCAGAGTTTCTGCGACGGTCATCTTGGTACAATTAGATAACCTGGGGTAGGGGATCTGACTTCCCTCCGAAACGAATGTGGCATTTACTAGTTCCAATGCTCGGAACGAGCATTCTGCAGCATCTTCATCATTTTGAATGTAGGGGGCGTCTGATGTCACTGAAGCAACAAATTCCTGCTCTGCCTCTACTGTGACCAATTTGCCTTCGACTATAAATTTTAATTTCTGATGCAATGATGAGGGGACAACTCCTGCTGAGTGGATCCATGGTCTTCCCAACAAGCAGTTGTAAGATGGTTTTATGTTCATCACCACAAAATCGATCACATATTCAGTTGGTACGATCAATAGGGGCACCTCAATTTTCCCCATTGTTCCTCTTTGCGTACCATCAAAGGCTCTTACCGAATTGTGGCAGGGCTTTAGGTGCGAACCATCTATTGGCAGTTTTTGCAGGGTCACCATAGGCAAGACATTCAATGCTGACCCGTTGTCGATCAGTACGCCAGGTACTACATACCCTTTGTAGTGGGTAGTGATGTTAAAGGCTTTGGTGGACCCCATTCCTCCCTCAGGGATCTCATCATCACTGAACGTTATATGATTATAGGCAGTGATATGCCCCACTATCATGTCCATGTTTGTTACAGAAATGTCCTGGGGCACAAAAGTTTGATTCAGCACTTTCAATAGCGTCTCCCGGTGCTTTTCTGAACTCAAGAGTAATTCCAGCACTGTGATCCTGGCTGGTTGCTTTCGTAGTTGTTCCACTACGTTGTACTCGCTATGTCTCGAGAACTTTAGAAATTCTTTGGCCCGGGCCTCAGTTACCAGCTCATTTATCTTCGGGGGAGGTTCTTCTCCAAATATCTGCGTGGGGCTAACTGTTGTACTCTTCCCCTTATCTTTTTCAGCTGCTTTCAAAGCCTCGGAGGAATAACATCTGCCACTCCTTGTGAAATGGCCTACCTCACCAGTATTTACATCGTTCTGGCTTTGTTGGTCTTTTAGCGTAGGCTCTTTTACCTGACCGTGTTCTGGTTTTTCTGGCGTGGTCACATTTACAGCATAATTCCAGGGGATTTGTCGCATATCTTTGAATGGGAATGGAGATGGTGCTGAAATGATGATCTTGGGACTTATCTTGCTGGTTTCTCATTGGGAGACACCTGTATTCCCTGGCTTGGGAGAGATGATAAAAGGTCTATCATTCCCGTATTTAGATTTGGGGCTATCCGTCATGTGTACGTCCGACCCCTTCTTCCCCATAGGCTCCTCAAAGAATTCTATTTGCCTTTCATTCATCAATTGCTGCACCAATTTCTTGAACTCATCACATTCTTGGATATCATGCTCTTCAGTCTGGTGGAATTCGCAATACACTCCGCATCTCTTCTGCCTTGTTATCATGCCTTTGTCGATCATACGGGCCATGCATAACTGTTGGAATACCCACCGTAAAGGAGACTTGATTTCTGACACATCATCCTTAATCCTCCTGGTAAAGTATTCTTCAATAACATTTACTCCTCTGCTCCCATGATTAGGCAGCGGGTTATTGGCTACACTCGGCTCTTCAAACTTCAATATCCCGAAATCGATTAAGTTCTGCACAAGCTTTTTGAAGGCAAGGCAGTTCTTAGTGGGATGTCCAGGGGTACCGCCGTGATAGTCGCAATGCGCGTTCGGATTATACCAAGACGGGAAGGGCGGATTGACAGGAGTAACAATGTATGGACGGACCAGGTCTGCTTCATACAACTGGAATAAAGTTCTGAGTACGAAACAGGTAGGGGAGTGAAAGTTCTTCTCTCTTTCTCTTTTCTGGCGATTCTCTCATCTCTTTGATTCGAGTTTTGTGTTTTTCCCACAGGTGCTTATGGCTGTGAGACTGTGAAGTTCTTTGGGGCGGTATAAGTGCTGGTAGTGTTTACTTCATTTATCTTGTTATACTTTCGAGACCCTTCCCCACCATCAATTCTACCACTCTTAATTGCCAGACTTTTAGAGTATTGACAAATAACGGCGTAATTTAATGCTCCAAGATAGGTGGCTGAATTTGGGCGACCACTTCTCTCCACCTTTGGGCGTATTGCCGCAGGCTTTCGTTGGACTTCTGCCCCATATTTTCTAACATAATTCTGTTGGGGGTCATGTCTATTGCTCAGTAAATGCTTTTGATAGATCTTTCCATGTCTTAACATTTGCCTTGCTCAACTGAGTGTACCAACGTAACGCCGCTCCAGTTAGACTGTCCTGGAAACAATGGATCAGTAGCTTTTCGTCCTTATGGTAGGCCGTCATCTTTCGACAGTACATTGTTATGTGTGCGGAAGGATATGTGGTTCCATCGTATTTGTCGAACTCTGGCGTTTTAAATTTTGGCGGTAGGACAAGATCGGACACCAGACTTAAGTTGCTAGCGTCATTTCCTGATTCTTCATTTGATTGTAACGCTTTAAATTTTTCCTCCATGAGGCGAAATCTTTCCTCCCACTTTTTCTCTACCTCATTCCTGATTCTTTCAACCATGTTCAGGTCCGACACTTCTTCTTCATAGAGTGCTTCAGCATCGAGGGGTTGAGTCTCAGGTACCCCTATTTGAAAACTAGAAGACATTCCTGCAGGGTCAATATACATCTTCCTAGCCGGGTTTGGTGCAGTTGGTTGAACCTTGTAGTGAGCTGGGGTACCCTCTGGCTCTTGAATGGTTTCTCCTTAGATTCTTTTTCCAAGACTCTTAGCCAACAATGCGGTTATGTCGGATACTATAGATGCTTGCGACTGTGCAATCTGATCACTGAGGCTTCTCTGGGCCTCTTCAAGCCTTGTCTCGAGCTCTTTTTGCCCTCTTTCTAGACTGATTATCTTGTCTTCCATGAGCTTTCTTTGTAACCGGGTAAAGTATGGGTGATGAATGATTGCGGGTTAACTACACACAACGACACAATATTCATAATGTTAATATGGTTGCAAGAAATAAATGCATGTATAATGATGCGAATGTCATGATGCAAATGCAAGAATGTATGCAGATAAGGTACTGATTCCGCTGGTAATCACCCTTTTCAACTACTTCCACGGGAATTAAAGGGTCTAGATTACAACAAAGTTCGTGTTACAAAATAAAGATCCCTAATACAAAATATCTAATTACAACACCGAGTCTTATAGATAAGCTCTAGCTCTATCTCCTAATTTTCCAATTGCCCTGAGCAGCTTGAGGAACCTGTGAGCTTCTTCCATTTCCGGGACTATGAAAGGTCGGAGTGTCTCAGCCTCGACAGCTAAATCATTCACATGCCTGGCGACTCGCTGTATGTCCACCATTAGGTTTGCGTAATACTGGTCCCTGTCCTGTACCATCCGGGCAGCGTCGCGCAGTCTCTTTTGCCAATAGGTGTCCCCTCCAGCTGCAGCTTCCTCGAACGCACTAATTCTTTCCTTGTAATCCTCAACAGTTGCTTCGAGGGACTCAATTCGTGCTCGTAACATGCTTACTTCGCGTTCTCTTTCTTGCAGCTCAGCGAAGCCATTCCTGCGGCAGTACATTCGAAGTGAGTGTTCAACTTCCGCCACCTTTCCTTTTAATTCGCCATTCTGACTTTGGCTTTGCTCCAGACTTTGAATAGTGTCATCGTACAACTTTTGCATTTCTAACAGTCTATTTCGGCTACTCATGGACTTTCTTTTCCATACGGCGACGCTTTCTTTCTCATGATGGACAGCTTGTTTTCCCTTGTTGATTTCTTGCCTGAGTCTTTCCTTTTCCTGATCAATGGCCTTCTTGGAGGACCGTTTTTCTTCTTCCATAGCCAACCGGCAGCTTTCTATCTCTTTCTCGATTGTCCTCTTGCTGATTTCTCGTTCTTCTTCAACCAAACGGATACCATTCATCCTTTCTCTTTCCACGGCTATGAATTGACTCCGGCTGGCCTTCTGTATTTTTGCTTGTAGTAGAAGGGCATCTTTTTGATAAAGAGCATTCTTGTCGTTCAAATCTGCATTTAATTTCTTTAACTGCCTAATGATCCCGTCCCGCTCGTCAACCTCTAAGCTTGCCTTATAGAGCTCGCTCACATGTTGGGTCTGTTGGATGTCCATTTTCCTTTTAACTTCTTCGAGTTCATTCCTTAAGATGTCAGCTTCAGATGGTACCACCCTTGTAAGCTCTTCAAGTGACACTGCTGGTCCTTGATCAGATTCGGGAATCACATTATTAACCCTCAAACGTCTCCAAAGATCGTATTCTAGGGTAGTCATGTGCTCAGTATCTCCTTCCACTCTGATCCGGTAGCAATGGTCCCAGACCCTCATGATGGTCTGAATTTTTCCTTTGAACTCCCCTTTGAAAAGAAATTCAGTTTGGCTTAATCCGGTGGTATTGGGAATGAACTATCGTGATCCGAATTGTCGAGACACTAAAAGCGGAGCACAGGCGATCCCTCCATGCAATCCCAAAATCATCAGCCAGTTGAAGTCACCACAACTGTATAGAAAATAATTAACTTTACCGAGCCATGGGACCCTCCATGCTATGTCTTCATCTTGAATGTTCCTGAAGAAACTGGTCCACATTTTTGTTTTCAAATCCTCTCACCATTCCTTTGCTAAGTACTCCCGTAAAGGCGAAAAACCTTGGAAGGATATCCCCGGCAGGACCCTCGTCGGTGTCTTCCACATGTGACTCTGAATCCATACTTGTAACAGCTGTGCGCATCCTCGAAAACATCCTTCTTCATGTTTCCGGCTAGCATTTAAGGAAATGAAAGTCTCAACCAAGATTGCTGGTACTGGGTTTGCTTTCCGTTTCACCCGTTCAAACAAATCCAGAATGGCTATGTTAATGTTCCCGAGTACTCTTGGAAAGATCACCAAGCCATATATTCCTAAGGCGAACAAGTCCATTTTCTTTGCCTCGTCTGGATGTGTCGGTATGATGTCCCGAATACTTTCCCATGCAAAGACTGTATTGTCTCCTCGGATCTGAATGAGGCCATTAACCCAATCGTCACTCATTCCCGCAAAGGTTTTGAGTTTCGCAGTGTAATTCTGATTCCTCGGAGGCTTTGCGTAGATCCAATCTTCCTGAATATTTTTCTGGTTAAGTAAAGCAGTGTATTCTTCTACCGTAGGCATCATGTCCTGCCCATTGAAGGTGAAGCAGCAAAAAGCCGGATTCCAGAACTGGACTATAGCTCGGAGTAGGGGTTGGTTAACCCGAACATATAACAACTGTGCAATGTCGCCATAACTATCGCAGAACAAGTCTTGTAGTCTTCGGTCCCATCTTTCCCAAATACTTTGAAGATCTCATAGGTCGCTTACATTGGAGACTCACATAGGTGTACCCTGCTATTACGCGTTCGTTCGGCAAACTGTCCCCTTGGATTTTCTGGTTGACCTCTGACCAATGTCTGACTGGAAAATTAAGCTCTTCTTTCCTAAGACACCTTTTTTCCATGGTGAAAAACTTTCTGATCAGGCAAACCACTTGATCCAGTACCTTTATGTGATGCAAATGCATGATGTATGAAAAAAAAAAAAGCGAAAAAAAAAACAAGTCAGATTACGGATAAAATTAATGAATATGTAAATAAAATGACAAAATTAAACAGAATAAACACACAAAACAACCCTATTTATCCCGTCTAAAACACCTAAGGTTGTCCACATGGCTCTAACAGGGTGGGTTTCTATGTTCTCTACATGCAGTGTTGGTGCTAGGAGGTACCCAAATTGTCCTTGCTGTCCTCTACTAAGAGTAGCAAGGCCCCCGATCATCACAAATTTTAGGCTCCTTTCAACCGGGTTCAATTCAGGGGGACCCATTCGCTTATGCCCGTACGAAGGAACGATATCCTTACGAAAGCATAAGTTACTCGAGCCCCGAAAGGTACTTGCTAGGCCCATACGGGAGAATGATATCTCCACGAAAGCATTAGCGTTTTCCCTCCACTTAGAAAGACGGGTTTATATGCCATATTTTAAATGCGTTAAAATAAACGCGCAATTATGAACGAATGTTAATTTAATAGTCACTTTAATCCGGGACTTCCAATGTTAGTAAAGCGGTAATTATTTTAAAAGCTTGACTCTCATTTGTTTTTGAAAAAAAAACAAAAAATTATCCCCAGCGGAGTCGCCATCTGTAGCGATGTCTTTTTTTTATCGCTAAAAAACGTGGGATTTTCGATGTGTTTTTGAAAGGTGTTCGTGATTTCTTGGATATAAAATATTTATTCCGTGGGGTTTTTAAAAGAAACCGCATTTAAAAAAAATGGAGTCGCCACCGGCCACTTAGGTAGGCCGGACACCATAAAACCAGAGATTCAAAAAGATTGGGTTCGGGAGTCGGTTACGGATGGGGAAGGATTAGGACCCCCACACCGCCCAAAATTGGTACTTTAATAATTACCGCTCTATTAATATTGGATTTTCCGGATTAAAGTGACGATTATTTTAAAATTCGTTCATAATTGCGAGTAAATTTTAAGGGCCCCGTTATCCGAGAATAAACGCCCAACCACTATCACTACGCCTGATACTGGCCCCGTTTACGCTCGGATAAAAGGGCACCGCATTAACAATTTATATACCATATGCAATTTTAGTGACAAAAATATAAGACATAGCAGATAATTTAAGAACAATAAATACTCACATAATAGAATATAATCTAACATATATGAAATACGTAATTAAAACACACATATACATACCAAGCTTAATATCAAATATAAGCAAACTTAACATACCACAACAACAAGGTAGGAATAAATACATATATAGACGAACATATATTTCAAAAAGACATACATACTAGTAATAAAACATATTTCAACATATATGGGATAATATATCAAAAAAGAAAATACACTAACATGTAACCTAAAAATGCCAAGAGAACATACACATATAAAAATATATAAAACATGCTGTGTACGAAACAACTAGAACATAACATACTTAATACGAATAACCGGATAAAAAAGATACATAACTATCATAAGCTTAATACACATATACATGTAAACATAAAATACGAGACATATACGAGGGATATAAAATAAGACAAAAGAATACATTAACATATACGATTATAATACAAACATGAGTATTTACAAAGAAACAGGACTGAAATGAAAGAAAAATAAAAGTCAGTGGCAGAAATTAAAGAACAATAATATGTAATTTAGGGACGAAAATGCGAAGTAAACGGAACCTAAAAGGATCAAAACTGTAATTAGACCAAGGGGCAGACCCAAAATGAAAAGTTCAAAAACGCAGGATGGTTAAAGGCGTAATTTTACCATTTGAAAACTGATTCGGTGTAATTTAGGGACTGGATTACAAGATTTTGAAAAACAAGAGGGACCAGAGTTGTAAATATACCATGCGGCAAGACAAAAGTGAAAATATTGGAAAGTGGGGGGATTTAGTGTGTAATTTACCCATTTAACGAAATAATAATAACTATATAAACCCTTCTTTTAGGCCGAATCCAATTTTCCCCCATTTCGTTTCATTTTTCGGTTTTGCAATAACTATCCCATGAGCCTCAAAAATCTACCAAAATAACCCCCGTCTCATCCTCGACACGAATCTGAGGTTGGATTCAGAGGATACGCCTATATTTGCCCTAGATCTAGGAAATACGAAACGAAAAAAACCCATGTTTTAAACCCAAAATGAAACTAAAAGGGGTCTCTCATTCCCTTCAGTTCACTGTATCTGGCTTGGGGAAGCCGAAAGGCTTGTTACTGAGGAGGGAAGACCCACAAACAGCGACAGTAAGACGACTCTCCCACTTTTTTTATTTACCTCTTTTGTATATGCATGCAAAAATAAAAAAGAGAAACGAGTATTTACCACTGGACTTTTCTTTCGATTATAACTTGACTGATTACAACTTTGTTCCATTCGATTACAACTCTCTGTTTTTTCTGTTACCCTTCTCTTTGTTACAAAATATTTTGTTTCGTACATATATATGCTTGTCTTTTGTTTTGATGCAAGTTGCATGTTATTTGCCTTTTTTCAGATCTGGACTGACATTTCTTTTCTTACTGTGTTTGACATATTCTGAGCGCGGTGGTTGAAGATCGGCATGGTGGTGGTGTGGGAGTTCTGCCAGCGGCCAGACGTGTTCTCGGCCGTTAGATCATATCTGATCTAACGGTCGAGATGGCTTGAAGGATGGACGGCCCAGATGAAGCCTCGATTTGGTGAAACGACTCCAGATCATGCCACATGGAGCTCAGCAGTCGAGGAGTCAGAGCGCGTGGGGCTCACGCACGCGTGGGATATCAAAGCGTCCGCGCGTGGCACTCGAACGGTCCATACGTGTGGAGCACGCGGCTGGCAGATATTTTAGTCCTTGGTTAGATCGTGGCCATTGGATCAGATCTTGATCCAACGGCCCACAGTCACCTGCACACACAGTAACTGTAATTAGATAGGGTTTGGGCCAACCGGGCCTTGTAACTATTTGTAATTGGACTTGGACTGTAATATATTTATTTAATATATATATATATATATATATTGGATTTCATTTCATATCAGCCCAATAATATTAATAATAATATAATTATAGCAGCAATACATATACATAATACAAACGTATACTTATACAAACATTAATTAATATAACATACTAGCATGCGTACATATAATCATACACATAATTAACATAACATCTATATACATTAAACAAATACGCTTGTACTCTAGATACATACGCGACACACATACACCATTAATACGTATACATACATAGCTTATAATATACATGCACACCATACCTTATATATATTAGTAATACTCATGCAAACAATAAACATATAATATAATAAGTATACATGCAACACTAATATGTATTTACAGGTAAAAATGAGTGATTACATTGTGAAACGAGAATAAAGCAAAGATCATAAGCACTCATTTTTGTCCTACTCCATGTTTGTGGTCTCGAAATCACGAGTTCTTCTGGAACTTTTCACTCTTTTTCGGCCAACTCTTCAAGCTTCAATCTCTTCAATGCCCCGATTTATTCTCGTCTTGACATTAAAAGAAAAGCTTCACATCATGCCCGAAGGTCTTACTGATAGCTCGGAGGACTTAAGAAATGGATCCATACCAAAAGGGCTACCAAAATCCCTTAAATGATGCCCTAGTTTCTACCCGTCTTGGCATCAAAATAAGGTTGACATCATGCCCAGAGGTCTTACCGATGAACCGAATAACTTAACATCGTGGCCGAAGAACTTACTAATGGCCAGAAGGACTTAAGAAATGGATTCACACCAACATGTCTTCCAATATCCCTTAAAATGATACCCAAGTTTCTTTATGTCTTGACATCAAAAGAAGGTTCAACATCATGCCCGAAGGACTTTAGAAATGGGTTCACGCCAAAATGGCTACAAAATCCTTTAAAATGATGCCTCAGTTTTTGGTCGTCTTGACATCAAAAAAGGTTGACATCATGCATAGAGGTCTTACTGACGACTCGGAGGACTTACTAAATGGATTCACGCCAACATGGCTATCAATATCCCTTAAAATGATGCATCGGTTACTACCAGTCTTGACATCAAAATAAGGTTTAACATCATGCCCAGAGGTCTTACTGATGGCCCGGAGGACTTAAGAAATGAATTCACGCCAAAAGGCTACCAATATCCCTTAAAATGATGCCCCAATTTCTACCAGTCTTGATATCAAAATAAGGTTTAACATCATGCCCAAAGGACTTACTAACGGCCCGGAGGACTTAAGAACTGGATTCATGCCAGCATGGCTACCACTAAGACATCTTCAATAAAATCTACCTCTTCAACGTGAAGCTGCAGATCAAAGTCTTTTCTTGTCTTCAAATACCTACTTAAAAAAAGCAAAATGCTTTTAAGTTAGCATGCTCTTAACATAGAGATATCTATACATGATGCATGCATTTTAATATTTTTCCAATCTGTTTTAAAATCATATTCCTTGAAAGGTCGTTCTCAGATTTCTTCCCTTCATTTCTTTTGCAGTATACTCTTTAATCTCCATCTTTCTCAATTGAATACTCATCTCGCATCTAACTCACGCTTTTAACCCTTTTGTACAAGTAACTCTCTTCTTCTTTGGGGTTACTATCCATTTTTACAAATCCTTCTTCTAGTCCCTATACTATTTTTATGTAGGGACTCTCATCATTCCTTATATTCCTTATTGTCTCATTCCATCCTGGGCTCAACTATTTTCCTTCTTTTTGACCCAACATGTGGATTCATTGTCTATTTCAACATATGGGTGAGAAAAATGCGTTCACTCCCTAAACTCATCCTTAAATTCAATCTTCTTGCAACATCTCAGCGAGAATCAACTCTCGGTCCCTATGCTTCAATTCTCATGCAAATTTTTTTAGATGGCAATCATTTTGAAAATAAAACTTGGAGAGAATACCAAACATTTTGAAAACTAATGTTTGATAAAAACTATAGATATCTTAAAAATTAAGATTTGGGAGAAAAATGTCAAACATTTTTTAAAATTGAAGTTTGGAGGCAATGATAAATATTTAAAAGAATCAAAATTTGGAGAAAAATGCCAAACATTTTTGGAAACTAAAGTTTGGAATAAATGATAAGTATTAGACACAAAACTCGAAGAGAAATGCCAAACATTTTTGAAAACTAATGTTTGGAGGAAATGATAATATCAAAATTTGGAAGGAAAAGGCCAAACATTTTTTGAAAACTAACATTTGATCCCAAAACATCAAATGCACTAGTAAATTTTTTTTAAACAAAGGTCAATTCTAATGAAGTGTATGTTTAGAAGATCTTGACTATTGTGGGGATAACGGGTATGTATAGTCTCCCCTAGTCTATTAAGCTTTCGAGAGGAACAATTCTCATATCTAATTTCTAACCCATTTAAGGTGGCTCTCTTGACCTCACCAACTCACCATGCTCTATCCTTCCCTCATTTGGGTGACGATCAGGCATTCAAAGTTTGACGTTCCTTGAAGAAAGGTTAAACCTTATAGACGGAATGTAATTTGAAGGCCAACTCAGATACTCGTGTATGATCAGAATAGCCTTTGTAGGCATGGAATGTAGGCTATGGTTCATGAGTATGAAAGAACAGATATATAGGCCCAAACAAGTATTTAAGGATGAATAAACCAAGGATCATTTCTTCCTACCAAAATATTTCTACACTTGTATGATCTGGATGTGCTCATACAAAAAAAACTTTCTTTATTTTGTTGGATCGCTCTAGACTGCCCATTTTTAGGTTTTTACCTTAGAGTTCATTTTCTCTTCTCGTGTGGCTTTCATCCTACCTAAATGTTTATGTGTTTTTTATTCAAATGTTATCAAATCTTCAAGGCTCTTGCTATCGTTTATTGCCCTTTTTGAATTAGTGCTTTCACTCTTGATTGTTTCAACCTTCTTGTTGGTAAACTTTCAACTTGACTTAGTCATCTCTTTGAGCATAATTTTTTTTATTTCATTGATTTCTTCTAATGTTTATATGACCTCTGTATCTAATGTATACGTTCTCATTTCTCGCCCTAAATCATAAAGTAGTGTCTTTGTAGTGTGGCCAAAACTGGGCGACTTTCATTTAAAAAATTTGCCCCCTTCGCTCCTAGTATGGGGGTGATCCTTAGTTTGGGTTTCATTGAAAAGAAACGATCAAGCTCAAAGGGGACAACAATGGATATTTTTCTTATTTGTGATGGTAAGTGAAGGAATGTCACTCATCATTCCATACATGGATATCAAAATAGTCTTCGAGGGGTAAAAGTTTATGGTCAACACTCGATTCAAGGATCTTAAATGACAAATGCCTGAGAAGGGAATTTCCCAAAATGGGATCTGCCCATCATCTAAACACTCGCTTTGTTCCTCTGTTAACCTAACTAGACTAGCGGATGCTCAAATTTGCAATAGTCCCACTACATTATATTTTTTTTAAACATAAACAATTTAGAATTGATCTTTGTATCCAAATCAAAGGTACTCTTACATTTGAGATTCAATGACCTAATAAAAATAGTATGTGCTAATGCATAAATATGTATATATATGTATCGGAGAACAAAAACTGCCCCATAATAATGAATCAAATAATCAAAAATGCAAAAATGCTTTCTAAATAACAAAATGAAAATTTCATTCCTACAAAAATAAATACATGTGTCTTTTCAAACTATTCCTACTACTTTCAGGCTAAATTGTGCATTGTTCAAAAGGGGAAATCAAAATGTGGGGGAATCGAACTAACATTCTTACAAAAGATGAGAAGTCCAAACATAGGGACCTTCAAACTATCCTTTAGGTGTCAACTCCTCCTAGCCTTCTTGGCACGATGTAAGCTTACCCCAGTTCTTGTGTTTTCAACTATTGGATTAAATCTTGTGTTAAGGCTCCATCACTGACCAGCTTCTTAATTTCTTCTAGTAATGCCCTACACTTCTTGGTGGCATGCCCCGGTGCCCCCATGTGGAAATTGCAAGTACTATTTTGGTCAAAATTGAGGGCAGATAAATCGGGTGTAACCTTTATCGACCTAGGAGTGACGTAATGACCTTCAACCAAATGAGGAAACAAGTCGGAAATGGGTACCCCATATATCTCAAGATCTGCACTTACTCGAGGAATTTTTTGCAGTGACTTAGAAAGATTGGCTGGCCTTCTTCTCTTGCAATTACGAAAACCTTGGAGACGGCATTCATTTATCTCTTTTCCTTCTTTTTGTATTTCCACACTCGTTTGGTCTTTAGACTTAGACCTCAATTTTCCTCTCTATATCGCATATTCTATTCTTTCTCCCACCGTCATGAAGTCTTCAAATCCGCTTCTTGATTTCTCGAGCATTATATTAAAGAAAGGGAGGGGAAGAGTTGTATGAAACAAAGGAGTCATTTCCTCTTCAACTATAGGAGGTTGTACCTGGGCCTACTAAACTCCGCCACCTTAAAGCATATTCCTTAAAACTCTCATTTAGTCTCATCTTCAGGCCTTGAAGAGACTGACGACTTAGTGCTAGGTTCAGAGCATATCTGTATTGCCCCAAGAAAACTTTGGCTAAATCATCCCATGACCGAACTTGGTCTTTGCTCAATCGGTTATACCATATTACGGTATGCCCTATCAAACTATCATTAAAGTAGTGAATCAGTAACTTTTCATCTCCTAGGTAGCCTTCCATTTTTCTACAGAACATAGTTAGATGAATCTTGGGGCAGCTGGTACCATCATATTTCTCGAAGCGAGGAATCTTGAAATCTGATGAAATGACCAAATTAGGGACTAGGCAAAGCTCTCTTGCGTTGAGAGCATCAGTTCTTTCTTTTTTCTTAATCTCTTTCTCGAGTTCATCTTCTAACTGGTCAAATCTTGCTCTTTGAGTTCGTTCAATTCTTTCGTCCATGACAAAGCTTCAATTGGTTCTCGGATTACTGTAATCAAACCCCGAGAATCTTATCATCGATCAATGTATAAAATATTGTAAATAAATAAAAAGCAGAAAGACAATCAATATGTATAAAACGCAATAAATAAAAATAAGGTGTTGATTCACAAATAGTACTTAGAAAGACACACATTTAATAGAGAAAATGCCTAATTACAAGAAGCTGAAATAACGAATTACAGACAACTGTTGGCTTCTCGTCTTGACACTGGCACTCAATGTCTTAATGTCGCTTCCGGACTGAGGGGCGATCTCACCGTTCTCTTCTTCTACTACTCAAAAGGTTCGCGGTAGTGTAATCTGCATACCTCAAAGCTTTTGGGAAGATTATTAACCTGTGCAGGTAGAATGCAGACAAGAGTCTTTTCTTCAACGGCGAATCTTGACAATCCAGTTTGAAGGGGCCTATTGTAAATTTTTCAAAATTTTAAAGGCTCAAATTAAAATTTCTAATAATTTTGAAGGGTTTAATTTAAATTTTTCATAAAAAACGAAACTTATTAAGGCCCCCTTTTAAAAATAATTAGAAAGAGGTTTGATTGAAATTACTTAAAATTTTTGAAATATAAAAATAATTTTTAAAAATTTTGGAGGGGCCAAATTAAAAATTTTGAAACTTTTAAGGATTTAAATGTGAAATTTTTAAACTTTGTCTTCAATGAGGATCTGCCTCTGCATCCAAGGTATGTTGTCTCTGCCTCCGAGACTTGTCTCCTTGTCAATTTGTCTCTCTCCTCGATTGGTCTTCGTTCGGCCCAACTCGTTACTGTATCATTATCGCTCTTGACATCACAAACTTCTCTCCTATCTCAAATGCCCTTTAAATTGGATTGTTCTTGAATCAACACTATGTTATGACATGGTATTACAAAATAAAAAAATGCAAAAGGAAAGAAAAAGAACACAAAAAATTAAGTTAGTAAATGTGAAATAATCGAATAAATAAATCAAATGGCAAAAATAAACCACACAATAAATTAAAGAAATTTAAAGCACATATATGGCATATAAAGCAAACAAGGGCAAAAATAAACCAAACAAAGCCTAACAGGGTTACCGCTAAAGGACATAGTACCGGTATGGCTCTAAAGGGGTGGGCTCTTACAGTCCACTATATGCAGTTTGGATCTTAAGTATTAAGGGTACTCGAACAGTCGTTATTACCTACTAAGATAATAAGACATCTATTTAAGGGGATACGAGTCCTTATACCATATGGGGGTGTAGACCCCACGAAATATAAGGATCGAATCACGAAAGTGAATTACCACACCATACGAAGGAGAACACCCCACTAGGCGAAATAATCACTCCTACTCACCGGTTCTAAAACTGATGCATGATGATAAATTATATCAATCATCATGCAAAATAAAGTGGCAAACAAATAAGGTTAGAGATTAAAAATTAAATTAAATCAAATTTAATTTTTCTTTCGTAAATACGATACGAACTCGAACTAAGGCTTGACTCCCATTTTGTTTTTGAAAACAATTTTCTTCCCAACAGAGTCGCCATGCGGTAGCGACTAAAATTACCGGGCTCATTTGGAAACCCGTTTTTAAATATAAAATTGTAATTGAGGTGGAATTCTTGAAAAAAAAAACTCGTATTTTAAAGTAAAACTGGAGTCGCCACTGGTCACTTGGATAAGGTAGACCGGACACTGAAAAGCTAACTAGAGATAGAAATCAATTTGGGTTCGGGAGTCGGTTACGAGTGGGGAAGGTTTCGCACCCCCACCACACCCAGAAATTAGTACCTAAGGGTATGTATCGTATTTATTAAGAAAAAAATGAATCTCGACTTAATCTAATATGTAATCCTTAAAAATACATGGATGCATGTGTTAGAGTATGCCCAAAGACCAAGCATAAGATGATTGTAAATGACATTTGTTTTACCTTGTTTATTCATAAAGAGGCATTGCCATTATTATTTTTAGTTACAATTCTGCGTGCATAAATAAACTGAATTATAATAAAGTCCTTAGAATAATATGGTTATTCTAAAATGTCCTTAGTTGAGTATTATTGTGAGCATGGACAACAATAATGCATTAAGACTAATATGTAGTTGATTGATGACAAAGTGTTGTCATTGACATGGAGATGTCAAAATCAATACATAAGTATGTGTTAGAGAATGACATACTGGATTGACCCGCTATAAGCATGTTTCATGAATTATTAAGTGACAGTCATAACATTGCTCATAGTGATAACTACATGTATGATCCCCAGACTTGAGATCATCATTATTTCAACATCATGAGTGAAATATTTTGATACGGTCAAACGTGTGTCCTAACTGACTACACTATCAAGACTGATATTAGATATGTCACAATCTATATAGTGGAATATGGTTGATCAAGATAGGATTTGTCCCTCCTACATAATAGGAGTAATATCGTAGGCTACTTGATTGAGTGAGACTAGAAATGCATGGCCATGCTCGAATAAGTTGATATGAGATATCATAGTTATTCGTTTATAATAGTCTACTCAAGATATTAAGAAACATTAGATGGATTATACAAGTGTGATTGTTCCATGACTTGTGTCTAATCTAGATATAAAGGACAAAAGGATGTAATACATAAATAGAGTTAATCACGAAAAGGTTATGTTGAATCATGATTTATTGTAACTTAGGTGACAATGACATAATGCTAGATGTCACTCATTGTTTGTAATATTAGAAATGTTCTAATATTTATTACTAACGTTACATGAACGTACAGGGTCACACCCACAGTTGAAATGAGCATATATTAAACGAATTATATATGTACAAATTTGTTGTACACGAATTTAGTTAAATTAATATATATTTGATATATATAATTTCACTATTGGGTAAATATTAAAAGAAATAATTATTGTAATTATGACTCTTTTAATATATAAATAATATAATTTGATTTAAATCAATATATATATATTGAAATCCTAGTTAATTTGAATTGAGATTATATATATTTAATATATATTGAAATCATAATTAAAGTTAAATTGGGATTATATATATTTAATATATATATATATATTGAAATGCTAATTAAAATTGAATTGGGATTATATATATTTAATATATATTGAAATCCTAATTAAGTTGAATTGGGATTATATATTTAATATATATTGAAATCCTAATTAAGTTGAATTGGGATTATATATTTAATATATATATATATTGAAATCCTAATTAAGTTGAATTCGGATTATATATTTAATATATATTGAAATCATAATTAAGTTGAATTGAGATTATATATATTTAATATATATATTAAAATCCTAATTAAAGTTAAATTGGGATTATATATATTTAATATATATATATTGAAATCAGAATCTGGGTTGAATTAGGATTACAAAGGCTATATAAAAGCATGAGAGATCTAGCAGTCATTAATGTTTTTTTAGAAAAACCTTCTAAATAGTTTAGAGAGTTTTTATATGCTCGTTCCCTTCTAAATGGTTTAGAGGGTTTTTATATACTCGTTTCAACTGGGTGAACTACATAGAGGTCGGAGCATTATTGTTGCGGCTTAAGAATCGACATCGTGGAATCGTGATTGAATATATATCTCCTCCAAACTCATAATTCCATATTTTAAACAGGTAATTCTTCACCCTTATTCACCCCGATTCGTTCCTCGTACATGGATCTCTGGTGGTAATCGCCGGATAATTTTTCTGCTACGCCATAGGGTGTACCGGCATGACCCAATAGTGGTATCAGAGCCACTTGTACGATACGAATTCGGGTTTTAATTACTTGGGTGATGTAATTGTATGAGATACATGTTATTTTTTGATTTATTTAGCGAATATATGATATTTTTACAAGCAAATCTATTCAATCACGGTTAATCTGTTAATCCAATTAAAAGATGTTCCTAAGATTGATGATTAAGAGTTAATCAACAGGATTTTTGTCGATAGGGTTTGAAATATTATATGTTAATTGTTAACATATTCAATATAGAGTTTTAAGGTTTTAGATGTTAAGTGTTAACATACGCGGATTATAGTTATATATTAGACTAATGGTTAGTTTATAGATTTTGTGCGGGAAAGTAACAAGAGTTGTTCCAGTAAAAACCTCATAGATTTGAAGATCCTGAAAAAACGCGATAATGTTGATAAAAGTTATCAAATCGTGAGGTTTTTACACAGCAATTAAGATGTTGATCTTAAAAAAAATCTTCGCCGCTGATCGGGCAGGGGTAACCCAGCATGCATCTACAAGCCCACCGAAACCCCGTCATGGGCTTGACCCCTGTGTAGGAATAATCTAGAAAGACCTCAATTACAAACCGCGTCGTTACTATGTTTGTTTATGCATGGTGTTTGGAATGCATGGTTATAGCCCAATAGCCCATTTATTTTATTTATAAGGTTACGGCCTGCATGTCGTGTCTTTCTTACTTCTATTGTAATTCTCTTCTCATCTTACTCCCTCGTATGTAAAATGAGTTTCTAAAATTGTAATCTATACAAAGAAGCATGGACCAGAGGAACATAAGTGTGGGCCGATAGAAAGATGCTTGAGAAATGTTTTTATCCTTAGAATAATTTGGTTCTCCCATTGGCTTGGGACGGGCCACCTCAGGATATGGGCTATAAATATTGTATTCATATTTACTGCTTTTCATGTATATGATAAAATGAATGTATGAGATGCATGTTAGTTAATTGATAAGATCAAATGTTAAATGGTGAGATAATATTCACAAAAACCCTCAATATTTAATTAAAATTAGTCATCCAATATTAGCCTTCGTTAAAACCTCGATCGATACTATGTAGGTTTTGCCAAAGCAAAATACATAGATCTATCTTGGTTAAATACGAAGAATAAGCAAGTGATATTCAGTGGTAGTAATATTGGTTAAACTAGGTTGTTCTAATAAGATTAGAAACCTAAAGACTAATAATTGTTCAAGAACTTTGGTGATTGAAAAACAATACGAAAGTGCATGTCTAGGATTGGTTCTTTGAAATACTCGATATTTAAGCGTGCCCAATACACCACCTCTCTTTTTATAAGTGACCTACCTGGTGCACTGTTCATTATTGTTCTTTCTATTAAACCATATGAACTTTTGTTTTGGACAAATAGTTGTTCATCAAATATAGGAATTACATGAGATGAAATTAGCAAGTGTTGCTTACCTAAATAATTGAATTCTAGGAGTAAAGCCAAAGCTGACTTAGAATGAAATGAAATATGATCTTTATCCACTAGAAACATTTTTTTAGCAAGTTTTTCGATTTTGAGAGTTTTTAATAGTGGGAATGTTATTACTTTATAAACATGATAAATAGGTACTTATAAAACATATTTTATTATTGTAGACTTGTTATACAAATTTGTTATTATTGTGATCGGTCCTTGAGAATGACAAGTTGAACGGCGTAAACTACCTTGACTAGTCACTGGAAGAGGTAGACCTATGGTTTGGTAATGGAGCAAGAGTTGTGCATTAGTTATAGGAACATATACTTTATCGTTGCCCAGTGGACTTAATTTATGTTTAGAGGATTATTATTTTGTGTCTAGTATGACTAAAAAATATCATTTCAATTTCTTGTTTAGACAAGATTGGTTTTGAGATAATTATTAAGAATATTTTGTTATCTCGATAATATTTTCTATGGTGTGACATAATTAATAAATGGCCTCTATATTTTGAATCAAGAGAATTCCATTTACAACATAAATACGAAAAGATCAAAACAAATGACTATAATCAAACTTATCTTTGGCATTGTCACTTGGGTCACATAAGTGAAAAACGCATTTCAAAACTTCATAAAGATGAATTTTTGGATTCATTTGTTTTTGAACAACTTGATGTATGCTAGCCTTGCTTATTGGGAAAGATGACCAAAGCTCCGTTTAATGGTAAAAGTAAGCGAGCAAGTGATTTATTGGGATTAATACATAGTGATGTATGTGGACCAATGAATACACAAGCCAGAAAAAGGTTTTCAATACTTTATTACTTTCACAGATGACTTCAGTAGATATGGGTACATTTACCTAATGCATCATAAATCTGAAGCCCTTGAAAAGTTCAAGGAATTTAAAAATGAAGTATAAAACCAACTAGGAAAAAGCATTAAGGCTCTTCGATCAGATCGAAGAGGAGAATACTTAAGCTTGGAGTTTGGTGACCTTCTTAAGGAACGTGGGATTGTCTCACACCTCCTGGAACTCCACAATGGAATAGAGTTCATGAAAAGAAGAAACCGAACACTATTAGACATGGTTCGATCAATGATGAGTCACGTTAATCTTCCAGTTTCTTTTTGGGGACATACGCTAAAAAAATATATGCTTTCACACTAAATCGTGTTCAATCTAAATTGGTTCAAAGACACCATATGAGATATGGATTGGGAAATGTCCTAGTATGTCTTTTATGAAAATTTGGGGATGCGAAACTTATGTTAAACATAAGATGTCTACAAAGCTCAAACCCAAATCTCATAAATGTAATTTTGTGGGTTATCCTAAAGAGACTAAAGGATATTATTTCTACAATTCTACCGAGAACAAAGTGTTTGTTGGTCAAACATGAATCTTCCTAGAAAGATAATTTGTTTTCTAAAAAGGAAGTGGGAGAAATATTGAACTCAATAAAATTCGAGATCAACCACATATCATTGAACAAGAGATTGAACAACAACAAGTTCCACAAGTTGTTGAGGAACATTCAATAGTTTTGGAAACACAACCACTGGGAAGATCTTTGAGAGAATGAAATACGCCTGGGAAATATGGATTTCTTGTCATATTGCATGGTGATGTTCTCTTCATAGATCAAGATGAGCTTAGGACTTATCAAGAAGCAGTGAATGGCCTAGACTTTGATAAATGGCTAAAGGCCATGAAATTCGAGATTGATTCCATGTTAGAAAACCAAGTTTGGACCTTGGTAGACCCACCTCTAGGGGTTAAGCCCATAGGGTGCAAATGGGTTTTCAAAAGGAAAATCGACATGGATGGTAATGTACAAACATACAAAGTGCGATTAGTTGCTAAGGGTTTTGGTCAAATTCATGGTATAGACTATGATGAAACCTTTTCACCTGTTGCTATGTTTAAATCCATCCGGATCTTATTTGCGATAGCTGCATATTATGATTATGTGATATGGCAAATGGATGATAAAACCGATTTCCTTAATAGAAAACTAGATGAGGATGTGTACATGACACAACCTGAAGGTTTTGTCGATCCAAAAGATGGCGAAAAAAATATGCACGCTACAAAGGTCCATTAATGGATTGAAGCAAGCTTCTCGAAGTTGGAATCTTCGTTTTGACGATGCAATCAAAAAGTTTGATTTTATCAAAAATAAAGATTGAGTCGTGTGCTTTCAAGAAAATTAGTGGGAGCACTGTCATATTCTTGGTAATGTATGTGGATGACATACTGATAATAGGAAATGACATATCTATCTTACAGGCCAATGAAAACTTGGTTAGGAAAATGTTTTTCCATGAAAGACTTAAGTGAGGCAACATACATATTAGGAGTCAAGATCTATAGAGATAGATCAAGGTGACTTCTAGGAGTGGGTCAAAATACATACATAGAAGAAGTACTAAAAAGATACAGTATGGAAGAATCCAAAAGAAAAGGGTTCTTACCTATGAGACATGAAATTTCACTCTCGAAGGAAATGTATCCTTCAACATCTTAAGAAAGAGAGCAAATGAGAAAGATTATATATGTTTTAGCAATTGGATCTATCATGTATGCCATGTTATGTACTCGTCTAATTGTATCATATGCTTTAAGTACGACAAGTCAATACCAGGTAGATCCTGGTAAAGGTCACTGGGTCGCAGTTAAAAACATCCTTAAGTACTTAAGAAGAACTAATGATACATTCCTTATATATAGAGGTGACGAAGAGCTAAGTATAAAAGGTTATACTGATGTTAGCTTTCAAACCAATAAGGATGATTCACGATCGCAATCGAATTTTGTGTTATGCCTTAATGGAGGCGCTATGAGTTGGAAAGGTTTAAAGCAAGATATAGTAACTGATTCTATAATAGAAGCCGAGTATATTATAGCATGAGATGCTGCAAAAGAGGGTGTTAGGATCAAAAAGTTCATATCTGAAGTAGGAGTTGTGCCAAGCATTTTGAATGCTATAGATCTACGTTGTGATAACAACGGAGCCATCTCGCAAGCAAAGGAACCCAGATCTCACAAACGATCCAAACACATACTTAGGCTTTACTATCTCATTCGAGAAATCATAGATCGAGGAGATGTGGAAATATATAGGGTACTAACAAATGACAACATTGTCGATCCACTTACAAAGCCTCTGACATAGCAGAAGCATGATCGTCACACTAAGTCACTTGGTATTAGATACATGAGTGATTGGTCTTAGTGCTAGTGGGAGATTGTTAGAGTATGCCCAAAGACCAAGCATAAGATGATTGTAAATGACATTTGTTTTACTTTGTTTATTCATAAAGAGGTATTGCCATTATTATTTTCAGTTACAATTCTGCGTGCATAAATAAACTGAATTATAATAAAGTCCTTAGAATAATATGGTTATTCTAAAATATCCTTAGTCGAGTATTATTGTGAGCATGAACAACAATAATGCATTAAGACTAATATGTAGTTAATTGATGATGAAGTGTTGTCATTGACATGGAGATGTCAAAATTAATACATAAGTATGTGTTAGAGAATGACATACTGGATTGACCCGCTATGAGCATGTTTCATGGATTATTAAGTGATAGTCATAACATTCGTCATAGTGATAACTACATGTATGATCCTCAGACTTGAGATCATCATTATTTCAACATTGTGAGTGAAATATTTTGATACGGTCAAATGTGTGTCGTAACTGACTACACTATAAAGACTGATATTGGATATGTCACAATCTATGTAGTGAAATATGGTTGATCAAGATAGGATTTGTCCCTCCTACATAATATGAGTAATATCGTAGGCCACTTGATTGAGTGAGACTAGAAATGCATGGCCATGCTCGAATAAGTTGATATGAGATATCATAGTTATTCGTTTATAATAGTCTACTCAAGATATCAAGAAACATTAGATGGACTATATAAGTGTGACTGTTCTATGACTTGTGTCTAATCTAGATATAAAGGACAAAAGGATGTAATACATAAATAGAGTTAATCACGAAAAGGTTATATTGAATCATGATTTCTTGTAACTTAGGTGACAATGACATATTGCTATATGTCATTCATTGTTTGTAATATTAGAAATGTTCTAATATTTACTACTAACGTTACATGAACCTACAGGGTCACACCCACAGTTGAAATGAGCATATATTAAACGAATTATATATGTACAAATTTGTACACGGATTTAGTTAAATCAATATATATTTGATATATATAATTTAACTATTGGATAAATGTTAAAAGAAATAATTATTGTAATTATGACTCTTTTAATATATAAATAATATAATTTGATTTAAATCAATATATATATATTGAAATCCTAGTTAAGTTGAATTGGGATTATATATATTTAATATATATATATTGAAATCCTAATTAAAGTTAAATTAGGATTATATATATTTAATATATATATTGAAATTCTAATTAAAATTGAATTGGGATTATATATATTTAATATATATATTGAAATCCTAATTAAGTTGAATTGGGATTATATATTTAATATATATATTGAAATCCTAATTAAGTTGAATTGGGATTATATATATTTAATATATATATATATTTTGAAATCCTAATTAAGTTGAATTGAGAATATATATATATATATATATTTAATATATATATATATATATATTAAAATTCTAATTAAAGTTAAATTGAGATTATATATATTTAATATATATATATATATATATTGAAATCATAATCTGGGTTGAATTAGGATTACAAAGGCTATATAAAAACATGAGAGATCTACCAGTCATTAATGCTTTTTGAGAAAAACCTTCTAAATAGTTTAGAGAGTTTTTATATGCTCGTTCCCTTCTAAATGGTTTAGAGAGTTTTTATCGTTCCATTCTAAATGGTTTAGAGAGTTTTTATATGCTCGTTTCAACTGGGTGAACTACATAGAGGTCGGAGCATTGTTGTTGCGGCTTAAGAATCGACATCGTGGAATCGTGATTGAATATCTATCTCCTCCAAACTCAGAATTCCATATTTTAAACAGGTAATTCTTCACCCTTATTCACCCCGATTCATTCCTCGTACATGAATCTCGGGTGGTAATCGCCGGATAATTTTTTCGCTGCGCCATAGGGTGTACCGGCTTTGACCCAACAGCATGAGCATGTGATTCAAATAAAGAAAATAATAATAATTTATAGTACCAAAAGAAGATGACGCCCACAGACTCGGGACGAAACTCCCTACCAAGACATCGAAACAAAAAGGCCTAATGCTAAATGTGGCATAATAAATGCATAAAACATAAAATATATATTGACAAATAAAATATTGTATGAATAAAATAAAGTAAATACATAAAAAAAAAACCTAACATAACATAACATATACTATTAAGCATATACCTATATATACGTAACATAAATATATAGCATATAGAATATAAACAATATAATACATGTTCCAATATATAGAATATAAGGTAAAGAGAATACATGGTAAATATAAATAGATATGAAAAGATACAATTATACTAAGAAAATCATGCCAATATATATAAATACATGCCATATAAAATAAATCAAAACAATTAATATGAACATACCATTTTTTTATAATAGCCACTGAATTTTTATTAAAACTATAGAAAATATCACAATTACAACATATCCAGGAAGGAGACCAAAATCTCTTACAACCCATATACAAAGAAAAGTGAATACTTCCATAGAGATAAACATACCTTTAAAATTCAGAAGCTTTTCTGAATCTCCTTGTCTCTATCCAATCGAGACGCATAGCAGATGAAAAAGAGTGGTGAGCGATCCAAACTATCAGGCACAATGTTCCGCTACCCAAGACTGGTTACATCGGCAAACAACCATCAACCGAGTAAAGATCTAACTTTCCATGACCACCGACAAAATTATAATAAAAAATTAGCATCGTTAAAATCTATGTGCGAGCAATAAATGACCGCTAAGGTATGCTAAAATCATACCACAAGAACAGATGAAACAGACCACAAAACGAAAAAGCATGTCACAAGGACAGAGAAAAACGCGTGTCACAAGGACAGAAAAAACGCGTGCCACAAGAGCAAAGATTCTTAAAAAAATAATAAATTCGGTGGTCGACAACCAATACTAAGATTAATTGCCGACCACCAATTGGGGGAAGTGTGGCGGCTGCACTTTTAGAAGAAAGAAAAACTAGGTTTCATTTGTATATTGACTGCACTGTTTATGAACATACCATATATTATACATAAATGATAGCAAAAATTGTAATATACACATATATACAATAATAATATAAAAAGGGCATTATATAATATATAACACGTATAGGTTGCCATAACTATATGCTTCTCTTTAAAAAAAATCTTTCGTGTACTAATAAGGATACCATAAATAAAATCTATATATTAAAGTATTTGAAAATAAATTATATATACAAAAGGTAAAAACAATAATGATTTATATGCATATATTTGCAAGATTAAGAATAAGAAAGATTTAAAAAAAAAAAAGAATCAAGGAAATGACTAAGGAAGTCAAAAGGATGAACAAGAAAACAAATGCTGATGTATTAGTGAAAATTAACGGGATATTAAACTTCATATTTAGGGAAACGAAATTAAAGCATTAATCAAGACATATTAAACAAAAGGGATAAAAAATAAAAATAAATTAAAAGCAAAGATTAAATGTGCAGTCAATCGAACAAATATGAACTTAAAAGGGTATAAGCGAACAACATATCAAACATATAAATAAAGGCACATGAACAAATATATAAACATGATAAAAAAATGGTATAAAATTAAATAAATAAAAGAAATGTTGCTGGAAATTAAATGAAATAAAAATACATAACAATTGTAAATATGCATGAAGATTAAGGGCAAAAATTACACACACAAAAACAGAAGCTAAAAGGGAATATTATACCACTGGTTTGGACCAAATTAAAAAGTTTAAAAACCACGAACGATTGTGGAGCAAGTTTAAAAAGGACGGAGGAATTTATGATGTAAAAAGACCATTTTTTAACGTGGGTATAAAAGTTAAAGTATGAAAACATGTTTTATTCTCCCCCTTTTCTAAAAACCAATCAAAACCATACCCCAAAATCCTCTAAACAGATTCAACCTGTTCTTCTCATATCCTCCATCTCCGTCGCCAAAATCAAAAATTGCCGCCCAATTTATAGATTTCGATGAGAACACACTGCGTCGGCCATAGCAAACCGACGCCGGCGACCAACCAAACTTAAATTGAAACCATCTTTTTCTTCCCTAACATCGAATCCGGTTGTAGATTTAAGAAATAAACAACCCCGATTTACCTAGATCTAGGAAAACCGAAATCAAAATTCTTTTATTATAAAACCAGATTTGAAAAAAACTAAGAAGCATCCCCTTTGCCGGCGGCACTAAAAGACAACAAAGTCAAGGCGTCGATCATCGGCGACACCAACCTCGGCCAGCATGCAAGGCAGCGATCGGGGTTCGAAAGGTAAAAAAACCTAATTTTTTTATTCCAACTGAGAAGAAAGAAAGAATAAGCAAATACCTTTGAAAATTTCTTTTTTTGTATTGATTTTAATATGAGTACAAATGGATAAATTCATGCTTTTATCTCTGATTTTTTGTTTACATCAATAAGCAATAATAAATGGAAATACTGTGGATGACTTAATCTGATGTTTTCCTCTATTTTTTATGATTTCTTTTCCTGCTCAGTGGTTGAGGGTCGGTGGTGGAATTGCCGGTGGTGGCGCCACGTGGACGGGAAGATGAAGCGACACAAACACGTGAAAGGCGAATGGTCGCGGCGGTGACTCCCACGTGTGCGTGGAGTAGCTGAAGAGGTTCTCATATTTTGGTCTGGACCGTTGGATCATATCTGATCCAACGGTCAGATCTTGACTGAAAAGGATAAACAAATTAGAGTTTTAGAGTTATCAGATTTTGGGATTTAATTGGGCCTAACAGGCCATGTAAATCAGTTGGGTTTTAATTATATTGTAAAAGATTCAAACATTATAATTTTATTGAGTTTTTTATTATTTTAATTCGGTTTTATATGATTTGTTTCCTCTTTTTTTAATATATAATATATGTAATATGTCACGGGGCTAGATTTTGACCCTAGAGGATCCATGCGGCCTTAGACGCCCTCGACGCAAATCAGTCGATTCCTGCGCCTAAGTCAGCCTTCAACCAGCCTTGTGAGTACTCCTGCTCGACAACGGCTCCGACAAGCCCTCCAGGTTTCGATGGATCTTGTCACGGGCACCACTTGTGTCGCGGGGCTAGACCTTTGCCAGACGAATCGTGCGGACCTTAGTCGCTTTCTTGGTTGAAACGTCTGCTAAGTCACCCTGAAATCTCTTGTCACGGCCTTAGGTGAAGCTCTCTCGACAAACACCTAACTCAGCCAGGATTCTCGCCCCAGAAGATCAAACACTTCCTGAAGCCCTCGAACGAAAGATCATTCTAAGCAAAACCTAATCAAAGAAGAACGGAAAGATATTGGCAGCTAGAACAACGAAGAACACTCAAGAACAATAAAGAACACTCAAAGAGTTTAGAGTAAATGCTTCTTATATTACACAAAGTGAAGTGAAGTAATGTGAAGTAGTGAAGTGATTTACAAGTGAGGAGGGAGCCTCTATTTATAGTTGAACTCCCCTACATCCAACGACTCAGTTTAAATTACTTCGACGGTTGAGATTGATCTTATCTAATCAAATCTCAATTTCAAATCTCTAATTATCATAAACATTATCTACAAATTATATTTCAAATAAATAGATGATGCTTTGACCGAATTACCCTCTTGAATCCTCCATGGATTTGGCTAAGTCATGTGGGCTTGCGGGCTTTGTAGCATTCTCCAAGTGCCGGGCCAAGTGTGATGGTCTTGGCAAGCCCGTTACACCGCGTAAACCCTCTTTGGCTAATTCTTGCGCCAATGCCTCGGTCCCAAAGGTTTGGTCCACGCCTTTCTCCAAGTGCTGGGCCAAGTGTATTGGTCTTGGTAAGCCTGATACACCGTGCAAACCTTCTTTGGCTGATTCTTGCACCAATGCCTTGGTCCCAAAGGTATGGTCTGCGATATTCTCCGAGTGTTGGGCCACATTTGGCAAGCCCGTTGCATTGCGCACAACCTTCCTATTTGATGCTCGTGCCAATGTCTCGATCCGAAAAGTTTGGTCTGTGACATTCTCCCTCACTTGACTTAGCGACGCCCTCGTCGCTGCACTCGAACGATCCTGGGTAGGGTCAACTTGATTACTCGTCGATGCCTCGGCTTCATGCAATTCCCTCATATGAACTGCTCACCTCGACTCAAACTGTTGTTGAACATCGCGTGCTAAGACGCCTCTTGATACATCTCTCTTGTAGGAGCACTCTCCTACAAACTCCGATTTACCTTGACTCAGACCCACTTGGTCCTACGGCAAAGACTTGGAAGTTGTCACAACATTGATCACAGACTGAACTCTCAGATTCGTCGACAACTCTGGCTTGCCCCTTTGAAATTTGAAAGGTCTCTTCTAATCTTCTTTTCCCCTGCACTGAATACTAGGTCTTACTTGACCTACGCTCATCAACAACGGCAAATCAAAACCAAAAACACTAGGAATGTGTTTGAGATGTACCTTCTCCTCGATCACATTTACTCTAAAATAGGTCAGCCCTTCTTTCTTCTTGAAGTCTGGCCCCCTCTGCGTTGAACCTTCTTCATCGAAGTTCTTTGCATGCATCGGCACTTTTGCCACAAAGTCTGTTGCGCTACTCTGCATCGGCTCTTCTTCCCTGAAGTCCGTTGCTCCTGGTTGCATCCGCCCTTTTGACTTGAAGTTTGGTGCTCTCTTGCATCGATCCTTCTTCCTTAAAGTTTGGTGCTTTCTCTTGCGTCGACACTTCCTACCTGAAGTTCGTCGCTCGTTTCCCATCTTGCCCATTAGTGGTGTCTCTACGGTTACTATGTCCCTTAACGGCTTGGCCCCCTTCGACACTCTAATGGTCTCAAAAACGATGCTCTTTCCCCGAACATCCTCGGCAAGCTCCTCGGTAGCCTTCTCGGACATGGTCATCCCTTCCTACTTTCGGTCCCCCTTGGCCTTGGCAGAACTCGACATTATCGGATCAAGCGATGCAGCCTCGCTCTCTTCGGGCTCACCCAACTCCTTGGATGGCTTGACTCGATCCAGGCACTCTCGCAATTTGTGAGGCCCCTTACAATGGTAGCACTCTAGTTGCTTCATCTTGCGTCAGCACTTCTTCCTCGAAGTCCTTCGCTTCTTTCCCACCTTGCCCATAGGTGGTATCTTAACGGTTGCTATGTCCCTTAACGGCTCAGCCCCCTTCGACTCTCTACTGGTCTCAAAAGTAATGTTCTTCACTCGAACATTCTCGGCAAGCTCTTTCCCAGCCTTCCCGGACATCTTCAACCCATTCTGCTCATGGTCTCCGCTTACCTTGGCAGAACTAGACAACTCTGAACCAAGTTTCATAGGCTCTTTACTCTTGGCCTTGTCCTGTCCCTCAGACCACTTGGCTCGAAATGGGCATCTCCGCAACTTATGAGGTCCCTTGCATCGGTAGCACTCCAATCGTCTCGTATTTACCTTTGGCTTGACAGCTTTCACACTTGCTATCGCACCAAGTCTCATCACTGGCTGGACTACTTTGGCACTCGTAGTCGAACCACGGCTCTCACTTCGCTTGGCGGCACTGACACTCACAATCACCCCAAGTCTCGCTACTTCACCCTTTGACTCGTCTGCTGTCTTCACCATGGCAGCTAGGTGGTTCTTCTCGGGACATCCCTTTATCAAATGAGGTCCATCACAGAAGTAGCACTTCAACTTCTTGATCCCCTTCTTTTCTGACATGGACTTAGCCTCACCATTCCTCTTGTCTCTCGAACTGGGCCTGGTTGACTCAACACTCGCTTGCTTGTATTCTGCAGGCTCGGTCAGAGGTTCGACAACAACGAGAGCCTCTGAAAGTCTCTAGGCATCTCTCTGATCTACTGCGAGCTTCGCCCCCGGTCTAACTCCCTTTAAGAAGGTCTTGAGCGCATCACATTCACTCATTGCCATCTTGCAACTGAGCAGCTCCCTCTTGAGCTCATTCACTTCTTTCCGCAAAGCTTCCATCTCAGCTTCACTAGCATTACTCCCCCGAATAGTCACCAACTTGTTAAGAACTTCTCGTGTCTCGTCCTTGAATCGGTCATCTATGGACTCTACTTCGTCAAGACGGGACTCGAAAACACCTTGGGTCTGCTTGGCCTCCTCTTTGGATTTCTCAAGTCTAAGAACCCTCTTTCCCAACGACTCCAATTCTGCCTCCACTGCATCTTGAAGGGAATTACCTTGTTGGTTCAACTTCTCGTACATCGAGTTGAGAACTTCTTGGATCTTCTTCGCGGTTTTCTCCTTGGAAGAATCCTCCGCTTTTTGCAAATCCCCCATCTTGGCTTCACAAGCACAACTCTCTCGAACTACCTCTCACTCGTTGAGGATGCGTCACGTCTCATCATTGAACTTGCCCTCCATGGACTCTAACTTTTCAAGACGTGACTCCACAACACCTTGGATCTTTTTGGCCTCATCTCTTAGAGTTTCCACTGTAGCCTCTAAGGAATTGCCACGCTCATATATCTTAACTTCCAAGCCATTAAGAGCTCATTCAATCTCCTCATGGATCCCTTCCAGAGATTCTAACATCTCAAAATCCAACGAACCCAGCTTCTCAAGGTTTAGTGGCTCTAACTGTTCAAACACCACCTTGGCCTCCTTCTTGAAGTCCAAGAGTTTATCGACCCAAGCCTCCACGACCGTTATGAACTTGAGATTCGATTGCACCTTATTTTCAAGACGGTTGCTCCTCTCGTCAAATTCATTCAGAGTCTTTCTTACATCGTCCATTGTCAATGTATTCTTCTTTGGTGCCATCTCAATCACCACTTTGCCACGAACTAGTCTGATCCTTGATCACTTTGACTAACTCGAACGCAAACCATCACCACGCTTAACTGCAACTACAAGCTGGAATCCACCACACTTGAATGCACCTACAAGCTGGAATCCACCACACTTGACTGCACCTGCAAGCTGGCTTGAACACAAGTCACCCCCACGCTTGACTGCAACTGCGAGCTGGCTCGAACGTAAGTCCCTTCCTCGACTCGCTCTGATACCACTTATCACGGGGCTAGATTTTGACCCTAGCGGATCCGTGCGGCCTTAGACGTCTTCGACGTAAATCAGTCGATTCCTACGCCTAAGTCAGCCTTCAACCAGCCTTGTGAGTACTTCTGCTCGACAACGGCTCCGACAAGCTCTCCAGGTTTTGATGGATCTTGTCACGGGCACCACTTGTGTCGCGGGGCTAGACCTTTGCCAGACGAATCGTGTGGACCTTAGTCGCTTTCTCGATTGAAACGTCTGTTAAGTCACCCTGAAATCCCTTGTCACGGCCTTAGGTGAAGCTCTCTCGACAAACACCTAACTCAGCCAGGATTCTCGCCCCAGAAGATCAAACACTTCTTGAAGCCCTCGAACGAAAGATCGTTCTAAGCGAAAGGTAATCAAAGAACAACGGAAAGAGATTGGCAGCTAGAACAACGAAGAACACTCAAGAACAATAAAGAACACTCAAAGAGTTTAGAGTAAATGCTTCTTGTATTACTCAAAGTGAAGTGAAGTAATGTGAAGTAGTGAAGTGATTTACAAGTGAGGAGGGAGCCTCTATTTATAGTTGAACTCCCCTACATCCAACGGCTCAGTTTAAATTACATCGACGGTCGAGATTGATCTTATCTAATCAAATCTCAATTTCAAATCTCTAATTATCACAAACATTATCTACAAATTATATTTCAAATAAATAGATGATGCTTTGACCGAATTACCCTCCTGAATCCTCCATGGATTTGGCTAAGTCCTGTGGGCTTGCGGGCTTTCTAGCATTCTCCAAGTGCCGGGCCAAGTGTGATGGTCTTGGCAAGCCCGTTACACCGCGCAAACCCTCTTTGGCTGATTCTTGCGCCAATGCCTCGGTCCCAAAGGTTTGGTCCACGCCTTTCTCCAAGTGCTGGGCCAAGTATTGGTCTTGGCAAGCCTGTTACACCGCGCAAACCTTATTTGGCTGATTCTTGCACCAATGCCTTGGTCCCAAAGGTATGGTCCACGACATTCTCCGAGTGCTGGGCCATATTTGGCAAGCCCGTTGCATTGCTCAGAACCTCCCTATTTGATGCTCGCGCCAATGTCTCGATCCGAAAAGTTTGGTTCGTGACTACTAATAATAAACACATACACATATATAATAGATAATACATGCAATACACATGCTCACATACATACATTTAAGTATTAATGATAATTATAATAACATATACACACATACATATGAACCTACAAGTATTCGCATTTAGTAACATTAAACACTAATTACCACAATAAAAATAATTTTATAAGCAACACTTAATATTATAATATTATGCAACATTTAATATTATAATATTATACAACACAGACAAAAATGAGTGACTATACAGTCTTCTAAATGAAATCCAACAATGATAAACTTCAACCATAAAACTTTATAAATCAAGCATATTTTTCACTACGAGTTTTTGGCACATCGACAAACTACCACAAAAGAATCAAACAAATAATAGACCGTCGATCGTCTTATGACTAGAAACACTCGATAATACTTGTTATTAGAACGCTAAATTACCATTACATCAAACAATAATGTGACAGATAAACCTGCAAAAATACAGACAAATAAACTGTCGTACAAGCAGCCAAAAAATAACTAAAAACTAGATGTAGAATGACTCTGCAAAGCAAAACAAAGACAAAACAATAAATCTAAAAAACAAACAATTATACATTAGAGGAGAATAATCTTATTTATATACATTCAACGTAAATATTAAAAATCAGTCGACGAAGAAGACTCCAACGAAGAACTCAATAATTTTTTTAAAAAAATAAATTCTTTAAAGAAAATGAAAGCAAAGAGAAAATGGATTTCAAATATTTTTACTATTATAATTATAGGGTAAAGTTTATAAATAGTTATTAAACTATGGTAAAATGTTCATTTTGATCACACAACTTTCAAATGTTATAAATAGTCATTAAACTTTGATTTTAGTTGGTTAAATGTCATTAAGGGAGTGACGAAAAAGTTAAGAAAATTTTTATAATATTACATTTAATTCTTCATATTTATACATTCAATCAATTCAGTCCCAGTTCAAAAAAAATTAATAAGTTTATTAATATTTTTACTATGCGTTACTATCTGGTTGGAAGAATGTAAATGAAAAAGAAGGAAATTAGGTGACTTGAACAAGAGATAGGGATGGGGATGGGAATGGGAATGAGAAATGGGGTCGCAGCTAATCACTCAACCAAAGATAATTTTTGATACACAATACGTATAAAAAATATTACACAATCATTCTTTAAAAATGTAAAGTCTACTTCTTAACCCTAAAACTTAAATATAATAAACTTGTGTAAATTTTAGTTTACACAACTCGTGTATCAAAGTTATCGACGTCGTTTTCATATAGGTTGAAAAATATTGGGCCTTTGAAAGCCCATTGAAAATATTGGAGTAGGTACAACCGAAAACTTGGTAGGCTGATTTGTGTTTAAGTCTAGAAGTCAAAATTAAGCTTAAGAGTCTGTTACGCACGGCGAAGATTAAAACACCCCCATAACACCCTAAAATTGTTACCAAAAGAGAAATATGTTGTCTCAAAAAAGCTATGTATTTTATTAAAAGTATGAAAACAGGTTAGCAACAATAACTATATAAAAAAATAAAAGACAATAGATAATAAAAAGGAAAAATAATGTTGAAATAAAAAATAGATGTTAAAAAGGTGAAAATACAAAATTACGCATATATCAATAAAATTAAATAATAAAAGAAAGAAATATAAGTGATAATATTAACGTATGTACTTATTACTAATAAAAAATATAAAATATTTTAAAAATATGTGAAATAATACTAGTGATAGCTATAACAAATAAAAGAGTGAGGAAAAAGTGTAAAGGACGTGACTAGAATCTAATACAACAAGAATAACATTTTTTTAATAGTCTAAAGGTGATTATAAGGTAATATATGTTCATAAATATTTTTAATTTTTAACAATGCGCGTAGACATAGCCATTTGAACTCGTGTCTCTTAAGATGAACATCATCCGTTTTTCACTGAGACACTTGTTGGGTTCAACAATAATAAACAATTAACTATGGTAAACATGGACGGATCCAGGATTGAACATTTACAGGGGCCGAAATATTGAATTTAAAAAATACAAGAGTTTATTAAGTATTTAAAACTCAAAATTCATGGGGCTATGCCTAATTTGTTGAATATTTAAACTTATAAGGACTTAAATTGATATTAGACTAAAAAAATTGATAATGCGAGTTCATTATTTTTTGTTCAATCCATACTTGATCATATATTTAATAAACTCTTGTATTTTTTTAATTTGAACATTTATTTTTACAGGGGTCAAATGATAATTAAACCAAAATTGATCGAATATATTAATTTTATAACAGGGGTCGCGGGCCCCTTGGGCCCCAAGGGAGCTCCGTCCCTAATGGCAAATAACGTTTTTTAATATACCGGTGTAATTACAAGATAGTATTTGTTCAGTTTTTTAGCCCTTTAATAAAGGGCACATACTATGCACACATTATACTCGAACCTGGATCACCTGAATGAAATATATCATCCTTTACCACCGAGACTACTCTACGGGTTCAATTATGGTAAATAATGTTTAGTATAAGTAATATAGTAAACAATAAATAAACAAAAAGATAACTAACGCTATAAAATTAAACAAAGAAAAATGTTAAAAGACTAAACTGAAATGAATGGAACCTACTGAGGTTAAAATAAGAATTAATCATGTTGAAAAAAATATATAAAAATCTCATGATTTACAAGGTAGAGTGACCGTGTAAATAATTTACCCAAAATGTCAGCATTACATGGATCCTTAGCTTGGCTTGGGTCTAGTGTCACGGGGCCATTATCCTCTTCCCAAAAGACATGTCTGATAGGATGTGCAGCGCCACCGTATTTATATCGCAAGACCTCCCTTTTCCTTTCCGATGTGGGATTAATGACCCCGTCTCTTTTCAGGCGTGACATTTTCCCCCACTCAACCTCGTGACGCCCTCGTCACGAGCTTCCGCTCTCGTGATGGGCTACCTTGTCACAGTTGTCCACCCTGCCTACCCCACTCATGGGCACTCGGCGTGAAATCGGGCAGTCAAAGGGCCGCTCTGACATTTTCAGGCGTGACATTTTCCCCCACTCAACCTCGTGACGCCCTCGTCACAAGCTTCCGCTCTCGTGATGGGCTACCTTGTCACAGTTGTCCACCCTGCCTACCCCACTCATGGGCACTCGGCGTGAAATCGGGCAGTCAAAGGGTCGCTCTGATACCACTTGTCACGGGGCCATTATCCTCTTCCCAAAAGACATGTCTGATAGGATGTGCAGCGCCACCGTATTTATATCACAAGACCTCCCTTTTCTTTTTCGATGTGGGATTAATGACCCCGCCTCTTCTCATGCGTGACACTAGACACACGAACCGAACAATGAGTTGAGCACCCAAAATAGCGTCACTTTGAATAGGTATAAAAACTCTTTTTTCTTTTTTCCTCACCCCATCTCTTTCTCTAAAACTAAAACTAAAACTAAAACTAAAACTAAAACAATTTGTCAGTGTTTGTACTGCTCACTGATTTCCACTAAAGCCTTCCTTCTTTGATTGCAGTTCTCTCATGATTTTTTTCTCTTTCCTTCTGTGTAAATAAGGGCATTTTATAGGGGTTTGGGTGTTGAACATAGGAATGAAGTTGTGTTTTAATTTTTTTTTAATATTAAGAGATAATGATTGAATTTTAAGGATGATGTTATTATGCTCGGAGGATAGGGGTTGAGGTTATTTATGTCTACACTTGCCTTCCTTTGTTCATTGGTGTGTAGAACAAGGATAGGAAAAAACTACAAGATACATTTTTTGTCCGCTCAAACCTCTTTATTAAAAAAAATCATGTTTGACAAAAAAATAATTTGGTCCTTCAAAGTTTTTAAAAATCTTACTAAATTTTAATTTTTTAAAATACTTTTAATTAAGTCACTTTTAGATTTTTTTAAAATTTCTCATTAAGTCCTAAATTTATTTAAATTTTAGTTAAAACTCTAAAATTTTAAAATAAAAATTTTAGCATAGCATTTTAAATTTTTTAAAAAATTTAAATAGACACACAACTTGTTTTGTTAAGATTTGTCCTTTATTTATATGATAAATGTTGGGATAATGTTGAAAAATAAACGGAAGTTTTATTTCTTCATCGACTGTGGCTTCTTCCTCAAGAGGCTTCAAATTTTATCTGAGAGTTTTAGATCTCTTTGTGTATTTAACTTTAATTTTAAAACTCTAAAACTTAGAAAGAAAAAGTAAGGTTTTACAACTTCCCCTTAAAAAATCCATGAGTAACATTGCTTAGAAAAATGCGCACATTCAACTGGGTTTCAATGGTAATCTAATCGTTCTGTTTATTTGACAGATTCTCTTGATCATTTCATATTAATCTTTTTCTTTTTCTAATTGAATCTAGAACTCTCTTTCACAAAAAGAATTTTTGGAAAGATTTTATTTCTAAGTTCAAATCCGGAATATATCAAAAGAACTTTTAATCGATCACATATCAAATAATTTTTTCATCGATTTTCTAAATTAATTCGAGTCAAATGCTTACTTTCTCTTGTAATACCCATTTTTTGTTCGGGCTCCAAGTTATGTTCGAATCACTTATCCTAATTAAACCAAAAAAATATATAAAAAATAAAAAGGCAAGGCATGGTCTCCACGTAGAGAACCATGCCCTGCTGTAGCGATGTCTTTTTTCGCTAAAAAACGGTGTTTTCGAAGCGTTTGTGATTTTTCGGATATAAAACGTTTATTCCGTGGGTTTTTTTAAAAATCGCATTTTGTTAAAAATTGGAGTCGCCACCGGCCACTGAGGTAGGCCGGACACCATAAAATCAGAGATTTGACAAATATTGGGTTCGGGAGTCGATTACGGATGGGAAGGGATTAGCACCCACACCGCCCAAAATTGGTACTTTAATAATTATCGCATTATTAATATTGGATTTTCCGGATTAAAGTGACAATTAGTTTAAAATTCGGTTATAATTGCGAATAAATTTTAAAGGCCCCGTTATCCGAGAGTAAACGCCCAACCACTATCACTACGCCTGATACTGGCCCCGTTTACGCTCGGATAAAAGGACACCGCATTGACAATTTATATTCCATTATGCAACCTTAGTGAACAAAATATTAAGCATGGCAAATAATTTAAATACAGTAAATATTCACATAATAAACTATTAACAGAACATAAATAAAACAATAATCTAAAACATACATACATACAAATTATCCCTAATCATAACTAAAAATAAACCTAACATGTCACAATTACAAGGCATGGAACAAAAACACATATTACAAAAATGTACATATTACCATATGACACATTGTAACATACGTAAAATATAGCATTATACATGACCGAGAAAATATATCAACACATAGCCTAAAAGCAAAGAAAACATGCAATACATGCTGAAAATATAAAACAGGTTGTGTTCGAGCCAACTCAAATATCAATCTAATACATGTGATACGAATAACCGAACGAATGCATAAAGATACATAAACACCATAAACTTAACACACATATACATGTAAACATGAAAATACAAAGCATATACGAGAGATATATGAAAAGGCAAAAGGCTACATCAACATACACGATTATAATAAACGAACATAAATATTTACATGGAATCAGGACTGAAATGAAAAGAAATAAACATAAGGAACAGAAATTAAAGGACAATAATATGCGATTTAGGGACGAAAATGCAAGCAGGACCGAACTTGAAAGGACTGAAACTGTAATTGGACCAAGGGGCAGACCCGAAGTGAAAATTTCAAAAACGCGGTGGGACTAGTAAGGTAATTTCGCCATTTAAAAACTGATTCAATTTAATTTAGGGACTGGATTGCAAGATTTCGAAATATGAGGGGGACCAGAGTTGTAAATATCCCCTGCGGCAAGACAAAAACGAAAATATCGAAAACGCGGGGGACTTATTACGGAATTTCACAAAATAAAAACACCTATAAAACCCTTTTCTTCGACCCAGACTCAAATTTTTCCCCATTTTTCATTCAAACCCATTTTATAATAACTATCCCTTTCGTCTTTGCTCTCAACTCATCCCATGAACTTATGATGAACTCAAAAACCGGCGGCCAACCGTCGTCCTCTCCGCCGCCGGCCGCCGCTAGCCGAAATAAATTCCAATCCTTCGAGGCCTGGGTCCAAGCTATTTTTTATTTTTTAGATTAAAAAAAAACTCGGATAATACTATGTGTAGTCATCTTATTAAGTCGGATCTATTTAATATAAATACTTTTTTAAATATAGATGAGGTGATATTTTATCTTGTCATCACTCTCGTATTACGTCATTATTTTCATGTAATGTGAATTTGTCTAATCAGTAAAACAAATCGACAGTTAATTAATTAGTAATTTTTATCTAAATAAAAATTATTTTAAATCAAAATAAAACATTAAAGACTAAAATACTTTAAAAGAAATAAGTCAAATTGACTGTTCTATCATAAATTTTAATATTATACCTAAAAATATAATATTCAATAACATTATCTATTTTGATAAAAACGAATGCCCAAACTGTTATACAAATGTTTTACTTTGACTTTAAAAGGAAGATAAATTTCCTCTGGGTTAGTTTATATTTTTTACAGCAACAAGGTCAAATTCAAATGTGGTTGGATTTTGCAATTAAACACCAGTTACATCATTCCTTAACCAAGGTTATAATTTCAGCTTTATTAACTATAGTAATTTATACAAAAAATCTACATTCGTGGAATCTATAATTATAACATCTTCTAATTAAAACAAATTAATTAGTTAATAAGTTTTAAGGAAGAAAAATAAAAAGTCATGGTCTAGAAATCATGCCAAATTAACAAACTTCCCCCTCCGTCAATTTCGCCCCCAAAACTCTGACCCGTATTTTATTCCCCACGTTCTTAGCTTTACATGCATTTGTCTTTCATGAATGCGTAGATTGTTGTCCGTGACTCAGGCCGTGCTGCTGGTGGCGCTCTGCCGTGTCTCAACCACGATCCACCATGGCTCCTCCTACTCATTCCCGTTTTCTAGAGATCAACATCGTTTCCGCTGAAGACCTCGCTCCGGTCTCCAAGAACATGAAGACCTACGCGGTGGTTTGGGTCAAACCGGACGAGAAGCTCGCCACCGGAGTCGACCAGAAAGGCGGAACTGACCCGACGTGGAATGATCGGTTCACGTTCAAAGTCGACGATAAGTTCGTGAACTCGGAGGATTCAAAGATCGTTGTTGAGATTTACGCGGCGGCGTGGGTTAAAGATGCTTTGGTTGGATCGGTTAATGTTTTGATTAACGATATTTTCCATTTGCGATCTGTTACCGAAGCCACAATCAATAACAACGCCAGCAGGACCGTCACGCTTCAAATCCGCCGCCCTTCTGGCCGCCCACAAGGGATTCTTATGATGGAGGTTGCTCTCGTTGACAGTACAATGCGAAGCATGCCTCAATTAGAAAACCTTAAACCGGAAACGACAAACGAAGGCGGCGCCGACGGCCATGAGAATCATGAGACAAATGCTTACGCCAAGATAAGCCGTTCACAAAGCGAACGATTTACTGATTTAACAATAGAGGAAAGCCCAGACCACAAAAGGGGTGACAAACTTTCGATTGTTCGTTGTGGCTCCCGTTCCAGTTGCTCCGCGGTTAAAGGCATCGGCGGAAGCATCGTGAACGGTGACTCACTTTGTTACTCGGACGTGGGGCCATCGGCTTCCGTTGTGGCGGCGGCCATTGCGAAAGGGTTGTATCAACCGCCGGTTAACGATCGACCTCAGACAACTGAAACGAGTAAGATATCGGAATGGACAAAGAAGGAGAGAGAGGAGGAGCTGTCGATGAAGCTAGAGAGGTGGCGGTCGGAAATGCCGCCTCCGGGAACCGGGAATGGGAGTGTGAAAAGATCGAGGAAAGGGAGGAGGTCGAGGAACAGAAGGAGCGGTGGGTTCAAGTTGTTTTCATGTTTCGGCAATGCTTTCCGGTTTGAAGTTTCGATTACTTTTGGAAGTAAGAAGAAACCTAGTAATGGAAGTAAAAGCAGCAATGGCAACGGCAATGGGAATCATGGGATTGGGATTGGGATTGGGAATGGCAACAATAAAATCTGCCATTTGGGCTCTATAAATGAAAACAATAGCAAATCTCATGGATCTCAAGCTACAATGAAAATAATGGCTTGAAATCTCTTTCAATTCGCCCCTGGGCAGGGTTCATGGCTACATTCATTATTGTTTCGCATTAATACATTATGTTTAACTGTTTTTTATTTACCATCAGACTATAAAGTAATAAGAAGAAAGAAACCATTTTTATTTCCAACTGATTCATGGTAATTACAGAGAAAAGAATTGTCAAAAAATGTTTAGTATTTCCATCTCTCTCACTGTACGAATATGATCCTAACCTAACCTTTGTTTTTCCGTATCCAACACATTTTTTACATTTCTCTGGACACGGATGAAAAGAATCAAAAGAATGAAGAATCTAATATCCCAAAACCAAGGCATGAATTTCATACCAACTCTCGACAGTGTAAAGAATGCCTGATTCGCCCTTCCAAAGACAATCGCTTCCTTCAGCACATTCCTTCTGCTTCTTAACCAAACCAGGGAACAATGGCACAAATGAAACTCCATAATGTTCACCCACTGTTCTCAGGCTTACACTCGATCCAATCACGATACCTATATCCGCTTTCAGTAGACAAAGCAAATCACCAACCGAGTCTCCGATGAAAACTGTCAACTTCCTTTTGTCATCGCTACAGCCTTGTAGGATATGATTGAAAGCTTCAACCTTGTCAATCGGAGACTCTATTTTCCCAATGATTTCACCGGTGGATACGGATTCTTCAAAGCTGAATTCGTTTGCATGTATGTTCACAACCTCTAAACCCCGTGCTGCTTAAAATGAATGAATAATTATTTCAATTAGTACTAGACTCTTGGTTTCTATCAAGTGTTACACGCATGGGGAATATTATTCACATTCGGTGTCTCAAGAGCTATGAAATCTCAGAATTATAATGTAACACTACGGGGAAGGGTCATACCTGAAGAAAACGCAGCTCGGACGAAATCACTACACCAGCAATAAGAAAGAATATGGACGCTGGCATTAAGATTTTCATTCTTTGTGATTCTCTGAAAGAAACTAATGCAACCATCTTGAAGAATCAATCCTTGACCGGCTCGTTTAATGTCTTCCAATTTTAGATCCTTGAGTAACCCTGACTCCACCACCTTAGAATTTTCCCTCTTCTCAAAATCTGACACTTCCTGGAGTGCTGTGTGCAGAGTTTCATAGTTGAACTCCACTGCAGAACCACATGAAGTAAATGAATCAACATGTTTTTGAAGATTAAACATATGTAAGGTGCATTGCAGTATGTTGTACCTTTCTGAGATGGCAAGATGTTTTCTATGCATTGGTGATACTGTTCTGTGTATTCTCTGGAAATTTCACTCCAAGCGTTCCTCACATCGGCAGATAACATTCTACTAATTTGACCTTCGGGTTGGTTCTCAATCTCATCATCAGATTCAGGGGGTTCAGGGGGTTTAGGTGATTTAGGGTATTTAGGGGATCTACGGTATCTAGGGGGTTCAGGTGATGATTCAGGGGATTTAGGGGGTGATTTAGGGGCTTTAACGGGTTTAGGGGATTTAGGGGGTTTATGGGATTTAGGGGCTGTAAAGATTGCAAGCTCGGCCAAAATGGCAGCTGAATCAATATCTGAGCAAGTAAGATCAAAATCGGAAAACAACATGAGACGATCACTTGCAGGGTCAAGGTCCTTGGTGAGAGGAACAACAGTGGGCTGAGTCAGCGCTTGCGCATAGAAGAACTCTGCTACTAGTTTTAGGCCTTGTTGATAAACCTTCTCGTTGATTTCAAGTTCATCGCCTGTGAAACAGACACTGAGTTTATCCATCAAGTCTTCGGTTTGCTTAGCCAAGTCCTACATTAAAAGAATCAAAAGTTAGAATCCAGCTGACCATTAGAAGCAATGAATCCAATCAAAGCCATACCTTAAAACCCTCACAAGAGTACTTATAGATCCACTTTTGGTACGGGTGGTTGCCCTCGTTGCGATCTGCAAGTGCCTGTAACTTCTGACCGAGAAAGGCATGCAGCCTCATGCAAGGTGTGATGGCTCCGAGAGCGTATGCCGCGACTTTTGTTCTCCCAAATCGAGTGGTAAGTTTTCCCTGAGCTTTCAATTCTGCAACATCCCCAGAAGCTGTTGCCAGTACAAATTCTGTGTATTTTAAAGTTGCGGGATTGACGGGGCATTCTTTTATAAGGTCCAAACCCCACTCCTGCACAACTCCAACTTTCAGACAAGAACTAAGGAGAAGCTGAGCATGCATGCAGCAAGCAAAAGAAACAAAGAATCCTTTGATCATACATACCTCTACAAAAGAATCATGCATTTTTAGGGCCTCTAAAGTACTCTTCCTTAACTTGGAGATGTCTAACTTTTCATCGTCATCATCCGCCCAATCTTCTGCCAATTCGTAGCTAAAATCCAGATGCAAAGGAAACAAGAAATCAATTATGGACAATCATACAAAGGAACCAACCATCCAATTGTACCAAATGTAAATAAATCAAACAATTTATCTACATAACAAGCCTTCCATCCAATAAAGAATATACAAGTTTAATAAATGATCACAATACTAAAGAACCAAGAAGGGGGAAAACAAACAAGTCAACTTTGTGAATACATTTCTTTAACAGGAGAATCCATCCGAGGGAGAAAGGACTCACGCTCGAGCAAAAGCTTTGAGAAAATTCACGTCCTGGGAAATGCAATGGCGAAAGGCGTCGATATTGAGAGACCCGGAAGCCAAACAAAGAATATAAGGCGAGTAAAGAGCGTAGTCAGCTTCTCTACGAAACACGATGAAGCACCTGCCTGCTGGACCCTCCCTGTTGGGTATAACGGGACCACTGGACTTACGACGGATCGCCATTGCAGGAAACATGGGTGAGTGAACTCAGCAAAGAATGGGCGGCTTGGAGTTGAAAAAATGAGTAAACGCATCAAAGAACGGAACTCGGCAATTGGCTTTTGCTGCTAATACTAATGCTTATGCTAATGGTGATTGGAGATTAGAGTATTTATAGTGGAATTATAAACTCCGTTTGTTTCTCTTTTCTTTTCGCGGTTAGTTAAAAAAATGCTAAAATATTCGTTTTCTTTAATAAAGTTTTGCATTTTAATTCTGTACTTTATTATTTTGATATGAAATATTTCCACGTAAGAAGATATTGAGTAATTTTGATATTTTAATTACAGTATTTTATAATTTAAATAAAGATATAAAAAATTTCCACATAAAAATATTGTATTAATAAAGATACTAACCGTGTTAAATTTAATCATATTTTAATTGAAGTATTTTTATTATTCAAATGGCAATTTAAATAAGTATTAATTCATTGGGTATCAATATTTTGAGTGAATTAAGGGTAGGGATAATCTGGTGAAATAAATATAGTTAATTAGAGATTTAGGTATGGAAATAGGAATATTTTTTATTTGAGAGAGGCGAATAATAAGCAGAATGAATGACGTGGCAAAAGTGAGGGTTTTTTTTTTTTTTTGGATAAGTCAGCAGCAACTGTTTCAGTTAGGAGAAGTTATTTAGTTAGAAGACGGTTATGAGACAGTTATTTTGTTGGTTTGTAAGGGAGCAGCGGGTTGACGCTCCAAATTCCGTTTCCTACTCAATTCAGGGATTATCAACGAATCCTTATTTCTTTGCAAGAACAAATTACTTAATCACTATACAGTCTTTAATTAGAGTTAAATTTTTGAAATAAAAATTCTAAATTTAGTATAATCTCTAATTTTGACATGAAATTCTAAATTGACATATAACTTTAAATTCAATTAATTTAGGGATTTCACCTTTGCAATTATGGTATAATAATATCAACTATACTATGCTATAGGAATTTCCACAAACTTTCCAATGATATGCTTATTTTATAATTATGATATTCGACACTTTCTAACTATTTAACCATATTATAAACCACGCATCTAAACATAATTACAATAGTGTAAGATTTAAGTGAAAAAAAAGAATAACATTCATTCTAGGAGATTCGAGTTCGAGCTCTAATATGAACAAGGTGTGTATTATCAGAAGATCAAGAAAAAATACGGATATATACCACCATGTAATCACATCAATATATTTAGAATATTGTAAGATTTCAGTGAAAAAGAGAATAACATTCATTCTAGGAGATTCTGTGAACTTTTAGCTATATTCTTCAAATTGTTTACATGCATATTTAAAATTAATATGAGATTGATTCTAATATAATGATTGAGAGTTAATTTTTTAAAATTAAAATTAAATTGATATTTTAATTATTATTTACGAGTTAATTTAGATATCAATCTTTTTTTATTAACGTGTCATATTATTAGTTTAATAAGAGTTATTGATCAAATTATCATTTAAGATATATTGATAACGGTAATGTTTATAACGTAACATAAAAATTTTGTAATCAAGATGAAAATTTACTAAAACATAAGTGACATTCTTTGTGGTTTACCTAATAAACAAATAACATGAACTGCCAAACTATTATTATTTTGATAGGAACTGCCAAATTATTTTTATTTATTGTGAACTATTAAATTTCCATCTCACGATTGTATTTATTTATTAAACCATGTTCTATTTATATAGTTTTATATGAATAATAAAAACAAAAATCTCATACCCTTTTTCTTTTTTTTATTTATGTCCCTACACTAAAAATTTAAATCCTAAGCCATTACCCTAATTTTAAATCTTAAACCTTAAATCTTAAAAAATAAAGAAAAACCTTCAATACAAGTTTACACGGTCCTTTTAATTTTAGGGGTTAGGATTATAATTTAGGGTTTAATTGTTAGGGGTTTAGGGTTTAGAAATTAAGGTTAGTGTTTAGAATTTAGGGTTTAGGGTGTTAGGGTTAGGAATTTAAGATTTGTATTTTGTAAGGCAAAAATATAGGTCTGGTTGAAATAAATTTTACACAGACCGTGTATTAAAGTTTTACCCAAAAAATAAACCTTCAATGCAACGGCCTAAATTGTGCTCACAACTGGAAGCTCATTAATAGGCAATTGAAAAGAATGACATGAGACGAACATGCTCAATTGGCAGCGCAGTGCATAAATTCATGTACACAATATATGTTATATTATCCTAAGGCATACGAGGGCATTATAATATTTAGTCATCTCAATTTTACACGCTTTAATTAATCTCCATCATTATTGCTAATTTAATAAATGCTAGAAGTATTATCGGCAGCACATGCAATACTGTTATCCTTTTTAATCGCATATAAAGGATTGTCCAATTAATTTATATTCATTAATATTAATACTACTAATCTAATCATAGCAAGAAAGATAGCAAACCATGACAATCAATATTAGTCTATTTAGAATTAAGGAAATATTATTTGTTTCCATTCAATTGATAATCCAAATTAGGTAATCAAATTCAATTAGCAATTATTACCAAAATCCAAATATCTGAACTTATAAGCAAACTGTTACTAAACTTATTGATAAAATATGGCTTAATAGAAGTGCGGAAATTATATTTTTTTAATTAGGTGCCTAAACTTTGTTTTGGGCTAAATAGGTGATTAACGTTTTTAACATTATTCAAATAGGTGCTTTTCCGTTACTGTCCGTTAATTTTCACCGTTAACTTTCGTTATCTGACACGTGGCATCTTCTTAAATTTTTGAACTTATATTTAAAAATAAATAAAACAAAATAACCCCAAAATTTACAAAATAGCCGCAAATTTTGAAATCCCTAACACCCAGCACCCAAATCTCGATTTGACTTGATTTCGTCTTTGATTGTCACGTCGCTGTCCATCACATTCATTGCTGGACCACCACGACCATTTACCCATCGCCTCATCACCGAAAATCGACCGACGCCGTGCGAAACACTAAAATCATAGAATGGTTCATTCAAATGATTCACGACGAACGGTGGCATAACGAACGATGAATGGTGTGTGGGTCGTTTGGTGAGAGGAGGACGCTTCATTCTGTCGCCGGAAACGCGACCAACGCCGCTGAGAGTGACCAAATTTGAGGACTATTTGAAAATTTCAAGATATTTTAAAATTTCTGATTTATTTTTTAAAAAAAATAAAATTCATAAAATATTTAATACTGCCACGTGTACGATTTTCATTGGATAATGGCATAAAATTAACGTCCGTTACAGTGAGGCACCTATTTAGATCACAAAAGAAAATGTTAGGCACCTAATCGGCCCAAAACAAAGTTTAAACACTTATCTAGAACGAAAGTATAATTTGAGCACTTATTTAAGAGTTAAAGCCATAAAATATTTGTCAATATACTTTTTTTCAATATTTTAACACTTCCCAAATACCGAACACAGTCACACACTCACTCAAAACTGGAAATATAGTCAACCTATCACGAAACACCAAAGTTTACGCCTTGGGTGTCGACACCGTATGCATGGTGCTGATATCTTTGGGTGAAAATCACCCACTGGAACTTGCTTCCATTCGTTATTTCTTTGGTTAAACCATGATTTAATATACAAGCAATCCCCCATGCTTCTATTTAATATAAACTAATTCTCAGGGAAAATCTAAAAACTGTCATAAAAATCAACCACGATCATGATTGAGAGTGTAAAGAAAAAAGACACCAAATAAGGTTACATAATGCACCACTGTCAACGTTATTTCTGAGTGTTGACCTGAGCTTGAATTAGATAATTCGTTTGTGCATTTGGGCTAAAATTTAGTCCATTTGAATGAGCATTGGGCTTGGGTTTTTAGTGGTACAAAGATAGAAGTTAAGGGAGTAATTTAATTTTGCTTGTACTGAGCACATTTCCCTTCATCTTTTTCGATTCTCTCTTTCTCTCAACCCTAATCTCCTTTTTCTTCTTCGCAGTTAAAAACTTTGAATCACAATACCACGGAGAGTTGGGTGGATAGATATATGTTTATCTAGTTGAGGTTTCCATCATTGCCTATCAAAAGGCTTAAAATTATTTAAAAAATTAATTTGTATTGTAAAGTGTAAAATAGATATAACTGATTTATACATATTTGAATCACAATTCCTTGTACACTTGGCTGGATAGATCATAGATATTTGAGCAAGCACATTTGGCCGGTTAATTAAGCTGTAATTTTTGTTCTCTCATATTTCCTTAGGTCGTGTTTCTAAACCCACTATGAGCGCTCCCCTTCCTTCCCCTATAGTCCTCCATCCCTTATTCTCTAAGTAGGATTAAGATTAGATTTAAAATTTGTAAAAAAAAAAAAAAACCTATTACATATTTAAGCAAAAAGGGCTCAAAAGTTCATATAAGAAAAGGTTAAGTTATGATATGAGCACTCTTCTTCTTTCTCTTAGAGTCTTTTCTCCTTTATCCTCTATATAGAATTAAAATTAAATTTAAAATTTGTAAAAAAAAAAGCCTATTACATATTTAAGCAGTAAGGGCTCAAAAGTTCATATAAAAAAGGTTAAGTTATAAAGTGATTATCTATAGTAAAAAAGAGCTTCATAGATGTATATCCTTTAAAGCATAGTATTCGTTGAAGAGGATAATTTTCACAATTAAAAAATAATAATTTTCTTATGGTAAAGATTTTTGCTACTATAAGAGATCAATAGTGAAAAAATATCGAATTGTGACATTTAAGAAAAAATAAAGTATACGGGGTTTGTTAGTAATTTGATTTTATACCATAGAGGTATGAATAATTAAAATTTTTGTTGTTAACAATTTCTAGAATAGATGATTAAAACTATTTGTTGATATTTTTTTTTTACGTTGTGGGTTAAAGACCCAAATAAAATTCTTTCTGCCTTAAATAAAAATTGTTCAAAAAAATTATAACTTTTTGTTATTCAAAGAATTGATATTCAGGAGTGAAAATACCAATATTTCCCATTTTAATATCAAAGCTTTGACCAAAATCATTGAAGGCTAGGGATGTTTAAATCCGAGTACCTGATGTGCCAGGTACTCAGTTCTTCGGGTAGTATATATTTTAGTTAGTCTCTCGATCCGTAAAATCGGGTACCCTCTAGTCTAGTACTTGTAAAATCGAATATCGAGTTCTGATTTATATTTTTTATTTTTTAAAAGCTAAAGGAGTTATTTTGTTCTTGAGGTCAGTGAAAATTAGCAATGTTGTCCCTCGAGCGAAAACGTATTTAATTAGGTCTTTCAGTTCATACATTGTAGTAAATTAACCCATTGATTAACGTTGATCGACAAACTGCTTTTTTGACCGTTATTTTTTTACGCATTAGCGGTTTTCGCCAAATGACATATTATATCAGCGTTGAAAAGTCAAAATACTGACATGACAAATAAAAAAATAAAATTTATTTTTTGTATTTTATTTTTTATATTAAATTTTAATCATAAATAGCATGACTACTTCTTCGATACCTTTGAAAATTCTCATTAAAATATAATATATAATCTCATTAAAATAGCATGACTACTTCTTCGATACCTTTGAAAATTCTGCTGCTTCTTCTGCTTCTTTTTTCTTCATTACCTTTGAGAATTTTCTTGGCGGTTAGAAAAATAGTCTGTCAAAACTTGAACCCCGTGAGAGAAATCAGGCAATGGTTTGCTAGAGTTGGAATAAATATGGCGAAGTCACATATTAAATATGTTCGAAGAACTAGTTAATATACAGAACCGAAGCTAGGATCGAATATTAATAGAAATTAAAATATTAAATTTTAAAAATTTTAAGGCTTATTAAAGATTTAAATTTAAAATTTATGGGATAAAATCTAATATTTAGACTTATATGGATCTAAATAATTATTGAATAAAAAAATTGAAGACACGTGCCTTAACTAATTCCGAGCTACTTCTGTTGCATACCGGGCTTTGGTGGGTGAATCTTCTAATGAAATTTTTTTGTATACACAAGGTCTTGAACTCGAGACGTGCTTAAGTGATAACGAGCTATTTACCATAATAGCTCATTCTTCTTTAGTTTAATAAACTCTCGTATTTTTTAATATGAATATTTATTTTTTGCAAAAATTAAATTATTATTAAACTAATATTTATTAAATATTTTGATTTTATAAAAAGATCGGAGTCCCTTGTTAATATGATAATCTTCTTTTCCACAAATAAAGTGAGTAAAATGCTTTGTAAATTTTGTTGCATTCTGAAAGTTATAGGAAAGGAAAGAAAAACAGAGTAAGGGTTAGTGTAGCTATTATTTTTGCGAAAATGAAAAGAAATTTTTCGTTTTTTATAAAATATTTAATTTAAAAGAAGAATTTTATAAAACTTGTTTTTGTAAAAATTTAGAGTTACTTGGTCATTTCAAAAGAGTAGATCGAATATCGAAAAAATAAAAAAAAATAAAATCCGAAAGTTAGTTATATATAAAGAAGAATTAACACCCTACAACGCTCAAAATTAATACTTAAAAGTTCGCATCGTATTTATTAAGGAAAATAAAAATGAATTAATTTAATTTTTAATTCTTAAAATGTATGTATGCATGACAGTTTAAAATTTGTCTCGATATCCACGATAGTTAAAAGTGATGACACTCGGAGACCAGAATACATTCACAATAGAATACCGGAACAATAAGACCTAACACTATATGTAACAATTATATGCATGATCAATTATTTCGATAAAATATATTAAATTACAATAATAATACTAACGTATCTATAAACAAAATTAAGATGAATATAAATAAACAAAATTAAAATAAATATAAATACGCAAATATTACTCCGTGCACATATTCTTATACAGTATGCTAAAATAATTGAATACATAATATACACAACATAATAATATAATAAGATAACAACTATATAATATATAATACATACGACTATATAATATAATTTACCTATTATGTAATATCAAATGTAATATAATATATACGATATATAATATGATATGTTAATAAAAAAGGAAACAAATTAAAGAACCAGAATTAAAAGCGAATAAAGGACCGAATTGAAACAAAAATGAAACCTGATAATTTAATTAAGAGAAAATAAAGACTCGATTAGAAACTGAGGAAACTTTGGAGGGACCAAGAATGTGATTAGACCATGCGGCAGACGCAAAGGTAAAAAATGACTTGGGGCGGAGGGGTTAGTGTGTAATTAGTTCATTTTTATTTGATTTATAACCTAAAAAAAACCTAGCAGATCTATTTCCCCATTCTTTTACTTAGCCGGTCCGTCTCCCTTCCCCCTTGTCTCAGTTTTTCAAACTTTCAAACCCCCAAATTAAAACAAACTCCCTTTTTTACACTTAAAACCAAAAAAAGATAAAACCCTTGGATCCGGTTTGAACCAATGTGATTCGGTGTTGGTCATGCACGGCGGCGGTGGTTCGAGATCAAACCGAAGTAAATCGTCTCCTTTTTTCTTATTTTTGTGTTTATTTTACATTCGAATGAAAAGAGAAAACGTAATTATACATCTCTTTTTTGTATACTTGAAACTGGATCTGGAAATCTTGCTTTTACTCCCCCCTTTTCTTTTTTTGTTCGAAAAAACCTCCGGATCTGATTACATGCATGGGTTTTATACCCGGATTTGATACATAAAAATATAAAGAAACCCCCCCCCCCATTAATGTTGATTTTGCCCAGATACGATGATAATCTTCCTTTTTTTTGCTTTTGCAGGTTCGATGTGACCTTGGGCGGTGGAGCAGGCGGCTAGTCAGAGCGGTAGCAGTGGCTGGCGCGTGGCCTTCACGCGGGCGTTGAAGAGCCGCCACGCGCGGGGAAGGTGAAGAGGCAAAAGGGGGTGGCGGCGGCAGATAGGATTAGGGTTTTTTTATCTTAGATTATATCCGGGTCGGGTCGGTTTAAATGGGTACCGAGTCTGGTCATGGTTTGGGTTATTGGGTCGGGTTGGGCAGATAATGGCCAAATGTTTGGGTAAATGGGTCATGGGCAATGTTTTGTATATGGGCTAGTATTTTGGGCCATGTATTTGGACTGTTTTATGGATTAAATTTGAATTTAGATCTGGGTTTTATTTGAATTGGATTTTGTGCTTAGGCCCTGACAAAATGTGTTATTACAGTTAGAAGTAAACGTGAGGAGCAACAACTAATTAGGAATGTGATGTTTCTTTATAGGAAGCTGTTGTATCTCGTTAGGACCAATCACGCATGCTGATTCTGTTAACCATTTAGTGAAAGTATATCGTCCAAATTATTCTTCTGTCTCATCAAGGTCAAAGGATGTGGAGGGGCTTCATGTGGCTACCTCTTCTCAAGGATACATGCTAGGAATTTTGTCGGCTTGTCTTTCTGCATTGGCTGGTTTCTATACGAAGAAGAACGATGACAGCTTATACCGACAGAATATACAGTTGTACACGTAGGTCACCTGCTTGGAATTTGTTTCTTTGCCCGACATCCTAAAGGACGGGGGTCGTATAGGTCTGGAAATCAGTGATAGTGAAGAAGTAGAAGAAGCAGCAGCCCTGCAATTTGGATGAGGTTATATATTACTGTTTGGTGTTTATTGACAAGCTTAAGTGGTTGGTCTAGTGTTGAAGCATTGAGCTTTTCCCCATCAAAACTTGGTTTTGATTTCCAACCCCTTCATGTTAAGAGTTATTTTAACTCTTCACTTTAAACCTAATCAATAACTTTTCACTTTAAAACTAATCAAATGATGACATATCAGTATCTAAACCACATCAACATTTAGACTTTTTAACGTTGACATGGTATGCCATTCGGCGAAGATGGTTGACATAAGAAAGTAACTGCCAGATTAACGGTTCTATCGATCAATGTTAATCAAGCTAATTTGTTGCAATGTGCGAATTGAAAGATCTAATTAAATGTGTTCTCGCGGGAGGGACAACATTGCTAATTTGGGTTGAATTTAAGGGCAAAATAATCTCATTTAACTTTTTTTTTAATTTATTTTTTAAAAAAATCACATAAAATTTAAAAGTTTATCGTATATAATTCAAACGCGATATATTATAAGAAACAACCAAAATTCAAATTATGCATTAAAGATCAGTTTTTCTTGCCTAGAATTAAACAGAGTGTTTTGCTCCTAGTTTAAGTATTTAGGTTATTATGTTTTTCAAATTAATCAAAAAAAAGTTAGCACAAAAAATAATAATATTAATTTCTAACGTGACTTTTTCTTTTGAATCTTATATTGGTAAATTAATACAAATATTTTTGTAAATTTTAAAATTTAAAAGCATATAATTCAAACATAGAAAGAATGTATAGATTTAAATTTAGTTTTAGGTTAAAATATTAAAGAAGTTAAAATAAAAATATAATTTGAAATTAAAAATATATATATTAAAAGTGTCGGTCGGGTACCCTGTTACAAAAAAATTTTGACCTTGACCCGGCTTGATTACCCGAGAAAAATCACAGGTCGGATATCCGGCCCGATCGAGTAATTTTTAAAAAGAAAATATTTAATTTTAAGGTTTAGGATAACGGATTAACGGGCCGGGCCATTCAGGTTAAGCAAGGTATTTTTGAACACGCCTATTGAAGACACTCTATCGTTGACTGTGTAATATCTTATTTGAGAAAATCGTCGAACCAGATAAGGGATGTTTCACACTATATTTATCTTTACGACAAATGTGATAATTGAAGTAATTATTTGTAAAGTCAAACAAGATCTTATATTTTTTAATGTTTGAATTAGATCGGCTAAAATATTCATTTGGTATCTGAACTAGATATATTCTTTTAATTTTTTTTAAAGGTGAAGTATGATTATAAGGAGTAAAATCATACAAATTTGACATCGGATCATGTCTCATTAAGAAATTTCCTTAAAATTAAATGGATGCATTCTATTAAGTTGATATATAAAGAATTTTTATCTATACTTGAACTAGACGTTTTTTTCCCAAATTAGCACATAAAAAATTTTGTTCTCAATTTGGTACCCAAACTTTAATTTCATCCACTATTTTAATATTTTTATTAACATATTTAGTCCTCAAACTTGTACATTCTATAAATAGAGCTGGAAATCTTCCAAACCGATAGCTTCCAACTGCGAACAACAATCCTCTTGAGAAACGAAAGATGAATTGATTTGAGACCCGAGGCCTGAAAAACATAATTGATCCCTGGGGAAGGTAAAGTACCCATAGCCATCCACACGATGATGGCTGGGATGAAGGGATTCATACTTGCTGCAGATGATTCCCCAAGAGACCATCCGCAGAATAACTTGGATCGATATCCAACCCCGATCCCGAATGCTGCCCATAGAAGCTGTAACGTGAGAAAACCACAACTGAAATAGAGTCGGCACAATCTTCACCAAAATAGTCATTCTTTGACATTTGTTTTCCCAAGGGACACGCGTCCCATCTTAACAGGTCAAACATAAAAAGCAGCTTTGGGGGCATAATCCCAAAAAATATGGAGGTCAACTCAAGAAAGAGATAATTGCCAACGACAAACCAGACTGTACTATTTCTATTGGACAATGACTTTAATACCCTCGAGATTGTACCTTCCCCTTTGAAGCAAACGGAGAGGTGCTTCTTCATCTCGAAGACGGTGGCTAGCACGGCATGAAGGGCTGCCTGCAGGGACTTCACTCTTCATGGCCACAACAGCTTTAGTGCCTACTCCTTCACAGTCCATAGCCACGTCGACGTTATTTCTCATGAGAGACCGAGATCCATGACAGCTTTCTTTGCCTAAATGAAAGGCAACATTGAGAACCCAGCAGCTCTCTAACATGGGGCTGCAACGAGAATCTTCAGTCTCGTTGAAAATAAAAGTGTTGATGCAAAACTGAAACTGGCTTAAAACCAAAAAATCACTGGACCTCCCCTCCACAGCCGCTCTTTTCCTTCCATTTCCTATCTTCAGACTAACCACTGGAGAAAAACGACGATGCTTCTCGGAAGGGGATCTCCACTCCACCGAGATCACAAACGAGCAGGATTTCAACGGGATTAAATTACTAGGAAGGGAAGGAGGAGGACAGACCATTTTTGCAATCTCCCAATTTGCAATGGATATATATACTTGGAAGAAGATGTTTAGTTCATATACCAAATTAGGAACAAACTTTCTTCAAGTACCACTTGAGAAAAAGTGACAAATGCATATTTGAGCCATTGACTTAACCATATAACTATAGTCTATAAAGGCAATGGACAGTTAGAGGGCATGTAAAGCTAGAAAACAAGCTCGAGCTCAGAAGCTTGTTAGTGCCAATCTAAGTCCACAAAGATCCGAATCCGAGAAAAACAGAGTTTGTAGCAATTCAAATTCGTAAACAAAAAAATCTAAGCTCGAAAAAATTTATATAACTATATTAAAATTCTATTAATAATAAATATTTATGTTAAATTAAAAAGTAAAATAATTTTTTCAAATGCTAATTTTAAATATAACTATAATAAAATTAAAGTATTAATAATTCATATTAGATTAATCGTGTTTATAATATTTGTATTCATTCATTTAGTTATAAGTAATACATTTACTTAGTTACACGTTACATTTTAATAAATATAACATTATATTATGTGAATGCATATTTCGTTCATAACATTTCTACGCTTATCATTAGTGGAGAACCTAGAAAAATATCTCTGGCTAGTATAATATAAATAGAATTAGGGTGAGTAAAACTCGACTCAACGTGAAAAAATTTCACTCAAATCGTAATTTCTTAATCTCGATTAAAAAATCAAATAAAACTAAAGTTATAAAATAATATTCGAATAACTCAAAATTTTTAGTGATTAGTGGATCGATTTTCATGTTCAAGTCGAGTCCATCAACTTTTCTTGATATATGTATATACATATGAACAAATATGAAGATATATATATGGGATATGATCCACTTACACAGAATGCAAAACTCATAGCTTTATACAATTTTTTGGATCGTTGGATGAGTGAAATGAACGGCTAAGAGATATATATCATATATAGTTGTAGAAAAACTTTTAAATTGGAACCAATTAGTATCGTAACATTATAAATATTACTTAAATTTGAACAAAAACTAAAGCAACTCGAATTTCATAAACCAAACTCAAAAAATTTCACATAAAGTTTGAGCTATAAAATAGAACTCATCAACTTGACTAGCTCAAAATTTTTAATTCGAAATTTATCAAACATAACTTATTTATATATAGAGAGAGAGTTTTGAACTTATAATATTTCATTATTCAATAGTTTTAAAATTTATTTTAAAAGCTTCTCTATAAAATAGAACTCATCAACTTGACTAGCTCAAAATTTTTAATTCAAAATTTATCAAACATAACTTCTATATTGAGAGAGTTTTGAACTTATAATATTTCATTCTTCAATAATTTTAAAATTTATTTTATAAGTGTTGAGTGGATCAATAAATGTGCAATTGGCCAAGAGGGGGTGAATTGACTTTTTAAAATTGGTAAGAGCAAATTGAAAAGGTAAGAATTAAAGACAAGGCGACTTATAGTGGTTCAAGCTTCGAACAAGCTCTACTTCTACTACCTTAGCTCCCACTAAGGATTTTGAACCAATATCCACTAGATATTCTTCCCCCTTTTTTTAGGTTTAGGAGGAAACCTTTACAAATCGGTTAATCTTTCTACCCAAAGATTAACCAAGATTCTCTCTTTACAGAGAAGAAAAGGCAAACTTAAATGTATCTCTCACAAGATTGATTTGTTGCCCAAATTACAAACAAACTCTCCCCAAACTTGAAAGAAATGTATACAATGAAGATTACAACAAATGGGGTACAATAATTTGACTCTTTTAGCTTAAAGGTTTGGATATATGCTTGGATGCTACAAATAAGTTCAATAGTTGTTGCTGAGGCTTTGGAGACTTGCTTTTATACCTTCTCATTGATTTCTAGCCATTTGGGTGGTTGGAGTCATCAATATAGCCGTTGGCTCCTCTTTTTCCCACCAGAAATGCACTTCTTTAACTACCCGTATTGGTACACGAACAACCGTATCGATACTTGTCTCAAAATAGAAAGAGCCGTTGTGTACAATTTATGCAGGGGCGTATCGATACACGAGGAAGCATATCGGTACGATCTCACTGTAAAACAAAGGGGCGTATCGATATGGGCAAGGCCGTATCGATGCAATTTTGCTCACTTGGGCTACTGTATGAACCTGTACCGGTACGCCTTGAGGGTGTATCGATACGAGTTAATTGAATTTCAAAAACACATATTCCCAATAACTGACAAGGCAACGTTCGAATCATAAATGAAAAATCTCAACAACCGTATCGATACACCAGTAGCCATATCGGTACGTTGTGCTTAAATCTTAAACCCAGTATGAAGGTCGTATCGAAACTGATGAAATCGTATCGAAATGTCTGAGTAAAATACTTAGACCATATGAAGGTCGTATCAATACGGATGGAACCGTGTCAAAATAGATGCTTACAGTGGCCTTTTAAATTAAGCCCGTATTGAAACGCCTGGGGGCGTATCGATACGCCTGGGCGTAAAACTTGAATTTAGCTTCAAAAACACTTAGAAAAATTTATAGGGTTTAAGTTTTTGACTTTGAATAATTTTGTACTTGAAAAATCCTTGTCAATTGTGAGTCTTTGAGATACTTAAAAATTTATTTTCTTTTTCAAATAAGTCCTTAATCAATTTGTTATATCAAAATCAAACTTTAGTTTTACAATCTCCCCTTTTTTGATATAACAAAACTAAGTTAAATTTTTAAATCTTTGTGAAAAACTCCCCCTTACTTTAAGATAGATTTCAAAAATGTTTTTTGAAAATTTAAGCTCTTTTTCTTCTCCCCTTTTTGTCAGATCAAAATCAATGATATTAAAGGATAATTCAAAGCAAAATACTTATCATAATTCAAAGCATAATCAAAGCAACATACTTATCATTGAAAGTTTAAAGCAACATAATCCAAATCCAACTTAAAACAAACTAAAATCAAAGCATAGGTTCATAGAGTAAATAACATAGGTGCATAAAAATAAAAAACCTAATATGACATGCAATGCAATGTATGTCTATGGAGCATCCTCATCATCATCGTCCTCTTTATCTTCATCTTCATCTTCGTCATGGGTTTGAGTAGCCTGAGATTGTCTTGATTCTCTATGGAAAGCCGTAAGAGATATATCCATCGAACCTTGTTAGCTTTCAATGGCTTGAACTCGATCCTTCAAGGAAGTAAATCGAGTATTAATGGCCGCAAATCCTTCGTTCATGGTTATCTTCAATGAAGTGAATTGTTCATTGCGATAAGCCATGAGAGCATCCATAGCCGTTGGAGCTACCGGAGCTTGAGGGGCAGCTTGTGGAGGAGCTTTCGATTTTTTAGGGATTGCATCATGTGGAAGCTCGGTGAGACGTAGCCACTCACCACTGAAATAGTGAAACTTGGCACGAACAAGAGAGCGCTCATCAATGGGATCGGTAAGAGGCTCATGAAATTCTTGCGAGCAATCAATCTCCAATTAAGTAAACAAGTAACTCAAAGTTGTCCCATAAGTGAAAGATGAAACTAGAGGGGTCTATCGATGTTGGATGAGGTAAAGTAGCTCCGCGAACATTATTTGAGCAAGATTGGGCTGCTTCTTGTCACGAAAACATCTTATCCAAAAGTCATCCACTTGTTGGATAGTGGAAAACTTACCACCGGATGGCCGAAACCACCAAGTGATCACGAGATGCAAGAAGTGATCATGAGCATCAAGAACTGTGACAGAACCACCAAGAACATGTCCCAATGAGTATTCATCGTCGATTCTCTCATCTTCGAACCCAAAGACATTGACTAGAGTTTGAACATCAATACAAAATTTATTCACCATTAAGAATGACTCAATAGCAATGACCTTAGAACAGTCTTGATTGGGGATGCACCAGGCATTAGGAAAAAAAATCAAAACAAGGTTACGGTACAAAAACCTGGGGATAGTCAAAAATTGAATAAAGTTCCAATGATGCAAGAGATGAAGATATTTGAACTTGAAGTATTTAGAGTTTAAAAAAGGAACAGATGTTACTATTTCGCGGCATATTTTATAGTTTTGGTATTGCTTGAAGTTATTTAAAGCCGTCGTGGTTGGAAAACTCTTTTGATAAATGACACTAAGATTGGGACGTGTCGAATTGTCTTCGGTTGAAAATTCGCCAACCTCGCTTGTTCTAGCTCTTTTTCTTGGTACCATAGATAATCTAAAAAATAATTTAGGCACAAAAATAGTGTATGCATAAATCATCATATTCGATCCAATAAATAATCCAATGTTCAAGGTTTTTGGAAAAAAATATATACAATATAGTTTAAAAGAAACATATATCAATATAAAAAGAAATTTAAAAAATCGAAAAACAGATTATAAAAATATACGGTATAATTTTTTATATTCGAATAAAAATTTTCGGATTTTGAAGAAATTTTTTACAAAAACTTGAAAAACTATAGTATGTATATGTTTAAAACACAAAAGTTAAGTAAAAACATTATAGAAATCAAAACGAAATTAAAAGGAAAAGGAAAGAGTTTTATACCTTGAATTTGGGATTATGGATGAATGAGGATGAAGCAATGCACAATCTTTGATGGAAAGAGCTTAGGATGATGTTTAGGGTAAAACCCCTCAAAATCTTTGATGAATTGATGTGAAAAAATTTGGATTTTGGTATGTATTTAAAGGGAAAGATGGTTAGGGTTTTGAGATGAAGGGTTTAAATAAAAGTTAAACCCATTTAAAGACTCATTTAAGGATGTGCTCCCGCGCGTACCGATACACCACATGGCGTATCGATACAGGTGTGTCGAAACACAAGCATCATTTCGATACGGACTCACTAGTATCGAAACTTATTCTTGAACCCGTATCAATATGGTTGGACCCATATCGATACACTTGTGCTGAGGAATGCAATCTGGGTTGAGTCAAGAATGGTGTATCAAAACACCTTCAACTGTTTCGATACAAATAACCCAGAAAATGTATTTTGGGCCACAAGTTGCTCAAAAGTTCGATCTTATTCAAACCGAAATGCATGTGTATGATGTATGAACAACATGAATAGGCTAAGATAGATGCATACTCCCCCTAGCAACAAGCATATATGCATCAAGAAGCAAAATTACAAAAGCATGATCATCAATCAAATTCAAGCAAATTTATGGCACTAAAATGCTCTAAAAGGTTAAGATAGGCTAGTTAGACCTAACTCTTTCCTAAGAGTCCAAAAATATTTTTTGTCTAATGGTTTAGTAAATATGTCCGCTAGTTGGTTTGAGGTATCAACATACTATAGAACAACATCATTCTTTAAGACGTGATCCCTAATGAAATAGTGTCTTATCTCTATATGCTTGGTTCTAGAATGTTGGATGGGATTCTTAGCGAGACATATGGCACTAGTGTTGTCACACTTAAGGGGTATGGTACCTACATCAATTCCATAGTCTAGAAGTTGTTGCTTCATCCAAAGGACTTGAGCACAACAACTTCTGGTTGATATATATTCTGCTTCGGTGGTAGATAGAGCTACACTATTTTGTTTCTTAGATAACCGAGATATAAGCATACTATCTAGGAATTGTCAAGTGTCAGATGTACTTTTTCTATCTATCTTACAACCTTCATAATCCGCATCGGAATAAGCATGAAGGTCAAAGAATGCGTCTCTAGGATACCAAAAACCTAAATATGGTGTGTCTTTAAGGTATCTAAGGATTCTCTTAATGGCTATACGGTGTGATTCTCTATGACTAGCTTGGAACCTAGCACACAAGCAAACACTAAACATAATGTCGGGTCTACTTGCGGTAAGGTAAAGCAAAGAAACAATCATGGAACTATAAAGTTTAGAATCAACACACTTACCTCCTTCATCTTTGTCAAGCTTTATAGATGAGCTCATTGGTGTGGCTTGAGGCTTCACATTCTCCAAGCCAAACTTCTTAAGCATATCCTTGATGTACTTAGCTTGATTGAAGAAGATGTTATCCTTCTTTTGCTTGATTTGGAGTCCCAAGAAGAATGAGAGCTCCCCCATCATGCTCATCTCAAACTCACCTTGCATTAGCTTAGCAAATTCTTGACAATACAACTCATTAGTATAAACAAAAATTATATCATCAACATAAATTTGTACTACTAAGATGTCATTGTCATTTCTTTTAATGAAAAATGTAGTGTCCACCTTGCCTTTTTCAAAACATTTTTCAATCAAAAAGTTTGAAAGACTTTCATACCAAGCTCTAAGAGCTTGTTTCAAACCATATAAAGCTTTAGTTAATTTAAAAACATGATTTGGAAAATTTGAATCTTCAAAACCGGGTTGTTGTTCAACATACACTTCTTCATTAATAAAACCATTTAAAAATGTACTTTTTACATCCATTTGAAAAAGCTTGAATTCATGATAACATGCAAATACAAGAAGCATCCTAATAGCTCCATTCTAGCTACGGGTGCATATGTTTCATCAAAATCAATTCTCTCTTCTTGAGTGTAATCTTGAGTAACAAGTCTAGCCTTGTTTCTCACTATGTTACCACTCTCATCTAGCTTGTTTCTAAAAACCCATTTAGTTCCTATAGTAGAGTTATTACAAAGCATGGTCCTAGCCATTTATTCTAAAGTTCTATTTTTCCTCTCAACTACCCCATTTTGTTAAGGAGTACAAGGAGCCGAAAAATTGTGGCTAATACCATTTTCATTACAAAAATCTTCAAAACCCATATTTTGAAATTTGGTTCCATGATCACTTCTAACATGTGAAATTTTAAGATCAAGATCATTTTGGGTGATTTTTGAAAATGTGATAAATTTTTGTAAAGCCTCATCCTTAGTACTTAAGAAGAGAACCCAAGTGTATCTAGAATAGTCATCTACTAACACATATGCATATGACTTACTACACAAGCTCATAGTCCTAATTGGCCCAAAGAGATCCATATGGATCAATTTTAAACATCTATTAGTAGAAACATCATTAATGAATTTAAATGAGGTTCTTTGTTGTTTACTCTTAGCACATGCATCACAAATTTTATTTTTAGAAAAATTTAGCTTAGGTAAACCTTTTACTAGATTTAGGGAAACCAATTTCTCTAAAACACTAATGCTAGTATGTTCTAGTTTCCTAAGCCATAACCATGTATCATGTTCATTATGTGCCACAAAACATGCATTGGATGTATGTATGTCATCTAAATGCACCATGTAGATATTACCTATGCAATAACCTATGCGCATTATCTTATTAGTTTCAATGTTCATGATTTTACACTCATTAACATCAAATAGAACATTAAAACCTTTATCACAAAATTGACTAATGGTCAACAAGTTATGTTTAAGACCGTTTACATAAAACACATTTTCAATAAAGATTGATGAGTGATTACCAATAGAGCTAATGCCTTCAATGTGGCCTTTGGAGTTGTCACCAAATGTCACCACTCCTCCACTTTTTGGTTTGAGCTCCAAGAATCTACTTTTGTCACCAGTCATGTGTCTTGAGCATCCATTATCAAGGTACCATGTGTTTTTGCTTGAAGCTTTGGCCTTGTAGCAATGCTCCCCCTACAAACAAAGAATTAATTATTGACTTTTTGGTACCCAAATCATTTTGGGTCCATGAGTATGAGCTCCCAAAAACTTGGTTCCCTTAGGAACCCAAGAAGCAATAGCATTCATATTGTTAGAAACAACAATTTCCTTTGGAACTCATACACTCCTAACTCTTTTAGTTCTAGATTGCTTTTGAAAACTTCTTTGTTTGGGGTTAAAAGGCTTTCTCTTAACATATTGGGTTTTTGAAGAACTTCCTTTTTTAAAAACACTTTTCCCAATAGTAAGAGAAGTTTTAAGATTATTCACCTCCTTTGTGTGATAATCTTGGAAATCGGAAAGAAGTTTTTCTAAATCGAGATTTTTCTTTTTAAGCTCATTTGAATATTTATCAAATATAAAACTTTCTTTTCCAATTCCGAGTTAGTTTTTAAAAGAGAATCATTTTGAGTTTTTAAATCGGAAGTAGTTTCCTTGTTTTTCAAAATTGATTCTTTGAATTTTTCAACTAACTCATTGTAAACATCTCGCATCATATGCATCATATAATTTATCATAAGTAAGATTTAGAGATGATGAGTTAGAGTTTACCATTTGGTCCTCCTTAAAGGCTATGAGGCAAAGATTGGCCACCTCTTGCTCCTCCTCCTCGGATGATTCTTCATCACTCCAAGTGGCAAGTTGGGCCTTGAGCTTCTTCTTCTTTATGAAGCTTTTTTTTTAGTTGGGGACACTCGGTTTGGATGTGCCCCGGCTTCTTGCACTCATAAAATATGAGTTGGTCATTTTCTTATTCTTTTTCTTTGTTCTTGAAGTCTCTCATTCGGTTGAATTTCCTACCCCGGTTGGACTTCATGAACTGAGTGAAGCGCTTGGATAGCATGGACATCTCTTCGTCTTCCTCCTCGCTTGAATCGCTCTCATCAAATGAAGCTTTGAGAGCAATTCTAAGCTTCTTCTTTTCACTCTCTTTCTTCTCTACTTTTTTCTTCCCTTCCTTGCTTCATAATCTCATGAGTAAGGAGGGATCCAACAAGAGCATCAAGCTTGAGAGTCTTCAAATCTCTAGCTTCGATGATTATCATTCTTTTGCTATCCCATGATTCCGAAAGAGAGTAGAGGAGATTCCAGACTAACATGTCTTTGGGAATAATCTCACCGAAGCCCTTGAGACTATTTATAATGACGGAGAAGCGATCGAACATCTTCGTTATGCTTTCATTGGCCTCAATCTTAAAATTCTCATAACTAAGATTGAGAAGCCTGATCTTCGTCTCCTTGACATCGCTTTTCCCTTTATAAGTTGTCTCAAATGTGTCACATACTTCTTTTGCGCTTGAGATTGAGGACACTTTCAGTAGATATCTGGTCCAAGAGAGCAAAATAACATGTACAAGGCCTTGTAATTGACTTGCAATTTCTTTTGATCATCTTCACCTATTTCCACCTTTTTCTTTGAAATGAGTCTTCATTCTCCACCTCTCTTCATAGGGATTGTTGGTTCATCTTCTACCACATCCCAAAGTAAGTAATCGTTGGACTTGATGAAGAGCTTCATCCTATTCTTCCAATAGGGGTAGTTATCCCCATTGAAGAAGGGTGGTTTGGTGATCGATTATGACTCGTACATGCTTAGCCTGGAGGTGAATGCCATTGCTTGATGTTGATTGATCGAACTCTTCCAAGGATCTCCTCAAGAGGGTGTTAATCCTTCTAGTGAGTGTAGCTCTGATACCAATTGTTGAGTGGATCAATCGATGCGCAATTGGCCAAGAAGGGGTGGATTGGCTTTTTAAAATTGGTAGGAGCAAATTAAAAAGGCAAGAATTAAAGACAAGGCGATTTATAGTGGTTCAAGCTTCGAACAGGCTCTACTTTCACTACCTTAGCTCCCACTAAGGATTTTGAACCAACATCCACTAGATATTCTTCCCTTTTTTTAGGCTTAGAAAGAAACCTTTACAAATTGGTTAATCTTTCTACCCAAAGATTAACCAATATTCTCTCTTTACAAAGAAAAAAAGACAAACTTAAATGTATCTCTCACAAGATTGATTTGTTACCCAAATTACAAACAAACTCTCCCAAACTTGAAAGAAATGTATACAATAAAGATTACAACAAGTGGGGTACAATAAATTGACTTTTTAGCTCAAGGGTTTGGATATATGCTTGAATGTTGCAAATAAGTTCAATAGTTGTTGTTGGGGCTTTGGAGACTTGCTTTTATACCTTCTCATTGATTTCTAGCCGTTCGGGTGGTTGAAGTCATCAATATAGCCATTGGCTCCTCTTTTTCCCACCATAAATGTGATTCTTCAACTACCCCTACCGGTACACGAACAGCCGTATCGATACTTGTCTCAAAATAGAAAGAGTCGTTGTGTACAATTTAAGCAGAAGCGTATCTGTACGATCTCAGTGTAAAACAAAGGGGCGTATCGATACGGGCAAGGCCATATCGATGCAATTTTGCTCACTTTGGCTACTGTCTGAACCTGTATTGGTACGCCTTGAGCATGTATTGATACGGGTTAACTGAATTTCAAAAATGCATGTTCCCAATAATTGACAAGGCAACGTTCGAATCATAAATGAAAAATCTCAACAACCGTACCGATACGCCAGTAGTCGTATCGGTACGTTGTGCTTAAATCTTAAACCCAATATGAATGTCGTATCGAAACGTCTAAGTAAAATACTAGCCCATATGAAGGTCGTATTAATACGGATGGAACCGTATCGAAACAGATGCTTATAGTGGCCTTTTAATTTAAGCCCGTATCGAAACGCCTGGGCGTAAAACTTGAATTTAGCTTCAAAAACACTTAAAAAAATTTATAGGGTTTAAGTTTTTGACTTTGAATAATTTTGTTCTTGAAAAAATCTTGTCAATTGTGAGTCTTTGAGATACTTAAAATTTTATTTTCTTTTTAAAATAAGTCCTTGATCAATTTGTTATATAAAATCAAACTTTAGTTTTACAATAAGCTTCTCTAGTAAGTTTTAACTAAAATAATTGAGAAATATATTATATTCTTATCCTCTTTTAAGTTATTTTTCTAAAGATATTGAAAATGAGTTATAGCTTTTACTAAAAAATATTTTTAAAATTAATTTTTAATTTTAGTTTGTTGTTTGTATTTTGTCAACACTATCTACTTGAGTGAAACTCCAACTACATTCGAGGAATTCAATTTTTAAAAAATATATTTTATTAATTAGAAGAAAGAAATGTGTTTAAATTATTTTTATTATAGACAATTATAAATTATTAGTAAAATGTAATGAAAATATAAAAAACCTTATATTTTTCTATTATTTAATTTTTATTTTACTTAAGCTTATTTTCTTGAATTAATTCAAAGTTAACCAAACTTTTATATTGAATCATCTCTTTCTTTTTACTTACCCAAAACCTAATACAAAAAATATATATATTACTTATAAAATACGTGACAAGTTTTGGCTTGGGCGGGCCATGGCCTATATAGGCCTATGCCTAGGCCTGCATACGCCCCTGCTTATCATTAGTAATTGGTAATATATAATGTAATTTCCATTAGTCATGTGTTATAATGGGATCCACGATATAATATATCACATTTACATAAATATAGTACGAGTAATATTTACCCGTGGTCTCTTTTATTTGAGGTTTGTTTTATTTTAGTCACCTAAATTTTAAAAAGATCATTTTCGTCACTTACGTTTTAAATCGTGTCTATTTTGGTCCCTTAGCCGTTAGTCTCCATTACTTAAAGAAATACTTTTTAATTTAACCCTAAATTTTCAAAACTTTATTTTTTACCATCTTCCCCAAAAATTATAAAACTAAAACCCAAAAAATTAAATTAATGGCTGCAATTGACTGGTCTGAGCTTTGAACGATCTAAAGCTTGAGCTCAAGTTTGATTCGAAAGTTGCACTGCCTTCATCCTTTCCTCCACTGTCCCCTTGAGCTTTTTTTTCGCACAGAAGGACCAAGAAAGCACAATTCTTACAGCAGTCCAAGGTTTGTACTTATGCAAGAACCAAGGTATGATAGGAAGAAGAATCTTCTGTGATGTAATTTGTTCCATACAAATAGGCCATATCTTTTCAACAGCATGGTTTAGCCACCGAACAGATTTAGAATCTGAAAGTACCTGAACATGAATTAAAAAGCCAACAAAGCATTAAAGGGACAAACTTTACCAAATCAAAATCACGAATCTACCTATATATACATCAGAAAGAGAATAAAACATAAAGTTGCAAAGCAGATGCTTCTTCCTCCTTCAATAAAGGGGGTTTTCATAAAGAAGCTGATTCTAAACATTTTCTCAACACCCATACAATTACAATAAGAATAAATCAATATTCTCAATAACTTAAAAAGTAAAGCAAAAAAAAGAAAGGAATTGAGAATCACCCTTCTCCTAAAATTTTACCTTTTTTCCTGAAACTCCAATTTCTTCCATACCCAAAAATAACTGCCTTTAAGGAAATCAAAGATATAAGAAAATAAGTTTCATGGAGAATTTATTTGGAAGAACAAAGGAATCTAAATCTAAAGACTTGGAATTCAAAGGGTGTGTGTTTTGTCTGAACTGAATGCGTAATCCAAATGGAATGACGGTTACATCACTTTAAGCTAATTCCATATACAATGATCAAAGTTAAATAATACTATAATTAATTATAATTACGTAATTATTTATAAATAAAAATAGTTTTGAGTAAGGTAATGGAATTTGACTGGTTTCCTCTGCAGGAAAACACTGTCGTATAATCGAAGCAAACTAACTAGTTTTTGATTGGGACAGTGGAGGAAAGGATGGAGGCAGTGCAACTTTCGTATCGAACTTGAGCTCAAGCTTTAGATCGTTCAAAGTTCGGACCAGTCAAATGCAGCCATTGATTTAATTTTCTGGGTTTTAGTTTTATAATTTTTGGGGAAATGGTAAAAAATAAAGTTTTGAAAGTTTGGGGGTTAAATTAAAAACTATTTTTAAGTAACGGAGACTAACGGCCAAAAGACCAAAATAGACACAATTTAAAACGTAAGTGACGAGAATGATTTTTTTTGAATTCGGATTACCAAAATATAACAAACCCCAAATGAAAGGGACCACGTGTAAAGATTACCCATATAATATATTTATAACTTAATAAAAAAATATTTATAACTCATAAAATTTTAAAACCGCATTCAAAAGAGCTCGAGTTTGAGAAAAATCGTAGTTGAAAAAAATTCAACCTGAAAAATCTCGAGCCAAGAAAATTTGAACTAAAAAAACAACCCGAACTTAACTACAACTCGATCTAAGCTCTCAAATCCGTTTGTTTAAGGGTGTTTATTGTTAATCAAAATACTGCAACGGTTAACATGTAACTTATATTCTTAGTGCTATTTGTAAGTTAGTATAAAATAAAAAATTACACTTTAACCCCTCAAGGAGTAATGTCAGTTATGTTCTCTGATATACAATATGGGCTTTCTAGCTCATACTAGAGTTCAATAGTTTCGCAGTTCAAATAAATCTGTGGAGTGGAACAAAAAGAACACTTTAGTTGCAATCTTGGTTTGAATTAAAATAAAAATTTTGACCATAATTTGGATGTTTTGTGAATAGTAAATTGTGGTGAAACATTTAATTTAAAAAAATTCATATTAGCAGCTTTTTAAAATTAGAGGTTTTCACATAAGAGTTATAAAGATCATTTTATCTTTAATAATTATAAAAAATCTACAAATAACCTAAATTTTAACATTTTCTATTTTAATTATTCACTTTCACGTATTTATATTGTGATATTTGTAAATTAATATTTTTCTTTATATTCTCACACATTTATATTTATATTTAATAATTAATAAAATTATATTAAAAATAATTATATTAATAAATTAATATATAGATCCTTCAAATATGTTTTGTAATGTTGTATTAAAAAATTATTTTTCATAATCAAATTAATTAATTAAATATTAAATATAATCATGTCTTTATATGTCTTTTTGCTTGTTTAAATAATTAAACAATTATCAATTATTAGCTAAGTTTACCAAACACTTTTATACAATCACCTAATATAATTCGTTAGACAAATCAACTATCAGCTAATGTAATCCGCTATCAGTTATCGCCTAATTGCCAAACAAGACCATAACTAAAAATAAATTTACTTTTTAAGTTATTCCTTTTAATAATATTTTATATATGTTTTACGGTTTATATTTGAAGTTTGTTATTCTCTCTCCAACAATGTAATATTTAAAGTTTGAATTTAAATTCTTTTACTAAAAGCCTAAGATGTCTTACTACTACATCCAATACTTATTAATCTAAAATATTATTTAAATATTAGAAAAGTTGCTTGAAATTAAGGTCGGTTCAATAACGTTAATCAGTTATATATAAAATATTATTTTGAGATTCATTAATTAGTCTAGTGGCTAAAAATGCTCATTTTATATGAGTTTAAATCTCGACATAGAAATATTATACATCTCTATTTAATTAAAAAATATTACTTTTATATAAAAAAATGAATCTGTTCATATTAGAAGTAATATTATATGCGGTGCTATGTTTTTTCATTTAGGCTTAATATACAAATAAATGCCTAAATTATACCTCTTTTTAACTTTAGGTACCTAAACTATTTTTTGGTAAAATATGTGTCTAAAGTTTCATTTCGTTAATTTAAAATGTTAGGTCGTTAACTACTATTAATTTTAAAAAGAACGCTAAATATCTTTTTATTTATTTTTTAAATTTCTGTAACTTTTTAATTTAATTTTTAAAAAACCCTAAATTTCTCAACATTTATAAAATAACTCCAAATTTGAAAACCCTAACACCCAGAAACCCAAAATCTCAAATTCAGCTATTGTCGTCATCAATCAACACACCGCCGCCCACCACTCCCGTTGGAAGACCCACACGACTGTTTACTTTATCCCTTCGTCATCAAAAAATGACGAACAAGGTACCAATCAAACACCAAACGTGAAACCTCCATTCGAATAACAAACGACAAATGAAGGTCGAAAGAACAAAGCGTGTGGATCGTGCGACAAGAGAAGAAATTTTTTTTTGACGAAGACAACAACAACGACGAAGACTGGTTTGGGATTTGAAGTAGGGTTTTTTAAATTTAAGGCCTATTTGTGAAATATGGTAAAATTGTCGTTTGTTAAAAAAGTTTTAAGTTTTTTTTTCAAAATAAATAAATAATTAAAAGAAATTAAAAAAATAAAAAGTTGACATGTGTCACGTTTTAATTGGTTAATGGATATTTTTAATGGTAGTTAACAGTCGGGCACCTAAAATTAACAAACTAAAACATTATGCACCTCTTTTTATCAAAAAATAGTTTTTGGCACTTAAAGTTAAATAGATGTATAATTTGAAAACTTGTTTTTATATTAAGCATTCTTTTTATAAAAAAATATTTGCATTTGATATATTTATCATATTTAAATATAATTATAAAATATGACTTTTATGAAATCTATTGTTCGAGTGGTCAAGAATACTCATATCGTAAAGCTCCCTATCTAATAAAAAAAATATGACTTATAATAAAAAATTTGGAAAAAAAAATATATCCATATCAGATTTAGATGGTATCACCTAAATTTTTATAGCTTAGAATATGATGGAAATGAATGTTCATTGGGTGGATGGTTGAATTAATTCGGCATCTAAAATTTTGTCGAGGAAGTTGTTGGTTTTATTAAATACTTCACATACAATACAACCTTCCAATTCTTCACTTTGCAGGCAAGTCACTTTACTGAGAGGAGCATAATTCGGGAATAAGGGAAATGGTAAATATTGAAATTTAAATATTATATGTCTTTTTAAATATTTCTTTTAAAAATAATAATGGAATATGGAATAAAAATGAAAAATATATAATTTATATGATCCGAATCATAAATATATTTGTTTGATAAAAAAATTATAAATATATTTGGAGTAATTTGTGGATATACGAATCAAATGATGTTAATTGATTGCAGTTAAAATACCAAAGTTCTAAAAAAAAGAAAAGTAATATCAAAAGTTTAAACGTGATCTTATTTTCTTTTTGAATCAAACACCAAATTTTATTAAAATAATAAGAAAAAATATACAGATAAACATATCCTGAAATATAAAAATAAACGTAAAAAACCAAAGAGTATGCAAACGTGAATAACAAAACTTAAATTTTCTCATAAAATCTTCATTAGTGTTCTTCAAAATCTAACGCTATAGTCAAATTTTGGAGTGCTCGCTGGAAGAGCGCAGATCATTGAATTACTCCAACCAACAAAAAGATAAAAAAGCGTATTGGTTAACTCTACAAATAACAAACCCACACAATGTTGTGCGGCAAAATTCAATTGTAACATGCACCAAGTTGTAGACATTTTCAATATTAGCATGCCATAGAGACAGATAAAAAACGTACCATAACAGTAGATAAAAAACATAATAAAACAACCGACGAAAAACAAAAACTTAAAACAAAAAAAGAAATAAACAATAAAGAATAAAAATAAAATAAAAAATCATCGTCGGTAAACAAATAAAACCGCCATTATTAGCTTGAAAAAACTAAAATATTATTTAAAAATTCCCAACCAAAATGATAACGGTTATAGAGAAAACATGAGAGTGAAAAGCTGTGAGAATGGTTGAAAAGTTTTAGTTGTGCTGTGAGAAAGTTAAACGTGATCTTATTATTTCTTATATATTGTTTAGATAAAAAAACTAATCGAATTAAATTCGATTAAAAAAATTTGAGGTGTGAAATCGATTATCTTTCCAAATTAAATGCAAGACAAATTAATCACATGGTCCAACCAACTCACCTTTTATAGAAATCAAGTGGATCTTTCATTTAAAGCATGGTCTGTTTTTTTTTTACTAATAATATCCGATTATATTTTATAAAGATCTAATTTAAAAGGATTCTTATAATTTAATTTTTTTTATTTACAATATTAAAATTTAAACTTTTAATTTTATTTAAAGTCTAACACTTCATTCCACTAAATCAACTGATTATTAATAAATTTGTATGTCTATTAATTTACTTTTAAAACTGAGAGAATAAGAAGAGATGTGTTTGCCCACTAAATATTTTCACTTTAAATTTTTTCCCTCTAAAAGCAATATTATTAGACACCAATTGAAAATCATTAAATCACTATTTTAATTTTTTTACGGCAGCTTTCTCCAGCACATTTATACTAGGATTGATTCTTAAATTATTTGTGTTGCAATGTTCTAATCACAATTATACAATAGATTCATATGCAGACACTGGTGCAGATAAATAGGCAATTATAATTTTTTTGATATAATAATTAGACAATTTTATTGATGAATAAAATAAAACTAGAATATAAATATAAGAGAGGTTTTAGAACATCCAAAGGAACAACAAAAAAGAAAATCATAAATCTAAAAAAAAATATAAGCATTGCACTAGTTAGATCAGACACTTCTTCTTTGTACTAAAAAAATCTCTACAGTTTATTGTAGGAAATGTCTATGGAGAGTTGTCAAAACACGAACTAGAATAAACCCCCAAAATCGGCGACAACCTTTCACGTTTATTCTCAAAAACGACAATTCGCTATAGATTACATCGGCAAACAACCCAAAAGGGGGTCAAACTCTACGTGGCCATCGACAAACACAAATTAAAGACAAGCGATGTGAGGGTTACCGTACGAACACTAAAAACCTACAAAAGTAACTATAAAAGTGTGTCATAAAGCATAAACGTGCTATAAAGACAAAAAAACATATCATAAAGGCAAAGAAAAGCACAACAAAATGTACGAAGAAAAACAAAAAAAATAAATAAAAAAAATAAATAAAATATGAATTAGCGGCGACTGACAACCGATATAAAATCTAGTGTCGTCATCGATTAAAAAAAACAACTTGCTATAATTGACAAATAGACCGTTATAATTATATGTAGACTGAATAATAATAATAATAATAATAATAATATGGTAGGGTGGAGATATTAAAAATCCCATAGCCCCACACCATATTTATATTGATCACATGGCTCATATTTAATCAGTTGCCATTACATAGGTTTGTTGCTAAAAATCACTTTTTGGTTTTGAGTATAGTGAAAGCTACTTTTAACAACTTCATGTGTGACCGTGAACGTATAATAGAATATATTATTGCTTAATTAGACTCTATCCCGCAATTTTTTTTAACTTAAAACCACACAACATTATTAATAAATAAATAAAAATAAAAATATTTTTTAAAGGTACAACATTAACAAAAATAATAAATTTAAAAAAAAAAACTAAAAGATTACTCTAGTCAAATTAGATTCTACCTATAAATTAGACTATGAGCACTACAACTAACATATCTATATTCTATATCTATGCCATGTGTTCTAATTAATTAATATATGTATTAATGATGTCAATAATCTTTAGAGCATGTAGTTAAAATTTTCCGTTTATATTTTTTTATTTTCTTAAGTTGTGAGTTCAAAATTGAATAAAATTTTTCTTTTCTCTTTTATGTAAAAATTGTTCAAAATAATATGTATTAATGTTTGGGATCATCTATGGATAAGGATTAGGATAAATTATAGATAGTAGCCCATAAAAGAAGTTAATTTAAACATAACAATCAAACCCTATAAACTAGCATTCAATTAGGGGTCACATCATTTCAGGGTCAATTCTCACTTTCACCCTTTTACAATTTGTTCACCCGATTCAATCCTTTAATTTCGAAAACATAAAAAATTATTTTAGTTGAGCTCTTTTTTATTAATTTTAGAATTGTTAAGAATTTTTTTGGTTTGTCAATAATTTCTAGAACAAATGGTTAAAGTTTTCGATTGATACTTTTTCATTCTTTCAAGTTGTGAGTTCAAAATTTATTAAGAGCAAATTTCTCTATCCTTTTCCTTAAGTAAAAATTGTTCAAAATTTTCTCCTTTTTTATGTTTTTTTAGAATTTTAATGTTTTAAATTTCTTTTTACAAGTGACACATGATTGGGTCACATCATTATTTTTTTCAACTGAAAATGCCAAATAACTAACTATATAAACAAAATAAAAGTTGAGTGACTAACTGGCCCCAAAAAAATACTAAAAGGGTCATAGAGATATTTTTTTTTCTAAAGTAGAGGGGCTAAAGTAGGTATTAACCTTTAGCTAAGTAATTTGATTGTTTTCCAATTTGATCCATGATTTCCTTGTTTCTTCAATTTCTCTTTCGTTTCAAGTCTATTTCTATCAAATTTGAATCATATGCTCTTCAACCATTGTACAATACCTATTTAGCTTCAATTTATCTTTTTTGACAAATAACAATTCTCTTTATTTTCAATTTAATCCCTTAACTTTGCATGATTTCTCTATTTCTTTAATTTCCCATTCGTCTTAAGTTCATTTTGACCAAATTTGAAGCACATACCCTCTACCATTTTAGAATACCTATGTAACTTCAATTCCTCCCTTTGACAATAAATTTCCTCTTTTATCAATTTAGTCCTTCAACTTTGCATTTTATTCAATTTGATTATGTATCTCTTTGCAAATTCATTCTTCTCATCAACTCTTTTGAATCTTTTATACTTCCATCAATATTTTTGTAACACCCCGAATTTGTGTCTAGAAGTTAGATAGATAGATTAGAAGGTTCGGGTGAACCGGATTAGACAGTTAGAACTAGTTTCGAAAATTAATTCATAATAAATTGTTTTCGGCTAAAATAAAATATGAAAAATGGTATAAAATTATTAATCAATATATTTAGGGTGTTGTTAAACTCAATTTGATAAAATAAATTTGGATTTGATAACATTTTGGTTTGGTGACTAAAATGTAAAGTTTTTAAAACTATCTTAGTGACTTAATCGTAAAAGGCTCAAAAAACTTAGAATCTTTAAGAAGCTAATCTACCAATGTTTTTAAGCAGACTTTTCCCATATTTTAGGCTATTTTTAAATGGTTATTAAATAAAAATAAATTAAATTAGTTTAAATAGCTAATTCACTTTTCTCACGTAACCACTTTTGCTTTCAACTTTTCTAGTAGCCAAGTAGCCAAACTACTTATCTTACTCCAAAATGACCAGGAAACAACTCTTTTTTATTTCATTTTGATGCCTCAATTGATTCCTTTGATTTCTCTGTCAAACCTTGCTTGTTTTCTTGAAGATTTCACTAAAGTCATGTCAATTAAGGGAGAAGTCAACCGCTATAGGTGATTTTCGTTTCTCTCCTCTAATCAAAGGTTCTTTACTAAAATTATCAAAGTTCTCTATGATGTGTGCTGATAATTAAATTAAGATTAAACAAGATTGGATGATTTTTTAAGCTAAAATTTAACTGGCATGCATATAACCTGATTAATTAAGGTTTGGTAACTTTGGATTTAAGTAAGTCTTCTCAATTTTCTAGATTTTCAATTTGGTCCCTAAATTACAATTACGTTCAATTGGATGTCAATTCAACATCCGATTCAATCGAGAATTTATCTGCTGTCAGCATGTACACTTAAGAATTAAATAAGCATATAGACGAGACAAAAAGAAAAAAAGGATCTAAGTTTGAGTAAAACGTTTTGGGTTTGTTCCGGCAAACCAATGTAGCTCGCTTCGGTCTGGTGTCTAAGCCAGGTCAAGGGAGTTACAATATTGACCTTGAAATCTCTCCTCTGAAAAAATTATCAAAATATTATATAAGTTTAGATGTTATTTGTGAAAAAATATGAAGGAATATATATGCATATCGATTTGAATAACATGACCAAATATATTTGATTCCACTCGGTTCAAAAAACTTCAAATAAAGTTTGAATGATGAAATGGTACTTGAAAACTTGACTAACTAGAATTTTCCTATTCAACTTGATTTGATTGAAGACTCACCCCTAATATCTTTAGTTTTTTTATCAACAAATATAATTTTATTTAGTAGAAATCATATAAGAAATATATTATCATGTGCCTCATTAAAAACCTCTCCAAACCTAGAAAAAGAGTACACCATAGTAATGCGCAGATGACAAGACACAACACCAAATAGAAAAACATCCACCAAACTACTAATTACTCACTTAGCTAGTGCCACACAAAGCAACTCAAACCATGCACTATCGCCCCATCATTCGTCCTTTGTTATCACCAGAACCAGGAATGAAACAAAACAATGGATCTTTAGTTGTATATTTAATTTTTTTTGAAGAGCATTTTTTCAATTTTTTTGGAAATTTTTATAATCGTTATTGTATGAATTTGAGAAATTTTACGATTTTTTTATAATTTTATATTTTTTATTGATGTGATATACTAGATAAAATAGTACAACATTAACAATGAATAGTTGAGGGCTAATTTAGTTAAAATAAAAGAGTAATGACCAAATTGAATGAAGACATAGAGGTTCAGGGCTAAATTCATTATTGTGCCTTAAGTATAAAATACCAAAATAAACATTTAATACACTATTTCAACATAGAGACCATCCGGGATTTCTAATTTAATACATTTTTTTTAATTTTGTGAAGTGGGGTGAATGCATTTTTATTTCACCGTATAGAGATGATTATGAAAGAAAAAATGACTTCGCTTCCTATACATGCATGCAATTGGTGTCCGTTAAAAAAATTGGTCTAAAGTCGTTAAAATTTTCTGACAACTTTCAAAATTCAGTTTAAAGACATAAAGATTTTTAAAAAAGTGTTCAAATATTCTTATTTCGTGAAATAAAAAATCTACTCTATTTCACAAAATAAAAAACAAACCCACAACACTGTCCGGGAAAAAATCCGCTCTATATTTAGAGCCTTGGGATGTGCAGCAAGGTTTTAAACTTGCCAAGGAGCTTAATATTTCCAGCGTCGCAGGTGAAATTGATGCCCAATGTGTCGTAGAGTTTCTTCAAATATCTAACCATTTCATAATCTCCTCTTCAGAGTCTCATTTCATAGTTGCATGCTAATGCTTGTGGACTAGGCGTTATGCATGTTTTATTTTTTATTTTATAAACTATTTGTAAAAAATTATTATTTTTTAGTAAGTAGAAATATTATATTCTAAAAAATATCGAAATTTAGACTCATACAAAATAAGACAACATAAACATTTTAATCAATCAACCAATTAATGTTTAATAAATAAAAAACACTATTTTTAACACGAAAGAAACATTACTTTCATATTTTAATTGTATTTTTTTGATTTATTAATTGCAATATTTTTTAATATATCTTAATTGTAATATTTAAATGGGTGGTCTGATCAGATCAATAATTGAAAAATAGATGCACGACAGATTTGGGTTAGGAGAGCGACAAAATTCACCTTAACACCCCAACGATTAGCCATTAAGAAATTTAATGTTTTAAAGTTTTGATTAATTCAGAAATTTAAACGTAATTCTACTAAAATTTGTACGACCTTACTCCACATGGTATTGGTAATGCCCAGGTTTTATTCATTGCATGACAGCTATGTATTCATCGTCACCTATGCAAGTAAATAAATATACAAAAAGTTTTGTAGGCCAACTATTATATACCCTTGGACTTTGATAAAATCAATAGTAATCTAGGTAAGTTAGATTCAACTTAAATTAATTGTTAATAATTAAAAATAAGAGAAATATTTCATGTACGATTGAAAAAATTATTTTCTATAATTGAGTTTAATTTTAGGTTTTGAGATTTAGTTTTGGGTTTAGAGTTTCAGGTTTAAGTTTTAAGATTTTATATTTAGCGTTTAAGATTAAAATTTAAGATTTTGAGTTTTGGATAAGAATTTAAATTTTATACTGTAGAATTTAAATATGTATGTGTAAAAAAATTATATATCGGAGGTTGTAGAGTTTAAATAGGTATGCATGTCTAAGAAAATATTTCATCAAATATTTACTCTAAAAATAATATTATTAAGTCAACACAACTTGGAGAGTAGATGGTTAAAGACACTTGTTGACACTCAATCCTTTCTCTTAGGTCATGGGTTCTAGTCTTAGTAGGAGCAATCTCCCATTCCCCTCCCCTAGGTTGAAAATGTTCAAAAAATATATATTGTTAATATTTGATGCATAGGCGATGGATTCCCCCCCCCACAAGCATGCCTATATAAACCTTAATACTTAAAATTTAAATCCTAAATTTAAAACACTATAACTTAAACCTTTAAATTGAACCTGTTTGTAGAAAAAATTTCAATGCTAGTGTATATAATATTTTTTCTTATGTGTTGAGCGGGACCAAAAATGGATCCGAGACCAAGAAAGAGAAATGAAAAAGTTGGAGCCTTGACCCGGTCTAACCAGGCAGTGGTGTTATGGCAGCAATTATCTTAGCTAACTCCTATAGAGGTAGCCAAATGCATTAATGGAAACAGCATATAAGCAAAAAGCTTATATATAGGCAACGGTGCTGTCCACCCTTTCACAGTTCAGGGTATCTTAGAGCCATTTACAATGGATAATTCCTTCGTCTCGGTTTTGATTTTTGGTCTGCTATTCACATTAGGAAATGTAGCTCCTCTAGCAGAGGCTGCGAGAGCGTTTTTCGTGTTCGGAGATTCGTTAGTCGATAATGGTAACAACAACTATCTAGCTACTACCGCTCGAGCCGATGCATACCCCTATGGTATCGACTATCCGACTCATAGAGCTACCGGCCGGTTCTCTAATGGCCTCAACATCCCAGATCTTATAAGTATGCTCTTTCAATCTTCTCATACATGGTTTTTTGTCTGTCTGAAGTGAAACATTGTTCAATGTGCTGTTTTTTACTGCACTTCGTTTTTAAACGTTTTTCCATGTGTTATTTAGGTGAGCAAATCGGCTCCGAACCAACATTGCCATATCTGAGCCCGCAGCTCACTGGACAAAGGCTTCTCGTTGGTGCCAACTTTGCTTCTGCCGGAATCGGAATTCTCAACGACACCGGAGTTCAATTTGTAAGTCTGATTTCCTTCTATAAAGGAAACCGCAATCTAGTTGCAGATATACTGGGGATTGGACTAAGTTTTATTACAGTAATTTCATTTTATTTTTGGAATGTCCTAAAATAGTGCGACATTTTGTAGGTGAATATAATAAGAATCTACCAGCAATTACAGTACTTCAGGCAATATCAGGAGCGAGTGAGTGCACTTATTGGACCTCAGCAAGCTCAACGCCTAGTGAATGAAGCACTGGTTCTAATGACCCTTGGTGGCAATGATTTCGTGAACAACTATTACCTGGTGCCCTTCTCTGCACGATCACGGCAATTCGCGCTGCCGGATTACGTCATCTATATAATTTCCGAGTACCGGAAAATTCTAGCGGTAAATCATATTTTGCTCTTCTTTCATCTTTATTGAAGAATTCATTGCGCTCAACTACCATTTCTAACAGGCATTGGTATGGTTTGATTAAATGCCATAATGTGATCACCACTTAGAGTAGTACGAATAATATATATTTAATACATGTAAATAATAACGGGGGGCAAGCTTCATTGTTCCTGCTTTCATGGAGTGTTGAAATAATATATATTTAATACCTGTAAATGATAAGTGGGTGAATCATTATTATTTATCAAGTTTGGTTTGGTTGGTGAAGCCAACATGCATTTTTGAGTAACAAACTTTTTTCATATTAAAAAGTCGGCAACACTTAAGAATATAAGAAAGGTTATAGATTTTAAGGTCCAAATCTCGTAGTATTTATTAAATATCTTCTCTTAAAAATGAATATATCAACTAATCAAACAAAATCCAGGATTCACATTCTAAATAATCTTGAAATGCTTTAAAGTTGAACAAAAATCTTATATCATTTTTTGTGTCTATTTCTATATCACAACACTAAAAATCTAAACTCTATATTCTAATCCTAATTTCTAAATCTTAAACACTAAAAACTAAACCATACACTATAAACCTAAAACTCTATTTTTTAATGTGGGCCATAGATAGGATGTAGAGTGTAGGATGTAAGATTTACTTTTTATAATTTAGGCTTATACTGAATTTTTTTAGTGTTGGGACATATATAGAAGCACCGAAAAAATACATAATATTTTTCTTCTTCTTAAAGTTAGGCACTAAGTTTAGACTCAAAAGACAAATATCCTAAATGTGCATACAATACATAAGCTTAGATTTAGATATTAATGGCAATTTAATAATATGTTAAAATGTGGATATGCTACTTGAATTTTATGTTACTGTGACTTGGTATAAGTGTTAGATATGGTTAAATTTTTTAAAATTTATGCATGTTATTAGAATCTTTGAAGATGGTATCTCCAAATCCATATATCGGTTGTAAAATTACATAGCAATTAGCATAATATATTTTATTTTGCAGAGGCTATATGAGTTGGGAGCAAGGAGGGTTTTGGTGACCGGTACCGGACCGTTGGGGTGCGTCCCAGCAGAACTGGCTCAACACAGCAGAGCTGGTGAATGCGGGGTCGAGCTGCAACGAGCCGCAGGCTTGTTCAACCCACAGCTTGTCAAAATGCTCAACGAACTCAACGCTGAGATCGGATCAACTGTTTTCATTGCCGTAAATGCAAACGAAATGCACATGGATTGGATCAGCAACCCTCAAGCATTCGGTACAGTTTCTCGCCGTGTTTAGTTTAGCCTTTCATTTATTTTTTTTCTAAAACACCCAGATATGAATCCTAAAAAGTATAGAATACAGAATTTAATGCTTATATATTGCAACATAGCAGTAATAACTTCCCAAAACTGTAAAAGTTTTGAGTTATGTAAGATCATTGAATCAAAAATTGGTAGATACAAAAGATGGATAGATGTTTGTTGGGAAATGATAACAATGGAGATAAGCCGCTGAACAGTAGATAAAAGCAGTGGGACCATATTGAAATAAATGCCATTTTTTAGACTTAAATGCTTCTATTGGTCCCACTCCCAAGGCTCTGCAAAAAATTTATTGCTGAAGCTACAAATGGAAATGGCTATTTGCAACCTTGAGAAGCCAAGGGGTTCTCGAGACTCACACCTGATTCCGAGTAACATATGCTTTAACAACGGTTTAATACGCATACTAATCATCTGCATAATATGTTTTGGCTAGGTTTTGTTACATCAAAGATAGCCTGCTGTGGACAAGGGCCTTACAATGGAATCGGATTATGTACGGTAGCATCGAACCTATGTCCGAACCGTGACATCTACGCATTCTGGGATCCATTCCACCCTTCTGAGAGGGCTAATAGGCTGATTGTGCAACATATCATGACTGGTTCCACCAAGTACATGAATCCAATGAACCTCAGCACCATCATGGAATTGGATTCTAGGGTTTAGCAAACCTTCTAGTTGCTCTTTAGTTAAACTGGGTTTTTGTTTTCTACTGAGTTTCTCTTTTGGCATAATGACTGAAGTTGGAAACTATTGAAAATGACAAGATTCGAACCTAGATTTAAGTTAAATTAAGTTCGGGATTCGGGTCGACTATTACATGTTTGGATAAGAGATTGCAGTGTCTTATTTATCCAGTGTCACATTAGAATTTGTTATTGTAATATGCTTCAAATTGTATGCAGTACTGATTAATCATTTGTCATATTATTCATAAGACGGGGATTCTCCTCCATTTTTATTTACTAGTGAAGTCTTTTATTTTTGAGAAGGTTAAAATAGTGTCAAATACGTTATGTTTTTTCTATTAGTATTATTGAATACTTGGCATTATAAACGTGATAATGATAATTTGTTTTCTTTCTTTAAAAATGTGTTTCTATTTTCATTTTTATGCAATTGTGCAAGTGTTGGCATTAAATTTAATCTTTTATATTTAGAAATTTGAAGGATTAAGTTTATTGGATTATTTTGAATTAAGACTAAATTAATAGAATGCATAAGTTTTATAAACTAAAATTGTGATTATATCATGTTTTTGTTTAAATTTTAATGACAAAGTGACTTGTTTGTAACAAAATTTTAACTGAGTAATTTGTTTATTCTTAAACCTATAATTGAATGATTGAATTGCTACTTTTAGAAGAAGAGTGGTATGTTTGTTACCACACCTATAATTAGATAATTCAATTGTTGCTTTTAGGAGAAAAATGATATGTTTGTTACTAAACTTATAACTAAGTGACATCTAGTATAATTTACTCATATATCATATACCCCGCTAAAGCTGAGGTCTTAGGAACTTTTCGACATTTACTGACATGACTAAAAATTTTATTTTGGAATTAATTATTTTTTATTTAATAATTAATATTTAATTTATTGACTGACTAATCCATATCGAGTATTACAAAGACTCATTATGAAGCGACCATTCAATTCTAATTTTATCCATTCACAATACCAAAGCTCAAAAGTCAAACCTTGACCCAATTTCTCCCGAACCCAATTTTGGGAATAATTACTGAAAATGATTCTAACAGTAATTTTATTAATCAAACAACATATGTCTACATGTGATTTAATGGAACATATAAATTTATAACATTTTTTCCAACAAATCCTCCATTGAGATTTTTTTGGAAAGAAAATAAATTGAAATTATATTAGTAGATATTGACACTTAACTTATAGAGGAGCCTTCTAAATTGTTGAGCAAATTAATAGAAATTTGCCTTTATTTATAGAATAAAGCACGAGTCTAAAAGTGTAAAATATTCGGCGGGTTTGTTGATTTTTTTTAAATTTTCATCAATTCAAACATTTAGAAAGAATATCAGCTTTTACTTTCTTCCAATGTAATGTTTCTCATGTTATTTTTATTTAAAAATACTATAAAAGTTAAAAAAGATATTATTTTTATTAGATTTTTTAACCTAGCCGCATTCTCTCATATTTCCGTCGTTTACAACTTTGTTTTTTTTTATTGGTGGTCGACAATAAATTTTAATATTGGTTGTCGACCACTGAATTTATTATTTTTCTTGTCTTTTCATGTTTTTTCTGTCATTGTGACGCGTTTTTTTTTTTACTTTTTTATGGTTTGTTTTATCTGTCTTTTGGCATGATTTTCAGCATACTTTAGCGGTCGATTGATGCTCGTATAGAGATATTCATGACGTTAATCTCTAATTATGGTTCCGTCGGTGGTCTTAGAAAGATGGATCCCACTCTTTGGATGGTTGGTTGCTGATGTAATCAGACATGGGTAGCGGATCAATATGCCTGATAGCTTTTGTTCGCTTACTACTCCTTTTTCACACCGTAAAACGTCTCGTTTAGATAGAGACAAGAATATTCATGAAGGTTTCTGAATTTTTGTATGCTAATCTCGATGGAAGTGTATGCTTTTCTTTGCACAATTGTAAGAGACTTTTAGTGGTCTTGTTCTTTTTTTATGCATTGTATTGTATTATCTTTCATGGTTTTCTTTTCACAATTGTAAGAGACTTTTAGTGGTCGTCCTTTTTTTTCTATTTTGATGCATTGTATTGTATTATCTTTCATGGTGATTAATAAAATTCAGATGTCATTGTTCAAAGAAAATACTATAAAAATAGAAGAAAATAAAAAGAGTCCTGATTTGAAAAATAATAATAACAAATAATATAAAGATAAAACTCAAGAAAAAAAAAGTTTAGATTTGTATATATCAATTATATCTTATAAATTTTTTTATTAGTCTTGAAGTTTATACTTGTAGGAGAAACTAATATTAAAAAAACAAACTTAAATTTATGTATGAAAATTTAAGTTGTATATCTAAACTTAATTTTACCATGGCGAACAGACAGAGGGAGAGTGGAGCAAGAGGATCGGGTGTGGACTCTCTTTGTTTCGAACATTGCATCAACGATCCTTTGGAAAGGGTTGTGGCAGGTTTTGGATCGACACGGTAGTAAGGGATGTATTCATTCCAAGGAAACGATTGAAAGATGGATCTCGATTCGGATTTGTGAGAATGAAATCTGAAGCAGATGCCAATCGGGTAATTGAACGTTTGAATGGGAGGCAGATTTACGGTGCTCGATTGAGGGTGCAGATGGCGCAACGAGATGTTAGATCTTCCTTTTGGCGGCGCAAGAAACAGCAAGTGAGTCAAGTGCACACTGAAACCTCTTTGGTGGATGATCCGATCGTGGGGATTCGAAGGGTTGATGGAGTAGTCGATTTGGATCATCTAGAGATTTTGAATCAATGTGCAATTGCTTGGACCCATAAACCATTGCTACTCTCAGATTTGCCAAAAGATTTGAGGACAGCGAAGATTCAAGGATTCTCAATTATGAGATTTACTGGTCCAATGGTGCTTTTGATGTTTGGTAGTAGTGAGGAGTGCAATGATGCTATTCAGAAATTGGAAAAATGGTCGCCGGCGATATTGGTTAACACTCGACGTGTTTGGATTTCAATAAGTGGAATGCCAATCCAAGCATGGTCTGAAGAATCTTTTCGGAATATTGCCCAATTGTGGGGCAACTTTGTACAAACAGACGATGAGACAATGGAGTTTAACTCTTTTGAAAATTGCCTAATTTTGATTGAAACAAACCTGCAAACAAGAATTGATGAAATGGTGGAGTTAGTCGTACAAAGGAAGGTTTATCGATTGCGGATTGTGGAATCGGATAGGCCAATAGTGATAGAGTGCAATTGTTCCTTGAGAGATGGTTCGTCAAGAACATAATGAATCAGTGGATCATTCCCAATACTCATGTGGCCAGTGGGATGAAAATATGGTTGATGACAGTGAGAGGTGTCAGATGAATGTAAGGGACTCGGCTAATCGAACACTTGTGGACGGGTGAATCAGAATCAAGAATGACTTTCTATTTCAGTCTGGGGGGGGGGGGTCGCCTGATGATATGGTAATATCAGATTCATTGATTAATACAGATGCCTCGCATGGGCGTCATAGCCATCAATTAGAGACTGTGCGAAGACTGGATTTACGGGTGGAAGAGTTCAATTCGGAGTCGCCATCGTGGATGTTGGAAGAGCTGATCGGTATGGTTAATCGTACAGGAGAGAGGATATACTTGAAGTTGAATCTACTCCTATGGGCTCTATGCAGCTAACTAACAGACCTGATGAGATTTGTAGGGCTCATAAGCAGAGACTATACGGATTAATGAGACCGAGAGAAAGGTTCGTAGCATCTCAGAGATTATTATCAGTGTTACGCAGCCGGCAGAAAAGGTTGAAGTAGAGAGCAAACTGAGTAAAAAAGGAAGAGGTAGACGGACCTAGGAAAAATCAACCGCCATCACTTTGCAAATCGGTAAAAGGTGATTATGCGTGAGGCTCGCGAGACTCTCAATTTGGGAAAATTAATTGGAGTGTCGACTATTGGCAACAAGGAAGACATTGTTAAAGATAAACCGTTGAGCACGGAAAGATCTAGCGCCGTTTGGAAGATATCTTGGTGATTTTGGTACGTATAATTTGGTTTTCAGCTAACTATGATCTGGCTTTTGCTCCTTCTTTACATTATTATGTTATATTCTTTTTTTTTTCGTTTAAAATTACAAATTTTTTTAATAAAGTACATAATGATGTTGACTTGTATGATTTTCATCTATATAATTATAATTTTCTGCCTATCACAAATAGTGTTCCTTGAATACCACTCTCTTTAGGGTTCATCCAAACTCTTGACGGGGTGGTGGTGGTGTTAAAATATAACAAAAAGTTGGTGTATTTTTCCACTATCCTAATTTTTTGGTTTAATTAATACATATACAAGGACTTCTAATTTGCAAAATTTTCTTTCCAAGACTTCTACTAAATTCAGTAACGGTCCAATAACCTTGCTAGGCTTCTTATTCTAACTCTTAACAAATTGGTCCTCGAAATGACATGTAATAACATGATTATATTCAACACTTGTTTGAATAGTCTATTAGTTATCAATATTTTTTTATCTATTAATATTAATTAGGTTATAAATATTAATTTTTTAATATAACATTACTAAACATATTTGAAATATCTATATATTAATTTATTATTTATATAATTATTTTTAATTTAATTTAATTAATTATTAAATTTAAAAGATAGTTGAAGGATATGTTATTTTGGAAGTTTTTTAATTGTTAAGGGTAAAAGAGATTTTATAACTCTTATATTAAAACCCCTAAATTCAAAAAGCTCCTATTAGTAGCTTTTTCAAATTGAGAGGTTTGACCCCAATATGCTCCTACAAACTTCTATTCACCAAGCATCTTAATTAGCGGATTTGACTAGTTAAACCTCTAAAAATGGTCAAAATCTCTAATTTTAGCTTAAAAAAACTATTTACCAAACATGGCTTTAAAAAAATTAGTTCAAAATTCGATGATGTTATAGATAGATTTCGATCATCAAACATCTTCGTACTATACGATAGGGGCGAATGCATATGGCTCCCGTAGGGAGTATATGCATTCCCATTTTTAGAAAAAAATTTAAAAATATAGTGTAATTTGTAAAAAAAAAATTTTGCATACTCATTTATAAAGAAAAAAAAATGTAATAAAATTTTGGACCCATTTTTTAGATTTTGGATCTGTCACTGTTATACGAGAAAAAAATTAATCGCATTAGTCACAAGTCAAAACAAATACAAAATATAAGCTCATAGATGGGCGTGTATTAACTCATAAAGGCATTTGATCTTCATTTAAGTTCTAAAATCGATTAAACCTAAACTTTGATATTAATAAATGCATCACAAATTGGCTGAAGGTACCATTAGGCACAATAGAACTATCTTCCACAACTTGTTTCTCGATTTGGTTGCCGAGCTTTTTGCGTTCTAGAGTGCCCTATAGCTTGCTCACAACAGAAGAAACTTTATCTGCATTTCCAGTTTGGAGTGAATTGACTGTAGACGAGGATGAATTTGACGGAACATGAATGTAATGGACCTTTTTGATGTTTTTATTAAACCAACTCATTTTAATGTTTTTTTTTTACAAATGCAGTTCAGATGCATGGTTTCTCGAGCTCAAAGAAACCCTTCAACTCCATTTTTTTTATTTTTTTTTAATTTCACCAAGATAATAACATTTAAGAAAAAAATGTTGTAAACGTCTAACCAAGAAAAGAACTTGGTTCAGTCTTCAGTGGTTTGAGTTGTTCCACTCTTTTCAAACAACCCAGCTTTGAATCCTTTAGAAGTAAAGTTTAATTTCAAAAATTTTCATCCAATCGAATGTTAACGCGCGCCAACGTCCAATTGAGTGAAAATTATTGAATTAAATTTATTAATCAAATTGAAATTAGGACCAAAATTATAGAATATGTAAGCAAAAAAGACCAAATGTATAATTATACAAAACATTTTAATTGTTACCTATTAGTTTCGTCAGAAGTTAGCGGTTAATAATTTTATTAAAATTATTTTAATAGTTTAGTGGTCTAATTAACAAAATTCATAGTTCAATAGTCAAATCAGAATCAGAGCAATAGTTTAGTTGCATTGGAGGTAGTTTAGCCATTTATTAAATGAAATAATGAAAATTAAGATAAATTTTCCAATCTGATGATGTCACATGTCATCATCTGATTACCGGATTAAATTTATTAATTTAAATTAATATTAAGATCAAATTGATAGAATATATATTTAAAGAGAGTTAAATATATAATTATATTAATATATTTAACAGTCCCATAGTAATTTCCATCCAAAATTAACAATAAATAGCTTAGCTAAAACCGTTTTAAAATTTTAGTAGTCTAATTGAAAAAATCTATAACTATCAAAGTAAAATTAGATGAATAGTTTAGTAGTATAACGTACCTAATCTTATTCTTGTTTAAGATTTCAAAGAAGTATGCTTTACCCGTTGAGGAAGGAAGAAGGAAACCATTGTTTTTCTTTTGGAACCCTTACGCTGAAAAAGGGGGAAATTTTTCTGAAATTTAAATGGAGTTATTGCCAATGCCATGTGTGGAGTCTGGAGAATATTTTTATAATAAATCCTAATTTTAATTCTAATCTTAATCTTATTTAAGGAAGAGAGAAAAGAGTACTTTAAGAAAAGGAAGATGTGCTCCTATTGAGTTTAAAACCCATGACTAAGAGTTATAATGAGCTTGACCAGCTCGCAAGCTATTCAGATAAAAATATTTGTACCATCGTTAACACTAGAGTGCTTCATTTAAAAATTTTAATTAATCTAATACACGAATTTATAAATGTAAAGATATTTATAATTATTTTTTAATGTTAGATATGTAATTAGTATCTACATTAAAATTAAACGCATTGAAATTTATTTAAAATTATTTATGAAAACTTTCAAGATTTAGTTATTGCTACCACATAATTTTTTTACAAAAAATTCAAGTTTTCGTATTAGTATATAATTTCATTAGTTAATTTCATATTTTTAATGGCTTCATTGTTTCCCTTTAATTTTAAAATAAAACAATAATTAAAACTTTTAAGTCGTTGAATTTTTATTATTAAACACCTTTCTTAAATTCAAGTATATTTATTTTCATTAAAAATTGTATATTTTTTACAATAATTTAAATTTTTATTCTTATTTACAAATTTACCACTTGTCAAATAGTTTTTATTATTTTAAAAATCTATAAAAAAGTATTCATGCTTAAAACATAACACAAAAGTTATTTTTACATAACGAAACATAAGCTTGTACGGAGAGATGACAACTATATTTTTATTACATTAATATTTCATATTCTTTTTATTAAATAATTCTTTTTATGTAATTAATTATAAGCTTTGGTCAAATTAATCAACACATAATTTAAGTTTTTTATTCTTATATTTCATGTGTCTTTATGATTTGATAAATTATATGTTATTAATTATTGATGTTATTACCTATTTTATAATATTGTTTTTTGTGATGTTCTAATTCATTTTAATAATTTAAAAAAAAATATTTATTCTATAACTAAATCACATATAAATATACTTTTATAGTTATAATCATCTGACATATTTTTAAGATCGATATACATAATTTATTTTTAAATTTATGTAAAATTAAATTTTATAATTTATAATATGAACTACTAGATTCGAATAAAATGATAACAAAAATATTACTCAAAACATAAAGCTAGAAATAATGACGATGCTAAAAACGATGATGACAATAATAAGGACAATGTAATGACCCAATTTCGGATCGATCATCTGTTATTTAGTTACGGGTCGAATGTTTAATTTAAATTTTAAATTCGAGGAATGAGGTTGGTGATCTATGATGCAATTATACTGTTGTGTTTTGAAAGATGATATTTTGAATTAAATGGGTGAGGTAGAGAGGGACAAAGATAAAATTTTTATATTCTCTTTTCTCTCTACCTTTTTATCTTTTTTTTCTCCTTTTCTCTCTCCATCTTCAATCTTTAAACTTCAATTTACGGAGATTCGGTCGTTCGTTGTCAACACCTCCACCGTCATTGTGTTCTTCTTATCGCGGCGAGTTCACCGGTACAAGCGGTACCGCCGTTGAATGGGGTAAGAGAGAGGGAGTTTCAGATTGTTGAGTTAAAGGAATTAGAGTGCTCAAAATAAAGAAAGGAGGCCACCATCGTGTTCACCGGAGTCAAGACAACTAGTCTGACCATTTGCCATTGTCGGCCGGCCACAATGAGCCACCGCAGAAGCCCCCACGCGTCGCCCCTACTCGTGGGTGAGGATCGGCCGCGGAGACCAGCTATATCCAGTTGGGTCGAGTTGTTGGGCCAGTCAACCAAGCCAACCTACTGCAGTTGAACCGGTCCACCAAGCCGGCCCTTCCAGTCAAGTCGAGCCAAGCCAACCTCCGTTGCTGCTGTTGATCGTTGACCGACGTTGACTTTTTAAGGGACCCTTTCTAGGGGTTTCTCGATGTTTTAAGTCCGTTAGTGTAGTCTGATTCGCCAAATTCAAACACAATAAGCTATTTTTACGCATTTGACCCTTTAAATTCATTAAAGTATGTGTATAAATGATACTTATGGTATTAGTTGATATACGATGATTATTCGGGATTGGATATCGTATCAAGTAGAATATTCGGGAAGCTCGGAAGAGGATTTTAGCGATAACGGCCTAAGGTTAGTACAACTCAAACTCTGAAATGCTTCATAAGCATCATAAGTGTAATTACCTTGCTTGTTAGGAATTGCAAAATAAGTTAATGATAGATAAGCATGTGTTAAGACCAATGTTATGATATCCGATTAATATGAGATGCATGATGAGATTTAGGGATATGTTTAACTTGTATAGACTTTGGAGATCATGTCGGGTTGTTTGGATATTCATATATCTATGTGATGACAGTTTGAATCGTGTATTGTGATGATTAGGTGTTAGAGTACGAGTTGTTCCCTACTCGATGGCTAGGTGTTTCCAAATAGATAACCGTTGCTAATACCTGATGGCTAGGTGTTTCTAGGTATGTAATAAGGGGATAAAACCTAACGTCTAGGTGATCCTGGGTTAACAGGCTTGATTACCACTATTTGTGGTTAAAATCTTGTGTGTTTTCGCCCGAATGATCTGGTAGGATCTTGGGTGTGGTCGGGCTTTGTATGCCATATGTGATAACTTTCATGTCGTGAGCATGTGTTTAGGCGACTAGTAGTAGCAGCACATGTTTATTATCTCTTATTTTTGCTCGTACTAGCTTGCATGTTTATTTTATGATTATCATGAAGTATAGTAAGTAGATGTGTACCACTGAGCTTTGTAAGCTCAATGCTCGAAATCGATGTTTTTGTGTGTAGGTTGATCGTGGAATCGCGAGATCAAAGAGTACTATCTATATGGGATTTTAGCAAGTGGCGTTTGTCAGAGTATGGTACTTGTATGTAGTGGGCTAAGTATTCATAGGACCTTACAACTATTGAGTCTGTAATAATATTTTGAAATATTATTTTGATATACAATGTATAAACTTGGAGCTCATATTTGTAAATTGATCTATGTTGTTTATTTAATTATATGGAGTATTTGATGTATTAATATTTAATTATATAGAGCAACCTTCTTGAGAGTTATGGCACCTTGGAATTTGATTTGGTTAATTAAGCACGACGCTAGCCTATAATGTCGAGAGTTGTGTTTGAGGCTTTGAGACCTTGAGGGAACCCAACCTTTGGTAATGAGAATGTTGAATCGTTGCCCTTCTACCGTGATTTTTGTGGTTTTTGTTTGAGAATGACATAACGAGGTTGGAAGACGTGTTTGATTGTTTGAAAGATGCCAATGTGTACAGTTCGACGCTCAAGACCTTTTAGACTGTTAGAGTGTTTGTTTATGCTTCATGGAAGAACCGTTAGGACTCCCACCCTATCAAGGATGTGAGTATATATTGAGGTAAGACCGAGTAGGACGTCGGTGCCTATCACTCATGTTAGAGGATACCGATACAATTAAGAGAGTTAGAGATTCAGTTATGAAGACGCAACTCGAACAAGGTTTCTTTTGTTTGAATGTTTTGCTCAAGGGAGAGACGAAGTTCTTCGCTAGTAAGAAGTTGGCCCATTGAGGTGATGTTTAAACCGTTAATAACTTGTCAAGCAACAATAAAACACTGATACGTGTCTCCTAAAGTGGATGACTCATTTAACCAATTGTGAAGTACTCGTGTGTTTTCTAGGATTGGTTTGAGAATGAGATGGTTATGGGTAAAGTGTTCGAGGATAGTAGTTTTGAAATAAATTTTAGAATGAAGATTTCCCTCTTTAGAGCGTGTCGTGGTAACATTTGATTTCTTCAGTGATATCTAAGGTGTTTCAGCGATGATAGAGTGGGGCCACCATATTGTCTCTTGAATATAAGTTTGATGTCTTGCGTGATACGTGTGAATGTATAAGGAATATAGAAAATGAGCTTTAATGAGATAATGACCTTGTGTGGGGGAAATGTTAGTTATCGTGTGATTATTTAAGGAAGCAAATGTTTGAGACTTCATGAACGTTTTTGTTTGTGTCATAGTTTCCTTGGAACGAGTCGAGGAATATTGGTAGAAATTCGATCTATGTGAGACCGTTTTGTTGTGACAGTGGTGCTGACTCAATTAAAGCTTAGTATGAATTTGATATATTCGAGGATGTTTTGTTGTAATGCCAGGGTTGTATTTTTGTGCAGTAAGAGGGAAGAGTGTCTACCCCAACAGTGTGAAGTTTTAGGTACTTGGTCTTTAAAGAATTTGAGTTTTGGATAATGACGTGAGTCGACGTAATTAAGAGCTGTTGACCGTATGGTCGATCACCACCTAAGTAAGGTGAACTTGATAAGTGATAAATTGTACGGATTTAGTTCGGGATAGAGTATCATGGTATCCATGTGGGGCGATCAAGGATCGCAAGTGATGATCGTGTAAGGGAGTACCAATGTTGGCTCTATGTAATATCGGTACTCGTGTGTTTCATTAGTTAAGCTTTGAGTTAAGGATTGAATTTAGGTTCGATGGTTTATGATAGACTTTGAGATCTTGTTGTGGGTGTATTAGAGGAAGATATATCAAGATAAGAGATTCTTCCTATATAGAACAGTGGTTATTATACGTTGAATTTTGAGAGTGATAGTTGTACCAAGCTTTCGCCCAATGTTTTGAGAGATAGTGTGAAGTCGTGTGTTTGAGATTGTGATAAGTGTATGACTTGCCATCGGTTGGGAGTCAAACATTGAATTTCTTAGAATTGTTGTGATACTTCGATATTCATCACTGAGAGTTAAATAGATGATCGTGGTCCTTGTAAAGGAATTATGAGTGTACAATTTTGTTGGGATTACGTTGAATAATGATATAGTCATTGGTGGGTACCGTTTGATATTTTCGGTAAAGGTAAGATCCAACTAGGAAGTCTGCTTGGTTCGTTTGCGGGTTTAGTTGTACGACACTATGGTGTGTACATATTGCCTCTTGACACGAGATTCGAGGTTGTCGTGGAACCTTATCCCTTGGTGGGATTCCATGCGATGACAGATCTAAGTGACGGTACAGATGACATGTTTTCACATGCGTTATAATTTGGAGTGTAAGACTCTTGCGAACCGAGTCAGTGGGAGTTGTATTATTTTCCATTATGAGTTATCATGCTTAGTTAAAGATAAGTTCTTGAGACGAGTCGAGATGCTGTTCATTTTTAGAAGTCTTGCGTCGAGCAAACAATGATGTTGATAAAAGATGCCAATAGAGTTGGAGTGTATTTCATGGAGTCACCTCGAGAAGAATTATTTTCTTGCAACGGTTGTTTAACCTCTCGTTCTTTCAAATCTTATGGATGGGAAAAGATTTTGTTGTGCATCAATCTTTTGGGTTCTACTATATAAGTTAAGTTTCTTTGAAAACGTATTCGTGTGATAGTTTGTCGGGGTACCTTTGGGTTTTACTTGTCTTATGTAATGGATTGAGCGAGAATGGATTCCTTTTAAGGGAAAGAATCAGTTGGGATTATGTTGTACCGTTAAAAGACAAGGGTTATAATTGATAAGTGATGAGATCAGAGTAACGAACGGGTTATGTTTTAGGGGTCTGAATAGCTATAAAGGTTTTAGCATCTTCTTTGTTTTATGGATACAAATTTTGAGAAAGAAATTTCTTTTAAGGAGAGAAGAGTTGTAACGACCCAATTTTTGGATCGATCATCCGGTATTTGGTTACAAGTCGAATGTTTAATTTAAGTATTAAATTTGAGGAATGAGATTTTGGAGGATTAAATTTTAAAGTAAGTGATGACTGTTTTGTTTAAAGATCGAAGGTTAGGGATCTATGATGCAATTATACCGTTGTGTTTTGAAAAATTATATTTTGAATTAAAGGGTAAAGTAGAGATGGAGAAAGATTATATTTTTATATGTTATATTTTCTCTCATTTTTTCATCTTTCGTTTCCTCTCTTTTTCTCATCTATCTTTAATCTTTAAACTCTGATCTAAGGAAATCTAGTCGTCCGTTGTCGACACCTCTACCTCCGTTGTGTTCATCTCGTTGAGATGAGTTCACCGATACTAGCGCTACCTCCATCGTAGTCACCGTTGGAAGGGGTGAGAGAGAAAGTTTTAGGTTGTTGAATTGAAGGGGTTAGAGTGCTTAAAATGAAGAAAGGAGGGCACCATCGTGTTCAACGACGTCAAGAAAGCCAGTTTAGGCTTTCGTCGTCGCCGTTCGGCCACCAAGAGCAGCCACACACTACCCCACGCGCCACCAATGCGCGTGGACGAGGATTAGCCGCGAAGACCAGCTATATCTGGCTGGGTCGAGCTGTTGAGCCAGTCGGTCGAGGTGGCCTACATAGTCGATCTAAGCCGCAGGCCGAGCAGGTCCACCAAGCCGGCCTTTCGTGCCAGTCGTCGTTGTTGACCGCCAAAGCTGCTGCCGTTGATCGGCGTTGACTTTTTCCAAGAGACTCTACCCAGGGGTTTTTCGACGTTCTGAGTCTGTTAGCGCAGGTCTTTTTACCAAATTCGAACTTGGTAAGATGTTTCTATGCATTTTACCCTTCGAATTCACTAAAGTATGTTTTTAAGTGACACTTATGGTATTAATTGATAAACAGGGATTATTCGAGATCGAATATCGTATAAAGTGGAATATTTGAGAAGATCGGATGAGGATTTTAGCGATAACGACTTAATGTTAGTACACCTTGAACTCCAAAATGCTTCTTGAGCATCATAAGTGTAATTGTCTTGCTTGTTAGTAATTGCAAAATAGGTTGATGATAGATAAGCATGTGCTAAGACTAATGTTATGATATTTGATTAATATGAGATGCATGATGAGATTATCGATATGTTTGACTCGTATAGACTTTGGAGATCGTGTCAATTTGTTTGGACATTTTTATATCTATGTGGTGATTGTTTGAATCGTGTGTTGTGATGATTGGGTGTTAGAGTACGAGTTGTTCCCTACTCGATGGCTAGGTTTTTCTGAGTAGATGACCATTGCTAATACCTGATGGCTAGGTGTTTCTAGGTTTGTAGTAAGAGGATGAAACCTGATGTCTAGGTGACCCTGGGTTAACAGGCTTGACTACCACGGTTTGTGGTTAAAATCTTGTGTGCTTTCGCTCGAATGATCGGTGGGATCTCGGGTGTGGTTAGGCCTTGTATGCCATGTATGATGACTAGCATGTCGTGAGCATGTGTTTAGGCGACTAGTAGTAGCACCACATGTTTATTATCTCTCATTTTTGCTCGTACTAGCTTGCATGCTTATGTTTATGATTAGCATGAAGTAGAGTAGAGTAGATGCGTACCATTGAGCTTTGTAAGCTCCACAACCAGAATCGTTGTTTCCGTGCGTAGGTTGATCGTAGGATCGAGAGATCGAGGAGCATTGTCTATACGGGATTTTAACAAGCGGCGTTTGTCAGGGTACGGTACTTGTATTTAGTGGGATGAGTATTCACAGGACTTTACAACTATTGAGTCTGTAATAGTATTTTGAAATATTATTTTGATATACAATGTATAAACTTGGAGCTCCTATTTGTAAATTGATTTATGTTGTCTATTTAATTATATGGAGTATTTGATGTATTATTATTTTAAACAAAGGCTAAATCTATGATTTGTAAACGAAAACTTTTTTGTTTGGATTTTGGATAACCCGAATGTAGTACTTCGGATCAGGATCGGGATCCAAGTGTTACATGCAATCTTCACCGGATGTCCCTTTTGTTTAGGGCGTGTTATATTTTGTATCACTCAATTTAAAAAAAGATTATTCTAGTCACTTATATTTTTGAATGTTACCGTTTTGGTCACGCAAGTATTAACTTCTATTATTTGAATAACAGAAAGCTGGCATGGAGCTTAAAAACAAAAAAATCCACTTGTGTACGTCATTTGTTTTTCATCTTTTTTGTTTATCTGTGGTGTTAGGGTTTAGAGAAATCATCTCTTGAAAGCAAGGTTAGTAATAAGGAGAATCAATGCTTACTCTTATTTTTTTCTTTGTTTTTGTCATTTAAATTTAATTTGTTTTTTTCTTAAAACTTACGAATGCCTTTAAAACCTAATTTTCAAAGATTTTATAAAGATATTTATTAACGAGAAGTTTAAAGGGGAGATTTGTAAGTTTGACAAAATTTCCAAAGACAAATATTTTACCAAATGTTTTGTTATATTAAAAGGAGAGAGATTGTTAATTTTTTTGATTTGATATAATTTAAAATTAATTTTTAAGGATTAATTTGTAAAAAATTGTTAAGTTATATACTCGAACTAAATTTGTCAAATATTCGTTTTAAACTTGTCAAAACAATTTCTAAAATATCTGACTTTGTACATATACCATACATATGTTTAAAAGTCATTACTTAGTAAAAATTTGAATTTTTAAGTGATGGTTACTTAACCTTCTTTAGAAGGTCTTGAAATCATTCAAGCAGATTGTATATATACCATACATATGTTTAAAAGTCATCACTTAGTAAAAATTTAAAATTTTAAGTGAGGGTTACTTAACCTTCTTTAGAAGGTCTTGAAATCATTCAAGCATAATAGTTTTGGAATCAAAACCATTGAATGGTTTCTAGACATAGCAATGGTTTCGAAACCATGTTTAAGGTTTCGAAACCTTAGGCAAAGGTTTCGATTTCATGCCCCTTGTAACATCTAGTTTTTATAAATCTCACCTATAGGTCTCGAGACCGTTATAAATCAAAGAACAATTAATGATCATTTTAATGGCTTTTAACGGCTCCAAACTTCCTGCAAAGCCTCAAAACGGTTAGAAATTGAAAAGATCATATTAAATGATTTTTCACTTAAAATCATGCATTCTAAATGAATTGTCTAAACTACGTAAAACTTTATGACTTATTTTATAATAATACCTAAATATAATTAACTATTTATGATTCAAATATATTTATTTGATTTGGCTCAAGTTTTATCATTAAACTCAATATGGTAAAATTTCAAATCAAATTTTATTAACAAATAAAAGAATGATCAAATCGATTTAATAACTTGAAAATTTGTCATATCATTCAACTTGTCTATTATTCACTCTTAAAAGACTATTTCTTAATAAAGAAACAATTAAAATAGTTGAAATAATATTTTAAAAATATAATAAATATATTTTAAAATTTAACATAATATATAAAAATAAAATAAAAAATAATTAAAGTTAAATTACCCGAAAATCCCAAACGATACAAAAAATTGAAAAAGAAAGAAAATACGTGCAAATGATTAGAGAGTTAATTAAAACATTTTATGAAATATTTTCTTATTGGTAGAATGGGCATTCCACAATTAAATTTTTGAAGTGATATGCAAATTAAATTAAGAAGGGTAGCCCCCATTTTTGTTGTAACTAATTAATTTAAAATAAATACATGTTGACCCTACTTCACCTTTTAATTAAAAAACCCCTCCATTTTAACCCCACTTTTACTAAATTAAGTAAGTTAAATAGAAATTAAAAATCAATTTATTTTTATATATTTTTTCTTTTGAAAAATATAAACAGGTGGAGACTGAATCTCAGTTGATCAAAGATCGAAACAGATAATAATTGTTGCTGCTTGAAATTTTGCAGGAATTTAAGAGCCTGAAAAAGCAGGTCGAGCAGCAAATAATAATGTAAATAATATGATTGTTGTTGTTGTTTCTGGGCTTATAATTTGAACATCTTCCACGTTGTTTGTTTCAACCATATCCCACAACTCAGCCATGAGAAGTCCTGTTGAGAAACCATTTCATATTATTGCATCTCAATGGATCTCATACAGCTTCGCCCAAGCCGGATTTATTATGCCTTTTTTTTTTCTCCTTCTTTTTTGGCCTTCAATTAATAACTCTTTCATCAAAGAACATTGATCTGTCTGGCAACAAATAAAAAAAAGATTCAATTTGTTGAATTAAATCTACCAACACAGATAATCTATATAGGGCAGTTGTCAAGCATTACAATTTTATTATCATTATTATTTAATACTTATAGAGAGATGCATCCAACGAGTGATTTCAAATAAAATCAGGGTTTGAGTATTTGTGTGTGCAAGCAAGGATGGAGGGACTAAGGGTGGGAGCAGTGACGAAACTTGGTGATAGAGTTTGGGGACCAACTTAAAACTTTTAAAAAGTAGAAGTTTAAATTAAATTTTTTCAAAAAAATTGAATGGTTCAATCTACATTTTTTTATAAAAAAGTTTGGGGTCTAACTAAAATTTTTAAAATTTTGAGAGGCTTAATAAGAACTTTTAAAAATTATGCGACGGGTTTAATTAAGAACATTCAAAAAATTTTAAACTTAATCTAAACTTTTAAAAAATTTGAGGGAGCCAAATTAAAATTTTCAAAAATTTTAAGTGTCCAAATTATAACTTTCTAAATTTTAGGGGTCGTGGCCCCACCAGTCCATATTATCTTCTGCCCCTTGGGTGGGAGGGTCATGCCTCCAAATTTTTTTTACCTTTGTTACATATAAACAAATTAAAATAGGTTAATTATACATTTGCCCCTCACTTTTCAAATATTTATGTTTGCCCCTAATTTTTAATACTGATTTTGTCCTTGTGTGCAAAGTATATATGCAACTTCAAAGCGTTAAAGAAAGTATGAACATATACTACTATATAAATACACTAGTATATTCAAAAAAATATTTATAAATAAATTGATCTTATTTGGCCGGTTACATTGTCAAGCATTACATTTTCATTTTTTAATGTTCGATTTAAATAATTCTATTTATTAACTTTTTTAGAAGTCGGATGGGTCGTTAGTGAGCACGGATGAAAGCACATAGAGATTGGGAGGGACTTTAGATCTTCTCAAAATCTATGGTCTAATGATATTTTAAATCCTGTTAGTTTAAACTTAAGTTTTCTCCAAATTTTATGATTAAATGTTTAACAAATCTCTATTATTTTAAAAGTAAACAATTAACCTCCCTTAATGTTTGATATTAGTTTCGTCCATATTAATGAGTTTAATTTAAATAAACATATTAATAAATATTCAACGATTTAAATTAACAAATCTAAAACTATAAATTTAACTAATTATCAAACGTAAATAATGAGGCCCACTACAATAAAAAACCGACAATGGAAGTCATGTTTTGGGTGGTCCAAGTTAATAATGTACGTCGGGGATGAATATTGATGAAGATCTATCTAAGCACAAGAGAATTTTCGACAGTTAGTCAAAATGTCAATGAACTTTAACCCTGGTTACTTTTATAAAAATAAATACTATCAATTATACTAGGAGCAATACTTTGACTCAATAGTTGTTTATAATTCTTATTCCAACTAAAAAGTTCAATGACTGAAAATGAAAGATCAAGTATATACTTTTGTGATTAAAAAGTGATATGTGTAGATTAATTATGTTACATTCAAATTTGTTGTCTGTATTTTTTGTAAATATTCTTCAACCCCTTTATATTTGTCGAGTACTAGAGATGATTTATAATGGTTGTCTTAATAAAAAAAGGTCTTTTCAGAGACAGATGATTTCAGAGGTTTCAGCCTTGTAAATTTACACGGTGTTCACGTGTCCAACATGTAAAGCCTAAGTACTCAAAAGTTAGACTTGCCTCTGTCAATCTATCCTACAACATCACTAGGCCTAACACTATCTAATCACCCACAGTCTCAAGGAATATAAATACTTGAGTTGACAAATAAAGAAGGCAACCCGGATCCTAAAGACAAGACCCCTTCCATCTATCATTTTTCCTTGTGGTTCATGGCTCAGATCGTTATGCTGACCGCACTCTCTGCCCTATTTTGTAAGGGATGAATAGCCTGAATTTGTCACAATCATTTTGATCCGTCGTCTCTATCTTCTTCATCGATGTCTCTTCATTTTGACGTCAATAAATTAATAATTAATAAATTTAGTAATTCGTATATAACATGAATACATAAATAAATTATAAATAATTGTGCGGGTCAAAAACAAGGACGAAACCAGTAAAAAAATATTTGAGTCAAAATTTATTTTTATTATTATATTAATTTAAATTTATATAATTTTTAAAATTAATAAACCATAAATTTATCATAAGTTCAAATATAATTATATCAATATATCAATATAAGAGATTTACTAATTGGTCAAGTGATCAATAATGTTTATGTTATGTCATCTTGTATTAGTTAAAATTTCGTCTTGAGAGTTTAAATATTAATTAAAAATATATAGCAATATAAAATTTTATGAATAATAAAGGGGCAAGCACGATTTAAAGTCAGGACCGTTGATATCCACCTAACGTCAACAATGCGTCAAAAATCGTAAACACAAATATCATGTTACAAATAAATACTATAAATCATATAGGTTATATTAAATTTCTAATTACTATTAAGTTCTTTTTTCATATAATTTTCCATATATCAATGTTAATTCAGAAACAATAATTACTAGACAACTCAAGTTTAAATTTTAAAAATAATATTATTAAAAAAATAGACATAAATTTTGAATATAATATGTGAAACAAATATAAAAGAAAGAAAATTCTATAAATGAACAACGATAACAAGACAATTGTTTACATTCCAACATATATTAAGTTGTTTTAGATCAAAAGGTAAATAAGAGATTTTTATAATTAATTAATTGGTAAATTGATTAGTTAAAATAAATCAATATATATGACTAATATTACTAAGCATTATGACTAATTAATTAAAGTATACATTTGATTATATAATTCTTCTTAAAATGTTCAAAAATTAATTTTCGAACCCGTGTATTAGCCCCATTAGTAAAGGATGATGTATTTCATCCAGATCATCCGGGTTCGAGCACTATGTGTGCATGTTGTGTGTGTTATTAAAAGGGCAAATTGAACAGATACTACCAATATATATATATATATATGTGAAATGGATGGATGAGATTAGAAGTAGGATATGTGAAGATTATTACTTCGGAAAAAAAGGTATGAAGTTAATCCCATCCATCCATCTCACTCATCTAATGACCCTGAATTAGTGTAAAACTAGTTAAGTTTTACATAGTGTAAGTGGATCCTAACTCATATATATATATATAACATAGTTTAAAGTGATTAATTAAATTTCTGTACCCACAAAAGTGATTAATTAAATTTTCGTAAAATGCAAAGTTTGTTGTTTTTTTTTATCTTCAAACTTTTAATTTTTTATTAAATAATCAACTGACCGAAAAAATAATAAATAATGTCAACTATTTTATTATTTTTTTAAAAAAATTTAAAAAAGGTATTTAAAAATGAAAACAATACTAAAAAATTGTAAAAAATATAAATAAATATATTTAAATTATAAAAAATATAAAATTAATAAAGAATGTAAAAATTGATAAAAAAGACAAAATAATTGTTGTCCGCTTAATAAGTTTGTAACATTTTTCATCAGTTGATTTAATTTGATAAAAATAAAAATTTTAACACTAAAAAGAGGCAAAATTGATTTATAAACTAAAATAATTTTTTAGAAGTTGAACGACAAAAAATCTATAGTAAAAGATAATAATATAGCATATGGTTCAAAATTTTCATTTTCAACCATAATAAAGACTACATTTTAGGGGAAATAAAACCTACTACTGTGTTGACATTTATGACTAGAGCTAACCCAGACATCATTTGCAAACACAATTATATATTTCATTAAATTAGAGCATTAGAAAGTACGTAATTCAATTGAACAATCATATTTTGTCGATTGACTAAACTGCTTATTTTATTTTCTAATATTATGTTAAGTTATAAGTTTTAGACCCACTAAAAATACCCTTATTTCCCTTACTTCTCTTGAATTATGTTTAAGATTTGTCAAAACAATGTATAATTCAATTGAAATGGTTAGAGTTTTGGGTTGGTTTAAGCTCATAGAATTTTCAAATATGACTTTTTTATTTATTATAAAATATTTAGGTATACGATGCATATTCAAATATAGGGTAAATTACAAATAATTAAACTATCTCAAAAAATACGAAATGGTCACAAAACTTTTAAAAGTTACATAATGAGCATTAAATTTTAGTTTTTATTACAAAATAGTCACTGGGCAGTTAACTGTCGTTAAGTTAGTAACATGACAATGACGAAAATTTGTATAAAAACACATTTAGTCCTCAATATTTACACATGCAATAAATTTAGACATCAATAATGAGGGTTAAATTATGACTAAATTGATCGAATGTGTAAATATAAAAGATTAAATGTGCTATTATTCAAATTTTTGTTATTTTCACATCATTTACTTAACCACAGTTAACGACTAGGTGACCATTTTGTAACAAAAATTAAAGTTTAATGTCCATTATGTAACTTTTAAAAGTTCGGTGACCATTTTATATTTTTTGGGATAATTTAGTGACCATTTATGTACTTTACCCAAAAATATAAATACGGATGTATTAATATTTAAATTTGATACTTATTACGAGTCTAGATAACATAAATATATACCATGTGACCTATATATAAGCAATTGCCTATTCTTTGAAATTCACAAGCCAAGGCAAAGTCTTCAATAAAGAAGTAGCTTTAGTGCATCACTCTTTATTCCGAGATGACGAATTCAGTGGCTCTTGCTTCATGGCTGATTTTAGTTTTAAGCTTTGTAATGGCAATTTCAACTACCCGGGTTGAAGCTGCCAGGGCATTCTTCGTATTTGGCGACTCTCTTGTTGACAATGGCAACAACAATTATCTAGCCACCACCGCTCGAGCCGATTCGCCTCCTTATGGCATCGACACTCCAAGTCGTCGCCCCACCGGCCGCTTCTCGAATGGCAAAAACATCCCTGATTTCATCAGTTGAGATTTCTGGCTCTTTTGTCTCAAATGGCAAAAAAATCCCTGTTTTTGTTTCATGGTCATGCTTTTACTATCATTTGTCAAAATGGGTCAACTTAATGTGTGTATATATAATCAGGCGATGCACTCGGTTCGGAGCCGACGCTGCCGTATTTGAGTCCGGAACTTCAAGGAAATAGGCTACTTGTTGGTGCCAACTTTGCTTCCGCTGGTATCGGAATCCTGAATGATACTGGAATCCAATTTGTAAGTTCTGAATTTTTTTTCATTCACGTTAAGATTGTTATTTTGTGGGTTTGGTTTCTTTTGTTCATTAATACAATTATTTACAACCGAAAATGGTGTCCGGGGCCATAGCTTAATCTGTGATTCCACGGCAATGTGACACTGCAGATAAACATTATAAGAATGTACAGGCAATTAGAATACTTTCAAGAGTACCAAAGCAGGTTGGCTGACCTCGTAGGTACCGATGAAGCACAGAGGATCGTAAGCGAAGCTCTCGTCCTCATCACCGTCGGCGGCAACGATTTTGTTAACAACTACTACTTGGTTCCAATTTCAGCAAGATCTCGACAATTCAGTCTCCCAGATTACGTTAAATATCTCATCTCCGAGTACAGAAAAATTCTAATGGTAGTTCATAAACCCAATTCTAAATTGGTGTCACATAAACATACATTTTGCAACATAAAATAACTCCACAAATTACGTCGCAGAGACTGTACGAAGTCGGAGCGAGGAAGGTGTTGGTGACCGGCACCGGACCATTGGGTTGTGTCCCGGCAGAATTAGCCATGCGGAGCACAAACGGTGAATGTGCGGCGGAATTGCAACGAGCCGCTGGCCTGTATAATCCTCAACTAGTTCAGATGATAAAAGGACTGAATAGCGAGCTGCGTGCTAATGTCTTCGTTGCTGCAAATACACAGAAACAGACCAATGATTTCATCAGTAACCCTGGAGCATATGGTACATAAATTCGAATCCGGACTTACTAAATATATGTTTTTATGTGAATAAATTTAATTGGACCGCATGAATATATATATGTTAATGTTTGAAATTTTACAGGATTTACTACATCGAAGATAGCTTGTTGCGGTCAAGGACCTTATAATGGTCTGGGATTGTGTACGGTGGCATCAAATTTATGCCCGAACCGTGACGTGTATGCATTCTGGGACCCATTTCATCCATCGGAAAGGGCAAATGGGATTATTGTGGATATGATCCTGAACGGCTCCCCAAGTTACATGAGTCCCATGAATCTCTCCTCATTCTTGGCTTTGGACACCGCAACCAGGACTTAATTACTAAACTCCATTCTCATAAGGATGTATTAAAGAAGAAAAAAAAAACAGAGCCTTGTTTGTGGTGTAATTAATGCATCTCCAGATGAACTGTAATGTAATTGTAGCGATGTCTCTCTCGTTAAAAAAGAAAGTGTTTTTTGTTTTATTTTGTTTTGAAAATAATGTCTTCCGCGTGGAGTTTTATAAAACCCGTGTTTTATTTAAAAATGGAGTCGCCACCGGCCACCGTAAAAAACCAGAGATTTTAAATTGATGGGTTCGGGAGTCGGTTACGGATGGGGAAGGATTAGCACCCCCACACCGCCCAAAATTGGTACTTTAATAATTACCGCTTTATTAATATTAGACTTTCCGGATTAAAGTAACGATTAAATTAAAATTTGGTTATAAGTGCGAGTAGATTTTAAAGGCCCCGTTACTCGAGAGTAAACGCCCAACCACTATCACTACGCCTGATACTGGCCCCGTTTACACTCGAATAAAAGGGCACCGCATTGACAATTATATATGTCCGTTATGCAAACTTAAAAGACATGGCAAATATAAATAAATATAATATGACAGAAATATAAATAAATACCAACATCATAAATGTTAACCTAACACAAATAAAACGCTAATTTGAAATATTTATAAATATTAATCTAACATAAAAATATAATAATGACAATACATGGATTTGACTAAAATGTCATGAAACTAGAGATTTAGGACTAAAATGCACAAATATAAAATGCATGGCTAGGATAATATAAAAGGACTAACATGAAACAAATGTAAAATGTAAGGAGATAAATGTAAATTAATGGAAATAATGTACTGGAAATTAAACATTAAACTATAGTGACTAAATTGAAATAAAATGTAAATCTGAAGCGACAAAAAGAACAAAAGAGGGACAATATTAAACACTCTAAAATAGAGAAGGACCGAAAGCGACATTAAACCATAGATCGATATGAAGGCGGGGTGAAAAACCAAGGACTTGGAGGGTAATTTACCCATTCAAAATGGCGCGGATCCTCCCCGGGTATCCGGGTCACCGCGGGCCGGGTCGCTTTAAACGGCGTCGTATCAAAGGCCGGTTTAAAACATATAGAGCTGGTTATTATTTCATTCGAACCGAAATAAAACAAACCCTAACATTTTCCCCCACAATCCTCTCCTCTCTCAAATCAAACCCCAGGGCGACGACCGTTCTTTATTTTCAACACCGTTCACCGGCGGCCTCACGGCGACCCTCGGCCGGCCAGGTAAGCCCCTAATCTTTCTCCTTCCTTTTTATTTGATTCGAATAAAACAAAAAAGATTTAAAACTGAAAAAGGATTCAACAGATTTTTTTACCTTTAAAATTTCTTGTATTTGATTTCAAGAACACTTACAATTTTTGAACAAAAAAGCTTCCCAATTTATACTTTTTGATCGAAAATGAAACCCCGTAACTCTCCTATTCCGATCTTCTTTTTCAAACCAAAAAGCCCCTTTACTCTCTGTTTTTTTTTACCTCACCCTATGATTTTTTTAGATCTCCACTAAATCCCCCTCTCTTTTTACCTTTGTTTTGGTTTTATAACCCCTCTAAAAACAATAACCACTCTGCTATTTTAGTCTTGCAGATCTGATGATGGATGACCGGATTCAAGCCGGATTTTACGGGGTTGTTTGAAGACAGGGTATGGTTGGTGGTTAGGGGCATGGGTGTATCGGGTAGTGGCAGGGGATAGATTTGATTTTTTAATTTTAGGGTTTTGGTTGGATTGGTTTAGGGTTTGTAATCTAGAATTTAGGGTTTATGGTGTTTGTGGTTATAGTTTGGGGTTGGTCGCCAGAAATAGCGAACGGCGACGGTGGACGATCGGCGGCAGAAGGTGCGGCGGTGGGTGGATTAATGGCATTAGGGTTAGGGTTGTTTTGGTTTCGGGTCGGGTCGGGTTAAGTTTGGATCCGGGTCGGGTTAATTGGTTTTTGATTTGGTTTGGGTAATGGGTACTGGTTTGGGTGAAATGGTTATTACAGATGCCCCTCTTTGCTCGTTGTTGTGTAACGACAACGAAGCAAAGACTAAAAATGACCCATTTCATCCAGTCTGGCTGGTCGTCCCCTCTTGACGTACGTCTTCGTTCTCCTGTAGATCTTCTTTCTTTTTGATGCAGGTCTTTTTTCTTGTCTTGGTTGATCTACCTTGTCACTCTTGGGGAGCAAAATTCTTCAAACTGGGGGTTGTCTGTTGGGGAGGCAAAATGAGTCCAACTAGCTACATTTTGATAATAAGCTAATACCTAAAGGAAAATTGACCCAGCTGCAACACCGATGAAGATGCAGGGTTTACAAAATTTGATCCAGCTGCAACACTGATGAAGAGGCAGGATCGGAGGATGAAAGTTCCCATGTCTGATCCAGCTACAACTCTGACGAAAAGACAAGACCAGAAAACTGACAACTTCTTCATTTTTTTCCTCTTTTTTATGTTTTTTTTCTTTTTTTTATTTCCATCACGGTAATATGAGAGTAAAAATGACCTGGCTACAATACCGACAAAGAGACCGGGTCAAAAGATAGATGTTAGACCCCACTATTCCATCAACGGAGAAGTAAGATCGGAGAACGTTGGTAACATAGATTCAACCACCCCATTAGCGGAGGGGCTGGATCGGATAATGGCGACCTGGAACCGGCTACACCATCAACGGAGAGCAGGATCAGAGGACGACTACAACTTGGACCTAGCCACTCCATCAGCGGAGGACTAGATCGGGCGATGAAAGTTGATAAATTTTGATTTTTCATTTTTCTTTTCTTTTTATTTTCTCTCTTTTTCTTTTTTCTTTTTTTTCTTTTTCTTTTTCTTTTTTCTTTTTTTTTCTTTTTTCCTTTTTTTTTCTTTTTCTTTTGTTTTTTTTGCTTTTTCTTCTTTTTTCTCTTTTTTCTACTGTTTTTTTTTCTCTTTTTCTCTTCTTTTTTTTACTTTTTTCATTAATAAAAAGGACTTGAAAATCAGTAAAGTTGGATTTATCAACGGAGAAGCAGAACATTAACTGGAACCCTACTACACCATCAACGGATAAGTAGGATAGCAGCAACTGGGACCTAGCCACTCCATCAGCGGAGGACTGGATTGGACAATGATGACCTAGAATCGGCTACACCATCAGCGGAGAGCAGAATCTAAGGGCGACGAGAGCTTGGACCTAGCCACTCCATCAGCGGATGACTAGATTGACCAATGACGACCTGAAACCGACTACACCATCAGCGGAGAGCAGGATCAGAGTACGACTACAGCTTGGACCTAGCAACTCCATCAGCGGAGAGCAGGATCTGATAATGACAACCCGGAACCGGCTACACCATCAGCGGAGAGCAGGATCAGAGGACAATGATAGCTTGTACCTAGCCACTTCATCAGCGGAGAGACTAGATCGGGCGATAAAAGTTGATAAATTTTCTTTTGAATTTTCATTCATTTTTTCTTTTTCACTTCATTTTTGATTTTTTTATTATTTTTTTGATTTTTTTCAACTTTATTTTTTTGATATTTTTCCTTTTTTCTTGAACTGTACAAAGAAGTAAGACTCGATAAAAATTAGGTCTGGTTGCACCGTTAGCAGAGAAACAAGACCTGAATAGAAATTTGATCTGCTTGGGGAAAGGTTTAGATCTGTTGCACCATCAACGGAGAAACGAGATCTTTAGGATGTCTATGCTGCTGCACCATCAGCGGTAAAGCAAAATCTAGAAATATTGGCCTATCAATAATGATGAAGGCAAGATCTGAAAATGCTACTTCTGCGGTTCTACTGGCTGAGAGGTGTGACCTGAAAATGGAAAACATTAATCAGTAAATGTTCACAAAATTTGTCATTGTTACCTTTTATTGATGCTTCAGCATCTTCTTTGTGTTTGGCCTTCTTTATGGCTAGAGGTTGGCAGTTGTGTTGTTGCCCCAATGGTTGAGGTTCTTTGGTTTATTTCGAACCTGCTTGTATGTACAAGCAAAAATGCATGAATTTTAGGCCTAAATACATGTGTCTATCCTAAATGCAAGGTGACTTTAGTGTATGCACCTAACATAGATGTGTGACGTATGCAAAATGATTTAATGTAAGATGAATGCAACTAAATGCATGAATGTGATATGATTTTTCTTGCCCTCAAAGGGATGCCTCTGACGCCTCACTGGTCTCGTCAGAATCTTGGTTTTTTCATGCGGCGGTGCCCCGACTTTGTCCTGAGTTCTATCAGCTTTCATCTGAGTGGATGCCCCAAAATTTTGTTCGTTACATGACATCATCTGACACTGTTCTCGTAATATTTAGGGTGATGTATTTTGGATATTCAAGACTCAGATATGAACAAAAGATGTTTGCATTGTTATTTGTAGTTTTGATCCCTTACAAAATACTCTCACCACTATTGTACTTAAGTCGGTGAGGTTGGTTTACAAAAAGTATTACTCTGAAAGTGATAAAAACTACAAGGGGACCTACTATGGTCAGGACAGTGTAATACTTAACATGGTCCCGTTCAAAAAACCTTCAACACCCTCAGTTGGCATCTTCATGCTTCGGAAAAGGGTTCCCACTTGTGGCTGAACTTGTAGGGTTTTCAATACTTATAACACCGAGCTTGAGGTACCTTTCTACCAGCCTCTTGAAGCCTCAACAATTTTCAATCGTGTGGCCCACCTGTCATGCGTGATATTCGCAACTCGCGTTAGGATCATACCACTTAGGGAATGGGGGTTGCGTCGGAGTCTGGTGGAAAGGTACCACTATATGGGCCTTTAGCAGTTCTTTATATAGATCTCCGTACGACATCGGCAGGAAAGTGAACTCTATCTTTTCAGTGTTCTTCCTCTGACCAGAACCTTGGCTTGAGGCAACGTGAGCACTTGGCACGGCCTTAGATTGCACAACTGTGCTGGGCTTGAAATAATTTGCATTGTAAACTCCCGAAGAGTTCACTTCCTGGTCTTTCCTTCCATGGTAAGGTTTCTTATGGGATGAACCTCCATCGTCAATTTTTCCAGTCTTGGAAGCATTCTCGATGAGCTCACCGGATAACACAAGGTCAGAAAAATTGGTAGTTGCGTTGCCTATCAAGCGGCCCAAGATCGGACCCTCCAAAGTTTGTATAAATGAGACCACGGTCTCACTCTCACTGAGCGGGGGTTAGACCTGAACTGCTATATCCCTCCAGCGCTGAGCGTACTGCCTGAAGCTTTCATTATGTTTTTGTTTCATCTGTTGTAACGTCCACCGGTCTGGCATCATGTCATTGACGTGTCGGTATTGCTCCAGAAAAGCTTTTGCCAAGTCTCTCTAGGATTTGATATGATGTCGGCTCAATTGATTATACCATCGAGAAACAGATCCTGATAGACTGTCTTGGAAGAAGTGCATTAACAGCTTGTCGTCTCGGCCGTATCCTGTCATCTTTCGACAGAACATAGTGAGGTGAGTGCGAGGGCAGCTGGTTCCGTCATACTTTTCAAATTTTGGGACTTTAAATTTAGGAGGTAAAACCAAATCTGGGACAAGACTGAGTTCATTGGCATCGAATCCACTAAAAGTATCTTCTACTCCCATAGCCTCTAGCTTCTCTTCGAGTCTCTTACATCGATCTTCGATTTCCTTTGAAGCTTTTACCTTCGGCCCCTCAGTCTCAAACAGATGATCCATTTCTGAAATAAATTTTTCAGCTTGATTGCCCACGATCTTAGCTTCTGATGCAGATTGATGATTTATAGGGATCGAGGTACCGGCCTGGTGTAGATGAAACTTTCCCCGTGAAATGATCACCTGGGGTTGAGTTTCTGGCTGTATCCTGGTTTGAACGGGCGTGAACCCCGTAGGATACATAAGATCCTCGTCCCCGGCAGTGGGTCTAGGATCTGCAATGGGATTCACAACAGAGGCCTCTACAGGCTCGGGAAGCTTTAATCCCAGCATTTGTGCCATTTGGCCCAGCATGTCTTGTTGTGACTTTGCAAGTTGTTCCCTCATATCCTGTTGGACTCTCGCTAACTGTTCCTCAACCTGCTTGGCTATGTTCGCTTGCAATTCTTTTTGGTCTTGCTCGATTTTCTTCAATCTTTCATCGTTCGCCATCTTTGTTTTGTATCAGGTCCCGTATGGATGCTGAGCTGACTGATCTTCTGCTTTATCCAGTATCACTGTCATAGGGCATCCCTAGAGTCAGTTTTCTTATTTTGAAAATGAATGTATATGCATGCAAAATGTGTCCTAAATTGATGCAATGCAAAATCAAGATTGCGATGATATTGTGCAATGATGCATGTGAAATCAATGCGATGAGAATAAAATGAAACGAGTTAGTACTAAATAAAACAATGAAAAATAGAGTAATAAAATGTACATAAACAAGAAATAAGGCATCAGAGCTTAAATAGGGTAACCACTAATCGGGCAGAGCTTCGCATGGCTCTAAAGGGTTGGCTCCTACGGCTCACTATATGCAGTTTTGGTGCTAAGAGGTACCCGAATTGTCCTTGCTGTCCTCTACTAAGAGTAGCAAGGCCCCCGGTCATCACCCATTATAGGCTCTTTTCAACCGGGTTCAATTCAAGGGGACTCATTCGCTTATGTCTGCACGAAGGAACGATATCCTTACGAAAGTATAAGGTACTCGAGCCCCGAAGATACTTGCTAGGCCTACACGGGAGAACGATATCTCCACGAAAGCATTAGCGTTTTCCCCCACTTAAAAAATACGGGTTTATATGCCAAATTTTAAATGCGTTAAAATAAACGTGCAATTATAACTGAATGCTAGTTTAATACTCACTTAAATCCGGAATTTCTGATATTAATAAAGCGGTAATTATTTGAAAAAAGCTCGACTCTCATTTGTTTTTGAAAAACAAAAATGTCCCCAGTGGAGTCGCCATCTGTAGCGATATCATTTTACGCTAAAAAATGGTGTTATTTTTTGTTTTATTTTGTTTTGAAAATAATGTCTTCCGCGTGGAGTTTTATAAAACCCGTGTTTTATTTAAAAATGGAGTCGCCACCGGCCACTTAGGTAGGCCGGACACCGTAAAAAACCAAAGATTTTAAATTGATGGGTTCGGGAGTCGGTTACGGATGGGGAATGATTAGCACCCCCACACCACCCAAAATTGGTACTTTAATAATTACAGCTTTATTAATATTAGACTTTCCGGATTAAAGTGACGATTAAATTAAAATTTGGTTATAAGTGCGAGTAGATTTTAAAGGCCCTGTTACTCGAGAGTAAACGCCCAACCACTATCACTACGCCTGATACTGGCCCCGTTTACACTCGAATAAAAGGGCACCGCATTGACAATTATATATGTCCGTTATGCAAACTTAAAAGACATGGCAAATATAAATAAATATAATATGACAGAAATATAAATAAATACCAACATCATAAATGTTAACCTAACACAAATAAAACGCTAATTTGAAATATTTATAAATATTAATCTAACATAAAAATATAATAATGACAATAATAATAATGACAATGCATGGATTTGACTAAAATGTCATGAAACTAGAGATTTAGGACTAAAATGCACAAATATAAAATGCATGGCTAGGATAATATAAAAAAGACTAACATGAAACAAATATAAAATGTAAGGAGATAAATGTAAATTAATGGAAATAATGTACTGGAAATTAAACATTAAACTATAGTGACTAAATTGAAATAAAACATAAATCTGAAGCCACAAAAAGAACAAAAGAGGGACAATATTAAACACTCTAAAAATAGAGAAGGACCGAAAGCGACATTAGACCATAGATCGATATGAAGGCGGGGCGAAAAACCAAGGACTTGGAGGGTAATTTACCCATTCAAAATGGCGCGGATCCTCCCTGGGTATCCGGGTCACCGCGGGTCGGGTCGCCTTAAACGGCGTCGTATCAAAGGCCGGTTTAAAACATATAGAGCTGGTTATTATTTCATTCGAACCGAAATAAAACAAACCTTAACATTTTCCCCCACAATCCTTTCCTCTCTCAAATCAAACCCCAGGGCGGCGGCCGTTCTTTATTTTCAACACCGTTCACCGGCGACCTCACGACGACCCTCGGCCGGCCAGGTAAGCCCCTAATCTTTCTACTTCCTTTTTATTTGATTCGAATAAAACAAAAAAGATTTAAAACTGAAAAAGGATTCAACAGATTTTTTACCTTTAAAATTTCTTGTATTTGATTTCAAGAACACTTACAATTTTTGAACAAAAAAGCTTCCCAATTTATACTTTTTGATCGAAAATGAAACCCCGAAACTCTCCTATTCCGATCTTCTTTTTCGAACCAAAAAGCCCCTTTACACTATGTTTTTTTTACCTCACCCTATGATTTTTTTAGATCTCCACTAAATCCCCCCTCTCTTTTTACCTTTATTTTGGTTTTATAACCCCTCTAAAAACAATAACCACTCTGCTATTTTAGTCTTGCAGATCTGATGATGGATGGCCGGATTCAAGCCGGATTTTACGGGGTTGTTTGAAGACAGGGTATGGTTGGTGGTTAGGGGCATGGGTGTATCGGGTAGTGGCAGGGGATATATTTGATTTTTTAATTTTAGGGTTTTGGTTGGATTGGTTTAGGGTTTTTAATCTAGAATTTAGGGTTTATGATGTTTGTGGTTATAGTTTGGGGTTGGTCGCCGGAAATAGCGAACGGCAACGGTGGACGATCGGCGGCAGAAGGTGCGGCGGCGGGTGGATTAATGGCATTAGGGTTAGGGTTTTTTTGGTTCTGGGCCGGGTCGGGTTAAGTTTGGATCCGGGTCGGGTTAATTAGTTTTTGATTTGGTTTGGGTAATGGGTACTGGTTTGGGTGAAATGGGTTATTACAGTAATGCTTTAAACTGTTTTATGAGCAAAATAGAATAAGCAATATATTTCTATTATATTAATTACATAAATTTTGACATGATAAATTCACTAAGTAAGTTACATTTATGGTTATTATGTCTAACTCTCCAAAATATAATAATATCCATAGTCAAGGACCTCTAGAACATGTTGTTAGAAGCTCTCAGTTGACACTCTCATCTCCTTAAGTTGTGAGTTCAATATTCAATAAGTAGAAATTTCCCCTCCCTTCTCCTAGGTAAGAATTGCTCAAAAAAAATTGATGCACTAGCAAGGTTAGGATTTGAGTGCTGACATTGTGAATGGAGAAAATTGAGTTTAGAGGGTTGCCCCCATAATGAGTCTCTGCGGTACTCGATCAAGATTAATCAGTTAATGAGTTGGACATCAGTTGTTAAACAACAAAATATTTAATGCACTAACAATGAAAAAAATTCGACATGTTTTTTTAAAGTTTTTAAAACCTAAAATTTAAAGCTCTGACCATAATCTTTTAGTTTCTAAACCTTAAATGCTAAATTATAACCATGAACCCTAAATTCAATATTACAAAGCATAAACCCATAAACATTAAACTATAAAATAAATCTTTAAACCTAAAATAAATCTACTTGTGTAAACTAAAATTTATACAAATAATATATCAAATGGTTTTTCTTATTATTTATATAGGATAAAAATAATTTTTTTACCTTTTTAAGTGAGTCTAATCATATTAATTAGCCAACAAATCTCACATGCAAGTAGCTTTATCATTTATTACAACATAAATTTGTTATAAATGAATTGTCAATCGTCTCAATAATAATAAGGTAGCTTTTCCCCCATTTTGGACAAGAATAACAATTATCATTATTATTAGGAGTCGGTATCATATTTATTTTAAGTATCAAACAAGTTTTCTATTATCATTCTATCAAAAAAAAAAATATCATTTTGATTGGGACTCTGATATTTATTTACTAAAAAACAATATTCATTTAATAATTTAAATTTTAAATCTTGAAATATATACTTTTTCTCTAATTCTGAAACCTTCATCGGACAAAAAAGAAATGATATTGATTTGGATAATTACATTTGGTAGCATAAGTGTCCCTTTCATCTGGCTCTAAATGTCAAACTAAGCAGGTTGTATGACCAAGTCTAGGCATTTAATAATGTGTTTTGGATTTAATAAGTTGATAAAGTGGATGACGGACTAATTGACTACCAAAAAAAATCAACATTAATTTGTAAGTGTCGATAAAAATTACAAATAATATTTCAACAACTTTTCTTATATGGGACATGTAGGAGTACTTATAATATGATTCATTTCAACACAAACCATCTTACTTAAAATGATATTTATCTAGATTTTTAAAATATTTTCAGTTTGATGTCGGTACTAATTGTATCATTGATTTTAAAGGATGCGGGAACAAATAAATATGGTAAGACGGATCTAAAAATTTAAGAACGTTTTTTTTCTTCTCTAAAATGAGCAAGCAGATTTTACTTTTCCCCTTTATCCACTAAGCTATTCTTTTTTATAAAAGATCTTAACACTAAATTAAATACATTTAAAAAAAAATAGAAATGCAATTGCTCTCTCGTCACGAAGTAAAAATGAAAAGAACGGACATTGAAGTAGCTCTCAACTTACTAGGAAAACTAAACAAAAGAAAACCATACATCGACCTATGCGGCGCCTAATTAGTTTGGTTACAAATATTATTTAAAGATGAACATCTATTGGCTAAGTTGGTACGATGTGAATGGCATTTCATAATTAATGATTTTGGTCAAGATTACTTGTATAGCTAATTGACTGATCAAAAATATCACGAGACATGCTAATTGATTGGTCTAACTTGTTTTAAAGTTATTTGATCTAAAATAACTTTTGATTGTTTTCCCTGATTTATTTTAGATTCAGATATTAAGAGTCAAATTCGAATATATTATTATATTTTTATCTATTATGATTTTTGTCATGTGATGGATTCGGACTATACTTGCTAGTGTCTGTTCAAGTAGTGGCACCCTCATTGGTTAAATCGATCTTAGGCTCTCAATCGATCAGTCTCTCTTCAAGTAGCGTTTAAGTCTTCTTTATATAGACGGTGAAACTAGGGCTTCAGTACCCTAAAATTGCGCGACTTCATTAAAGAAAGCCAATTGTTTCCCGCTTCATTAAATGTTATGTATCTGAGAGAAAGTCCAAATGAGAAAAGGTAGATTCATCTCTAACTCTTTATGTCTCGTCAGCTCCAACCATGTAATTTGCTCCTCTCCCGCTCCAGCAATCTTCCAGCATCCACCGACATCCTGCACATACACCTCAAACACCACCTTTCCCGTAAAAAGCACCAATATATATGACAATTTAAGCACAAGTGGTGTAACTCCCTATCTACATGTAAATATGTACATTCTAACATAAATGTAACTTAAATGTGCTTGAAAACATGCAAAATACAAGGATTAAGGGCATATAAAATAGAACAATTACGCACTCATCAAATACCCCAAATTTGAACTGTTGCTTGTCCTCAAGCTATGCAAAATGAAAACATGAAAATAAAAACAGAAAATAAGAACAATAAACATCCCATAAGTCCTAAGGTTCCACTAAGCTATGATTACAGTGATTCCAAGTTATGCTGCATCAATAATTCATTCATCAGCTGTGTTGATGATGAGCAAGTATATCAGAGCTTACAATTTTATTCAAAAGATTCATCACTTAATAGTATTAGAGAAGCTTAAGGTTTGCTTTCTTTCTCTGCCTTTGCACATTATTTTTCCTTTTTTAGTATATTTTTACTCCTTGTTCTTTTTAAGTTTGAAAACTGTATCTCTAAGGCTTCAGCTGATCACACTAACCCTTCGGTACCTGAAGATGGAGTGGAGCAAACAATCCATCCCCAAGTCCTACGAGTAGTGTCATGTCGTGAAGATTTTCATTCACTATTTGCCAGTACTATTATTCATACCAGGGAAAGTTAAATGGAAAAAAAAACACAACTCACCTAGTGTACTAAGATAACAAGATGCATATAAGAGTGTCCCTCAATAGTTTTGTTTAAATTATCAAGTCTTAATTTATTTTCTTGATTTTTCAGGGAGTTTTGAAGCCTTTGTTTTGCTACATTGAGCATTTAAGTTCCTTTTCTTTTGATCCATGCTTAAGCCTCAGAAAGTTGACCTAGAGCATCCCTAAGATTTCTTAAGTGTCAGATTGTATGCAACTTGTGGTTTTAAGGGTTACAACAAATTGATCATTAAGTTCAAAAACTCAAAAGCTCTTAACACCTTGCAAAGCATCAACATAGAATCATTATAGGAAGTCATGATTAACGTAACAAAAAATTCAAAATCAATGGAATCATAGCAAAGGGAACCTATAGGCTATATTAGGCTAATTACAGTTTTATTTTTTTAAACTTTACCTAAATTTAACCTAATATATGTATGAGTATGTACTCCCTTAAATTTGAGAAGAGAATTGTCACCAATGCAAAAAGAAAAGAAAACAAAACAAAGCAAAAATATATGAAAATGATTCAAAATGGTATAAACTAAATTAAACGAGAAACTAACCCTAGGAGTTACTAAGGTGATGGTGCGGTACGAGCCTGGTTTTTTGTTCATTTGCTAGTGCGAGGTGCAGAAGGGGTAGTTGCTGGTGGTGAATTTGAATTGCAGTGGATGCAGTAGGTGTAGAGACGCCTTTGCCAATAGGGGCAACCGTGGATGTGGAGGGACTAGAGGTGGTCGAGATTGGGGTTCGATTCCTCAAATGTACCTGTAACTCCTCGATGAGCTCAAGGACTCGGCCAGTAGAAATCTTGGTCCGAGGCCTAAGAGTGGTAGCAATCGAAGTCAGTGACGTCTAGACATGAGAAGGAGTGGCCCAACCAGTTGGTTGTTGCACCTCCATAGAATCATCGCTGACCAGGTGTATTGGGCTAGCAGGAGTGGATGGGTCAGGGTGTATGGGGACCTTGCCTTTGTCCTGAGCTCTCGTTCTCTTACTCATTCAGTGGGGAGCGAATGTAACATAACTTTTCTTCCTCTTTCTTGTCATGTCATCAATAGTAGGTTGGTTGGGAAAAGTTTCTTATTCTTCGTCGTCGTTCGTCTGTTCGTCCTATTCCTTTACTTCTTCTTCTTCGTCTCTATTGTTGTCTTCTTTAGGTGACCAGTTAGTAGGAAACTTAGCAAAATACTATTTTGGAAACACCGAAAATGCTTCGGCAAACCCTAGGGACAATTGATTCAACACGACTCTCATAGCCAGATCATGTGCTCGGATATATTCAAAGAATGGCTAGAAAATTCTGGCATTGCACCCATCAAATCGATGCGTAGTGAATTCATGGCAGTGGTGTTGAAGGTTGTGTTGAGCTAGACACCAATCTCTCGAGTCGAGGTATTTCCTTTGAGATCGTCCATGTAGAAGCTTCTATGATCTCATCATCTGGGTCAGTTTGAACTCGTGCCTTTTCGCATAGGGCTGCTATCAAGCTAGGAAAGAGTAGGGGCCATTTCTTAACAGAGGAAGTTGCTCTATTAACAATAGATTTGTAGGTCCTCTTGCCAATATTGATCTGTCGGCCTGTCATCACTGAGTGTAGGAGGAGCATTCTCTCGGTGGGGATGGTAAAGTGGTGTCTGGTGGGCCTCATTCTTGAGTTCATGAAGTGGATCCAAAATTTAGGGTTTGGTTTCAAGTCAACCCATTTCACAATCTTGTGAGTGGTGGATTGCCACATCCATGCCGTCCCCAAGATGCACAGGTCTCGTAGAACCTCATCATGGATGGCGTTGGTTGTCGTTACCATGAAATCCTTATGATCATCTTCTGTAATATCAAGGTCATACAACATATTAATTGTTTTAACAGAGAAGTTTACCGTCTTTCCTCGAACAAATGCGACGGTGTCTGTCGCTTTGATAACGTGAGTGTAGAACTCGCGTACCCATGAGACATTCATTCATCCAAGGCGCATGACAAACTCTTCCTATTTATAGGCTTCGATCACCGAGCGAATGCTCATCAAATTTGGTTTTGTGTATGCTTATAAATTCCAATCTTTTCTCTAGGAGTAGCTGTCTATTCTTGAAGATCTCAAATAGTTGTTCCATCTCTAGAGTAGCGAAGGTTCTGTGAGGACCAGTTTCTCGTGGGCTTTTTAAAACTCAGTGAGAAGTCGACGCAGAGGTCTTTCTGGATGGAGTCATCTTGGTGGGCCTTGGAGTTATTGGCGAAGTACTGGTTTTGACACGATTTGTGGTTCTGGTTTTGGCCATTGTTAGATGAAGGTATGAGCTTGAAGGGAAGTTTATCAGAGTTATAGCAAGAGTGATGAAAGAAGGTAAGACCAAGTATTTTAGGGTTTTGGAGAGGTTTGGGTAGCGTGTTAGTAGAGGAAAGGATTTTAATTGTGTGTGATTGATGAGAAGCTTTTGGCGGCAGGAGAAAAGTGTGTAGGGGAAAATGAATGGGTTTAATTGGTGTAAAAGTGGGGTAGAAACCTTCTCCCAATTTCCAAGGAATATACCCTTTTGTCAATGATATTCTCCTACTATTCGGAGTGCCCCACAAATAACCTTGCTTAATAGCTGCCAAAATTGTTAACAAAAACTTTTTAAAAGAAAATGTAAGCTAAAAATGTTAAAATTAAAAATAAGAATACAAAAAAGTAAAAAGAGTGAAAAGAAAGATGTGTTAAGTATCCACTAATAAGAGCTTGATCTTGTCACGTAAGACCGGTGCTCGCTTAAAAATAGTTAACCATTGCAGTAACTCGTTAAGTTTGCCCAAATTGGGAAGCAACAAATGATAATACTTCCAAGAAGTATTGAATATAAATTCATCATGGCATTTGATAATTTCCAATTCATCCATAGTTCTTCCATTTGGAATGAGTTTCCAATCTTTTTTTAGCTTTTTGTTGCAATTAACTCTTCCTCCAGCATCAAGTGTTGCCTTATCAAAGTTAGTTTGTTCATTTGATCAGAGCATATTACTATTACACATCTTTAGCAATCATTCCTTAGTGCGAGCCTTGTTGGTTTCCACGAGCTAACATTCTTCTAATTCCTCTATGTACTTGAGTGTGTTGAAGACATTGAATGTTATTTTCTCATCATTCATCTTCATGGTGAAGTTATCGTTCTCGCAGTCAATCACGATCCATCCGGTGGCTAAGAACGGTCTTTCCAGAATGATGGGAGCATTCTCATCAGCTTCACAATCAAGGATGATAAAATCTACCGGGAAGATAAACTTTTCTACCTTAACTAGCACATCTTTAATTCTACCTTCTGGTCGAATTTGAGATCGATCGGCCAAATGAAGGATCATTAATGTCAACCTGGCTTTTCCCATCCTTAATCTTTTAAACACAGATTTCGACATTAAGTTCACACTTGCACTGAGATCACATAATGCATGGCTAGAGTAGTTGTGACCTATAGAGCATGGAATGGTGAAGCTGTCAGGGTTCTTTATCTTGGGTGGCAAATCACTCAGCACAGCCACAAACTCGGCCATGGTGGTTACAATTTCAACATCACTCACCTTCCTCTTTTTTGTCACGGTTTTATTCAGAAATTTCGCATAGATAAGTATCTGATCAATGGCCTCCAGCAGTGGGTCATTGATGTGCAACTGCATCTCTAGGAATTTCTGGTACTGAGCATCTTGTTTCTGAGCTTTCAATCTCTGTGGGAATGGAGGTGGTGGTCTGGGTTCATCTTGTGGTTTACTGGATGCAGGTGCATCCTTAACCTTGTCTTCCTTGTCGTTAGTAGTAAGGTAGCTCACTGTATCAGATAATGAGTTGGTTCATTTGGTGCAAGTGAGTAATATCTACTAGAGAGCTTCCTCATTCTTGGCTTCTGTCCTCAATTGCGTGCCACTACGCAGAGTGATGACATTGCATTGCTCTGCATTAAATGTCTTATTGACTTCAATATCACTAGGTAAATTTCTAGGTGGTCTCATTTTCAACATTTGGGAAATCTGCCCAACTCGAGTCTCTAAGGACCTAATCAAGGTGGTGTTGTTTTATATGATCGATTACTAGTTTTGCAATATGACAGTCTCCGTCGTGAGCATGTCACTGTGATTCTTCAAGTAGGCTGCTTGATTCTACATAAAGACAAAAATAGTTCCCTAAACGATTAATAAGAATTATCAAAAGAATTAGAATTGGAGTTAGAAGCTCCCTAGTTCTACCTCTGAGTCTTTTGGAATCTATGAGGTTTAGTTGATGTAGCTGGTTGTACTCCTGAATGTTTTTTATTACCTCCCCAACCAACATTTGGATGTTGTCGCCACCCTAGGTTGTAGGTGTTGGAGTAGGGATTGTTGTTACATTTTGAGTTCCCTACGTAGCATCCAAATTCTTGTTGGTTTGAGCATTCGCTTGACAAATGTTCTCTATCACAATGCTTGCATGTATATTGCACCACCTTTGCCTCACAAACATTGAAAGCTCCTTGCATATTCTTGAGTATGTTGGTGATGGTAGAGAGATGAGTTGCAACAGTCCGGGACTCATCAAACTGAAGTGTTCCAAATACTTTAGGTCCAGGCCTCAATCTCCCTCGGAGGATCTGGTAGTCGGCGTTGGCCATCCTATCAAGTGTCTTGAAAGCCTCATTAGGTTCTCTATCGAGCAAAGTGTCATTAGCTGACGAGTCGATCATCATCCTTGTTGGTGCATTGACGCCATTATAGAACGTCATGACTTATAGCGAATCTATGAATCCAAGGATCGAGCACTTCCCCAGCAGATCCTTATATCTATCACATGCTTCATACATAGATTCATCATTATATTGTTGAAAAGAGCTGATGTCACTTCGCGTATGGGTGTGCACGTTCGGTGGATCATATTGGTGCATAAACTTGCTGCACAAGTCGTCCCAGGTAGGGGTGTTCAAAAATATCCGATCCAACCAATCCGCTGATCTGATTCAAAAATTCAAATATCAGATCTGACTTTTATTTTTGGATTGGATATCCGATTTTTATTTTCAGATCAGATATCCAATTTGATTTTGATTTTTCTAGATTAGATACGGATCACAATATTTCAAGTTTTGAATTATCCAAAAATCTGAAAATTCAAATATTCATGAATATTATTTTTAATTTTTAACAATTTGATGCTTGTTATATTCAAAAATTTAAAAAATCAAAATTTTTATAGATGTGAATCTTATTATATTTAGAAATTTATTGTTTGTTATATTCGGAATTCTAAAATTTTCATAAATACAACCTTTAAATTAAAAAAATAATTAAATCAAAATATATTTTCGGATAATCGAATATTTGAATATCTGATCCGATTATCCGATATCCAAAAATTCAAATATCTGAATTTTTCCAGATCGGATACGGATCACTATAACGTCAATCCAAAAAACCAGATATCTGTAAAAACCAGATCAGATCTGATCCGATATCCACCCCTAGTCCAGGATGTAATGGATTATGCGAAACAAGTCTTCAACCATGCTCTGGCTCGATCTCGCAAGGAGGAAGGAAATAGCTTGAGTCACAAGGCATCGGGAGGTATGTATAGTTGCCTGAAACAATCACAGACTTCCAAGAAAGCTTGGATGTGTTCACGAGCATCTCCTCTTGCAGATCCTCCCAATTGTCCAATATTATTGAACATGTTGAACATAATGGGCTTTAGCTCAAAGTGGACTGTCCCTAGATCAGGTACCACAATCGGTGGATCGAGGTTGTTGATGATAGGCTCAATGATATATATGATGAATCTTCTAGGCCTAGCAGACAGTGGATCCTCCTGGCCATTAAGTCTTGCTCCATCACATTCTCTTCTGTCGACTAGAAGTACGTCATTTGAATTACGTACGTTCTTAAGGTATTTCCTTGGTGGTGGGTTATATTAAATCCTACGGTTGTGCACTGGTGGATCCATACTCTTATTCACTCATAGTAGTCTCCGAAAGGTTCTTTTGATTTTTGAATTGATTGGAAGTATAAGATCTGAGTTGGATCTCCTAGTCATGCACTGAAACATACCTGAGAATAAAAACAAAAACTAAAATTAAATGCAATAAAAATAAAAATCTTAAGTGCAACTACAGCGTAAGCATAAATTGCCAATCCCCGGCAACAACGCCAAAAACTTGATGCTTATCGAATAGTGATGCACTTTAGAGCAAGTATACTCGTCGTATCAAGTAATAAAGTGAGAGTAGAGTGTCGAACCCAGGAGGATTGGATTGATAAATACGAAGTTATCGTACTTAGGGATGTATTTGCAAGTATTGGTGAATGTCAGTTTAAGTAAAACTAATTTAACTAATCTAAAGATAGCAAAAAATAAAGACAAACAGCTGCAATGACTTAACAATTAATTATGGAGGTTGGGATTATTGCTAAGGATATATGATTGCTTACTTATCTCAATGCTATAGCAACGGGCAATACATGTCTACCTAAATCCTAAGGTTCTTGTAGCGACAATTTCGCCCTTTAAAATAATATAAGTTTCATAAGTTCAGTGCTATGGGTTATCCCCAAAATCATTTCTTTGAAATCTTAGCTTAAAGGGATTTCTTTTGAAAAGTTTCAAACTTGGAGTTCTAAGGTTTGAATTTAATTTGGCGTACTTAATTAAAATTTGACCTTAATTACACGGGCTTTATCAAATTAACTGGACATTTAGTTAATAAGGTAGACGATCCCTCGGACCATAGATTAAACCGATATCATAATTTATGGTTCGAACCTCATACGTCACCTTTATGGGTGATGTAAACATTTAAGATATGATGTAATGATTTTATCAACTTTTAATTTTACCTTGGGACGGTAAAGATTAATTCAAATATTTGGTCAACATCCTTTAAGCTCGGGCTGTTACGGCACAAATATCGGAATTAATAAGTACCTCCTTTTGTGATTTAAATTAACTAATTTCAAAATAAATGGGTCACATGAATGACAATTAATATGGATGTCACAAAAAGGCTTAAAAACACACAAAAGCCCACCAAAGCCCTAACCTAAAAGGCTCAAGTTACGAAAGAACCAATTAGTGATCTAGTTAATTACTAAGTGAATCTAGTATTAACCCTAAATTAAATAACCCTAAGACTAGAAAATCCTAACAAATTATGAAATATCTTATGACCTGATAATTAATTTGAACGGTTTTAAACTAGTATTCTAATAAACCAAAGATACTATTTAAAACAAATCAAGTTAAATAATCATGGTTTTAATTTAAATGTCAATCTAATCTCCATATTAATTTTATCTTAAAGGTAATTAAAAAATATTCAATTAGTTTAATGAATTTAACATTTATTCCAATAAGCCAAGGGTAAATTTAAATTCACTAAATTAATTCGAACCATAGGTCTAATTACGGCTCTAAAAATAATCCTAAATTAATTTAAAGATCGTGCCCTTATGAGATGAGCACATGATCTTAAACTAATTAAATTAATTTGCCTAATTCTAAGATTTTAACCTAATAAGCCCAAAGCCCACTTAAACTAAACAAACCCTAAGTCCAAAAATATAACAAGCCCTAAAAACACATAAACTAAGCTGTAAATAAAAATATATCTACTAAATATATATATATATATATTTATATGCTATATATATAAAATATATATTTAAAAAACTATATTATATTATATAAAAGCTATGTATTATATATATTAAAAACTTATTACATATATCATAAAAACTTTATATTATATAAGCATTATAAAAACCTTATATTGTATTTAAAAGAACATACATTATATTTTATCGTAAAAACTATATTACATATATATATTATATATTATAAAACTTATATGTTATATATAAAAACATAACATGCATATATTATAAACCCTATATATTGTATTACACTAGATACCATATACCTTAGAACTAAATTATATCATATACGTTATGTACATAAAAACTATATAATATATTATTCATTACATTCATAAACTATATATCATACGTATTAGACATAACAAAAGCATACATATCAAGCCACATCAAACATATATACATAAATAAAAAACATGACAGTAGCCATATACATGGCATTCCAAACCAATAAAAAACATGTGCGCACATATATGAGGCAAATAGTATACATATCAGTATTTTATAAATACACGCACGAATATATACCTATAAAATATATAAGCTATGGTTTACATTTTAGCAGTAGCCGTATATGTATGTGCATATTAACCATATAATAACGTATGTATAAAACATATAGTGTATATATAAGATATTACTCATATGTTTACAATATGTATGTATACTAATCGTAGAAACTACATACTAGAAATATATATAATAAATATGTTAACAAAAAAAAGGGGTAGTATAATAATAATAATAATAATAATAACAAGCAAATGCAGACATGCTTCATTAGCATTAAAAACGGGCTTGCAAGTGGAATGAACCCAAAAATTCACTGATTGTTGAATCGTGTGGAACCCTTGATGCTGGAGATGGGTCACTGGAGTGGGCCGGGTCTTGAAACAGTTTGGGGACCTGGATCCTATAGACTACACGATTCAGATAGAAAATGATTCTGAAACCCTTATTTTTTATTCAACAACAAAAAAAGCCCCTTTTCATCTCTAAGTCGCGACCGCCTTTGAACCGTCGCCGTTCATCATTTCGGCGTCATTTTCGGTAGCCGTCACCACCAATGAGGTCCTCCCGCTGCCCTCTTCCTCCTGCTCGGTTTGATTCTACCGAAAGCGTCCTCGAAAGCCTCAAGATCTCACATGGAATCCGAAACTTAGATCACTTGATCTGCCGCCGTTAACCGTCCAATAGCTTTAATTTTGAGATATGTGGTTATCCTTTGCCTAAGCTCCGCCGTCACGGTTGGGATCTTTCGTTGGAAGCTCCGGGCCACGGAAAATCCCAAATGGTTACAATGTTTTTAGGGCTTTGTGTTATATACGACAGTAAAACATGTTTTTTCTCTTGTTTTATATCTTTTTACAATGGTTGGTTAAGGTTTGATGATAAAACACAAAAGATCCTTTTTGCTTTGCTTTTTTTTTTCGAAAAAAAAAAGGATATTAGAAAAAAGATTTTTTAAACAATGCTCTCCCTTTTGTTTTATTTTTGAAATTGTAGGAGAAAAAGTCCCCCTTTTACAATGTTTCTCATTTGGTTATATAGGCTGAAATTTTGAATTACCAATAAAAAAGAAAAGAGCTAAATTGCTATAGGTTGTCTGACATCTTTTTGGAATTTTTCCCTTGCTTGTATTCATCTTTGCCCTTGCCAATGTTCTGAATTTCCCTTGTTTGCATGTGAGGAGAGGCGTACCAGATGCATGAGGGGAGGGGACCATCTTTGGCATTTTGCGCGTCTGGTGGTAAAGGGGGTGCATGGAGTTGCCGGTTGGGGACCAGCAAGTATGCTGTTGTGGCTTGTGGAAGGTCACGGGAAGACCAACTGGCGTGATAGCTGAGTATGGACCGTTCGAATGCAAAATTTATCCAATAAGTTTGGGCCTGGCTGCCCAAAAATTTGTATATGTTTATTTGTAAATGGGCCTTGAAGTTTATAAATGGACTTAATGTATTTTATATATGATTGAAATTATAAAAAAAGGGCTATTTATTTAGTATGGGTTTATATATATATACAGACTGGTTTTATTTAAATAAAGTGGGCTTATTTTTAAAATTAACTTAGTATATATATTTTTTGTTTTCTGATTTTAACAACATAAACATTAATAATACTAAAATTAATAATAAAAATGATAAATAATAGATAAAAAATAATAATATAATAATATATAATATATGATAACAAGATAATGATAATTATACTATATGCTAATAATAAGATAACAAAACAAAAACATAATACACTAATAATGTTTTGGGTTTTTTTAAAAGAACAATAACATACTATAACAAAAATATGATAGGTATATAAATATTTAATTAAAGTTAGCACTAGTAGTTAATTTTTTTAGGTTTTAAAGATAATCATGTACATATATAGTGTAGACCAGTTAAAGTTAAACAAAGCCCTTTTATTATAAAATTTTAACAGCGGGTTAATACCCTCGGACAAAATTAGTGATTACAGTTGCCCCTCTTTGCTTATCCTTGTGGAACAAGGACAAACCAAAGCCCATAAGCACTAATTTTGTCCTACTTCCCTATTGGACAATTTGCTCCTCCGGAACGGCAACGAACAAATCCAAATAACTTGTTTTCCCGAAGCGGTGAAAATAAACTAGGTGACACTGGCATGTCCTTCCGAAATGGCAGCAGACAAGCCAACTAACCTTCAAATGACTTATTCCTCCAAAACATTAGTGAATGAATCCAAATAACTTTGTTTTCCCGAAATGGTAGAAAATAATATGGGTGGCGTTGGCATGTCTTTTCAAAACGGTAGCAGACAAGCCAACTAACCTTCAAATGACTCATTCCTCCAAATGCCAATGAATGAATCTAAATAACTTTGCTTTCCCAAAACGAAAAAAATGGGTGGTGTTGGCATGTCCTTCCTAAATGGCAGCAGACGAGCCAACTAACATTCAAATGACTCATTCCTCCAAAATGGCAGTGAATGAATCCAAATAACTTTGCTTTCCTGAAACGAAAAAACAAACTAAAAAAAGGCCCTGCATGTTCCTCCAAAAACGTAGAGAAAAAAAACTAACCTTCAAATGACTCATTCCTTCAAAATGGCAGTGAATAAATCCAAATAACTTGCTTTCTGATGGGCACACTGACAAAGCGACTTGTTTGGAAAAATGGCAGCGAACAAATCAAATGTCCTCGAATGGTAGATGAACTTGTTTCTCGAAGCGTGATAAATAAGTTTGGAAACCTCCAAAGAAACATGTTCCTCCAAAGCGATGTGAACAAAATTTGCGAAGATTACATTATTCTTGGGCATAAATGGATGAGATTTCTAAGTTTATTGTCCGGAAATTCTTGATCTATGGGTATTTGCTCTAAAATCCTGATGTGGCGAGTTTGAAATACTTCGCCTGAAATCCTTGAACTAGTTTTTTACTTTGTCGTTTACTCATTTTCTTAGGAGGTATCCAATCTATCCTCCAAACATACTTTCTCTTTTTCGATCCCACAATCTCAATCTTCTTTTGCTTCCTTCTTCTTTTCTTTGTAATGGCGGTTCCTCGCCTCATATTCGGGTTCAACCTTTTATCTGCCCCTTTTCTTGAGCTCCTGAACCTTTTTGCCCTGAAGTGCCTTTATAGATGTTCACTTTAGGGATTTTTTTCTTTCTTTTCTTTCTTCTTTTTTTTCTCTTTCTTTCTTTTTTTTCCTTTCTCTCTTTTTCTTTTTTTTCTTTTTTTTCTTTTGGGTGCCCTTATGGGTTTTTGCCTCTAGTCCCTTGGATTTTGAATAGAAGACATTTTTATCTTGCTTCTTCAAACTACTTTGTCTTTTAGATCCCATTTTTGTTCTGTTGGCACTTTAGTATTTTGCATGGCTGGCTCTTTGATGGCACGAATTCCTCATGACATGCATCATTGAAGTTGGCATCTTAGCAAAGTCATGCTTTGACCTTTTACAAAAGTTCAGAATCTGGAGTTGTTCTTCTCATTACAAAATTCTTCATCTTCTGAGGTCCAAATTGCCGTAGGTTGAAGCTGTTCTCCTCACGTTGAATTTCTTCAATCTTCGCAATTGTTGATGAATTATGGATTCTTTCAAATCATTTCCTTCTTCTTATGAACTTATCCATTAAAAGATTTCACCACATCTTCAGGTTCATCTCATCATGAACTTCTCATCTTTCTATCAGGGTTGATGCCAGCACAGTTTTTCTCATCATAAACTATTCATTCTTCCGGATGAGCTTTTCTCATTATGAACCAGTCCCTCATGGCTAAACGAGTTCTTCTCCTTAGGAATTCTTCAAGTCTTTGTTGGACGAGTTCTTTATCACTTAGGGTCTTGTCATCATTACTGAGATCTACCTCTCCAAACAGGAAATTCTAGGTCAAAATCTTTTCTAACCTTTGAATCTATCAAAACAACCAAAATGTTTTGATGATATGAGCTAGCATGTTCCTAACCTAGGGATGTCTCACTACATATGATGTATGAACTATGATGTTTTTAGAGATGTTGGGGAAAACCCTTGCTTTCTGGTTGATCACCCTTAACTTCCATGAGCTTTCTGTATTTGCCGAGTCTTTATTTTTATCTTGCCTTGGAAGGATTTGGTTGGCTTATACTAGTTTGACTAAAATCTGTTACCTCTTGAAGTCCACCTTTGAGACATTGCCCCACTCAACTAGGGCTTAGTTGTTGTCTCTTTATTGAATCTTCATGATGACTCATCTTCAACCTCAACATTGGGGTGAACACATACCCCTAAATCTTCTGAACCTTTCCTACTTTCATAAGGTCTGATCTTTATTTTTCTTTATCGAACCTTCTTCGTTCGTTTCTATTTGAAAGAAGATGCTGACTTACACCCCCTCACTTAGCTCGAGCTTAACTATTGCCTCTTCAAGGACTCTTCATGATGAGATTTCTCCAATCTCCTCGTTCGGGTGAACTCGTGCCCCCTAGATTTTCAAATTTTCCTCATTCTCAAACCTTTGAATGGTCTAGCATAGGAAATCTTGCGATTATTCTCTTTGTAGTCACTGACAAATTATGCTAAGTCAATCATGCAGACCCTTAATTTGAAGCTGTGTAGAAAAGCCTTCATCGTTAAATGCTCGAACAAGCCCCAAATAGCGACATCGATGCCGTTGAAGACTCTTAAGGAAAAGGATCAAGCCATAAATCCCAAAGTAATCAGATCCATCTTATGACCTTATCTGAGTGTGTAGGTCTCATGAAAAGGCATTTCTGCCCCCACGATTCTAACTCAAACCTTTGCCCCAATCTTCACTCATTGTGGCTAGGGTTCTAAACTTCAACGGATAATCTCGAGACTTCGATATCTTTGTGTAAACCCAGTTCTTATAGATACTCTTTTGATTAAACGAAACTCTATATCCCTCAACCGTAGGCATCAAATCCTTCATGTTAAAAGTGCAGCAATAGAAAACGGGATTCCAAAACTAAAAGATGGCTCGAAACAAAGGCTGATCAACTTGGACATACGTCAATCGTGCAATGTCACCATAACTTTCACGAAATCGACTTTGCAACCATCGATCTCATCCTTCCCCGATCTGTTTCAATTCTTACAACTCGTTTTGCTGTAAGCTGACGTATGCATACCCCTCGCTTGATAAACTATCGCTTTGTACCCTTTAGTTGTCTTCTGACCAAGGTCGGACGGCTGAGTCGATGGCTTCCTTCTTAAGATACCTTATTTTTCCTGATCTTATTAGTACCTCATCTCTTCCTCGAGTTCAATGGTTACTTACCCTTGACCCATTGGTATAGTCCTTCTTCTGTCTTAATGCTAGGCCGAAGACATGCCTCACAAGTCTCTAAATTTTCAAAAGAATTCAATCTTTATTTTTCTGAGCCAACCAAAGCCATATGGTAGATACTCTTTTCGGTTCCTTGAATTGTGTAGCATGCAAGGGCTTCCTATTATTCTTGTCAGAATCGCTGACAGGTTTCCGCTAGTATGATCATGTACATATCTGGCCTTGTACGCCAAACTCCATTCTAAAAGTGCGGAGAGATCTTATTCTTTCTATTTCTTTCTTTTTCTTTTCTTTTCATCTACACATTGGTTTGCTAATCAATATTTCAACCGATGACGCTTTTTGGGTTAATATACAAAATCAAAATTAATAATAAAAGAATAGAATGCCCTGGATATCAAATGCAAGAGCGTCTTAGATTCGATCCTCGGTGATCAATAGTTTTCCTTTGAATGTTGTGGCAATATTTGCAAAATTCCTCTTAGATTGCTCGGTTCATCACCGTGATTATGGTACTTGCTTGATCTGTCCGAAAACTACTCCTCATAGTTCTCATTATCTTTCTCCATAAAAAAAGTTTATGCTTTTCGACTTTTATTTAGTCCATGGAACGTAAATAATTTCATTCTAAGAATTCTTAAGCTTAAGTGTATACTTCTAATTATAATCAAAATTGTGTCAGTGTCCTCAAGGATTCATCTATGACGCTAGGGTATTGAACATGTGCAGCATGGCTCCTTATTATATTTGTTCTCCTCCCACAGCTCCATCAGGATACTCCGGGACTTATTTAATTCGTTCATTCATTTCTTTTTTTCTTAAGAGAATTTAACTCATTACATTCCTTTGTCTCGAGAATAATGATGGAGCATACAACAATACCTTGAGTTACTCGGCATAGTCATGATTTGAAAACTTACACTCGGCACAATCATGATTTGAAAACTTACTCATATAGCCAAGGCTTTTGAATCAATTAGAGTAAGTGGAGCAAAACATCCTTAGTTAGCCTTTTTGCTATAACATAGTACCCCTTTAATTCTTAATTAATTTTTGTTTTGTTTTGAAACACACTATTTTCCTTTTGAGGCACATTTAAGCAACTCTATTTGGGCTCTCCTAGGAGATTTTCTTATCATCGAACATCATCGAAGGAGTAGTAATCTTGCTTCTTACGCTTTACCGACCAGAGCAGACTGAGGGGGAATCACGCTTCATCGTTATCACAACATTTGATTGATCTTTTTATTAGAATCAACACCACATCATGTACGTGATATCCGTGTGTCTACGAGGGTAAGAAGGGATATATACATATATAGGATCGTCATTTTGAAATAAAGATGCATCCTTTCATTAAAATATAAATCCACAATCAACATAGACCATTTCAAAAAGATCTTTGCTACTTTCGGGCAAATGGTATCAAAGTTGATTCCACACACTACTTCAAGAGAAAAATTAGAGTGCATAGAAACTTAAACACCGACCCCTAACATAAATACGAAAAAATATGTGTAAGATGCATCGAAACTCTAGACAACTTTGAAACTGACTTCTCATTCATTTCACTTCTTCAGTCCTTTACCTGAGGTACTTGCTTCCCCTATCTCTTTTGTTTTCCATTATTTAACCATATCAAGTGTCAGTGTTCTATTACTGAGTAGCTTCTCTATTTCTTCTTTCAAAACCCAACACCTCTTAGTAGGGTGCCTCGGCTCCCCCATATGGAAATCGCAAACGCTGTCCAGATTGTGTTTAAGAGATGAATATGACATCTCATCCATTGGCCTAGGAGCGAGATGTTGGGAAATGTCGGTACACCCCATGGCAGTGAAAAAATTATCTGGCGTAATCCACTAGTGATCCATGTACAAGAGACAAATTCAGGGTGATAAAGGATGAAAACGTTACCTCAAGTAATCTAGAATTCTACAGCGAGTATAAGAGAATCCAAATCAAATTTGAGTCGTCACAGAAGCATTCTGACCTCTACGTAGTCCACCTGAATAAAATGAACAATTTTCTCTTCTCTAACTGTTAGAGAGGATTTTCGAAAAAACATGTTTTCGCTGCTAGGCCTTATGCCTTTATATAGCATTCAAAAACTTAATTCTAATTAAATTCAGATTCTTTAAATATACAATATATTTAACTGAATATAATTCAATATGTAGAATATGATTATACTTTAATTAGGTTTTTTTAGATATGTATAGTATTTGGTAATTACAATAACTTATCAAATATTAACATATATATAAAAACAAAATTTATCCATTATATAACAATTTCAGTTTCTCATGAATTACGTGTACAACAAGTTTGTACACATGCTATCTAGTTGATATTTGTTCGTTTCAATCATAGGGTGTGACCCTTGTAGGTTAGCAGTAATATCCAGAACAATTCTAATATTACAAGCAATGAGTGGCATCTAGCAATACATCATTGCTACCTAAGTTACATGAAATCGTGGTTTGATTTAACATTTTTCCGTGATTAACTTCTTTTATGTATTACATCCTTTTGTCCTCATATCTAGATCGGACACAAGTCATGGATTAGTCACACTTGTATAGTCCATCTAATGTTTCTTGATATCTTGAATAGACTATTATAAACGAATAACTATGATATCCCATATCAATTCATTCGAGCATGGCCATGCATTTTCTAGTCTCACTCAATCAAGTGGCCCATGATATTACTCCAATTATGTAGGAGGGACAAATCCTATCTTGATCAACCATATTTCGCTACATGGATTGTGACATATCCAATGTTAGTCTTTATAGTGTAGTCAATTACGACACACGTTTGACCGTATCAAAATATGTCACTCACGATTTTGAAATAATGATGATCTCAAGTCTGAGGATCATACATGTAGTTATCACCATGAGCAATGTTGTGACTGTCACATAATAATCCAAGAAATATGCTCATAGCGGGTCAGTCAAATATGGCGTTCCCTAACACATACTTATGTATTAATTTTGACATCTCTATGTCAATGACAAAACTTTGCCATCAATCAACTACATATTAGTCTTAATGCATTATTGTTGTCCATGCCCACAATAATTCTCGACTAAGGACATTCAAGAATAACTATATTATTATACGGACTTTATTATAATTTCAGTTTATTTATAGATACATAGAGTAATACTAAAATAATAATAATGGCTTCTTATTAATAAACAAGATAAAATAAGTATGTCTTTTACAACCATCTCATAATTGGTCTTTGGGCATACTCCAACAATCTCACACTAGCACTAAGACCAATTACTCATGTATCTAATACCAAGAGACTTAGTGTGACGCTCATGCTTCTATTGTGTCAGAGGCTTTATTAGTAGATCAACGATATTGTCATTCGTTGGTACTTTGCATATTTCTACATCCCCTCGATCAATGATTTCAGGAATGAGATGGTAATGCCTAAGTATGTGTTTGGATCATTGGTGAGATCTGGGTTTTTTTGCTTGTACGATAGCTTCGTTGTTGTCACAACGTAAGCCGATAGCATTTGATATGCTAGGCATGACCCCTAGTTCAGATATGAACTTTTTGATCCAAACAACCTCTTTTGCAGCATCGCTTGCTGTAATATACTCAGCTTCTGTCGTAAAATTTGCTACTGTATCTTGCTTTGAACTTTTCCAGCTTACAACACCTCCATTAAGGCAAAATACAAAAACCCAATTGCGATCGAGAATTATCTTTATCAGTTTGAAAGCTTGCGTCAGTATAACCTTTTATACTTAGATCTTCCTCACCTCCATACATAAGGAATGTATCCTTATTTCTTCTTAAGTACTTAAGGATGTTTTTGACAACCCAATGACTCATCTTCATTTTTAATAAAACCAAATTCTTTGATTGCCTTATTAAAACTAAGATTCCAACTTCGAGAAGCTTGCATTAGTCCATAAATGGATCTTTACAGCTTGCATACCTTTTGGATTGACAAAACCCTCAGGTTGTGTCATGTACACATCCTCATCCAATTTTTCGTTAAGGAAAATGGTTTTGACATCCATTTGCCAGATTTCATAATCATAATATGCAGGTATGCAAGCAATATCCGGATGGATTTAAACATAACAACATAGGAAAACGTTTCATCATAGTCTATACCATGAATTTAACGAAATCTCTTAGCGACCAATCGCCCTTTGTATGTTTTTATATTGCCATCCATGTCAGTTTTCTTTTTGAAAATCCATTTGCACCCTATGGGCTTAATTTCTTTGGGTGGGTCATCCAAAGTCTATACTTGGTTTTCTGACATGGAATCTATCTCAGATTTCATGGATTCTAGCCATTTCTCAGAGTCTGGGCTCTCCACTGCTTCTTGATAAGTCATAGGCTCATCTTGGTCCATGAGAAGAACATCTCCATGCAATGTGAAAAGAAATCCATATCTCTCAGGCGCATTGCGTTCTCTCATAGACCTTCACAGTGGCTGTATTTCAAGAATAATTGGATGTTCCTCAACTATTTGTGGAACTTGTTGTTGTTCAATCTCTGGTTCAGTGATCTGTGGTTGATGTTGAATTTCCTCAAGTTTAATATTTCTCCCACTTCTTTTTCTGAAAATAAATTCTCTTTCAAGGAAGACTCCTGTTCGAGCAACAAACACTTTATTCTCGGATGGATTGAAGAAACAATATCCTTTAGTTTCTTTAAGATATCCCACAAAATTATGCTTATGAGATTTGGGTTCGAGTTTTATAGACATCTGATGTTTAACATAAACTTCGCATCCCCAAATTTTCATAAAAGACATACTAGGACGCTTCCAGTCTATATCTCATATGGTGTCTTTTGAACCAATTTAGACGGAACACAATTTAGTGTGAAAACAACTATTTCTAGTGCATGTCCCCAAAAAGAAGTTGAAAGATCAGCATGATTCATCATTGACCGAACCATGTCTAACAACGTTCGATTTCTCCTTTCAGAGACTCCATTGTGTTGTGGAGTACATGAAGGTTTAAGTTGTGAGACAATCCCACATCCTTTAAGAAGTTCATCAAACTCTAGGCTTAAGTATTCTCCTCATTGATATAATTTAAGAGCTTTGATACCCTTTCCTAGTTGGTTTTGTACTTCATTCTTAAATTCCTTGAACTTTTCAAGGACTTCAGATTTATGATGCATTAGGTAAACATACCCATATATACTATAGTCACCAGTGAAAGTAATAAAGTATTGAAACCCTCCTCTTGCTTGTGTATTCATTGGTCCATATACATCACTATGTATTAGACCTAATAAATCACTTGCTCGCTCGTTTTTACCGTCAAACGGTGATTTGGTCATTTTTCCCATTAAGCAAGGTTCACATATGTCAAAATATTTGAAAACAAAAGAATCTAAAAATCCATCTTTATGAAGTTTTGATATGAGCTTCTCACTTATACGACCCAAGCGACAATGCCGGAGATAAGTTTGATTAGAGTCATTTGTTTTTGATCTTTTTGTATTTATGTTATATATGGATTTATATTGATCTAAGATATAGAGGCCATTGATTAATTGAGCCGTACCATAAAAACATTATTGAGGAAAAAAGAACAAATATTATTCTTAATAATAATCTCAAAACCAATCTTGTCCAAACAAGAAATTGAAATAATGTTTTTAGTCAAACTAGGTACGAAATAACAATCCTCTAAATCTAAAACAAGTCCACTAGGTAATGACAAATTATATGTTCCTATAGCTAATGCAACAACTCTTGTTCTATTTCCCACCACATCTCCTTTTGCCAATTTTATACTCCTTTTTAATCCATGTACAGTATATAAATGTGAGAACCACAACCAAGATCTAATACCCAAGAAGTAGATGTTGATATATTAATATCAATAACATAAATACCTGATCCAGGCTGTCCATTTTCTCTTGCCTTCTTGATGTCCTCAAGATAGACAGAACAGTTTCTCTTCCAATGTCCAACATTTTTGCAATGGAAACATTTTCCTTCTTTTGCAACTCCTCCTTTGGGTTTCAATGCAACATTTCCTTTGTTGGGCTTTGGTTTTGCCTTGGTGTTGGGATTTCTTTTTCTGTTATCCTTTTGGACCATTATAATAGGTTTGCAGCCAACCTTTTTCATGTTGTTTTCTCCTGTTCTTAACAGACCAAGCAACTGAGGCAATGATTTGTTAATTTCATTCATATTGAAATTAAGAACAAACTGATTAAAACTATCCGACAAAAATTGTAGGATAACATCAGTAGCCAATCCAACACTTAGAGGGAAGCCCAATTTTTCCAAGGTCTGAATATACCCTATCATTTTGAGAACATGAGTTCCCACTGCAGTTCCCTCAACCATCTTGCATCAAAACAAAGCCTTAGAGGTCTCATACCTCTCTTGAAGAGCTTGCCTCTTATATAATTCCTTGAGATTTTTAATCATCTTATAGGGGAACTATGTCCTCATGTTGCTTTTGAAGCTCAAGGGTCATGGTCGCAAGCATCAAGCATCCGACATCTACCATGTCATTTGAGTATTTCTTAAAGGCTTCCCTTTCATCTTTGGAGGCATCATCTACTGGCTTTGTAGGGACAAGTTCTTTGATGATTTACAGTTCCATTCTTGCTTAAGGACAATCTTTAATTTACGGAACCAATCAAGGAAGTTTAAGCCATTCGATTTGTCATTCTCAAGGACGGATCGCAATGATAATGTGTTTGAGTTTGCCATAATAAATCTACAACGATAAAATATGATTTATAAGTACCCTTTTATCATGTTTATAAAGTAATAACACTCCCACTATTAAAAACCATCAAAATCAAAAAACTTGCTAAAAGTATTTCTAGTGGGTAAGGATCCATATTCCATTTAATTCTAAGTCAACTTGGCTTTGCTCCTAGAATTTAATTGTTTAGGTAAACGACACTTGCTAATTACATTTCATATAATTCCTATATTTGGTGAACAACTATTTGTCCAAAACAAAAGTTCAAATGGTCTACTAGAAAGAACAATAATGAATAGTGCACCAGGTAGGTAATTTTTGAAAAGAGAGGTGGTGTACTGGGCACGCTTAAATACCAAATCTTTCAAAGAACCGATTCTAGACATGCACTTAAATATTGTTTTTCAATCACCAATGTTCTTGAACAATCATTAGTCTTTAGGTTTCTAATCTTATTAGAACAACCTAGTTTAACCAATATTACCACCAATGAATATCACTTGCTTATTCTTCACGTTTAACCAAGATAGATATAAGTATTTTGCTTTGGTAAAACCGACATAGTACCGATTGAGGTTTTAATGAGGGCTAATATTGGATGAATAATTTTAATTAAATATGAAGGGGTTTTTGTTATATTAATCTCACCATTCTATTATGATCTAATCAGTTACCATCATGTTAAAAACATACATTGTATCACATACATGTAAATAGTAAATATAAATGCAATGGTTATAGCCCTTAAAACTAAGGTAGCTCATCCCAAGCTAATGGGAGAACCAAAATTACTAAAGATAGAACTTGCTTCTCAAGTACCTAATCCACCTTTGATTGGCCCATCAGTCTGCTCCTTTGGTCCACGCTTTCTCCACAAATATTACATTTTTTCTGAAACTTGTTTTACATATGAGGGAGTAAAATGAGAAGAGAATTACAATAGAAGAAAGAAAGACACGACACGCAGCCGTATTTATACAAAACCAAAGTAAATAGGCTATTGAGCTATAACCATGCATTTCAAACATCGTGCATATCGGACATAACAACGACGTGATTTATTATTGAGGCTTATGAGTTGTCCCTATGCAGGTCAAAGGCAAAGCCCCTGCGGGGGATTTCGGTGGCCTGCGGTGCCGCCGAAAAAATCCACTACCCGGTCAACAAAGGGGGAAAGTTTTTAAAGATCATCATCTTAATTGTTGTGTAAAAACCTCACGATTTGATAACTTTTATCAACATTATCGCGTTTTTAGGATTTTAAAATCCACAAGATTTTTACTTGAACAACTCTTTGTTACTTTCCCCGCACGTGATCCATAGACTAACTGTTAGTCTAAAATATAATTATCACCTACGTATGTTAACGCTTAACATCTGAAACCCAAACAAAACTGTGACTAGCTCTTTAATCACTTGAAACAATCAATTTAATTTATTCAGATTAGGCGTGAATCGATCTAAAGCATTAAAATATCATATATTTGTCAAAAATCGAATAAACCCTTATCTAATAACATGCATCTCATACAAAAACATCATCTAAGTATTTAAGTCCGAATTTGTATCATACAAGTGGATCTGAAACCACTGTTGGGAAACATCGGTACACCCCAAGGCGCAGCGAAAAAATTATCCGGCGTAATCCACCATTGATCCATGTACAAGGGACAAATTCGGGGTGATAAAGGATGAAAACGTTATCTCAAGTAATCTGGAATTCTGCAGCGAGTATAAGAGAATCCAAATCAAATCCGAGTCTTCACAACATCGTTCCGACTTCTACGCAGTCCACCCAAATAAAAAGAACAATTTTCTCTTCTCAAACTGTTAGAGAGGATTTTCAAAAAATATATGTTTTGGCTGCTAGGCCTTATGCCTTTATATAACATTCAAAAATTTAATTCTAATTAAATTCAGATTCTTTAAATATACAATATATTTAACTGAATATAATTCAATATGTAGAATCTGATTATACTTTAATTAGATTTCTTTTAGATATATATATATATATATATATATAGTATTTGATAATTACATTAACTTATCAAATATTAACATATATATAAAAACGAAATTTATCCATTATATAACAATTTTAGTTTCTCATGAATTACGTGTACAACAAGTTTGTACACATGCTATCTAGTCGATATTTGTTCGTTTCAATCATAGGGTGTGACCCTTGTAGGTTAGCAGTAATATCCAGAACAATTCTAATATTACAAGCAATGGGTGGCATCTAGCAATACATCATTGCTACCTAAGTTACATGAAATCGTGGTTTGATTTAACATTTTTCCGTGATTAACTTCTTTTATGTATTACATCCTTTTGTCCTCATATCTAGATCGGACACAAGTCATGGATTAGTCACACTTGTATAGTCCATCTAATGTTTCTTGATATCTTGAATAGACTATTATAAACGAATAACTATGATATCCCATATCAATTTATTCGAGCATGGCCATGCATTTTCTAGTCTCACTCAATCAAGTGGCCCATGATATTACTCAATTATGTAGGAGAGAAAATCTATCTTGATCAACCATATTTCGCTACATGGATTGTGACATATCCAATGTTAGTCTTTATAGTGTAGTCAATTACGACACACGTTTGACCGTATCAAAATATGTCACTCACGATTTTGAAATAATGATGATCTCAAGTCTGAGGATCATACATGTAGTTATCACCATGAGCAATGTTGTGACTGTCACATAATAATCCAAGAAATATGCTCATAGCGGATCACCAAATATGGTGTTCCCTAACACATACTTATGTATTAATTTTGACATCTCTATGTCAATGACAAAACTTTGCCATCAATCAACTACATATTAGTCTTAATGCATTATTGTTTTCCATGCCCACAATAATTCTCGACTAAGGACATTCAAGAATAACTATATTATTATAATGACTTTATTATAATTTCAGTTTATTTATAGATACATAGAGTAATACTAAAATAATAATAATGGCTTCTTATTAATAAACAAGATAAAATAAGTATGTCTTTTACAACCATCTCATAATTGGTCTTTGGGCATACTCAACAATCTCACACTAGCACTAAGACCAATTACTCATGTATCTAATACCAAGAGACTTAGTGTGACGCTCATGCTTCTATTGTGTCGAGGCTTTATTAGTAGATCAACGATATTGTCATTCGTTGGTACTTTGCATATTTCTACATCCCCTCGATCAATGATTTCAGAATGAGATGGTAATGCCTAAGTATGTGTTTGGATCATTGGTGAGATCTGGGTTTTTTGCTTGTACGATAGCTTCGTTGTTGTCACAACGTAAGTTTATAGCATTTGATATGCTAGGCATGACCCCTAGTTCAGATATGAACTTTTTGATCCAAACAACCTCTTTTGCAGCATCGCTTGCTGTAATATACTCAGCTTCTGTCGTAAAATTTGCTACTGTATCTTGCTTTGAACTTTTCCAGCTTACAACACCTCCATTAAGGCAAAATACAAAAACCCAATTGCGATCGAGAATTATCTTTATCAGTTTGAAAGCTTGCGTCAGTATAACCTTTTATACTTAGATCTTCCTCACCTCCATACATAAGGAATGTATCCTTATTTCTTCTTAAGTACTTAAGGATGTTTTTGACAACCCAATGACTCATCTTCATTTTTAATAAAACCAAATTCTTTGATTGCCTTATTAAAACTAAGATTCCAACTTCGAGAAGCTTGCATTAGTCCATAAATGGATCTTTACAGCTTGCATACCTTTTGGATTGACAAAACCCTCAGGTTGTGTCATGTACACATCCTCATCCAATTTTTCGTTAAGGAAAATGGTTTTGACATCCATTTGCCAGATTTCATAATCATAATATGCAGGTATGCAAGCAATATCCGGATGGATTTAAACATAACAACATAGGAAAACGTTTCATCATAGTCTATACCATGAATTTAACGAAATCTCTTAGCGACCAATCGCCCTTTGTATGTTTTTATATTGCCATCCATGTCGCTTTTCTTTTGAAAATCCATTTGCACCCTATGGGCTTAATTTCTTTGGGTGGGTCATCCAAAGTCTATACTTGGTTTTCTGACATGGAATCTATCTCAGATTTCATGGATTCTAGCCATTTCTCAGAGTCTGGGCTCTCCACTGCTTCTTGATAAGTCATAGGCTCATCTTGGTCCATGAGAAGAACATCTCCATGCAATGTGAAAAGAAATCCATATCTCTCAAGCATTCATGCGTTCTCTCATAGACCTTCACAAAGTGGTCAGTATTTCAAGAATAATTGGATGTTCCTCAACTATTTGTGGAACTTGTTGTTGTTCAATCTCTGGTTCAGTGATCTGTGGTTGATGTTGAATTTCCTCAAGTTTAATATTTCTCCCACTTCTTTTTCTGAAAATAAATTCTCTTTCAAGGAAGACTCCTGTTCGAGCAACAAACACTTTATTCTCGGATGGATTGAAGAAACAATATCCTTTAGTTTCTTTAAGATATCCCACAAAATTATGCTTATGAGATTTGGGTTCGAGTTTTATAGACATCGATGTTTAACATAAACTTCGCATCCCCAAATTTTCATAAAAGACATACTAGGACGCTTCGGTCTATATCTCATATGGTGTCTTTTGAACCAATTTAGACGGAACACAATTTAGTGTGAAAACAACTATTTCTAGTGCATGTCCCCAAAAAGAAGTTGAAAGATCAGCATGATTCATCATTGACCGAACCATGTCTAACAACGTTCGATTTCTCCTTTCAGAGACTCCATTGTGTTGTGGAGTACATGAAGGTTTAAGTTGTGAGACAATCCCACATCCTTTAAGTTCATCAAACTCTAGGCTTAAGTATTCTCCTCATTGATATAATTTAAGAGCTTTGATACCCTTTCCTAGTTGGTTTTGTACTTCATTCTTAAATTCCTTGAACTTTTCAAGGACTTCAGATTTATGATGCATTAGGTAAACATACCCATATATACTATAGTCACCAGTGAAAGTAATAAAGTATTGAAACCCTCCTCTTGCTTGTGTATTCATTGGTCCATATACATCACTATGTATTAGACCTAATAAATCACTTGCTCGCTCGTTTTTACCGTCAAACGGTGATTTGGTCATTTTTCCCATTAAGCAAGGTTCACATATGTCAAAATATTTGAAAACAAAAGAATCTAAAAATCCATCTTTATGAAGTTTTGATATGAGCTTCTCACTTATACGACCCAAGCGACAATGCCAGAGATAAGTTTGATTAGAGTCATTTGTTTTTGATCTTTTTGTATTTATGTTATATATGGATTTATATTGATCTAAGATATAGAGGCCATTGATTAATTGAGCCGTACCATAAAAACATTATTGAGGGAAAAAGAACAAATATTATTCTTAATAATAATCTCAAAACCAATCTTGTCCAAACAAGAAATTGAAATAATGTTTTTAGTCAAACTAGGTACGAAATAACAATCCTCTAAATCTAAAACAAGTCCACTAGGTAATGACAAATTATATGTTCCTATAGCTAATGCAACAACTCTTGTTCTATTTCCCACCACATCTCCTTTTGCCAATTTTATACTCCTTTTTAATCCATGTACAGAAGTATAAATGTGAGAACCACAACCAGTATCTAATACCCAAGAAGTAGATGTTGATATATTAATATCAATAACATAAATACCTGATCCAGGCTGTCCATTTTCTCTTGCCTTCTTGATGTCCTCAAGATAGACAGAACAGTTTCTCTTCCAATGTCCAACATTTTTGCAATGGAAACATTTTCCTTCTTTTGCAACTCCTCCTTTGGGTTTCAATGCAACATTTCCTTTGTTGGGCTTTGGTTTTGCCTTGGTGTTGGGATTTCTTTTTCTGTTATCCTTTTGGACCATTATAATAGGTTTGCAGCCAACCTTTTTCATGTTGTTTTCTCCTGTTCTTAACAGACCAAGCAACTGAGGCAATGATTTGTTAATTTCATTCATATTGAAATTAAGAACAAACTGATTAAAACTATCCGACAAAAATTGTAGGATAACATCAGTAGCCAATCCAACACTTAGAGGGAAGCCCAATTTTTCCAAGGTCTGAATATACCCTATCATTTTGAGAACATGAGTTCCCACTGCAGTTCCCTCAACCATCTTGCATCAAAACAAAGCCTTAGAGGTCTCATACCTCTCTTGAAGAGCTTGCCTCTTATATAATTCCTTGAGATTTTTAATCATCTTATAGGGAACTATGTCCTCATGTTGCTTTTGAAGCTCAAGGGTCATGGTCGCAAGCATCAAGCATCCGACATCTACCATGTCATTTGAGTATTTCTTAAAGGCTTCCCTTTCATCTTTGGAGGCATCATCTACTGGCTTTGTAGGGACAAGTTCTTTGATGATTTACAGTTCCATTCTTGCTTAAGGACAATCTTTAATTTACGGAACCAATCAAGGAAGTTTAAGCCATTCGATTTGTCATTCTCAAGGACGGATCGCAATGATAATGTGTTTGAGTTTGCCATAATAAATCTACAACGATAAAATATGATTTATAAGTACCCTTTTATCATGTTTATAAAGTAATAACACTCCCACTATTAAAAACCATCAAAATCAAAAAACTTGCTAAAAGTATTTCTAGTGGGTAAGGATCCATATTCCATTTAATTCTAAGTCAACTTGGCTTTGCTCCTAGAATTTAATTGTTTAGGTAAACGACACTTGCTAATTACATTTCATATAATTCCTATATTTGGTGAACAACTATTTGTCCAAAACAAAAGTTCAAATGGTCTACTAGAAAGAACAATAATGAATAGTGCACCCGGTAGGTAATTTTTGAAAAGAGAGGTGGTGTACTTGGGCACGCTTAAATACCAAATCTTTCAAAGAACCGATTCTAGACATGCACTTAAATATTGTTTTTCAATCACCAATGTTCTTGAACAATCATTAGTCTTTAGGTTTCTAATCTTATTAGAACAACCTAGTTTAACCAATATTACCACCAATGAATATCACTTGCTTATTCTTCACGTTTAACCAAGATAGATATAAGTATTTTGCTTTGGTAAAACCGACATAGTACCGATTGAGGTTTTAATGAGGGCTAATATTGGATGAATAATTTTAATTAAATATGAAGGGGTTTTTGTTATATTAATCTCACCATTCTATTATGATCTAATCAGTTACCATCATGTTAAAAACATACATTGTATCACATACATGTAAATAGTAAATATAAATGCAATGGTTATAGCCCTTAAAACTAAGGTAGCTCATCCCAAGCTAATGGGAGAACCAAAATTACTAAAGATAGAACTTGCTTCTCAAGTACCTAATCCACCTTTGATTGGCCCATCAGTCTGCTCCTTTGGTCCACGCTTTCTCCACAAATATTACATTTTTTCTGAAACTTGTTTTACATATGAGGGAGTAAAATGAGAAGAGAATTACAATAGAAGAAAGAAAGACACGACACGCAGGCCGTATTTATACAAAACCAAAGTAAATAGGCTATTGAGCTATAACCATGCATTTCAAACATCGTGCATATCAGACATAACAACGACGTGATTTATTATTGAGGCTTATGAGTTGTCCCTATGCAGGGTCAAAGGGCAAAGCCCCTTGCGGGATTTCAGTGGCCCTGCAGCTGCCGGCGGGGGTACCACTACCCGGTCAACAGTGGGGAAAGTTTTTAAAGATCATCATCTTAATTGTTGTGTAAAAACCTCACGATTTGATAACTTTTATCAACATTATCGCGTTTTTTAGGATTTTAAAATCCACAAGATTTTTACTTGAACAACTCTTTGTTACTTTCCCCGCACGTGATCCATAGACTAACTGTTAGTCTAAAATATAATTATCACCTACGTATGTTAACGCTTAACATCTGAAACCCAAACAAAACTGTGACTAGCTCTTTAATCACTTGAAACAATCAATTTAATTTATTCAGATTAGGCGTGAATCGATCTAAAGCATTAAAATATCATATATTTGTCAAAAATCGAATAAACCCTTATCTAATAACATGCATCTCATACAAAAACATCATCTAAGTATTTAAGTCCGAATTTGTATCATACAAGTGGATCTGAAACCACTGTTGGGAAACATCGGTACACCCCAAGGCGCAGCGAAAAAATTATCCGGCGTAATCCACCATTGATCCATGTACAAGGGACAAATTCGGGGTGATAAAGGATGAAAACGTTATCTCAAGTAATCTGGAATTCTGCAGCGAGTATAAGAGAATCCAAATCAAATCCGAGTCTTCACAACATCGTTCCGACTTCTACGCAGTCCACCCAAATAAAAAGAACAATTTTCTCTTCTCAAACTGTTAGAGAGGATTTTCAAAAAATATATGTTTTTGGTCTAGGCCTTATGCCTTTATATAACATTCAAAAATTTAATTCTAATTAAATTCAGATTCTTTAAATATACAATATATTTAACTGAATATAATTCAATATGTAGAATCTGATTATACTTTAATTAGATTTCTTTTAGATATATATATATATATATATATATAGTATTTGATAATTACATTAACTTATCAAATATTAACATATATATAAAAACGAAATTTATCCATTATATAACAATTTTAGTTTCTCATGAATTACGTGTACAACAAGTTTGTACACATGCTATCTAGTCGATATTTGTTCGTTTCAATCATAGGGTGTGACCCTTGTAGGTTAGCAGTAATATCCAGAACAATTCTAATATTACAAGCAATGGGTGGCATCTAGCAATACATCATTGCTACCTAAGTTACATGAAATCGTGGTTCGATTTAACCTTTTTCTGTGATTAACTTCTTTTATGTATTACATCCTTTTGTTCTCATATCTAGATCGGACACAAGTCATGGATTAGTCACACTTTTATAGTCCATCTAATGTTTCTTGATATCTTGAGTAGACTATTATAAACGAATAACTATGATATCCCATATCAATTTATTCGAGCATGGCCATGCATTTTCTAGTCTCACTCAATCAAGTGGCCCATGATATTACTCATATTATGTAGGAGAGAAAATCTATCTTGATCAACCATATTTCGCTACATGGATTGTGACATATCCAATATTAGTCTTTATAGTGTAGTCAGTTACGACACACGTTTGACCGTATCAAAATATGTCACTCACGATGTTGAAATAATGATGATCTCAAGTTCGAGGATCATACATGTAGTTATCACCATGAGCAGTGGTGTGGCTGTCACATAATAATCCAGGAAACATGCTCATAGCGGATCAGTCTAGTATGGTGTTCCCTAACACATACTTATGTTTTGATTTTGACATCTCCATGTCAATGACAACACTTTGTCATCAATCAACTACATTTTAGTCTTAATGCATTATTGTTTTCCAAGCCCACAATAATTCTCGACTAAGGACATTCAAGAATAACTATATTATTCTAATGACTTTGTTATAATTTCAGTTATTTATAGATACACATAATAATATTGAAATAATAATAATGACTTCTTATTAATAAATAAGATAAAATAAGTATGTCTTTTACAACCATCTCATAACTGGTCTTTGGGCATACTCCAACACGAGATAATTCCCTTGAATTAAATAAGGAATCAAGAACGCAATTGATGTCTTGAAAACCCTGAGAGGCGTCCTTGCTGGACGGTGCCCCTTAGTTAATTTCTCTTTGTTTACTTCCTTCTTGGTCCTAGCTGTCTTCTTGTTCTTCTCTCCAATCTGTAGAGAATTTTGACCTTGATAAACTGTTAACACTGGTAGATCCTGACACTGATTTCGGTCCATTGTCAACTTTCTGGCATGCCCCAATCCTTGGTGGAACTGGGGCCTTCCATCTTCAAAGTAAAGTAACCCCCTTTCAATAAGGCTATCAACCCTACGTTTCAAAAACGCACAATCTTCTATCGTGTGACCACAATCACCATAATGGAACCCATACACAAACTTGGTACCGTACACATTAGGATTAAAATAAGAGTAACGCTTCGATGGGGGTAACTTCATGAGCTTGTTCTGAATTAACAGGGGTAATAATTCAGAATATGTTATCGGGATTGCCATCTTTGTCCTCTTGTCACTCCTCTTGGTGTCCTCAATATACGTTTCTCCGTTCTCCACTTGTCTTTTCTTTGACTGGAGTTGACTTTCCTTAGGAACCTCTTTATTTTTGATTATTTTCACCTCCATAGAATCTTTCAGATTCATTCTTGACTTTTCAAGCGATTTCGCTTGTCGCATGACCCTTTCATCGAACACACATTTCCTTTGTCCTCTCTGTCTTAATCTTCATCTAATTTCATAGCTGGATGATTGATTTCCAGGCCTGGAACTGTTGGTTCAAACTCTAATACCCCGATATCTAGGAGGTGTTTAACTTTACGCTTAAAGTTTATGCATTTCTCAATGGAATAGCCTTGAATTCCAGCATAGAATTCACAATGTTCCTCATCTTTGAACCGACTTGGATACGGGGGTGACTGAGGATTGATGAAGCACGGTGCAACTAGTCAGGCGTTTAGCAACTTTGAAAACAGTTCATGGAAGGTGAAAGGACTAGGAGTAAATTGGAAGTCTTTCGATTCTTCGTTCTTTTTTGAGCATTAGAAGCTTGGCTAACCAATATCTGATGAGGTTTTTTAATCACAGACAACAAAGGCTGATCATATGTTTTAGGGGATGGAAATTTAGAAGACAATGTAGTTGACATCTTCATCCTCTTATTGCATATTGTACTTTGCTCATCTTGTGGCTCTAACTTACTCGGTTCCTCATTTGCTGGCAAAGACAAAATTTTCGAGGAAGAGTCTTCGGTCTTATCCAGCACCAATTTGGTAAGGCACTCTTAAGTGGTGCACACTACCTCATATTGGTTGATGATAGCTTGGTCTTCTTCAGACAAAATCTTTTCCGCTATGAAGTCGCAGTCCCAACTCTCACTCTCCTCTTGCACAAAAGAGTATTTTTTTATGCCCTCTTCTTTGGCCATCGTACCTGTTGCGCGTAATAAGTGCTACGCAATTGTGGAAGTATAGACGTTGCAAGTTATAGTATAAAAGATATTGTCTCCACAGGGATTGGTGCCACTTCAAGAATCTAGTCTCTTGCACTGTAAAAAGTAAAAACACAAATAAAGGATTATAGGAGTTTTAACTAATAACTAATCTAGAAAGCAATCAAGTAAAAGAAAAGATGAGATCAAATGAGAGAGAGATAGGCCAGGTTATCGTGAGTTGAGGTGTGATAGCCGATTGGATCGTCTTGGTAAAAGAGTGCACGGGCAACTCAGTTGCCGTGGTAACTTGCACAACGGGGCTGCCTTGGCAACTAATCGATGCTTGCCTGGGCAACTAGTTGGGCGTCTGGGCAGCAACCTTCAAGGTTTGGCAGAGCGTTCTTCAATGGTTTCTTCTTATCCTTAAGTTGAAACTCTAGCTACTTGTGCATGCCTTGATAATACATCCCTGCGTGAATCAAGGGTGAACAACAACCACTCTTGCGCTCCTCTTAGCCGTTGAAATCCTTGACTTATTCCTGAGCCGGATTAATCTTCACCATCAATAGATTGAATAAAGATCATATTCATTCGTTTCTTAAATCTAACTCTCCCGATATTAGATAAATAGATGAAATCACGAGATCCTCTCCTAATTCACTCGCAAACAAGAATAAGAACCAAGAATGAATAAACCTTGAATAGAAAAGTGCAAACTCTTATTACCTAAACAAAAACCAATGGTTTCTCACAACCACAAAACACAATAACCATAGCCAAATATATTTAGTTCATGGCTAGGTTCCAAAGAAACACAAGATAAATAATCCCTAGCATGAACCCAATCGAACAAGAAAGAAAAGGATGAAGAAGGAGGCTTGTCGAAATCCTTCTTGCCCTAGATGCTTGTCAAAAATTCTCTCTTCTTGCCCTCATTGGAGTTGTCGAAATTCCCCTCCTTTGCTCTATCTATCAGTTGTCGAAATCTCCATCTTATTTATAGGGCTAGGTCAAAGTCCTTCTTTGAGGAGGAAGTTAAGTTGGAATTAAATTATCTTTAAAGAATATAATTCTTTATTATAATTATATTCCTACTAGAACTTCTCCTATCTTCTTGGAATTTAATTCTTCTTTAATCTCTTCATGGAAATCAAATTCCTTTGGGTTTGGGCTTTGCTCCACATCATCTTGGGCTTGTCTAGTAATCAATTTCGACTACCATATCACCTTTGCTCTTTGTCGACAATTGCCCTGGCAACTGGCTTGGCGTCTCCTTCATGTATTGCCCTGACAACTAGCTCGGCATATCCTTCATGTATTGCCCTAGCAACTAGCTCTAGCCTTGCTTTGGCAAGTGATCCTGCACATACACACAAAACACACCAAAGCAGCATCTTTTCCCACAAAAACTACCAAGTTATGTGATCAAGCTCAACGATGGAAGGAAACATGGATTAATGCATGAATGGCTAATTATGACTAATATGAGCCTAAGTCTAACAATAATATGAGTAAAAAGGGTAAGAAAAATAGTACTTTTGAACACTTATCGCACCCCCAAACTCGAACTATTGCTTGTCCTCAAGCAATGCAAACTACTAATTACCTGCCAAGACTTCAATTTTCACAAACTTAGCTTTGAACTTGATTTCAATTCTCTGAATCGGGGCACAAAGTATGATTGGCTTTTTATTTTTCGGAAAACTTAGGAGTTACTCAGAATCAAACTATAATGCTTGTGAGTGTGTGCGGAGTTGTGTGCAAGTTGATTTTTCGGATTCTATGCAAACAAGAGGTTTTCAAATTACTTCATTGGGTTCTTTTTAACATGTTTTAACTAGAGCCAGTTTTGGGCACCTCTAGTGTTTAGTTTTCTTAAGTTAATTTATTCGACTAAAGCCGGTTTCGGGCACCTCTAGCGATCAATTTTTTTAACACATACTATAGCCGGTTTCGGGCACCTCTAGTGATCAATTTTTTAGCACATGCTAGAGCCAATTTCGGGCACCTCTAGCATTCATCCAATTTTTATTCTAATCCCCCAATTTGTTAATTATCAACCTAAGTTCACTAGAATTCCTTAAATCAATCAAACCACAACAGTGTTTCATTAAATTTAGCATCATAGTAACATTCTAAGTTTTTCCATGGTTATCCTAGAATAAAAATTCTATCAATTAAGTGCATTGGCAAAATCATCATCGGATATTCATAAAATCTAAGCAATTCTTGTTCCAATTAAAGGCATGGCAAGCAATTTATGTATCCTAAATGTAATACTTAAGATGAATGTAACTAAACACGGTAACTACTAATAACAATGCCCCCCAAACTCGAGTGAGGCATTGTCCTCAATGCATGGATTAAAAAAGAATAAAAATAACGAAAAATAAAATGCATACGAGGACTTACTCCGAGAGTTCATCATCGTAGATGATTAGTTTCCTTTTGGTCGGTGTCTTGATTCTCTTGCTTGAACACGATGGTTGTTTTCTTAGGAGTTGATTCGGGCATATGTGCTTTACCTTTGGCTTTTGCAGTGGTTGCCGGGATGTCTTTAGCTTTGGTTGCTATGGCATCTTCAGGGTTGGTTACCGTGGCGTCAGCTTGTGCAGGCACGATGTAGGTTGCCTCGGCATCATCTGTTACGGTTGCCGTGGTGACTGCTTCATTGGTTGCCGGGGCAAGGATCTCGGCAGGAAATTTTCTTAGACATCCTGGTCGTGAGTCTTGTTGTGGAAAAGAAAACAAAGAAAACCTGGAAACTAAAGATAATGAAGAAAAATAAAATATCTCCTAAAAATAAAAATAAAAAGAAAAAAGAAAAAGAAAATATTGAAAGGAGAGCATGCTCATGCATCTCCTAAGTTGACCACTTCTTTGTTACGTTCCACATGAGCACCATTGTAGTGCTTCAATCTTTGTCCATTAACTTTGAAATCATGGTTGTCAGAGATGGACTTGATTATCACAACACCATGGGAGAATGGTTTGACTACTTCGAATGGTCCCGACCATATTGATTTTAGCTTTCCCGGGAAAAGTTTTAGCCGAGAATTGAATAAGAGAACTAGTTGCCCTGGCATGAATTGCCATGGCAATAGTTTCTTGTCATGCCATCGCTTTGTTTTCTCCTTGTAGATTCGTGCATTGTTATAGGCGAGTGCACAAAATTATTCTATCTCATTGAGGTCCAACAAACGCTTTTGTCCGGCACTTTCCCAATCCATATTCACGGTCTTGATTGCCCAGTATGCTTTGTGTTCGATTTCCACCGGTAGATGGCATGTTTTGCGGAGGGGGGACATACCTAAGGGTGTTTTGAATGCAGTGCGATATTCCCAAAGTGCGTCATCTAGTCTTAATGACCAATCCTTCCTAGAGGGATTTACAACTTTCTCGAGTATACCCTTCAATTCCCGATTGGAAATTTTTGCTTGCCCGTTGGTTTGTGGGTGATATGCCGTGGCGATCTTGTGTGATATGCCGAAGCGTTGCAACATCTTGGCAATTAGTCTGTTTTCAAAATGCTTGCCTACGTCACTGATAATTGCTCTCGACATCCCAAATCGTGTAAATATGTTTTTCTGCAAGAATCGTTGCACGGTCTTGGAATCGTTGTTGGGAACTGCAGCTGCCTCAACCCATTTAGACACGTAGTCGACGGAAAGTAGAATGTAGAGGTTGTCGAATGAAGATGGGAAAGGTCCCTGATAAGTGTTCAAAAGTACTATTTTTATTATCCTTTTTACTCATATTATTGTTAGACTTAAGCTCATATTAGTTGCATAATTAGTCATTCATGCATTAATTCATGTTTCTTTCCACCGTTGAGCTTGATTACATAACTTGGTGATTTTTGTGGAAAAAGATGCTGCTTTGGTGTGTTTTTGTGTGTGTGCAGAGTCACTTGCCTAAACAAGGCTAGAACTAGTTGCCAGGGCAATGCATGAAGGAGATGCCGAGCTAGTTGCCAGGGCAATGCATGAAAGAGATTCCGAGCTAATTGCCAGGGCAACGCATGAAAGATATGCCGATCCAGTTGCCAGGGCAATTGTCGACAAAAAATAAGGTGATATGGTAGTCGAAATTGATGACTAGACAAGCCCAAGATGACGTGGAGCAAAGCTAAATCCCAAAGGAATTTGATTTCCATGAAGAGATTAAAGAAGAATTAAATTCCAAGAAGATAGGAGAAGTTCTAGTAGGAATATAATTATAATAAAGAATTATATTCTTTAAAGATAATTTAATTCCAACTTAACTTCCTCCTCAAAGAAGGACTTTGACCTAACCCTATAAATAGATCACCATATCGTCAACTTGGAGGAGAGGAAGAAGAGGGAAAATTTCGACAACTCCAAAGAGCAAGAAGAGAGGATTTTCGACAACTCCAAAGGGCAAGAAGGAAGAGATTTCGACAAGAGAGCAAGGGGAGAGAGTTCGATTTCTTCTTCTTCTTCTTTGCTTCCATTAGATTCATGGTTTGGGGATTATTCTTTGTATATCTTTTGAACCCAACCATGAACTAACTTGATTGGTTGGGGTTATTGTGTTTTGTTGTTGTGAGAAACAATTGGATTTTGTTTAGGTAATAAGAGTTTGCACTTTTCTATTCAAGGTTTACTCATTCTTGGCTTTTATTCTTGTTTGCGAGTGAATTGGGAGAGGATCTCGTAACTTCATCTATTTATCTAATATCGGGAGAGTTAGATTCAAGAAACGAATGAGTATGGTCTTTATTCAATCTATTGATGGTGAAGATTAATCCGGCTTAGGAATAAGTTAAGGATTTCAACGGCTAAGAGGAGTGCAAGATTGGTTGTTGTTCACCCTTGATTCACGCAGGGATGTATTATCAAGGCATGCACAAGTAGCTAGAGTTTCGACTTAGGGATAAGAAGAAACCATTGAAGAACGCTCTGCCGACCCTTGAAGTTGCTGCCCAGACGCCCAAGTAGTTGCCCAGCTAGTCACCCAGGCAACCATCGATTAGTTGCCAAGGCAACTCCGCTGTGCAAGTTGCCACGACAACTGAGTTGCCCTTGCACTCTTTTACCAAGACGATCCAATCGGCTATCACACCTCAACTCATGATAACCTGACCTATTCTCTCTTTAGATTTCATCTATTTTTTTAGTTTATTGCTTAGTTTACTCGTTAATTAGAACTCCTATTATCAATTGTGTTTTTACTTTTCACAGTGCAGTAACTTAAGCAAAGTGGCCCAAACCAATCCCTGTGGAGACGATACTCGATACTCATATCACTTTATTACTTGCGACGTGTATACTTGCACAATTACGTAGCACTTATTACACGCAACAAGTTTTTGGCGCCGTTGCCGGGGATTGGCAATTGGTTTTAGTTGTTTTTGTTATTGCATTTTTTTTATCTTAGTTTTACTAACTTTTCTTTTTGTTTGTTTTATCAAAAAAATTAGGTGTCCTACAAGTTAAGGGACATCAACATGTCGGGAAATAAAAGCCGATCTATTCGAGAGATGATGTTGGAAGATATGAATCAATCCAATCAAGAGTTTCTTTCACCCTTTGATGATTACCTATACCAACCGAGAAAAGCCCAAAGAACTTATACCATGGAAAAATCTTGTGCTATGTGTGGAGAACATCATGTGTTTGAAAATTGCCCTCACATTTTCGGTGCATATAACTACATGGAGGACCATTGAGGGAACCAGCATCAAAATTCTTCATGGTATGGTCAAAAAGCTCAAATTTGTTTTTACCATAACAATTTTGCCGCAGCAACAGATATGCCATGGCAATGTAGTCCTTTTCAAGAACATTCCAATTCCTTGGAGGAAACGTTACTAGCTTCCTTGGCTAGACTTGATGGATCAATTGAAGAGATTCGAGAGCTATCAAAATCTATGGATACGAGGATAACTCAGTGGGATGCAACCTTAGGGGATTCAGAAGATCAATTGGGGAGATCTACATATGTCATGGATAACATGCACCAACAATTCATTCTTAGGGATACTGACGTCCCAAGGCAAGAGGATAAGGAGCAATGCAAAGAAAGCTCTCCGATGTGTGGGGAACAACTAGAACCTCAAAGTCAAGAGGATGCCAATGAAAGAGACTGTCCAACACATGATGAGCCTGAACAACAAATTGCCTCGGCAATGATTGAGGAGCCTGAACAGAGCAATGCCGCGACAACACTCAGTGAAGCTGAGAACAACAATACTACAACAAATTCTGAGGAACCTGATGCCCATAAGGTTACAACATTGATGTTGAAGCAGGAATCTGTAGATTGCTCTCATCTACAATTGCCATGGCAATTACACGACCACATACAAGATCAACGAGATAATAGTACTTTGCCAATGGAATATGAGCAGGTAATGGTTAAACCTTTCGAATTCTTTAAAAACTCACATCGTCTATTGCAGGTATGTCTTGAGGAACAGAGGTTGGTAGATTTGAAGCCATCGAAATCTCTACTGATGGAGATGTTTGAGAGGCCAAAAGAAAACGGTGTTTGGATTCGTAAAGCTGTTCAGAAAATTGGTTCTTCCCTTGACTTACAACAAATTTTGGCTATTGATTGCCACGACAATTGGCTTGAGCAGCAATTGCCACGACAACAAAGGCTACATCTAACCATGATAGAAGTCGACAAGAATGAGGTAATTGAATGGTTGAGAATGGATATAATTTTTCCTATTAATATATTTGTGCCTTTAGGAATAGTAGCAAGGTGGAGAGTATACATGGACTATAAGCGAACAAAGAAGAAAGACACCTCCACCATGGTAACGCAAAAGGGAGTAGTGGCAAGCACATTGGCCAAACTCTTTTTGGGCAATATTGTCACCCGATGGAGGGTGCGGATGGACTATAAGAAGTATCGAAAACGACCATCCTCAAGTTTTCTCAGATATGCACTAACATTAGAAGATGCATGATGGCACTCTTTTCAGACATGGTCGAAGACTTCCTTGAGATCTTCATGGATGATTTTTCCGTTTTTGGTAGTGACTTCAACAGTTGCCTCGACAATTTAGAGAATGTGTTGGCAAGATGTGAAGAAACCGATTTAGTCCTTAATTGGGAGAAGTGCCATCTTATGGTAGATGAAGGAATAGTGCTAGGCCACAAGATTTCATCCAAGGGAATTGAAGTAGACAAAGCTAAGGTGGACGTGATCGAGAGAATACCCTCACCAAGATAAAGTCTTCAATTTTGATGATTCTTGCACCCAAGCATTCGAAACCCTAAAGAAAAAGCTTGCCTTGGCAACCCTCAATGCCACAACAACCCTTGATGCCTCGACAACCATGGATGCGCATGCCTCGGCAACCCCTGACGCCTCGACAACCATGGATGTGCATGCCTTATCAACCCTTGACACCGCGGCAGCTCTTAATGTGCACCCCTCGGCAACTCCAGACGTGCACGCCTCGGTAACCACTGATACGCACGCCTCGGCAACCATGGACGCGTATGCCTCGACAACTCTAGACACACGACTCGACAATCTTAGGAGCAGTCGCCACGGTAGCATATGCCTCGGCAATACCCTGGTACCTGGATTTAGTTAATTTCCTTGTTTGTGGTATTTTACCTTATGGCCTTACTCACCAAGGGAAGAAGTGGTTCCGCCATGATGCTAAGCATTACTTTTGGGACGAGCCTCTTTTGTTTAAACAATGTGCAGATCAGGTCATATGCCGATGTGTCCCTGAAGAAGAGCAGTAGAATGTACTCTGTAATGCCATTCTTCACCCTTTGGAGGACATTTTGGAGGAACTCGTACCACGGCCAAAGTTTTTCAGTCTGGTTTGTATTGGCCAACACTGTACAAAGATGCCCAAGAGTTTTACAAGCAATCTGATTGTTGCCAGAGGACGGGCAATATCACCTACAAACCAATGGGCAATCAAGACCGTGAATATGGATTAGGAAAGTGCCGGACAAAAGCGTTTGTTGTACAACGAGATAGAAGAATTTCGTGCACTCGCCTATAATAATGCACACATCTACAAGGAGAAAACAAAGCAATGGCACGACAAGAAACTATTGCCGCGACAATTCATGCCATGGCAACTAGTTCTTTTATTCAATTCTCGGCTAATACTTTTCCCGGGAAAGCTGAAATCAAGATGGTCGGGACCATTTAAAGTTGTCAAACCATTCTCTCATGGTGTCGTGGTAATCAAGTCCATCACTGACGAACATGAATTCAAAGTAGACAGACAAAGATTGAAGCACTACAACGGTGCCCATGTAGAACGAAACAAAGAAGTTGACACCTTAGGAGATGCATGAGCATGCTATCCTTTCGATATTTTATTTTTATTTTTATTTTTATTTTTTTTCGAACTATTTTTTTTCTATTATTTTCGGTTATTTTTTTCTCTCTCTTTATTTATTTTTGGAATTTTTAGGAGAGATTTTATTTTTCTTCATTATCTTTAGTTTCCAGGTTTTCTTTTCCACAACCACCATGCTAAAGAAATTCAAGCCGACTACTTGCCACAGCAACCACAACAAAAATTGGCGATGCCCAGGCAACAACAATGGCTTCGGCAACTGCTGATGCCCATGCAAGTGAACCTGCATCGGCAAACATGGATCAAATCAAAGCAATGCTATTCACGTGGTACCAGCATTCAACCACCGACTGAAAAATGAATCAAGCAACGACACGAAGGAAACTTATCACTCGAGGTGACGACCTCTCCGACTAACTCATTTCATTTAGTTTCTTTTAAATTTTATTTCACTCTTATATGCATTGAGGACAATGCTTCTCTCGAGTTTGGGGGGGGTGTTGGTTTCTAGTTAGATTCATGTTTAGTTGCATTCATTTTTAGCAATCACATATAGGTTGCATATGTTACTTGCCATTCCTTTAATTGGATTTAATTGCTTAAGACTTGTTGAATATCCAATGATGAATTTTTGCCACTGCACTTAATTGAAAGAACCTTTAATTTTAGGATTGCATGAAAAGAACTTAGAATTTTACTATGATGCTGAATTTTTTTTACACGGTTGTGGGTTGTTGATTGAAAGAAACTTAGTGAACTTAGGTTGCTTAAATTTTGGGTAAATTTAAAATTGAAAATTAAAAGTTAATTTCTTGCTAGAGGTGCCCAAAACTGGCTCTATTAGTAAATGCACTTTCTTGCTAGAGGTGCCCGAAACTGGCTCTAGTAGTTAATGCACATTAAAGAATCGCTAGAGGTGCCCGAAATTGGCTCTAGTGAAAATAAAAAAATGCCTCGGTACTTAAATTGATAAAAGCCTATTGTTCACATAGAATCTTGAAAATCAACTTGTACACAACTACGCACACACATTGTCACGAGCATTATAGTTTTGTTCCGGGTAATTTTTGTGCTATCCGAAAAATTAAAAGGTGATCATACTTTGTGCCACGGTTCCGAGGTTTGAATTCAAGTTTGAAGCATGTCTTTGATGATTAAAGTCTTGGCAGGTAATTGTTAGTTTGCATTGCTTGAGGACAAGCAATAGTTCGAGTTTGGGGGAGTGATAAGTGTTCAAAAGTACTATTTTTATTACCCATTTTACTCATATTATTGTTAGACTTAAGCTCATATTAGTTGCATAATTAGTCATTCACGCATTAATTCATGTTTCTTTCCACCGTTGAGCTTGATTACATAACTTGGTGATTTTTGTGGAAAAAAATGCTGCTTTGGTGTGTTTTTGTGTGTGTGCAGAGTCACTTGCCTAAACAAGGCTAGAACTAGTTGCCAGGGCAATGCATGAAGGAGATGCCGGGCTAGTTGCCAGGGCAATGCATGAAGGAGATGCCGAGCTAGTTGCCAAGGCAATGCATGAAAGATATGCCGAGCCAGTTGCCAGGGCAATTGTTGACAAAGAATAAGGTGATATGGTAGTCGAAATTGATGACTAGACAAGCCCAAGATAACGTGGAGATAGGAGAAGTTCTAGTAGAATTATAATTATAATAAATAATTATATTCTTTAAAGATAATTTAATTCCATCTTAACTTCCTCCTCAAAGAAGGACTTTGACCTAGCCCTATAAATAGATCACCATATCGTCAACTTGGAGGAGAGGAAGAAGAGAGAAAATTTCGACAACTCCAAAGAGCAAGAAGAGAGGATTTTCGACAACTCCAAAGGGCAAGAAGGAAGAGATTTCGACAAGAGAGCAAGGGGGAGAGAGTTCGATTTCTTCTTCTTCTTTGCTTTCATTAGATTCATGGTTTGGGGATTATTATTTGTATATCTTTTGAACCCAACCATGAACTAACTTGATTGGTTGGGGTTATTGTGTTTTGTTGTTGTGAGAAACAATTGGATTTTGTTTAGGTAATAAGAGTTTGCACTTTTCTATTCAAGGTTTACTCATTCTTGGCTTTTATTCTTGTTTGCGAATGAATTGGGAGAGGATCTCGTAACTTCATCTATTTATCTAATATCGGGAGAGTTAGATTCAAGAAACGAATGAGTATGGTCTTTATTCAATCTATTGATGGTGAAGATTAATCCGACTTAGGAATAAGTTAAGGATTTCAACAACTAAGAGGAGTGCAAGATTGGTTGTTGTTCACCCTTGATTCACGCAGGGATGTATTATCAAGGCATGCACAAGTAGCTAGAGTTTCAACTTAGGGATAAGAAGAAACCATTGAAGAACGCTCTGCCAAACCTTGAAGTTGCTGCCCAGACGCCCAAGTAGTTGCCCAGCTAGTCGCCCAGGCAACCATCGATTACTTGCCAAGGCAACTCCGCTGTGCAAGTTGCCACGGCAACTGAGTTGCCCTTGCACTCTTTTAGCAAGACGATCCAATCGGCTATCACACCTCAACTCATGATAACCTGACCTATTCTCTCTTTTGATTTCATCTATTCTTTTAGTTTATTGCTCTTAGTTTGCTCGTTAATTAGAACTCCTATTATCAATTGTATTTTTACTTTTCACAGTGCAGTAACTTAAGCAAAGTGGCCCAAACCAATCCCTGTGGAGACGATACTCGATACTCATATCACTTTATTACTTGCGACGTGCATACTTGCACAATTGCGTAGCACTTATTACACGCAACAGTCCCATAAAATCGATCCCACATTCATCGAACAATTCCACCTCGATGATGTTCTAGAGCGGCATCTCATGTCGTCTAGAGGTATTGCCCGTCCTCTGGCAACGATCAAATTGCTTGTAAAAGTCTTGGGCATCTTTGTACAATGTTGGCCAATACAAACCGGATTGCAAAACATTATCCGCGGTACGCGTTCCTCCAAAATGTCCTCCATAGGGTGAAGAATGGCATTGCCGGAGTACATTATGTTGCTCTTCTTCAGGGACACATCGGCGTATAACCTGATCTGCACATTGTTTAAACAAAAGAGGCTCGTCCCAAAAGTAATGCTTAGCATCATGGTGGAACCGCTTCTTCCCTTGGTGAGTAATGCCATAAGGTAAAATACCACAAACAAGGAAATTAACTAAATCCGCGTACCAGGGTATTGCCGAGGCATGTGCTGCCGTAGCGACTGCTCCCAGAATTACCGAGGCATACGCGTCCATGGTTACCGAGGCAACTAAAATTTGTTCATCCGGGAATGCATCGCATATCTCTAGATCCGCATCCTCCTCCGTGTTGCGTTCTAAACGTGATAGGTGATCGGCCACTTGATTTTCTGTTCCTTTCCTGTCCTTAATTTCAATATCAAATTCTTGTAAAAGTAATATCCAACGAATCAAATGAGGTTTGGCATCCATTTTAGCAAATAAATATTTGATTGCCGAATGGTCCGTGTGAACAATTACCTTTGTACCAATCAAATAGGATCAGAACTTGTCAAATGCGAAAACTACAGCTAGTAACTCTTTCTTCGTTGTTGTGTAATTCACTTGAGCACTATTAAGAGTTTTACTAGCGTAGTATATCACATGAAAGGTCTTACATGTGCGTTGGCCTAGGACTGCTCCTACCGCGAAATCACTTGCATCACACATGAGCTCAAAAGGTAGCGTCCAATCTGGTGGAACGACAATAGGTGCCGAGGCAAGCTTTTCCTTTAGGGTTTCAAATGCTTGGTTGCAAGAATCATCAAAATCAAAGACTTTATCCTGTTCAAGCAAATTGCACAAGGGTTAGTGATTTTAGAAAAATTATGAATGAACCTCCTGTAAAAACCTGCATGTCCAAGAAAGCTTCGAATTCCTTTAACCGAACTTGGTGGGGGTAATCTCTCAATTACGTCCACCTTGGCTTTGTCTACTTCAATTCCCTTGAATGAAATCTTGTGGCCGAGCACTATTCCTTCATCTACCATAAAATGGCATTTCTCCCAATTGAGGACTAAATCAGTTTCTTCACATCTTGCCAACACCCTCTCTAAATTGCCGAGACAACTGTCGAAGTCATTACCAAAAATAGAAAAATCATCCATGAAGATCTCAAGGAAGTCTTCGACCATGTCTGAAAAGAGTGCCATCATGTATCTTTGGAAGGTTGCCAGGGCGTTACACAATCCGAACATCATCCTTCGGAAGGCATAAGTACCGTATGGGCATGTGAAGGTTGTCTTTTCTTGATCTTCTGGTGCTATTGCAATTTGATTGTAACCTGAATAACCATCAAGAAAACAATAAAAGGGTTTACCTGCAAGACGGTCAAGCATTTGATCAATAAAGGGTAATGGGAAGTGATCTTTCCTAGTGGCTTTGTTTAGCTTTCGATAATCCATACAAACCCTACAACCAGTCACAGTCCTAGTTGGAATGAGTTCATTGTTTTCATTACTTACCACCGTTATACCTCACTTTTTCGGTACGCATTGTACCAGACTTACCCATGTACTATCAAAGATAGGGTATATAATGCCGGCGTCAAGCCACTTGATGATTTCTTTCATTACAACCTCTTTCATGGCATGATTCAGTCTCCTCTGGGCCTCAATTGAAGGTTTGTGATCATCTTCCAACAAAATCTTGTGCATGCACACTGTCGGGCTAATTCCCTTCAAGTCAGCAATTGTCCACCCTATTGCCTTTTTGTGTAGCTTCAACATTTTGATCAGCTTCTTTTCCTGCTCAGGCTGTAACTTAGAAGGAATAATTACAGGCAATGTGTTATCGGTTCCTAATTATGCATATTTTAGTTGCTCTGGCAATTGTTTCAACTCAAGAATCGGTGGTTGTTCAATAGAGGGTTTTTCGAGTTTACCTTCCTTCCCTGAGTAATCCAGTGGTTCAAAGTATGTACCTGGTCGATTGACTAGACAATTTGCCTCTTCTTGTTGTTTCTCATCGACCGGTTCTTCATACTGCTCGGGTTCCTCTTGATTGGCAATGTAGTTGCCGAGGCAACTAAATTCCTTGTCGAAGTTAAACTCTGCCGTGGCATGAAGAAGTTGGCATTCTTCTGGATCATCGACATACCTTAGTGTTTGGAACACATTTAGTTTAACTTGCTGGTCATTCACCCTCATTGTGAGTTCTCCCTTTTCAACATTGATCAAGGTTCTCCCTGTTGCTAGGAATGGTCTCCTGAGAATGATGGGTGCATGATCATCTGCTTCACAATCCAAAACAATAAAGTCAGCGGGAAAAATAAATTTATCAACTTTTACCAGTATGTCCTCGATTTTTCCCTCTGGATGCACATAGGATCTGTCGGCTAGCTGTAGCATAACTGTTGTAGGTCTTGCCTTCCCGATTCCTAGTTTCTGGAAAACCGATTTAGGCATCAAGTTTATGCTAGCCCCAAGGTCGCATAATGCTTTCCCGACATAGTGATTTCCAATGGAACATGGTATTGTGAAACTTCCGGGATCTTTCAACTTGGGTGGCATACGATTGTGCAACATTGCCATGCATCCCTCCGTTGCTGCGACTGTTTCAAACTCTCCTAGCCTTGTTCTCTTGGACACAATGTCTTTAAGAAACTTGGCATAGTTTGGCATTTGTTCAATTGCTTCCACCAATGGCAAGTTGATGTTGACTTGCTTTAGGATATCAAGAAACTTCTTGAATTGATATTCTTGCTTTTGTCGCTTCAACCTTTGTGGGAATGGTGGTGGAAGTCGGATATCTTCGATCATTTCATTAGTTTGAAACCTGATTGACGGCATTGCCGGGACAACTGGAGTTGCCGAGGCATTATCAACTGGGGTTACCGAGGCATGCTTATCGCAAGTTACGAGGCATCTTTATCGTCGGTTACCGAGGCATGCTTATTGCTGGTTGCCGCGGTAATTCCTGGTTCAGCATCTGAGGCTTTGCCGCTAGGTTTGTCTTGATCTTTTTGTGGAGTTTTGTTTGATGACCGGGTTTGAGCCTCTCTAAGTTGTTGGCCACTTCTAGTGGTGATTGCCTTACATTGCTCATGGCCAATTCCTCTTGCGACTTCAGTATCGCTAGGTAAACCTCCATGCGGTCTAGTATTCAGATTTTGAGCAAACTGTCCGACTTGATTTTCTAATGATTTGATTGCCGCCTCTTGGTTTTGCAATCTCATCTCGGTCCTGTTAATAAAAGCATCAGTTCTTTTTATGAAGTTACTATTCTCAGCCATATAAGATTCAGTTTTCATCATAAAAACATTTAGAGAATTTTCCAAAGAACTAGATGTTGTCGGTTGTTGTTGCGGCAACTGTTGCCGTGGCATATTCTGCTGGAATCCCGATGCTTGTGCATTCTGATTGTTCTGGTTCAGAGCATTGTTGGGATTACTCCATGAAAAATTCGGGTGCTTCTTCCAAGCTGGATTGTATGTATTGGACATCACATTGTTGTTCCGATTCCCCACATAGAAGCTGGATTCCAGATTCTGCATACATTCAGAAGAATTATGGTTATCACCACATAACTCACAAAAAGAATCCATTACCTTGACTTCATGTGTGTTGTTTGGTTTTTGCATGTTCTGGACCATCTTGGTTAAAGTGGCCAATTGTGCCAAAATTGAATCTGATGATCCTATTTCATGTATTGTGGCTTGGCGTCTAACTCCTTCTCTTCTAGTAGATGGGAATTGATAATCATTCTTGGCCAGCCTATTTAAAATTTGCATTGCTTCCTCCGGTGACTTATCTAGGAGTATGCCGTTTGCCGAGGCATCTAGCATCATCCTTGTTGGTGTATTCACGGTGTTGTAAAACATTGTTACTTGAGTCCACACCGGGAATCCGTGTAGGGGCATTTGTGTAGAAGTTCTCTATATCGCTCCCAAGCCTCGTACATGGATTCATCATCTACCTGCCGAAAAGAAGTAATGTCGTTACGAAGCTTATCAGTCAAATTTGTAGGATTAAATCGAGCAAGGAAATCACAACAAAGATCGGTCCAAGATGCTATTGATCCGACAGGAATGCTATTCAACCATGCTTTCGCCCTATCCCTCAGTGAATAGGGGAATAATCTTAATCGTAAGACATCGGGGGTGACTCCGTGTATTTTGAACGAGTTGCAAATCTCGAGGAAAGATTTTAGATGTTGCCGTGCATCTTCAGTTGCTAAGCCGCCAAATTGACCTATTGTGTTGATCATATTAAACATTACCGGTTTTAACTCAAAGTGGTCGGCTTCAATTTCAGGTGCGACAACTCCTGGATTAAGTCCATCAAGATCTTCTTCAAGATAGTCTCGAATAGTTCTGTTTCGTGCAAGAATCACTCCTCCTGCTAGAACATCTTGATTCATATTGCCGTCTTGATTAGCCATTGCTACTCTTATCCTTCGTCTAAGCCTTTGTAAGGTTCATTCGATTTCTGGATCAATTGGTGTAGTCGGTCTCGCCCTGGTCATATATCAATGCAAAACCATAGTTTGTTAGCCCTTTGATTCTTAAACAAGAAAAGTAAAAAGAAAGTGCAAGAAAATAAAAACAAAGTCGCTATTGCCATTCCCCGGCAACGACGCCAAAAACTTGTTGCGCATAATAAGTGCTACGCAATTGTGCAAGTATACACGTTGCAAGTTATAGTATAAAAGATATCATCTCCACAGTGATTGGTGCCACTTCAAGAATCTAGTCTCTTGCACTGTAAAAAGTAAAAACACAAATAAAGGATTATAGGAGTTTTAACTAATAACTAATCTAGAAAGCAATAAAGTAAAAGAAAAGATGAGATCAAATGAGAGAGAGATAGGCCAGGTTATCGTGAGTTGAGGTGTGATAGCCGATTGGATCGTCTTGGTAAAAGAGTGCACGGGTAACTTAGTTGCCGTGGCAACTTGCACAACGGGGTTGCCTTGGCAACTAATCGATGGTTGCCTGGGCAACTAGTTGGGCAACTACTTGGGTGTCTGGGCAGCAACCTTCAAGGTTCGGCAGAGCGTTCTTCAATGGTTTCTTCTTATCCCTAAGTTGAAACTCTAGCTACTTGTGCATGCCTTGATAATACATCCATGCGTGAATCAAGGGTGAACAACAACCAATCTTGCACTCCTCTTAGCCGTTGAAATCCTTGACTTATTCCTAAGCCGGATTAATCTTCATCATCAATAGATTGAATAAAGATCATATTCATTCGTTTCTTGAATCTAACTCTCCCGATATTAGATAAATAGATGAAATCACGAGATCCTCTCCCAATTCACTCGCAAACAAGAATAAGAACCAAGAATGAATAAACCTTGAATAGAAAAGTGCAAACTCTTATTACCTAAAAAAAAACCAATAGTTTCTCACAACCACAAAACACAATAACCATAGCCAAATAGATTTAGTTCATGGCTAGGTTCCAAAGAAACACAAGATAAATAATCCCTAGCATGAACCCAATCGAACAAGAAAGAAAAGGATGAAGAAGGAGGCTTGTCGAAATCCTCCTTGCCCTAGATGTTTGTCGAAAATTCTCTCCTCTTGCCCTCCTTGGAGTTGTCGAAATTCCCCTCCTTTGCTCTCTCTATCAGTTGTCTAAATCTCCATCTTATTTATAGGGCTAGGTCAAAGTCCTTCTTTGAGGAGGAAGTTAAGTTGGAATTAAATTATCTTTAAAGAATATAATTCTTTATTATAATTATATTCCTACTAGAACTTCTCCTATCTTCTTGGAATTTAATTCTTCTTTAATCTCTTCATGGAAATCAAATTCCTTTGGGTTTGGGCTTTGCTCCACGTCATCTTGGGCTTGTCTAGTAATCAATTTCGACTACCATATCACCTTTGCTCTTTGTCGACAATTGCCCTGACAACTGGCTCGGCGTCTCCTTCATGTATTGCCCTGGCAACTAGCTCGGCATATCCTTCATGTATTGCCCTGGCAACTAGCTCTAGCCTTGCTTTGGCAAGTGATCCTGCACATACACACAAAACACACCAAAGCAGCATCTTTTCCCACAAAAAATACCAAGCTATGTGATCAAGCTCAACGATGGAAGGAAACATGGATTAATGCATGAATGGCTAATTATGCAACTAATATGAGCCTAAGTCTAACAATAATATGAGTGAAAAGGGTAAGAAAAATAGTACTTTTGAACACTTATTAGTACCTATCAGTTTACCGATTCACCCCTTGTTTCCTTTTGGAAATTCTTCACATATGTTATTATCTCTTTTTGATTCCAAATCAAATGTTCTTGAAGCTGTTCGAGCTTATCTACCCTAGCTACTAGGTCATTCATATTTCTAGAGTCAAACTGGTCAGAAGTTATTCCCTCTTCACTTTTACTTTTTTAAGGTGAATATTTTCCCCGATTAGTGATGCATATGATGTTGTGAATGTATAAACATGTATTATTTAGATAAAAATAATAATACGTCTCAAAATAATGCTACTATGAAAACATGAATGAATGCAAAGAGCGATACTGAGTTTAGAAAATATCATCGTTAAACGAATCGCATTAATGGGAACACCGTTTTGTTACAATAGCCAAAGAAAACTCGCTTTGCATACGGTCCTAAGCTTGGAAACATCCATATAGTCCTGAAGCTTGGCAACATCTTCCCCTAGGAATTGTCACTTTTGGGCAACCTCTTGTATCAATTCTCGCTCTTGCTTCCAAATAGAGAAGGCGACGAATTGTAGTCGCTCCAATGTTGGCATTTGTTGCACTTAAATTGCTTTCTTAAAAGAGTCCCGCTGAACTCGACCCTCAGGGTGTGCTGAAGCTAAGGCCATAATTCCTTCCCACTTGAAATATTCTTTCTTGTTCTAAGTTGGGACTTGATGGTAAAGTGTCCGAGAAGTTTCTGAGCTTGCCCCAAAAAGCTTTGTTCTTGTTCGGCTTAGAGTAAACACGGTTCCCGCTGATCTTCTTGCAAGGGCTTGGTACTCCTTAATGGTCGGGGCCAAATCGAAGCTGCTGATTGTAGAACAACTGTAGGCGGAGCTCCAAAATCGTACCAAGGCTAGTAGTAATGCTTGGATAATCGAGACCTCTAGCAAGTGGGCAATGTCACCGCATTCTTTCCTGAAGACATTCCTCGTTTCAAAATCCCAATTGTTCCCTATCAGCCTCGACTCGATCACATCATTGAACTCCGTATACATGAATGTCTCGACTGACATTGCTGACCTAAACCCAACAGAAATACTATCTTCGTCAGGAGTCGATCATCTTCTAACCATACTTACACATCAGAGTTTTTCTAGTCATTGCCGTGAACCAAATCTCCCATTAATCTAGTCTTTAATTTCAAACTATTTCCAACTCAATGTGCTCTTCATGATATGACAAGTCATGCAAAACAAAAGGTAAAAAAAGAAAAGGATAGAAAACAAAAAGAAGCTTTAGTCATAAGATAAACAATAAAATGGAAACGAGAAAAGATAAACACAAACAATTTAAGCAAGGCAAGCAGATAAAGAAAAGACGCCTAACCACATGAATTCTAGTTTGCTAAGTCATCTGCATGGCTCTAATGGGAGGGCTTCTTAGATTCTCACATGGTTTGGTTCTAATTGGGATACCCGAACCTATCTCATCACCTACTAAGGTGACAAAAACCCCAATTCTGGCCCATTACAAGCTTGCGAATTGGTTTCGGTTCGAAGGAAAACACAACCTAGTGACGTGGAAGGTTGCTCACGTGTCAAAAGACGTAGATTCCAGAAGTGAATTACCAACCCGTTGAGGGCTACTCACGTGGGTATGTGGCGTTTCACTCCGACTTAAGGAACGAAGCTCAGGTATAGAGCTTGATGATATTGTGCAACACATGTCGGTGATTCCTTATAAATCAAATGAAAAATTAATTCAAAGACCACCCATTGTCAAAGCCCGTGCAATCTTAGTCACATTGTTAAGAAAGAACCGACCTCATTAAAGTCAATTAAAATTCCAACATTTGTCATCGTTTAAAAGCAACAAACATTTTCTTAGCCTAACTCTCATTTTGTTTTAAAAAAAACAAAATCGGTCCCTAGCGAAGTTGCCAAGCTGTAGCGACATTTTTGTCCTTTAAAATAATATAAGTTTCATAAGTTCGGTGCTACGGGTTATCCCCAAAATCATTTCTTTGAAATCTTGGCTTAAAGGGATTACTTTTGAAAATCGATAAAAACTTAGAGTCGCCACCGACCACTTGGATAAGGTGGGCTGGACACCATAGAAAACCAGAGATTCATTATGAAAGGGTTCGGGAGTTGGTTACGAGTGAGGAAGGATTAACACCTCCATCACGCTCGGAAATCGGTACCAAAATATTTGTTACTTTTTAAATTAATGGAATTTAATTGGAATCTGAATTGAATTTAATTTGGCTCACTTAATTAAAAATTAACCTTGATTACACGGGCTTTATCAAATTGGTGGGTTCAAATTAACTGGACATTTAGTTAATAAGGTAGACGATACCTCAAACCATAGATTAAACCGACATCATATAAGCCTGACTGCAGTGTTAATTTATGGTTCGAACCTCGTACTTCACCTTTATGTGTGATGCAAACATTTAAGATATGATGTAATGATTTTATCAACTTTTAATTTTACCTTGAGACGGTAAGGATTAATTCAAATATTTGGTCAACATCCTTTAAGCTGGACTGTTACGACACAAATATCAGAATTAATAAGTACCTCCATTTTTGATGATTTAAATTAATTAATTCAAAATAAATGAGTTATATGAATGAAAATTAAGGGATGAAAAGCAAAAGACTTGAAGGTAAACACACAAAGCCCTAACATAAAAGGCCCAAGTTATGAAAGAACCAATTAGTGATCTAGTTAATTACTAAGTGAATCTAGTATTAACCCTAAATTAAATAACCCTAATACTAGAAAACTCTAACAAATTATGAAATATCTTATGACTTGATAATTAATTTGACCGGTTTTAAATTAGCATTCCAATAAGCCAATGATACTATTTAAAACAAATCAAGTTAAATAATCATGGTTTTAAATTAAATGTCAATCTAATCTCCATATTAATTTTATCTTAAAGGTAATTAAGAAATATTCAATTAGTTTAATGAATTTAACATTTATCCTAATAAGACAAGGGTAAATTTAAATTCACTAAATTAATTCGAATCCTAGGTCTAACTACGGCTCTAAAAAATAATCCTAAATTAATATAATTAATTTAAAGATCGTGCCCCTATAAGACGAACACACGATCTTAAACTAAATAAATTAATTTGCCTAATTTTAAGATCTTAACCTAACAAGCCCAAAGCCCACCTATACTAAACAAGCCCAAAGCCCAAGAACGTAACAAGACTTAAACCACCTAAACTGAGTGTGTAAATAAAAGTATATCTACTATATGTTCTATGCTATATATATAAAAACATGTTTAAAACTATATTATATGCGTTATAAAAGTTATGTATTATATATATTAAAAACCTATATTACATATATCATACAAACTTTATATTATATAAGCATTATAAAAACTTTATATTGAATTTAAAAGAACATACATTATATTTTATCATAAAAACTATATTACATATATACTATATATATTATATATTATAAAACCTATATGTTATATATATAAAAACGTAACATGCATATATTATAAACCCTATATATTGTATTACACTGCATACCATATACCTTAGAACCAAATTATATCATATACGTTATGTGCATAAAAACTATATAATATACTATTCATTACATTCATAAACTATATACTATACAAGATACGTATTAGACATAACAAAAACATACATATCAAGCCACATCAAGCATATATACATAAGTAAGAAACATGGCAGTAGCAATATATACATGGCATTTCAAACCAATAAAAACACGTGCGCACATATATGAGGCAAATAATATACACATAAGTATTATATAAATACACGCACCAATATATACCTATAAAATATATAAGCTATGATTTACATTTTGGCGGTAGCCGTATATGTATATGTATATTATGTATAAAACATATAGTGTATATAAAAGGTATTACTCATATGTTTACAATATGTATGTATGCCAATCGTAGAAACTACATACTAGAAATATATATCTATATAATAAATATGTAACGAAAAAAGGGTAGTATAATAATAATAATAATAACAACAAGCAAATGCAGACATGCTTCATTAGCATTAAAAACGGGCTTGCAAGTGGAATGTACCCAAAAATCCACTGATTGTTGAATCGTGTGGAACCCTTGATGCTAGAGATGGGTCACTGGAGCGGGCCGGGTCTTGGAACAGTTTGGGGACCTGGATCCTATAGACTACATGGGTTAGATAGAAACAGATTCTGAAACCCTTATTTTTTCTTCAACAACAAAGGAAGCCCCTTTTCATCTCTAAGTCGCCACCGCCTTTGAACTGCCGCCAATCGTCATTTCGACGTCATTTTCGGTAGTCGTCACCACCAATGAGGTCTTCCCGCTGCCTTCTTCTTCCTACTCGGTTTGGTTTCACCGAAAGCGTCCTCGAAAGCCTTAAGATCTCACATGGAATCAAGAACTTAGATCACTTGATCCGCTGCCGTTAACCGTCCGATGGCTTTAATTTTGAGATATGTGGTTACCCTTTGCCTAAGCTCCGTCCTCACCGTTGGGATCTTTCTTTGGAAGCTCCGGCCACCGAGAACCACCAAGGCCAACAGTAATGTTGCGTGTTTTAAGTGCTACGCAAACGGTGCAAGTATACACGTCGCAAGTAATAAATGATAAGTATCGAGTATCGTCTCCACATGGATTGGCTTGGGCCACTTTGCTTAAGTTATTACACTGTAAAAGAAATAATATTGAAGATGATGAATATCAAGTAAAATAAACTAAACAAAATAAAGAAAATATAAAGGAGTAATCAATTTAAGAGGATAGGCCAGGTTATCGTGAGTCGTGGCATGATAATTGAATGGACTGTCGTGGTAATTGAGTGCTAGAGTAGCTTAATCACTCTTCAATTAAATCCAGTCGGATTTCCTGGGCAATTGGGAATGGAGTGATTGCCTGGGCAATTGGACGACAACCTTCAAAGCTCGGCGAAGCGTTCTTCAACGATTTCTCGTTATCCCTAACTCGAAACACTGTTAATTGTGCATGCCTTGATAATACATCCCTGCGGGAACCAAGGGTGGACAACAACCTATCTTGCATTCCTTTTAGCCGTTGAAGTTGACAACTTATACCTAAGTCGAATTAGTCTTCACCATCGATTGATTGAATAAAGTCCATGCTCATTCTTTTCTTGAATGTAACTCTCCCAATATTAGATAAATGGATGAATTCATAGGATCCTCTCCTAATTCACTCGCAAAATTAAGAACCAAGAATGAACAAACTTTGAATTAAAATTGCAAAGACAAATACCTAAACAAATCAAATCGTTCTCATAACCACAAAATCACAATAACCAAAACCAATTTACATCAATTCATGGCTGGGTTCGAAAGATATACAAAGGAAAAATTCCCAGCCATGGATCGAATAGAAACAATAAAGAAGAAGAAGATGTCAAACAACCCCTAGCTTTCTCTCTCAAGTCGAACTCCCCTGAGGTTGGCAGCTAGTCTTCTTATTTATAGGAGATGGCTAGGTCAAAGTCTTTCTTGAGGAGGAAGTTAAGTTCGAATTAAATAGAATAAAAGAAATAAATCTCTTTTATTATTATATTTTTATTCCTCAAAAAACTCCTCATAAACTCTTGGAATTTAATCTCCTTTTGATCTCTTCATGGAATTCCAACTCTTCTAGGATCTATCCTTGCTTTTCGTAATTATCTCGAATTAAATGGATTTATTCTTCAAGAAATCGACAGCTCTCATTCTTCTTATCCTCAATTGCTTCGGCAATTTTCCTACTTGCTTGGGCAATTAGATCCTGCACACACAAAACACACATCCACCGTACCTTTTTCCACAAAATCAATCAAATTATGGAATCAAGCTTGACGGTGAAGGAAATCATTAAAACATGCATGAATGCCTAATAATGTAACTAAAATGAGCCTAAGCCTAACAATAATATAAGTAAAAAGAGTCATAAAAATAGTACTTTTAAACACTCATCACACCCCCAAACTCGAACTATTGCTTGTCCTTAAGTAATGCATAACTAACAATTACCTGCCAAGACTTTAATCATCAAAGACATGCTTTAAATTTGCCTTCAAACCTCAGAACAGTGGCACAAAGTATGATCACCTTTTAAATTTTTCGGATAGTACAAAAATTTCCTGGAACCAAACTATAATGCTTGTGACAATGTGTGTGCGTGGTTGTGTACAAATTGATTTTCAAGATTCTATGTGAACAATAGGTTTTTCTAACAATTTAATTACCATGGTATTTATTCATCTTTTTACTAGAGCCAATTTCGGGCACCTCTAGCAATATCTTTAATGTGCAACTACTAGAGCCAGCTTCGGGCACCTCTAGGAAGAAATTAACTTTTAATTTTCAATTTAAATTTACCCAAATTTTAAGCAACCTAAGTTCACTAAGTTTCTTTCAATCAACAAGCCACAACCGTGTTCATAATATTTAGCATCATAGTAAAATTCTAAGTTCTTTTCATGCAGTCCTAAAATTTAAAGGTTCTTTCAATTAAGTGCATTGGCAAAAGTTCATCACCGGATATTCAACAAGCCCAAGAAATTAAATTCAATCAAAGGCATGGAAAGTAACATATGCAACCTATATGTGATTACTAAAGATGAATGCAGGTAAGAATGAAATTAACTAGAAACAAACATCCCCCAAACTCGAGAGAAGCATTATTCTCAATGCATGCAATTAAAAATTAAAAAAATTAAATGCAAATGAGTTAGTCGAAAAAGGTCGTCACCTTGAATGATGAGTTTCTTTCGGGCCGTTTGCTTGATTCTTTTTCCGTAGCGCGATGGTTGGATGCGGGTGGCTGGTGGTGCGGCTTGAACCTTTGCAATCTCCTTGCGTGCTTCACTCTCATCATCGGTCTCTTCAATGACCAAAGCTCTTCACTTTGGCTTTGGCAGTGTAACCAGTTGTGATGCTACGGGTTCAGAGATGGACTAGTTCGAATCGGTAAATCCATGTAGGGATTCGGTGTGAGCTGGTTCGGCCATAGGTGCTTTACCTTTGTCGTGTGCGGCAGTTTCCTCGGCATCTTTAGTTGTATGGGCAACTAGTTCGGTAGGAAACACCAGGAAAGGCACAGTGTTTTCGGGGTACTTCTCAAGGATCACTCGTGTGATAGCAATGTTATGGTCCCTCATGTACTGCGTGAATTGCAATTGCTGGGCCTCCATTCTCTCTAATCAGTCAGATAAGGGGCAAAGTATCTCTTTAATTTGATCCATGTTCACCGAAGTAGGGTCAGTTGCTTGGGCATCAGGACTTGCCGAGGCATCGAGAATTCCCAAGGCAATATTGGTTGCCCGAAAATTTTTTGGTGTTGGAGGTTTCTTTGGCACTTCTTGTTCTTTAGCCGGTACTTCACCCATAATCTTCAAGTATTGAGCTTGGTTCCACCCGGTTTTGGAGGGCAATTTCTCATCTATCGGATCACTTGGCACATTCTCTTTCTTGCATAGTTGGGATATTAAGTTTGAAAATAAAAAAGAACCTATATCCTTTTGACTACAAGAAAATATCTCATCACATATAATTTGTCCAACATTAATAATTCGCTTGTTCAAAATAGAATGAATCAACAAAAGACGAGAATATGAAATGATGGTATTGTGTGTGGTGGGCATTAAGCAAGTTTTAACAAACTTATTCCATAGTTTTGCCTTGGGTTTTAGCATGAGGCAATTTACCGTCCCTTTTTGAGCTCCTCCCTTCCATTCGGCCTCTTTGATCGTGAGTTCCTTGAAGACTTTCTCGACTCCTTTGGCCGTGATGTTGTCGACAAAAGCTTTGTGTTCATCCTTCTCAATGTATATCCTATAGAATATGTTGATGACGTCGACATCGATAAGGATATCCCTACCACAAACATAAACATAGGGATTGTTGGGGTTAGGAGAATGAGAATAAAACTCTCTTACCCATGAGATATTTCCCGGCTTTTGTTGGTGGCAAAGGATTTGCCACTTTTGGTGCTCGATCACTTTGAAGATGAATGGATCAAGGCCGAAATTCTTTTGGTCGATGGTGTAGGCAAAACCTTGCTCTTCCCATACCTTCTGGTTTGCAAACTTGGCGCGATATCTCTCTTCAATGGTTGGTGTTGCAAATCGACGGAATGATGGTTATTCGGATGAACTTGGGTGAGGAATGGTCTTGATGTTTTTGGCCATGGATTCTTTGTTCTTGTTGTTGGAATCAAAAATTAAGAAAAAGAAAGAAAACTTGTGGGAGTTCAAGAGTAGAAGAAAGATGATGGAGTTTGAAAGTTTAATGGTGAACTAGTAAGGATGATGGTGATTTTCAGCTAATGGTAGGAAAGAAAAGAAAGTGGGTGTGAATGATGGAAATAAAAGATGATGAGGGGATTGGTTGGGGTAGGCGGCAAGGGAGGATTGGCGGGAGTTGAAGGGGTAATTAGCTAAGGTAGGTTTATGGGGAAAAATTAGGGTAAAATCAATATAATCTAGGCTTTTATAAGCCTTCAAAATCAGCCCATTATTTCCTCCTAAGGTTAAACTTCAATCCAATTATTCTTTATCTTGAACTCTTTTCCTAAAATTCAAATACAAGAAAAAGATAAACATTAAATAGATAAAATTAAATAATTAAATATAAAGATAAATAAGATAAACTAAAAATTCTAAAAGATAATGATCCTAAAAAAATTGTGGAAAGATAAAGATAAAAAAAGTAAATAAAAATAAAAATATACTTTTATCATAAAAACCAAAAATAAAAAATAAATCCAAAAATAAAATAAGTCCAAAATTAAAAATAAAACTGAAAATAAATAAAAAATAAAGGAGAGCATGATCATGCATCTCTTAAAGTAACAACTTCCTTGTCGCGCTCAACATGGGAGCCGACATAGTGCTTTAATCTTTGTCCGTTAACTTTGAATTCATGTCCGTCAATAGTGGACTTGATTATCACAGCACCATGGGAGAAAAGTTTGACGAATTCAAATTGCCCGGACCATCTCGATTTTAGTTTCCCCGGAAAGTGTTTTAAACGACAATTAAAGAGAAGCACTAATTTCCTGGGCAAAAAGTACCGCGGCAATAGCTTCTTGTCATGCTATTTCTTCGTTTTCTCCTTGTCGATTCTCGCGTTGTCGTAAGCTAAGGCTTGAAATTCTTCGATTTCATTAAGGTCCAATAATCACTTTTGTCCAGCACTCTCCCAATTCATGTTGACAGTTTTGATTGCCCAGTAAGCCGTGTGCTCTATCTCCATCGGAAGGTGGTAAGTCTTGCCGTAGTCAAGTTTGTAAGGTGACATGCCTAAAGGCATCTTGAATTCTGTTCGATAGGCCCATAGTGTTTCATCAATTCTTGCAGACCAATCCTTAGGCCCATAGTGTTTCATCAATTCTTGCAGACCAATCATTTCGAGAAGGATTGACAAATTTTTCAAGAATTACCTTCAATTCACGATTATAAATTTTTGCTTGCCCGTTTGTCTGTAGATGATATGCTGTGGCAATTTTGTGTGTCACTTTAACATTTTTGGCAATTAGCCTATTGTCGAAGTGTGTGCCTTCATCGCTGATAATTGCCCTCGGTGTCCCGAATCGTGTGAATATATTTTTCTGCAATAATTTCTGCACGGTCTTCGAATCGTTGCTAGGAACTGCAGCTGCCCCTACCCATTTAGACACATAGTCCACGACAAGTAGGATATACAAATTTTCAAATGAAGATGGGAAGGGTCCCATGAAATCGATCCCCCATACGTCAAATAACTCGACCTCAAGGATATTCTACAGTGGCATCTCGTGTCGGCGTGAAATATTCCCTGTTCATTAACATTGATCACACTTCTTGTAGAATTCTTGAGCATCTTTGTAAAGAGTGGGCCAATACAAGCCAGATTGTAAGAACTTGGCCGTGATGCGAGTTCCTCCAAAATGGCCTCCATAGGGTGAAGAATGACATTGTCGAAGCACATTGTCCTGCTCCTCCTCGAGAACACATCGTCTTATCACTTGATCTGTACATTGTTTAAACAAAAGAGGCTCGTCCCAATAATAATGCTTAGCATCATGTCGTAACCGCTTCTTTCCTTGGTGAGTAAGGTTATAAGGCAAAATATCACTAACCAATAAATTAACAAAATCGGCATACTAGGGAGTTGTCGAGGCAACTAACAACTGTTCATCCAGGAATGTGTCGTGGATCTCCAAAGAATCTGGATCTTTATCACTTTTTTCCATCCATGATAAGTGATCGGCAACTTGGTTCTTTGTTCCTTTCATGTCCTTAATTTCAATGTCAAACTCTTGTAAAAGTAAAATCCAACAAATTAAATGAGGTTTGGCATATTTCTTAGTAAATAGGTACTTAATTGCTGAGTGATCAGTGTAAACGATTACCTTAGTACCAATCAAGTAGGAATGAAACTTATCAAATGCGAATACTACTGCTAGTAATTCTTTCTCCGTTGTGGTGTAATTTGATTGTGCACCATTTAGAGTTTTACTAGCGTAGTAAATCACATGAAAAGTCTTACATGTGCGCTGCCCTAAAATGACTCCTACTGCGCAATCACTTGTGTCACACATGAGTTTAAAAGGTAAAGTCCAATCGGGCGGAACGACAATAGGTGCCAAGGCAAGTTGCTTCTTCAAGGCTTCGAATGCTTGGATACACGAGTCATCAAAATTAAAAGCTTTGTCCTGTTCAAGCAAATTACACAAAGGCTTAGATATTTTAGAAAAAATATAAATAAACCTTCTATAAAAACTTGTATGATCGAGAAAGCTTCGAATCCCTTTGACCAAATTTGGTGGTGGCACTTTTTTGATCACTTCCACCTTGGCTTTGTCGAGTTCAATTCCCTTGGAGGAGATCTTGTGACCGAGCACTATGCCTTCATCTACCATAAAGTAGCACTTCTCCCAATTAAGAACTAGATCGGATTCTTCACATTGTGTTAGCTCTTTCTCCAAATTGTCGAGGCAATTGTCGAAGTTGCCTCTAAATACTGAAAAATCATCCATAAAGATTTCCAAGAAATCTTCCACCATGTCGTAGAAAATTGCCATCATACATCTCTGGAAAGTTACCGAGGAATTGCATAATCCAAACGGCATCATTCGGAAAGCATAGGTACTATGCGGGCATGTGAAAATGGTCTTTGATTGATCATCCGGTGCTATGGCGATTTGGTTATAACCTGAGTAACCATAAAAAACAATAAAAGGATTTATCTGCAAGACAGTCAAGCATTTGGTCAATAAAGGGTAAAGGAAAGTGATCTTTCCTAGTAGCTTTATTTAACTTACGATAATCCATACAAACCTTCCAACCGATCACAGTCCTAGTTGGGATAAGTTTATTACTTACCACGATTATGCCTCCCTTTTTCGGTACACATTGCACCGGGCTTACCCATGTACTATCGGAGATAGGATATATGATACCGGCGCCAAGCCATTTGATGATTTCCTTCCTCACGACTTCCTTCACAGCAGGGTTAAGCCTCCTTTGTGCCTCAATTGTTGATTTGTGATCATCCTCCAATAGAATTTTGTTCATACACATTGCCGGGCTAATTCCCTTCAAGTTGGCAATTGTCCATTCTATTACCTTCTTGTGAAATGCCAACATGTCGATCAACCTCTTTTCCTATTCAGGCTACAACTTAGAAGAAATTATCACAGACAAAGTGTTATAGTTTCCCAAATAAGCATATTTAAATTGCCCTGGCAATGGTTTCAATTCAAGAATAGGAGGTTGTTCAGTAGAGGGTTTTTTTATTTTACCTTCCTTACCTGAATAGTCCAACGGTTCAAAATACTTACATAGACGACTTGCTATCCAATTGGCTTCATCGTGCTCTTCATCGTCCAGCTCTTCAAGTTCCTCAGGTTCGGCAATACAATTGCTGAGGCAATTGTTAAGACAATCTTCCTCCATGTCGAAATTGAATTCAGTTGTGGCTCAGATGACTTGGCACTCTTCTGGATCGTCAGCGTGCTTAAGGGTTTAGAAAATATTAAGCTTCATTTGCTGGTCGTTTACCCTCATGGCGAGTTCTACTTTCTCGACATCGATCAAGGTCCTTCTCGTTGCTAAAAACGGTCTCCCTAGATTGATGGGTGCGAACTCATCTGCTTCACAATCCAAAACAATAAAATCAACGAGAAAAATAAATTTATCAACTCTTACCAGGATATCCTCGATTTTCCCTTTGGATGCACATAGGATCTGTCTGCAAGTTGTAGCATCACTGTTGTTGGCCTCGCCTTTCCTATTCCTAATCGTTGGAAAACAGATTTTGGCATAAGGTTTATGCTTGCTCCAAGATCTCATAATGCCTTCTCGACATAGTGATTTTTGATCGCACAAGGTATAGTGAAAATGTCGAGATCCTTAAGTTTAGGTGGCATGCTTTTGTGCAACATAGCCATGCATCATTCCGTTACAGCAACGGTTTCAAACTCTTCTAGCCTTGTTCGCTTAGAGACGATGTCTTTAAGGAACTTAACATAGTTCGGCATTTGCTCTATTGCTTTGACCAACGACAAATTGATGTGAACTTGTTTCAAGATGTCAAGGAATTTCTTGAATTGATACTCTTGCTTTTGCCGCTTCAATCTTTGTGGGAATGTTGGTGGGATTCGAATCTCTTCATCCTCTTTTCTGGGATTTTCATCGCAACTTGCCAGGGCAACTGGACTTACCATAAAATTTTGGGTCACAAACTCTAACACCATTAAACGGATAAATAAGAAAACTCATTGTTGAAACACAAAATAATTCAGGTATGCAACAATAAATTAATGTTATTACTTTGTCTTGACCATGAAATGCACAATATTCTCAATGGGTGAGAATCAAACTTATATATTTTAATATAATGTCAATTGACTTTAAGATATCCATAACTACCTAATTCCCTCGTAATTCTCTATTAATTCGACCTGTACAACTTTTTATATAGTTTTATTCTAATTCAAATATTGATGAATAAGCCTAAAAAATATATTGATGAATAAAAAGTAATTTTCACTTTTTCATTGGGGAATATTGAAATAACTTTATTTCGATTAGTTTTTTAGGTGACGTGAATAGGGCGTTTAATTATTTTTATTTTATTAATTAAAATTTTATTTAATTAAATTAATATAAATAATTTAGTATTTAAAGGGTTTAATTGTCAAATAAGTGCCCAAACTATACCTTTTATTCTATATAGGTGCTTGAAGTATTTTTCGGGCCAAGTAGGTGTCTAATGTTTTCACCGTTATCAATTTAGGTGTGTGGCCGTCAATGAACGTTTAAAAGATTTCGTTAGCCAATCAAAACATGATATGTGACATGCTTATTTTATTTTCTTTTTAAAAAAATCAAAATTTTTAAAATATCCTAAAATTTTGAAAATTTTCGAGAATAGTCCCCAAACCCCTAAGTCCCAAATCCATATTGCAGTTGTTGTAGCCGTCAATCGCTGACGACGTGCCCACCACTTTTATCATCAGACCCCCAATATCATTTCTCCCATCTTTCTATCGCTGAAACTCGATGGCCGACATGCCTAACATCGAAACAAAGCCGAACAACGTAGGAGGAAAAAAGAAACGATGGGTGGCACGGTGGCCGATCTAACAACGAACGGCGTGTTGATCTTGTGGCGACAAAATGAGGCTTCATTCCATCGCTGACAGTGTGATGAACGGCGACGATAGTGGCCGGATTTGAGAATCTAGGGATTTTGGGTTTATTTTGTGAATTTTGGAAAATTTAAGGATTTTCTAAAAAATAAGTTAAAAGAAATAAAAAAGAAAAAAAATTAAAATGAAATTCACGTGTCATATTTTAATTGGCTAACAGAGGTTTTTTAAACGGCTAGACACCTAAAATGATAATGGTGAAAACGTTAGACACTTACACCTAAAATGATAACGGTGAAAACGTTGACACTTACTTGACCCAAAAAATACTTTAAGCACCTATCTAGAGCAAAAAATATAGTTTAGACACGTATTTGACATTTAAGCCTATTTAAAGATACTCGATTAATGAATTTTATTTAGTACAAATAATTAAAATATTGATTATATAAAGATTTAAATAGTTTAAACTATAATTAAAGTATAAATATAAAATATAACTCGATAATTATCAATCTTTATTAATTCAATTTTTTAGTTTTAATGTAACAATACAAATATTTATAAAAATGTATTTATTAGACTTTAAAAAAGAAATATATAATGTATATGGCAATAAAATTGTAATTTGAGATTAATATAAAGTGTATTTTTTTATTAAAAAAACAATTACTATTGAGTGCCTCATTAAAATCTTCCTAAACCTAAAAGGAGAAAAAGAGTAAACACAACGGTAACTAAAACATCATAATGTCAAAGGAATTACATCCTAATCAAAACAAACATGAAAACCAAAGGAAACACAACTCCAAAGCAAAAGTGTAATTTTATACTTATCGTACTTTGTCTATTCAAATTTTATAGTTAGTTATAATATAATAATAAAAATTTATATTCAAAAATAACAATAATAAAAATTTAAATTACATTGAATTATTTAATTTAATACAAATCTAAAATATAATTTAATATTGTATTAAATTTTATCTATTCAGATTTTTTTATATTGTTAATATGATAAAAAAATTATTTTATTTACCTTTCAACATGAATCCAAGTAGATTTGTGCGATCACAATAAAATAATTGATTGTAAAATTGTGCCAATTCCTCCTTGTCCGTACACCAAGACCTGTCATCACGTTTTAAAGCCGAAACCTTGTTGCTCCTTCGCCTAGTGGTCACGGACGCATGGAAAAATTGGGAATTTTGCTCCCCCCCCCCCCACACACACACAAGCTTTTAGACGCCAAAACGATTCTTCCTGCGCCATAACTTCCTCTAAGACGTTTCTTCCTCAAACCAATGTGGCCAAACATTTTCTTATTCCAAATACTAACCTCCTCACGGAATTTACCAAGTTTACTCTCAAGAGAACCATCTCCTAACCATACCGATTCAAGAAACTCCTGAAAGTGCTCATGAGATTGCCATGCATTAATAAAATGGAATGGAAGCCAACCTCCTCGCTCAAAGACACCAATAACGGACAATGATCAAAACCAAGCCTATCCAAGTGAGTAACATGAGCACCCATAAATGAGAGACTCCATTGGCCATTCACATTACATCTGTCAAGCTGTTGATGAAGGTTTCCACGATTTCATGTGAACGGAGGACCGCAGAAACCAAGATCCGAAAGACTCAACAAGCTCATAAAATCCGCAAATGACCGGCTCTTAAAGACATGTTGCGCAGTGCCTCCAATACGCTCATCTACATACAAGAGTACATTAGAATTCCCACCTAATATCCACGGAACATCCTCCTTAGGATTAATATGCTGAAGTTGACGCCAAAGAAACTTGCATTTCACGCTCTTCGAGCTAGCATAAACAACTATAGCTTGAAATTGAAAAATTCCATTAGAATCATAAATCTAACTGTTCATAAATTGGTTAGAGATATGTGTAATGTCAACCATAATAGAATTATTCGACAATAACCACAGCCCACCACAAAACTCATGAGACTCTACCCGATACGAGGTTAGAAAGCCAAATCTAGAAATGACCCTATCTGCGGTTGAGCCACTCACTCGAGGTTCAAACAAAGCCACCATACAAAAATTATGTTCATGCACAAACGATTTAAAATGCCTTCTAAATCTCAGGCTCACTGCACCTTGACAATTCCATAATATGAATTTAATTATTAAAAGTTGTAATAAAAGGTATCCAAGCCTTACTGCTCACCAACATGGCCCCTCAACACCTGCTCGATTCCCTCCACCATAGACTTGGTTTGGAAATCAGACAAAGACGCATTCTCCTCATCGGAAGACTGTTCCTTAGCTGAAGAATCATCTGACTCACCCAAATACTCGTATTAGCGCGAATCCCCAGAAGGCCCCTCTGTCTCCATCTGTTGCAACAAATGTTGAACCAACTCAGTCGGGGTCATCGTAGACGTAATACGAGACCCTTGAGACTTTCGGATTTTAAGACTACGCGGAGTACTCTCCACCAAACCTTTGTGCAGATTGTTTCTAATCCTATGCCCTTTCACACTAGGATTTCTGCTTCTATAATCCGTTCCCTCAACGATAGTGACCGCCTTATGAGAACCTGACTGAACCAATGATCGGTGAGCGACGACATGAGCTCCCGGACCATCAACCAAAGGGAACAACAACTACTTTCTTGTTTCCTTTCTTAGCAGTCTTAGTTTTCTTATCTGGGTTCAAAGCTAAATAAGTTGCAGTCCACTGAAACTCCCTCTGACTCCCTCTGTTCCACTGAAACTCCTTCGGTCCACCAGATTTCCCCTGCTCAGTGACCTCATTCCCTTTCGACTCACCCGCAACAGGCTCAAATATCTCAAGGGAGGCAAATCGAGAACCTTTCGCAACAGACGACCCTTGCTTAACCACTGGTGCATTTAACCCCGACCTCCTACATCGAGAATCCACAATCATCCATGGTCCAAAAAGATTAGATTCAGATATTTTCGCGTCCTTAGGGATGCTCATATCTATATGGGATTCATCACCCTCAGTCGAAAGAGCTGAATTTTCTTTGCAAACCCCGCAAAATTTCTTAGCGTGTCCATACACCTCACAATTAAACACACATGTTGCAAACCTTCATATTCAAGTTTTTGAATGGTCCCATCGATTCGGATACATAAAAGTAAAGGTTTCTTCAAATCAACAAGAATAACAAGCTGAGCAAATCTCTCTCCCACCAGCATCTGTATTATAATCAATCCGAACAACCCTACCAATCAAAGCCGCAATATGATAGAATAAGGCCTTATAATACCTATACGGCAAACCATGAAGCCGAACCCACACCATCAAGTGTGATGGATGCTTTTTCGAAGTTGAAAATGACCTACTCCACGGTTGGACCGTCAAGTAACTTCCATCAATCGTCTAGGGACCCTGCGTAAGTAATTTCGTGAAATCACGCTCATCAAAAAATCTCACGATAAAATAGTTATTATCCATGTTAATAATTTGTAACTATCCCACAGGTTTCCATATAGCATTGACGCGAGTCACTAACGCTTTGTAACCAATCGAGCGTCCTAACAGGCGAACGATGATTGCATTGCGCATGTTATTATCTATCTGATAATGCACACGATCAGAAAACTGAATGGACGAGATAACCCCTCTCGATTTATGATGATATCTTCAGCTCGGTTTACAGGTTAACAATGATGAGATTCGAAGGGCAATATTTGACATAGGGGCTTCTAAAGCTCCTGATGTGGATGGTCTAAATGTAGGAATTTTTCAAAATAATTAGAATATTGTGGGGCAGAAGGTTTGTAAGTTTATACAACATGTGTTCTTAACCGGGGTGATCCCTTCGTACATAAATCGTACTTTGTTGGTTTTGCTACCAAAAGTCTCTTTACCGGAGTCGATGAGTTAATTTAGGCCTATCAGTCTCTATACAGTTGTGTATAAGGCCTTGCAAAAATTCTAGTCAATCGGCTCAAATCCCTTTTGCCGTCATGGGTTTCTGAAAATCAAACCAGTTTTGTGTCGGCCGTTCGATTACGGATAACATTCTTATTACCCAGGAGGTAATTTATTCTATGCGTAAAAACTTCGATAAGAAGGTTGGATGGCATTAAAAATTGATTTAAAAAGGCTTATGACAGACTGGATTAGGAGTTCATTGATGATAGGCTGGAGGATATCGGGATCTCGGACTCTTTGCACCTCTTGGTAATGCAATGTGTATCTACTGTATCTACTCAGGTACTATGGAATGGCTCAATGAAAGATTTGGTTAAGCTGTCTCGAGGTATTTGTCAAGGGGATCCTCTATCTCCATATTTATTTGTGCTGTGTATGGAGCGGTTTACAGAATCTATTCAGTCTGAAATAAGTCGAGGGAGTTGGAAGCCTTTTCAGGTATCGGTACGTGGCCCTGCTATTTCACATTTATTTTTCACGGATGATATGATCTTGTTCGCCGAAGCTTCTTTAGATCAAATGGCGGTTATCAATTCTGAATTGGAGGGATTTTATCACGTGTCAGGACATAAGGTTAGTAATGCTAAGATGACGATATTCTTTTCTAAAATTGTTCCTATTGCACTACGCTAGAGCATAAGTGGAGGGTTTGGTTTCTCTGAGGTTGAGGATTTCAGTAAATATCTTGGAGTTCTTGTGTTGCATCGAAGAGTTACAACTGCATCCTATCACTATTTGATTCAAATGGTCCAAAGGAAACTAAGTGGTTGGAAGGCACGTTGTTTATCCTTAGCGGGTCGGATTATTCTTGCTAAGTCAGTACTTGTTGCGATTCCCCTTTATGTTATGCAAACCGCGGTTCTTCCAAAATGTACTTGTTTGGAGCTTGAATGGTTAATTCGTCGGTTTGTTTGGGGTATTACGATGACAAAGGGTGAAACTCATTTAGTCAAGTGGGATGATCTGTGTCGAACCATTTCTAAATAAGGTCTTGGTTTACGCAAAATAGATAAAAATGATGTTTCTCTAATGAAGATGGCGTTCAATTTGCTTGTCCGCAAGGAGGTTCTTTGGGTTCGGTTTATTCGGGCTAAGTATAAATGTTCAGAGGGAGTTTCAGTTGGGCTTAGAAATTCTAATTGTTCACGGTTATAGAAGGGACTTAGTGTTGTGTGGAATGAAGTCCGTAACAATATTGTTTGATCGATAGGTTCTGGCACAAAAGTGGATTTTTGGCATGATTTTTGGATTGTGGATATAGGGCCTCTTGCACAATATATAGATCCTAGTTTGTTGCCGCAGCTTGGCTGGATCCCGGTTGCGCATATGGCGAACCAAGCTGGGGATTGGAATTGGACATTGTTTGAACACTTGCTGCCTTGTGAAGTACTGCCTCGCGTAGCTGTTGTTAGAGGTCTCAATCCATTGTTGTCTCATGAATTTGTTGGGTGGCATGGTTCACGGGATTTGGGTTTCACTGTGGAATCGGCATACAACGTGCGATGTGGAATTATGGCGAATCAAAGGAGTAATGTGTGGACGATGACAAATGATGAGGGAGTTCGCCGTCATATTGCGAAAGATGCTAGTTGTTGTGTTTGTGGTGCCGCGGTTGAGAACATCAATCATGTCCTTCGTTTTTGCCCCCTGCCATGCTAGTGTGGAAGGAATTAATTCTACCTGATAAGCTTTCTTCCTTTTTATCTTTGGATTTAAAGGATTGGTTAGCGTTAAATTTTTCGGATTCATCCTGTTTTCCAATGGCTAGGGATAATTGGTGTTTGTTATTTGGTACCATCTTGTAGAATCTTTGGTTGTCTCGAAATTCTAGAGTTTTTGAGTCCCCGATGGAGGATGATAGGGGTGTGATTGTGTGTAGTTGTAGTCTAGTATTGAAAACACTCCAAGCGCTGGAAGAGAGTCGGCTTGTGGTGGTCCAAAGATCGTCTGTAATGTGTGGGGAGAGAGTTTGGTCTCCACCATCGGGTCAATGGGTAAAGATTAATACCGATGGCGCTAGGCGTGACGTGGATGGGTGTGCTTCATGTGGGGGACTGGCTCGGGATAGCAATGGCATTTGGAGATTTGGCTTCACCAAGTTCATTAGTGTTTGCTCGGTGGTCGATGCTGAGTTGTGGGGTGCATACTTGGGACTGTATTTTGCATAGGAAGCCGGGTTCAAAAATGTAGTGTTAGAACTTGATAGCTTGGAGGCTATCCGAGTCATTCGCCCAGGTTATATCGGTAGTCATGCCTTGCATGAGCATTTGGCGGACCTTTGGCGTCGGTAATGGGTCATTAAAATTCAACATGTGCGTCGAGAGGGGAATATGACAGCATATGCTTTGGCTAGAAGCACAAGTATGGATCGATTTGAGCCATGTTTCATGGCTGCACCACCGGTTTGGATCATACAAATTCTACAGAAGGATAGCATGGTTGAGTGATGAAGATTTTGGTTAGGGTGTTGGTAGCAGTTTATTAGCTTTATTATGTCTTACCAATCATTTGTTTAGTATTATCACATATACTCTTTTCTTCCATTTATATTAGAAGGTTTTTAATGAGGCATGTGATAGTACCTTTATGTATGGTTTTATCTATGAAATCATATGTGCTTTACCAAAAAATAATTATTTTATTGTATATAAATAAGAAAAAATATAAAACAATTAAATATATTATTTATAAATTTCAATAGTTTGACTTAAAATGAATATGTAGTTATTCTTTGAAATGGTAATTAAATATTTTATAAAAGGTGTAATTATATTTTAAAAATATTAATATAATAATAATATTTTTATAACTAAGTAAAAATTAGTTTAAAATGATAAAATATTTTTATTTATAAAATTGAATAGTTTAAATATAACGAATATGCAATTTAAGATGAATATGAAGTGTAATTCAAAATTTTATTGGACTTTATCTATTCAATTTTTTTTATTTAAAATATTAATAAAATTAACAATTTAAGTAATAATGAATGTATAATTCAAGATGAATATAAGTAAGATTCAATATTTACCACAATCTATTTATTCATTTTTTTAGTTTTAAAATAAGAACAAAATATTATAACATGGCTACGAGAAAATTAAAATAATAAGATATTGTTTATTTATATATTTGAATAATTTAAATTATAATGAAAATATAAATCAAAATGAAGATATAATTCAAGATGAATATAAAATTATAATTCAATATTATTGATAGTCGGCAGCGTTCACCTTGTGAAGTGGGAGGATGTTTGTCTTCCGGTTTTATTGATAGCCAAGTGCGGCCGATGTTCGTGCACCATATTAAGGCTGCAACGTGCATGGCGGATTGAAGTTGCACATATTCTGAGAGAGAGGAACTCTGTTGCCGATGGCTTGGCTAAGTTGGGGAGTTGATAAGATTTACAGTGTGTGACGATGGAGGACCCTCCCCAATCGGCAATTCATATTTTTCATAAGGATGCTCGGATATCACTATAAAGTGAACCTTTCATATTTGATCGTACAATGAAAGGTTTAATATTTTATTCAAACGATGTTCATAAGCTTTAACATTAAGAAATATTTTTAAAATTTATTATACAAAATAAACTAAACAAATACAATATTATATTATTTCCGATTTAAATGTTTTTTCATTTCTCTTCGGTGTCATTGTTATTTGATTATTGTTTCTTAGTGATTCTCTTTAGATGTTATTTGATTGAAAATAACAAAATGATTGATGTTATTTATAGTAATAAATCTTAATTTTAATTTGTATATGACTGTAACATTAATTAAATGATAATTTAATCTAAGATAATAATTTTAATTTATATTTTATTATAATGATAATTTTTAATTATTAATTGTGATGTATTATAAGAGTTTTATCCCATTACATGCACGTCTATTTTTTTTTTTGATAAATCTTAGTTCTAATCATAATCCTACCTAAAGGGGAGAATAATGAAGATTCTAGAGGAAGGAATATGGATGCTCCTGGTGAGTCTAGAACCCATGACCTAAGGGAATACATGTAAAACTTGTTAAGACTCAAAGAATGAAAGCAAAATTTCTTAACAAGATGAATAATGAGCTTTATTGAATGAATACTCAATGATGATTACAAACAGAGAACCTTACTTATATAGCCTAATGTTTAACAGCTTAACAACTTAACCTCATTCTAACTAACAATAACAAAATAACCAACTAACATACTAATCATATAGTATAGCTATAATATCCCCCCTCAAGCTGAACACTGATGAATATTCAGAAGGCCAATCTTGTTAACAAAAGAACAAAATGCAAGGAAATGAAGAGCTTTGGTGAAGATGTCTGCCAGTTGATCGATCGAGCGGACATGAAATAACTTTAGAAATCTAGTTTCGACTTTGTCTTGAACAAAGTGACAATCGACCTCAATATGCTTAGTTCGTTCATGAAATACTTGATTAGAAGCAAGATGGATGGATACCTAATTATCACAATAGAGAGCAATATGGGAAATGGAAATATTGAAAGATATGAGTAGAGCTGCAGTCCAAACTAATTCACAAGTTGCTGAGGCCATAGCTCCATACTCGGCTCTACAAGAAGAACAACTAACAATCTGTTGCTTTTTAGACCTCTAGGAAACAAGGCTATTACCAAGGTAGGTGCAATAGCTAGTTGTGGAACACAGAGTGAGACACGAACCATAGTCAAAATCAACAAACCCTCGAAGTTGTAAAGTATTCTCAGATGAGAAAAATAATCCAAGACCAGGCTCTTTCTTAATGTAAGATAAAAGGTGATAAGCTGTCAATAAATGGGGTTGACGAGGAGAGGAAACAAATTGACTCAATAAATGTACATTATAGGTGATATCGAGTCTGGTGTGGGTGGGATATAATAACTTGCCAACCAAGCGTCGATAAAGCTGAGGATTATCCAATAAATTACCTTCATGCAAGCTCAACTTGTGAGGAAATGTCATAGGTAAATCGACAAGTTTCTTACCAAGGGATCCAGTATCTTCCAATAGTTGGAGAGCATAATTGCACTGTGATAGGGAAATTCCAGTCTTGTTTCGAGGAGTTTCAAAACCCAGGAAGTAACGTAGGGGTCTTAGGACTTTATGTTTAAAACTTTTCTTAAGGAAATTCTATACATCCTCTAAAAGAGCTATGCTCTTCCCCGCAAGTACTATGTCTTCTACATAAACGAGTAGCGCAACCAAATTATCACTTTAGCCCTTGACAAAGAGTTAATGTTCATATGGATATTGAACAAACCCAAATTTCAAGACGAGCTGAGAAAAGGCATGAAACCTGTAACATCCCAAAACTGGGTCTAGTCGGAATTTGATTCTGGTGACAGAAAATTTCACACCGAAAAGTCAAATTAAAGAGTTGACCTTCGATCAAATGGCGTATTATTAGTTTATCAAACCCCAATTAAGCATTGACATTGTTAAGAACCATATTGCAAACTTTGAAACATAGTTTAGTGACCAAATTAAGAGAATTGAGAGTTGGAGTGGCAAAAGCATAGCCAATTAAGAGTTGAGAGACTAATCTTGCGATTAGCCCTTCCTCAATCTTAATCACCACATACGTGGATGATCAAGGATTGATTCTTTCATCTTAAGGAAACCTAGATAGATAAAAAGAATGAAAGAAAAGAAAAAAAACTTACATGTTGATGATCAACCAAGCACCTCCCCATCTTCTCCCTCTAGCCACTTTAAACACACACCTCCATTGAAGGTGGAATCAAGCTTTGCTTTTCTTAAATTCATCGATCATAAATCATAGATGTCGATTGGGTAAGTAGTTTTCCTCAATCGGTTTATCGATTCCATGGCTAAGTCATGTTTAATCTTGAGCCTAAGGATTGAGTTAGACCTTAGAAATTCTCTAAGGATATTGTAGCTTACCTATTATCGTTTTTCACAGCTTTTAAGTTGCTATGATTTCATTATCGATAATTGAATCCTTGTAATTCCAATTTTATGTAGCTCAAGATAACCAAGGTGAGGAATCACTAAATCCTCCCAATTCCACCAAGTTCAAGAACAAGGGAGTTGTCATTTGGGAGCCTTGAAAGCCTCGAAATCATCGGTGAGTCTAGTCGAAGTTAAGGGATTGGATAGGTGCCTTCCCGAATTCATTGATATCAATTTATTGTATTATCATCATTGGTCAAGGTATGTCTGCATTAAGATCTCAATAGAGGCATCATCGAAAAACTTTGGTAAGCTTATTTTATTGCTAAGTTGACTATTGAATCTTTACATGATCATCGATAATATGAAAGTGTTGAAAAGAACTTATTGGATATGTTATGATTCATTTTCATTGGCATTGTATTATTATTGTTATCGTATTGGTTATTGCTATTGTTATTGACATTGCTATTAATGAGTATGGAATCCTTGGATACGAATGGACATGGGATACAATTGGCATGCCATAGAATTCATGAGCTCAATGGTAAGGAGTGGACTATGGTCCTTGAACTACGACTCTTATTGGTGATACTGGCGGGACGTGGTTGTGCTGGTCTTATTGGCGATGTTAGCGTATATTGACCATTCATTGTTGGCGATGTTGGTTGGGAATTCGTGTATGCAAGGAGAATATAGGAATAAATGTTGCAAGTATTGTTAAAATATGTTTCAAGAAGTATTTTCATCATTATATATATATGTCATGACCTTCATTGATGCCCATATCATTGTCTATGACTACCTCACTAGGCTAAGTAAGCCTAATGCATCTTATTTCCATGCATTTTTAGGTTGTAGCATAGTTGGATCGAAGATCGGAGCAAGGAGTGTTATGAAGCAAGTCACATTCCCACATATGTAATGTTAACCTAGCCCTTTAACTCCTAGGATGATGGCAAAGTAGTTAGACTAGTCATATATAGTCCTTTTGATGTGCCTAAGTCATGCTTGCATTGTAATAATGTTTAAGGCTCATTTTGGCTTTTTGGTTTGGCCTAAAAATGGCTAAAATGACATATTGGGCACTAAAAGGTGAGAACCTAGTAAATGGATTTGGATGACTCTAAAAATTGGCATGCTAGTAGATTATAGGCTTTAAATCTTTTTGGTAAAATTTTGTTGCATTTGGATATCGTTCAATAGGTCAAATTAATTAAAAACCAGATGAAATATGTCATTATAGTGCAGAGCGTACCGATACAAGTCAATCTGTTTCGGTACGGCGTTGCATATTTGGTCGTTCGAAGCATAGGTCAACTAAAGCGTAGCGATACGAGCTAGGACGTTTTGGTACGAAAGTTGACAGTAAAGTTGGGGAATTTAGTTGTACCGATACGACCTTTAGGTGTATCAAAACAAGTCAACCATGGTCAATTCGTATCGATACATCCCTAGTTGTATCGAAACAGGTAAAGATTTTGGCAAATAAAACTTGAAACTGTGCACATCGGTATCAATACAGCCCTAGGTGTATCAAAATAGCGGTCAATGGACAAGTCAAAGCTAGTCAACCCGTATTGATATGAATTAAGCCGTATTGAAACAAAAGTAGACTGTTTTGGAATAAAGCTTAACCCGTACCAATACAGCCTTAGGCGTTTCGGTACGGTGACAATTAAAACTGAGAAAAGGGCTAAGAACATAGTTTTAAATAGCTTACAGATTGGTCACTAAGGATCGCAAGGCTTAATCGAAGGAGTAAATGAGCTCCAATTGCTTTGAAAATTTATACGAACATTGATTTCAGCATGAATTTCCTGATGATATAATTTAATACAAGAAAGGACCTCTAAAAGATAGAAGTTACAGTTTTGTCCCTAATCTTGTAAAAAGCCTAAGTCAATCCTTAATTGATAATCCAAGCATTGCATTGAATCCCTAAGTCATCGTTATTGATATTGACTTATTTTTCAAGCAATTCATTGGTTAACTATTGATTACGATCTAATTTCACCATACTGATCACCGTTTTGGCACTGGTAGCTTTCTCCGACCCGTTTATCTACCAGGCCGGGTGGGAGGATATTACAATTGTGGTATCAGAGCTAGAGTTTAGTTGATTGTAGGGCTAACCTGAAGTCTATTGCATAGTCATTACATTGTATATGCCACCATGAGTTTATTTTGTTTATTTGTACATATTGTGACTTGCGACTATTCCGATCCTTTTTCTTTTATGGTATAAAGATGTCTGACTCTGGTAAGGCTCATGAAGAAACTGGGAACACTGTTGGCTCCTCGACTAATGGCGAGGAGAAAAGAGGGGAGAATCCTCCTAACCCACAAGTACCCTACAAGAGCCATCGAACACTGAGCCTGTGTGTAATACCCCAAAATTTACTAAGTTGATTAAGTGTTATTTAGCACTAAGATAATAGCTTAAAAGCTAACTTAGTGACTAAAATGACAAAAATACGAAAGTTAGGATTTCTTTAATTATGGATTTTGGAAAAGAAATTTCTAAGGTTTAAAGGTCTCATGTGATAGATAGTGTATTGAATAAGATATTCTTAAAGTTTGGTTGAATTCCAAGGAAAATTGGAATGAGAATTGAAGTTTAAAAAGGTAGTGACCAAAATGTAAAATTTGAAAATTTTATGGCTAAAGTATAAACTTTGGAAAAGTTTGGGGACTAAAGTTGTAATTTCCCAAAATTTAAGGGTTTTTATTTCATAAATAAACAGATCACCTAAATGTGTGAATCAAATGCGGAATTATTGGTTCGATCTGATACTTTGATTATTGTAAAAATTGCAGTTAAAGTTTAAGTGGAATTGGATACGGACCGAATCGGAAAATTTTGAAATTTTGCCATACGATAGAGAAAGGTTATAAAAGTCATTTCCAAGTGTTGGAAATATTTTTAGTTTGATTCAAGATGAATCCTACAGTTTATTTCTCGAGTAAATGACTATTTATCGGTATATTGGATCGAATGGAAATTTTGGAGATTGATCCAAAAGCTATGGAAAAGTCGTAAAATGTTTTGTGATATCTCTGAATTGTATTCAGCTATGAATACGGGAAAGGGGTATTATATTTATTGGTATCAAAGCTACGAGTTTAGCGATTCTAGGCCTAAATGGAAATGGTTTTATGTTAAAAAGAGTATACATGCCACTAGGATATCAATATTACGATATGGTGTTTTTATGATCCGATTGAAGTCGCTCCTTACTAATATAAATTGGGAGAAATTATAAGAAATATTGGATCCAAGAAAGCGTGATGAATCGGCAAATTGGAAGCTTTGGAAGGAATCAAGAGTAGTAACAATAAGGTTAATGATAACCCTTGGATAAATCGGAACAAGAAAGGGGCACTTTGGTACAACAAGGAGTGCATGTGCAAGATTAAGGAACTGAAAAGTTCGAAAAACACCTAAATTGAAAGGAAAAACAGATTAAGGTCCAGTGATTGTTTATTTATAACTAACTAATCTAAGGATTTCACTGGACAAATTCCACTGTTTGGATACCGAGAAATTGGATGGAGCATTTTTGTTGCTCGATATTTAAGCTAGATTAGAAAACCATCTGAATTTGCTTCATAGCCGAGATTGCACATATCAGTCTGAGTTTATAACATCAAGACTGATAAAGATTGGTATGATTCGAAAATTATAGAAGGTACATCTCATATTTTTGGATAAACCTATATTGATGTTGATGGGTCCTAGCTTTACACATTCCTATATAAGTATGAAGTTGAGTGGTGAACGAGATATCCTTTTAGAACCCATTTCAAGTAATATAGTGGTCACGAATTTGTTGGGTTGTAATGAAAGGGCGAGCTGAACATGTGGAATTGCTCGATAAAAACATAAGAAATAAAGTTCCCGATAAATTTAATGGAATTATCTTTTGAGGAGTCTAAGATGATTGTTGGCTACCTTCCTATCAAGTCATGATGAATTGTCGCATAAAGCAATTAGTATTGAAAAATACGGAAGGTACAAAAATAGTAGTAGTTGATAAAATGGTAAATCCCTTCTCCAATGTAATTTTAGTTGTTTTATTAAGGAAATTGTTGTTATAAGGTTATTAAGTTTTCTTAGCAAATGTAGCAGATACTCAAGCTGTTGAAGTTAAATTGGAAATTAACTCGACTATCCAAAAATATCCGGATGTATTTCTAGATGGGTTACTCGAAATTACCTCTAGATTGATAGGTGAAATTGAAAATAAAGGTGTTACTAGACATTGCGCCTAAATTAATGGCCCCGTATAAAATGGCTTCGACCGAACTTCGGATTTAAAGGTACAACTGCAAGGAATGTTAGGTTGACGTTTTATAAAGCCAAGTGTGCCACCTTGGGGTGCACCAAAGATATTTGTGAAAAAGAAAAGATTAATCTATGTGATTAAGTATAGATTTACGTCGATTAAATAAGGTGACGGTAAAGAATAAATATCTTCTTCCGAGACTCATGATCTTTTGATCAGTAAAAAAAAAATAAACAATATATATGTTTCCAAAATAAACCTTCGATCGGAATATTATCGATTAAAGATCAAGGAAGAAGAAATTCTAAAGACAACTTTTTCGGACTTAGTATGAATACTATGAGTTCGTGATGATGCCTTCGGCATTTATAAGCCCAATGAACCAAGTATTCTAATTTTGTTTGGACCAATTTTTGGTAAAGTTCATTAAGTATATTTTGGTCTATTCAAGGAAAAAGGAAGAACAAGATGCCCATTTTGCATTGTTCTTCAAAACTTTCGAGAAAAAGAAGCCATATGCTAATTTGTTAAGGTGTGAATTTGGTTGTCAAAAGCTGTTTTATTAGTTATGTGGATTTGGCAAAGGGGAATAAGAGTAGACCCTAAAAAGTACAAATTATAGTTGAATGGAAATCTCTGAAGAATGTTTTAGAAGTTCAGAATTTCTTGATGATTGTCTCCTCATTGACCAAGCTATTAAGGAAAGAAATGCCATTCAGTTGAATGATCAATGCTAAGAAATCTTTGAGACATTAAAGGAGATCTTAATAGAATCCACAGTACCAGACAACCGGAATCGGGTAAAGATTATGTGGTGTATAGCGATGCTACTCATAACGGTTTGGGATGCGTACTTAGGCAAGAAGGAAAAGTAATGGTTTATGCTTGAGACAGCTTAAGATATATGAGGAATTATCTTACTTGTAATTTGGAGCTAGCAATGGTTGTATTTGCTTTAAAAAGATATAGCATCATTATTTATACAAAGAACGATGCTATATTTATATAGGTTATAAAAAAGTTTAAAGTATATGCTTACTAAAGAAGAGTTAAACTTGACGTAAAGAAGTTGGATTGAGCTTTTTATGAATTATGATATGGTCATTGACTATCATCCAAAAAAGCTAATGTGGTAGCTGATGCTCTCAATCGAAAGACAATTGTTGCCTTAAGAGCTATGAATGCAAGATTGGCATTAAAAGAAGATGATGTTTTGATTGTCAAGTTAAGAATAAAAATTTACCATATTGAATTAAATAAGATATCTTTAAAGAAAGGATGAGAAATGTTGTCAAGGTGCAAACAAGTGGAAAAGAGTGAAACTGAAAACTTGGAAGTTAGGTTTGATAGATATTTGTATTATCAAGGAAGAATTTCTATCTCGATGATGGAAACTATATGTTGATCCTGAAAGAAAAGATATTTAATATGAAGTTAAGGATAAAATATTCCTTAAAAGCTTCACTTTGGAAGAAGGTGTTATGGTTTAGACAAAAAGAAAGTTAAGTTAAAAATTTATTAGGCTGTAAGAAATTGTGAAAGGAGTTAGTCTGATAGTTAAGCTTAATAGTTAGTTTTATCTTTGGAAATGAACAAGATTCATAATGTATCGATGCTCTGGAAATATTGATTAGACCTCTCACTTGTAGTTACTTCAGAGAAAATAGAGATCCAACCGGATTTAAGCTATGAAAAAGAACTAGTAAAGATCCTAGCACATGGAGTCAAAGAACTAAGAAAACAAAAAAAAAATCGGTTGTCAAAGTTTGCTGAAAAATCACAAGGTTAAAGAAAAGATTTGAGAGAAATAAGAAGAAAATATAAGAAAATAGTTTCCTTACCTTTTGAATCAGGTGCGTGTTGAAAATTCGAGGAGGAATTTTCTTAAGGGGGAGAGTATTGTAATACCCCAAAATTTACTAAGTTGATTAAGGGTCATTTAGCACTAAGATAATAGCTTAAAAGCTAACTTAGTGACTAAAATGACAAAAATGCGAAAGTTAGGATTTCTTTAGTTATAGGTTTTGGAAAAGAAATTTCTAAGGTTTAAAGGTCTCATGTGATAGATAGTGTATTGAATAAGATATTCTTAAAGTTTGGTTGAATTCCAAGGAAAATTGGAATGAGAATTGAAGTTTAAAAAGGTAGTGACCAAAATGTAAAATTTGAAAATTTTATGGCTAAAGTATAAACTTTGGAAAAGTTTGGGGACTAAAGTTGTAATTTCCCAAAATTTAAGGGTTTTTATTTCATAAATAAACAGATCACCTAAATGTGTGAATCAAATGCGGAATTATTGGTTCGATCTGATACTTTGATTATTGTAAAAATTGCAGTTAAAGTTTAAGTGGAATTCGGATACCCGGACCGAACTGGAAAATTTTGAAATTTTGCCATACGATAGAGAAAGGTTATAAAAGTCATTTCCAAGTGTTGGAAATATTTTTAGTTTGATTCAAGATGAATCCTACAGTTTATTTCTGAGTAAATGACTATTTATCGGTATATTGGATCGAATGGAAATTTTGGAGATTGATCCAAAAGCTATGGAAAAGTCGTAAAATGTTTTGTGATATCTCTGAATTGTATTCAGCTATGAATACGGGAAAGGGGTATTATATTTATTGGTATCAAAGCTACAGGTTTAGCCGATTCTAGGCCTAAATGGAAATGGTTTTATGTTAAAAAGAGTATACATGCCACTAGGATATCAATATTACTGATATGGTGTTTTTATGATCCGATTGAAGTCGCTCCTTACTAATATAAATTGGGAGAAATTATAAGAAATATTGGATCCAAGAAAGCGTGATGAACTGGCAAATTGGAAGCTTTGGAAGGAATCAAGAGTAGTAACAATAAGGTTAATGATAACCCTTCGGATAAATCGGAACAAGAAAGGGGCACTGGTACAACAAGGAGTGCATGTGCAAGATTAAGGAACTGAAAAGTTCGAAAAACACCTAAATTGAAAGGAAAAACAGATTAAGGTCCAGTGATTGTTTATTTATAACTAACTAATCTAAGGATTTCACTGGACAAATTCCACTGTTTGGATACCGAGAAATTGGATGGAGCATTTTTGTTGCTCCGATATTTAAGCTAGATTAGAAAACCATCTGAATTTGCTTCATAGCCAGGATTGCACATATCAGTCTGAGTTTATAACATCAAGACTGATAAAGATTGGTATGATTCGAAAATTATAGAAGGTACATCTCATATTTTTGGATAAACCTATATTGATGTTGATGGGTCCTAGCTTTACACATTCCTATATAAGTATGAAGTTGAGTGGTGAACGAGATATCCTTTTAGAACCCATTTCAAGTAATATAGTGGTCACGAATTTGTTGGGTTGTAATGAAAGGGCGAGCTGAACATGTGGAATTGCTCGATAAAAACATAAGAAATAAAGTTCCCGATAAATTTAATGGAATTATCTTTTGAGGAGTCTAAGATGATTGTTGGCTACCTTCCTATCAAGTCATGATGAATTGTCGCATAAAGCAATTAGTATTGAAAAATACGGAAGGTACAAAAATAGTAGTAGTTGATAAAATGGTAAATCCCTTCTCCAATGTAATTTTAGTTGTTTTATTAAGGAAATTGTTGTTATAAGGTTATTAAGTTTTCTTAGCAAATGTAGCAGATACTCAAGCTGTTGAAGTTAAATTGGAAATTAACTCGACTATCCAAAAATATCCGGATGTATTTCTAGATGGGTTACTCGAAATTACCTCTAGATTGATAGGTGAAATTGAAAATAAAGGTGTTACTAGACATTGCGCCTAAATTAATGGCCCCGTATAAAATGGCTTCGACCGAACTTCAGGATTTAAAGGTACAACTGCAAGGAATGTTAGGTTGACGTTTTATAAAGCCAAGTGTGCCACCTTGGGGGTGCACCAGTATATTTGTGAAAAAGAAAGATTAATCTATGTGATTAAGTATAGATTTCTGTCAGTTAAATAAGGTGACGGTAAAGAATAAATATCTTCTTCCGGAGACTCATGATCTTTTGATCAGTAAAAAAATAAATAAACAATATATATGTTTCCAAAATAAACCTTCGATCGGAATATTATCAGTTAAAGATCAAGGAAGAAGAAATTCTAAAGACAGCTTTTCGGACTTAGTATGAATACTATGAGTTCGTGATGATGCCTTCGGCATTTATAAGCCCAATGAACCAAGTATTCTAATTTTGTTTGGACCAATTTTTGGTAAAGTTCATTAAGTATATTTTGGTCTATTCGAAGGAAAAAGGAAGAACAAGATGCCCATTTTTGCATTGTTCTTCAAAACTTTCGAGAAAAGAAGCCATATGCTAATTTGTTAAGGTGTGAATTTGGTTGTCAAAAGCTGTTTTATTAGTTATGTGGATTTGGCAGTGGGAATAAGAGTAGACCCTAAAAAAGTACAAATTATAGTTGAATGGAAATCTCTGAAGAATGTTTTAGAAGTTCAGAATTTCTTGATGATTGTCTCCTCATTGACCAAGCTATTAAGGAAAGAAATGCCATTCAGTTGAACAGATCAATGCTAAGAAATCTTTGAGACATTAAAGGAGATCTTAATAGAATCCCTGGTACCAGTACAACTGGAATCGGGTAAAGATTATGTGGTGTATAGCGATGCTACTCATAACGGTTTGGGATGCGTACTTAGGCAAGAAGGAAAAGTAATGGTTTATGCTTGAGACAGCTTAAGATATATGAGGAATTATCTTACTTGTAATTTGGAGCTAGCAATGGTTGTATTTGCTTTAAAAGATATAGCATCATTATTTATACAGTGAACGATGCTATATTTATATAGGTTATAAAAGTTTAAAGTATATGCTTACTAAAGAAGAGTTAAACTTGACGTAAAGAAGTTGGATTGAGCTTTTTATGAATTATGATATGGTCATTGACTATCATCCAAAAAAAGCTAATGTGGTAGCTGATGCTCTCAATCGAAAGACAATTGTTGCCTTAAGAGCTATGAATGCAAGATTGGCATTAAAAGAAGATGATGTTTTGATTGTCAAGTTAAGAATAAAAATTTACCATATTGAATTAAATAAGATATCTTTAAAGAAAGGATGAGAAATGTTGTCAAGGTGCAAACAAGTGGAAAAGAGTGAAACTGAAAACTTGGAAGTTAGGTTTGATAGATATTTGTATTATCAAGGAAGAATTTCTATCTCGATGATGGAAACTATATGTTGATCCTGAAAGAAAAGATATTTAATATGAAGTTAAGGATAAAATATTCCTTAAAAGCTTCACTTTGGAAGAAGGTGTTATGGTTTAGACAAAAAGAAAGTTAAGTTAAAAATTTATTAGGCTGTAAGAAATTGTGAAAGGAGTTAGTCTGATAGTTAAGCTTAATAGTTAGTTTTATCTTTGGAAATGAACAAGATTCATAATGTATCGATGCTCTGGAAATATTGATTAGACCTCTCACTTGTAGTTACTTGGAGAAAAATAGAGATCCAACCGGATTTAAGCTATGAAAAGAACTAGTAAAGATCCTAGCACATGGAGTCAAAGAACTAAGAAAACAAAAAAAAATCGGTTGTCAAAGTTTGCTGAAAAAAATCACAAGGTTAAAGAAAAGATTTGAGAGAAATAAGAAGAAAATATAAGAAAATAGTTTCCTTACCTTTTGAATCAGGTGCGTGTTGAAAATTCGAGGAGGAATTTTCTTAAGGGGGAGAGTATTGTAATACCCCAAAATTTACTAAGTTGATTAAGGGTCATTTAGCACTAAGATAATAGCTTAAAAGCTAACTTAGTGACTAAAATGACAAAAATGCGAAAGTTAGGATTTCTTTAGTTATAGGTTTTGGAAAAGAAATTTCTAAGGTTTAAAGGTCTCATGTGATAGATAGTGAATTGAATAAGGTATTCTTAAAGTTTGGTTGAATTCCAAGGAAAATTGGAACGGGAATTGAAGTTTAAAAAGGTAGTGACCAAAATGTAAATTTTGAAAATTTTATGGCTAAAGTATAAACTTTGGAAAAGTTTGGGGACTAAAGTTGTAGTTTCCCAAAAGTTAAGGGTTTTTATTTCATAAATAAACAGATCACCTAAGGGTGTGAATCAAATGCGGAATTATTGGTTCGATCTGATACTTCTATTATTGGGAAAATCGCAGTTAAAGTTTAAGTGGAATTCGGATTCCCGGACCGAACTGGAAAATTTTGAAATTTTGCCATATGATAGAGAAAGGTTATAAAAGTCATTTCCAAGTGTTGGAAATATTTTTAGTTCGATTCAAGATGAATCCTATAGTTTATTTCTGAGTAAAGGATTATTTATCGGTATATTGGATCGAATGGAAATTTTGGAGACTGATCCAAAAGCTATGGAAAAGTAGTAAAATGTTTTGTGATATCTCTGACTCGTATTGAGCTATGAATACGGGAAAGGGGTATTACAGTTACATGCTGCTCAGTTCGAGTGCTATAAGAATATGACTAAAATGTTCAAACAGTTTATGGCTACCCTTAAATCTGAGCAATTTTCCACAGTTGCCACTCCCATGAATCGAGCCCCTATTGACAAGATAGCTTAACATCGAGCTACTATCTTTTCGGGTAAGGCCGAGCAAGACCCTAAAGTAGTAAGCACTAGTTGGATAGCACGGTGAGAATCTTGGCCAAGTAGTTACAGTGCTCTGATGAGCATAAGCTCGAGTGTGCTTTAGCCTTGTTGACTGATGAGGCTTTAAGTTGGTGGGAAACCACGACACTCACCGCTCCCGAGGAAGCTGTAACCTGGGAGTTCTTTCTGCAAATTCAAGAAGAAGTACATCAGCGAGCATTACTTAGCCGAAAGACGAGATATCTTATTGCACCTGAAACAAGGTGGAAGACTAGTGGAGCAGTATATCCACGACTTCTGTAAGTATTGCAAGTACGAGCCTGAGTACATTAAGAAAGAAGAAGAAAAGTGCAATGTTCATTACAGGTCTGGGTGATGAACTACGACCTTTGTTCATTGCTCTGGGGATCAAGGATTTCCAGGAGCTTGTGAACCGAGCGATCTCCACTAAAGCTGCTCAAAGGTCACATCAGTTTAATAGGCTTAATCGATTTGAGAAGAGGCTACAAGATGATTCACGACCCCCTCTATTGTACGAGAAGAGCAAGCAACAACAAGGGTACAAGCAATCTTACCATCAACAATCCTTTAGGTCGGGCGATTTTGTCAAGCCACAATCCATGTCTCAGTCAGCTACAAGAGCCGCCTCCATTAAGAGCATTAGAGGATCTGGACGGGAGTCACAGTTCCCTATTTGTAATTTCTGTCAAAGAAGACACCCCACAGGATAATGTCGCAAGAAAACTGGAGCATGTTTCTTTTGTGGTGAACAAGGCCACTATATTAAGGATTGACCCATGAGCACCTCCAAATCTTCTGCACCAATGGTTTTTATGTCCCCTTATCCATCTTTTAGGGGTAAGGAACCAAGACAAGATGTATCATGAGCTTCCAGTAGATCTGGTAGCTCTGCAAAGGCTCTTAACCGACAAGAATCTAAAGCCTCAGCCAAGTTTACCACGTGAGGAGCCGAAAGGAGGATAAAGACCCTGATGTCATCGCAGGTACTGTTGAATTGTATACTCATCCTGTTTATGCATTGATTGATCCTAGATCCACTTATTCTTTTATAAGTACTGTATTGGTTAGAAGATATAAGTTAACATATGAGCCTATAGCCTCCAAACCCATCGTAACTAATTCTTTAGGGGATAGTGTTGTAGTTGGACTCGTATACAAGAATTATCCCCTTGTGATACAAGGGATACCTTTTCTGGCCAACCTTATGGCCCTCCCTATACATGAGTTTGATGTTATTTTGGAACTTGATTGGCTCAAGGAGCATCAAGCTTGGGTAGATTGTTTGAAGAGGAAGTTGTACCTTCAAGGCCTTGCCAAAGAGAGTGTGACTCTCATAGATTATAAAGGCAAGAGATCATTGTTCTATGCCACAATAAGCTAAGAAGAATCAAAGTTGCAAGATATAGACACCGTGCAAGATTTTCCTGATTTGTTTCCTGATGAGCTTCCAGGTTTACCACTTACCCGTGAAGCTGAATTCGAGATTGAAGTGTAACCTGGGACCACCCCGATTTCCATTGCACTCTATCAGATGGCACCGATAGAACTCATAGAACTTAAAGTGTAAATTCAAGACTTGTTAGACAAGGGTTTTATTCAACTGAGTTCCTCGCCTTGAGGAGCTCCAGTCCTCTTTGTCAAGAAGAATGATGGATCAATGCATCTTTGTATTGATTATCGCCAATTAAATAAGCTCACAATCAAGAATAAGTATCCCTTGTCGAGGATCAATGACTTTTTTGATCAAATGAAAGATGCAACGGTCTTTTGTAAGATTGATATGAGATCTGGGTACTACTAGATAAAAGTGAAGGAGTGCGATGTGCCCAAGATGGCTTTTTGTACAAGATATGGCCACTACGAATTCCTGGTTATGCCCTTCGGGTTAACCAATGCTCCTACTGCCTTTATAAATCTCATGAATCGGGTTTTTAGACTCTATCTTGACAAATTTGTAGTATTATTTATAGACGATATATTGATTTATTCCAAAGGTCAAGCTGAACATCGTGAACATCTTTGTATTGTGCTTCAGACCCTTTGGGAGAAGCAATTGTATGTCAAGTTCAGTAAGTGTGAGTTCTGGCTCACCTAAGTCTCATTTTTGGGTCACGTGATCTCTACTGAAGGCCTTCAAGTAGATCCAAGGAAGATCCAAGCCATAGTTGAATGGAGACCACCGAAGAACGTAGGTGAAGTTTGTAACTTTCTCGACCTTGCTGGCTATTATAGAAGATTTGTTAAAGGATTCACTATAATCGTAGCTATGTTAACTAAACTTTTATGGAATGATGCTCCTTTTGAACGGATCGAGAAGCAATAAAGAAGCCTTGACCAACTCAAGCATGTATTAACTCAAGCACCGGTTCTGATCCAACTCGAGTCTAGGAAGGATTACACTGTGTATAGCGATGCTTCGTACCAGGGATTGGGGTGCGTATTGATACAAAAAGGCAAGGTTGTTGCTTATGCATCAAGGCAACTATAGCCACACGAAATGAACTATCATATTCATGACCTTGAATTGGTCGCGGTCGTCTTTGCACTGGAAATCTGGAGACATTATCTCTACAAAGAAAAATGCTATCTATACACCGACCACAAGATCCTTAAGTATTTGTTGACGCAAAAAGAACTTGATCTTCGTCAAAGGAGATGGATGGAACTCCTTAAAAATTATGACCTTGTTTTTCATTACCATCCGGGCAAGGCCAACATAGTAGTAGATGTGCTTAGCCACAGGCCTATGCCTACCCCTCAGGCTATTAATGCTCATTTTCGACTTCAAAAGCACCGTGGTTTTATAGTTTAACTTCAAGTTCAATCTACCATTGTGATGAGAATCAAATCCTTACAAGAACAAGATCCTGAATTACAAGCCATTGTTTCTAGACTTTGGAATAATCCTGATCTTGACTTCAAGGTTAAATCTGCAAGACTCTTGTGCTTCCGTGACAGAATATGTATGCCCAACGAAGAATCTCTTTCGTGATGAAATTCTCAAAGAAGCTCATTGTAGCCCCTAATCAATCCACCTGGGGGCAATAAAGATGTACAAAGACACACGAGAGTTGTATTGGTGGCCAGACATGAAGGCAACTGTCATAGAATTTGTATCGAGATGTCTCACATGCCAACGAGTTAAAGCTGAGCATCGTAACCCTACCAGATTGTTGCAACCCATTGAGTTCCCTCAATGGAAATGTGAGAAGATAACCATGGACTTTGTTAGTAGTTTACCGTTGACCCCAACTAAACATGATGCTATTTGGGTTGTTGAGGACCGTTTCACTAAGTCAGCACACTTCATACCAATCAAAATGGACTATAGCCTTCATAAGCTGGCTGACTTGTATATCAAGGAAGTTTTCTGACTCCACGGAGTGCCATAGTCTATCATCTCCGATCGAGATCCACGATTTGCTTCTCAATTTCAAAGGTCATTGCAATGAGCTTTGGGCACCAGAGTCAATCTTAGTACATCTTTCTATCCTCAGTCCGATGGCTAATCAAAAAGGGTGATTCAGATACTAGAAGATATGCTTCGTGCATGTGTTATTGACTTTGAAGGAACTTGGGAGAAATTCCTACCTCTTATCGAGTTTGCTTATAATAATAGTTACTAATCGTCTATTGGTATGGCACCGTATGAAGCATTGTATGGCATGAAGTATAGAACACCGTTATATTGCTCAAAATTCAGTGAAGGCAAGGTTTTTGGCCCTAACCTACTTTGGGAAACCAAAGAACGGGTTACCATCATTCATGACTGTTTGAAGGCTGCCTTTGACCGACAAAAGGTCTATGCTGAACTCAAGAGGAGAGATATACAATTTGATGTTGGTGAGAAGGCATTTTTGAAAGTCTCTCCATGGAAAAATATCCTTCGATTAGGCAAGAAGGGAAAATTGAGTCCCCGATTCATTGGACCCTCTAAGGTGACTGAAAGAGTTGGCCCTGTAGCTTATCTGTTAGCTTTGCCCCAAGAGTTAAGCAAGATCCATAATGTGTTTCACGTATCGATCCTCCGCAAGTATAGATCTGATCGATCACATGGTATAAAACCCAAAACTGTGGAACTCCAACCCAATTTGATATATGAAGAAGAACCAGTGCAAATGTTGGCAAAAGAAGTCAATAGACATCAAAATAAGAACATTCCTTTAGTTAAAGTATTGTGGAGGAACCACAAGGTTGAAGAAGCTACATGGGAACTAGAAGAACAAATGTGAAGCCAGTATCCACACCTTTTCGACTTAGGTAAAAATTCAAGGACGAATTTTTCTTAAAGAGAAGAGAGTTGTAACATCCCAAAACTGGGCCTAGTCGGAATTTGATTCCGGTGACCAGAAATTTCACATCAAGAAGTCAAAATTAAAGATTTAACCTTCGATCAAATGGCGTATTATTAGTTTATCGAACCCTAATTAAGCATTAACATTGTTAAAAACCATATTGCAAATTTTGAAACATAGTTTAGTGACTAAATAAAGATAATTGGGAGTTAGAGTGGTAATAGCATAGACAATTAAGAGTTGAGGGACTAATCTCATGATTAGCCCCTCCTCAATCTTAATCACCACATACGTGGATGATCAGTGATTGATTCCTTCATCTTAAGGAAACCTTGATAGATAAAAAGAATGAAAGAAAAGAAAGAAACTTACCAGTTAATGATCAAACAAGCACCTCCCCATCTTCTCCCTCTAGCCACCCTAAGCACACACCTCCATTGAAGGTGGAATCAAGCTTTGCTTTTCTTAAATTCATCGATCATAAATTATAGATGTCGATTGGGTAAGTAGTTTTTCTCAATCAGTTTATCCATTCCATGGCTAAGTCATATTTAATCTCGAGCCTAAGGATTGAGTTAGACCCTAAAATTTCTCTAAGGATGTTGTAGCTTACCTATTGTCGTTTTTCATAGCTTTTAAGTTGCTATGATTTCATTATCGATAATTGAATCCTTGTAATTCCAATTTTATGTAGCTCAAGATAACCAAGGTAAGGAATCACCAAATCCTCCCAATTCCACCAAATTCAAGAACAAGAGAGTTGTCATCCGGGAGCCTTGAAAGCCTCGGAATCATCGGTGAGTGTAGTCGGAGTCAAGGGATTTGCTAGGTGCCTTCCTGAATTCATTGATGTCAATTTATTGTATTGTCATCATTGGCCAAGGTATGTCTACATCAAGACCTCACTAGAGGTATCATCAGTAAGCTTTGGAAAGCTTATTTTAGTGCTAAGTTGACTATTGAATCTTTACATGATCGTCGATAATATGAAAGTGTTGAAAGAACTTATTAGATATGTTATGAGTCATTATCATTGGCATTGTATTGTTATTGTTACCGTATTGGTTATTGCTATTGACGTTGCTATTAATGAGTATGGAATCCTTGGATACGAATGGACACGGGATACAATTGGCATGCCATAGAAATCATGAACTCAATGGTATGGAGTGGGCTACGGTCCTTGAGCTACGACTCTTATTGGTGATATTGGCGGGATGTGGTTGTACTGGTCTTATTGGCGATGTTGGCGGATATTGACCATTCATTGTTGGCGATGTTGGTTGAGAATTCGCGTATCCACATTACATGTCGATCCAAGGAGAATATAGGAATAAATGTTGCAAGTATTGTTAAAATATGTTTCAAGAAGTATTTTCATCGTTATATATATATGTCATGACCTTCATTGATGCCCATATTATTGTCTATGACTACCTCACTAGGCTAAGTAAGCCTAATGCATCTCATTTCTATGCATTTTCAGGTTAAAGCATAGTTGGATCGAGGATCGGAGCAAGGAGTGTTCCGAAGCAAGTCACATTTCAACATATGTAATGTTAACCTAGCCCTTGAACTCCTAGGATGGTGGCAAAGTAGCTAGACTAGTCATGTATAGTCCTTTTGACGTTTCTAAGTCATGCTTGCATTGTAATAATGTTTAAAGCTCACTTTGGCCTTTTGGTTTGGCCTAAAAATGGCTAAAATGATATATTGGGCACTAAAAGGTGAGAACCTAGTAAATGGATTTGGATGACTCTAAAAATTGGCATGTTAGTAGATTATAGGGTTTAAATCTTGTTGGTAAAATTTTGTTGCATACGGATATCATTCAACATGTCAAATTATTAAAAACCAGATGAAATCTGTCACTACAATGCAGGGCGTACCGATATAGGTCAAGCTGTTTCGGTACAGCCTTGCATATTTGGTCGGTCGAATCATAGGTCAACTAAAGTGTAACGATACGAGCTAGGACGTTTCAGTATGGAAGTTTCAGTAAGGTTGGGGAATTTAGTTGTACCGGTATGACCTTTAGGCGTATCGAAACAGGTTAACCATGGTCAATTCGTATCAATACAACCCCAGCTGTATCGAAACAAGTAAGGATTTTGGCAAATGAAACTTTAAACTGTGCACATTGGTATCGATACGGCCCTAGGCGTATTGAAATAGTGGTCAATGGACAAGTCAAAGCTAGTCAACCCGTTTCAATACGGATTAAACCGTATCGAAAAGAAAGTAGATAGTTTTAGAATAAAGCTTAACCCGTACCGATACAGCCTTAGGCGTTTCGGTATGGTGACATTTAAAACTGTTAAAAGGGCTAATAACATAGTTTTAAATAGCTTACAGATTGGTCATTAAGGATTGCAAGGCTTAATTGAATGAGTAAATGATCTCCAATTGCTTTGAAAATTTATACAAATATTGATTTCAACATGTATTTCCCGATGATATAGTTTAATACAAGAAAGGACCTCTAAAAGATAGAAGTTATAGTTTAGTCCCTAAAACTCGTAAAAATCCTAAATCAGTCCTTAATTGATAATCCAAGCATTGCATTGAATCCCTAAGTCATCGGTATTGATATTGACTTATTTGTCAAGCAATTCATTGGTTAACTATTGATTATGATCCGATTTCACCATACCGATCACCGTTTTGGTCACCAGTAGCATTCTACGACCCCGTTATCTACTAGGCTGGGTGGGGGATGTTACAAAACCAATACCTCGCAGCTTTCTTTAGCCTACAGATTGATTTGTGTAACATACAAACCAAACTTGATCTTGAAATAGCAAAATTGTAACCAATGAGAAGCTTCATGTAAACTTCTTCATCAAGGTGGCCATTTAGAAAAGTGTTATTAACGTCCAATTGACGTAAATGCCAATCATATTGTTAGGATGATCAATCGATGGAATGTGGCCAAGAGGGGTGAATTGGTAATTTAAAAAATGAAAGGAAGCAAATGGGAAAGATAGAAAAATGGGACATAAGAGATTTATAGTGGTTCAATCTTCTAACAAGGTTTACATCCACTACCTTAGCTTTCTACTAAGGATTTTCCCAAATTCACTAAGAACTTCTTCCCTTTTTCTAGGCTCAAGAGGAAACCGTTACACAATCAAAGCTTTTACCCCGAAGCTTTGATAAAACACTATTTTACAAGAAAAGAAATAGCGGAATGAGAAATCAATTTTGCTCACTAGAATCTGAGAAAGTTTTGAATATAAAATTGTATCGATACGCCTAAGAGGGTACCGGTACGCTGTAACAACTTTTCAAATTTATGGTTCTAATAAACTGACAAGGCAATGGTAAAACATTTATTAAAAAAGATTTTCAAAATCTTAACACCCTGTATAGGTACGCATAAAGCCGTATCGATACTCAAAGTCCAATATGGTTCCTAGGTTGAATGGCGTACCAATACGGCTACACGCGTATCAGTACCTAATAGCCATTAAGTATAAAAACGTTTTCCTATAGCAAAAATCCGTATCGATACGGCTAAGAGCGTATCGATACTCCTGGACCAAATTTGGCTATTTGAATACAAAAAACTTATAAAATATTTGGGGTTTTAGCTTTTGTCTTAGAAAAAATTTGAAGTTCGAATCCTTGTCATTTTGTGAGTCTTTTTTAGCACTTAAAAATTTATCCAATTTTACAAATTTGTCTTTGAAATCCTTGTTATATCAAAAACAAATATTAGTTTTACAATCTCCCTTTTTTATATAACAAAACCAAAGTAAATTTTTAAGTCTTGAATTTTGAAATATATCCTCTTTATTTAAGACTAAAAGATGTTTATTTTGAAAACTTTTTGAAAATTTAATCTCAATTCTTCTCCCCTTTTTGTTAGATCAAAATCAATAGGGTAAATATATGCAAGATATAAGGCAATAAATAACTCCAACCATAATTAGGCAATATAGATATTATAAATTCAAAGCATTGTTCAAAGTAACATAATAATCCAACTTAAAAACATAATCCAAAGCAAATAACAAAAAGTCATAGGAATTCAAATAAAGAACATAGGTACATAAAACTCCAATCCTAATATGATATGATATGATATATTATGAAAGAGCCTAAGGAGCATCTTCATCCTCATCGCCCATGCCATTATCACCAAGAGAGTGACCACACCATTCACCATGGAAAGCGATAAGGGTCATGTCCATCAAAGCTTGTCGAGATTCAATGGAAGTCACTCGAGCATCCAAGGAATTGAAACAAGCATCAAGAGTATCAAACCTTGTGTTCATCTCAGAAAAAATGAGTGTCCAAGGTAGCAAACTTCCCATCAAGATAGGCCATGAGAGCATCAAGGGAAGGTTGAGCAACCAGAGCTTTTGGAAAAACTGAAGGATTCACCACTGGATCAGATTGAACATCACCGAGAAGATCCGCGATCTTAATCCATTCTCCTTGGTAATGGGTAAACTTTGCTTGACGGAGAGAATGATCATCAATAGGATTGGTAAGAGTCGAGCCAAGATCATAAGTTCAATCGATCCCTAGCTTGTGGAACATGTAACTCAAGGCAGTGCCATAGGTGAAGGATGTGACAAGAGAGGTATGATGATTTTGAACAAGAAAGACTAGCTCGACAAACATAATTTGGGATAGGTTAGGATGTTTACCCTCACGTAAACAATAGAGCCAAAAGTCATCGACTTGGCGAATAGTAGACCAATTACTACCAGATGGCCGAAACCACCAAGTGATGAGGAGGTGAAAGAAACGTTCATGAGCATAAAGTACAGAGACGGACCCATTATAACGGTGAGGAAATTTCTCTTCATCATCTAAACCCGCATCGTCCATATCCAAAAGGTTGGCTATTTTAGTAGAATCAAGTAAAAAATTTTGACCCATAAGATAAGACTCTAAAGCAACGACCTCATTTTTCTCACAGTTATAAATACACCATGCATTTGTGTCAAAAGCAATGACAAGGTTTTTATAAAGAATCCGAAGTATATTTAAAAAAGGCATGAACTTTCGTTCCCTGGTTAAATCAAGATATTGGAAGTGAAACTCATCTGAATACATAAGAGATAAAGAAACCACTCGTTCGTGACGGATTCGAAATTTTTTATATTGTATAAAACGGTCCATGGTGCAAGGATATTGAGGCTCATTAAAACATTATTGAAAAATATAGGCTAAGTTTGGTTTTGTACCATTATTTTCGGGATTGGTTTCGGTGGAATTAGGATTGGAAGAACTAGATGCGATCTCTTTTCTTGCTCTTTTCTTAGGACCTATGATGAAATTCTGAAAATTTCAAACCACAAAACAATGTATGCATAAACATCACATTCAATCCAATAAATCAATTCAATGATCAAGCTATTGTTAAAAATATATTTTTTATAGCGTAAAACTCATATACAAGTATAAGAAAAATTTTGGTTAAAATAAAATTGAAAAACAATAAAGAAAAATATACGAGTATAATTTTATATTTGAACCAAAAGTTTTTAGTTTTGAAATTTTTTTTGTAAGATCTTTTAAAATAGTGTTATATACATATTAGATTTATAATTTTGAAACTTAAACAATGTATAAATATGAAAGAAATTGAAAATAAAGAAAATAGAGTTTATACCATGAGAATGGATGAATGGACGAATAAATGGATGATTTGCACAAAGCTTGATGATGATAAATTGGGTTTGTTGTTAAAACCAAAAGCCCCAAAGAAATTTTGATGATTTGTGAGAAAAACAAAGGGTTTGAAGGGTTTTTATAGATGATACATGTTTAGGGATTTTAGAGAAAGTTTTAGGGTTTGATTTAAATTAGGAAAACTCCCTTTAATAACTCATTTAATGCTCCATGGCCACGCATACCAATATACAATAGTGCGTATCAAAACTGCGTACCGGTACGGGTTTTAACCGTACCAATCCCTGATCCATACCGATACAGGTTCACCTATACCATAAATACTGCCCCAGATACCTGTATCGATACACGATACCCCTTGACCAAAAATGACATTTTTGGCTGCAAGGGACCCAAAAATTCAAACTTAATCGAATCGATATGCATGTTAATGATATGAGATCATCATGAATGGGTAAAAACATATGCAAACTCCCCCTAAGAACAAGAAAAGATGCATATAGGAGCAAAATCACACAAGCATGAAAATCAACCAAATTCAAGCAACTTTTAAACACCCAAAAGGCTCTAAGGTTCAAGAAAGGCTAGTAAGCCCTAACTCTCTCCTAAGAGACCAAAAATGCTCTTTGTCTAAAGGTTTGTTGAAGATATTCACTAATTGGTTCAAGGTGTTAACATATTCTAGAACTACATCACTTTTCAAGACATCATCTCTAATGAAATGATGTCTTATCTTTATGTGCTTGGTTTTAGAGTGTTGGATGGGATTCTTAGTGAGACAAATGGCACTAGTGTTGTCACACTTTAGTGGGAAGGTATCTATATCAATTTCATAATCTAAGAGTTGTTGCTTCATCCAAAGGACTTGAGCACAACAACTTCTGGCTGAAATGTATTTCGCCTGGGTGATAGATAATGCTACACTATTTTCCTTCTTAGAAAACCAAGATATGAGCATACTACCTAGGAATTGACATGTAGCGAAGGTAATCTTTCTATCTATCTTACAACCTCCATAATCCGCATCAGAAAAAGCATGCAAACTAACGAAAGAGTCTCTAGAATACTAAAGACTTAAACAATGTGTGTCTCTAATGTATCTAAAGATTCTCTTAACAGCTTGTATGTGTGATTATCTAGGACTAGCTTGAAATCTAGCACATAAGCAAACACTAAACATTTTATCCGGTCTACTTGCAGTAAGATAAAGCAAAGATCCTATCATTGATCTATAATGCTTTAAATCAACACACACACCTACTTCATCTTTGTCAAGCTCTGTAGAAGAGCTCATTGGTGTGGCTTCAGGTTTCACATTCTTTACGCCAAACTTTTTGAGCATATCTTTGATGTACTTAGCTTGATTGATGAAGACTTCATCTTTCTTTTATTTGATTTGAAGCCTCAAGAAGAATGAGAGCTCCCTCATCATGCTCATTTCAAACTCACCTTGCATCAACTTAGAAAAATCTTGGCAAATCAGTTTATTAGTAGAACCAAATATAATATCATCAACATAAATTTGTACTACTAAGATGTCTTTGCCTTTTTTAATAAAAAGTGTAGTATCCAACTTCCTTTGTAACCTTTTTTAATAAAAAAATTTGACAATCTTTCATACCAAGCTCTAGGAGCTTGTTTCAAACCACATAAAGCTTTCGAAAGTTTAAAACATGGTTTGGGTATTTTGGATCTTCAAAATCGGGTGGTTGTTCTACATACACTTTTTCATTTATAAAACCATTTAGAAAAACACTTTTCACATCCATTTGAAAAAGCTTGAATTTATGATAACATGCAAATGCAAGCAACATCCTAATAGCTTCTATTCTAGCTACGGGTGCATAGGTTTCATCAAAATTGATTCCTTCTTCTTGAGTGTAACCTTGAGCAACAAGTCTAACCTTGTTTCTCATTATGTTACCACTCTCATCTAGTTTGTTTCTAAAAACCCATTTAGTTCTTATGGTAGATTTATTACTAGGCCTATCAACTAATGTTCATACTTTACTCATCTCAAATTGATTTAACTCTTCTTGCATAGCCAATATCCAATAATCACCATTTAATGCTTCTTTGATATTTTAGGCTCTATGCATGAGATAAATGTAACATAATTACATGTATTTCTAAGAGAAGATCTAGTGGTTACCACTTTGGATGGATCACCCAAAATTTTTCCACCTTTGACATAATTGAACTCTCTTGGGTAGGTGACCTCCTTTTCCTCTAAATTCATGTCCTTCAAGGCTTCTGGAGGTGGATCTTGTGGTTTTTCTTTTGATGGAATTTTGTCTACCTTTGATGATTGTCCCCCACCATCATTGGCATCAAAAATCCCTACATCATCACCATCACAAGAATCCTTCCTCAGAAGGAGGTTATCATCGAAAACCACATGTATAGACTCTTCAACTACTAAAGTTATTCTGTTAAATACATGATAGACTTTCGAGTTTAAAGAATAACTTAGAAAAATAGCTTCATCACTTTTAGCATCAAATTTGCCTAAATTGTATTTTCCATTGTTTAAAACAAAACATTTGCAACCAAATGGATGAAAATAGCTAATGTTAGGCTTTTATTTTTGAAGAGTTCATAAGGTGTTTTCTTTAAAATAGACTTAATCATTACTCTATTTACAATATAGCAAGTCGCATTAGTGGCTTCCGCCCAAAAATACTTAGGCAAATTATTTTCACAAAGTATGATTCTAGCCATTTCTACTAAAGTTTGATTTTTGCTCTCAACAACCCCATTTTGTTGAGGTGTTCAAGGAGCGGAAGAATTATGGCTTGTACCATTTGAGTTACAAAACTCTTAAAAACCTAGATTTTGAAATTCGGTTTCATGATCACTCCTAATGTGAGAATGTAGCGACTAAAAATTACCAAGTATCTCACTTTTTATAAAAAAATTTGATTGAATGGGGAATTTTGGAAAAGTTCTTATTTTAAATTAAAGACTTGGAGTCGCCACGGGTCACTTGGATAAGGTAGATCGAAAATCGAAAAATAAAACAAAAGATTCTAAGTTCAGGAGTCGATTACGTGTGGGGAACGGTTAGCACCCCCACCACACCCAAAAATCGGTACCTAAAGGGTTCGTATCGTAAATGCAAAGAAAAATTAAAAATTCGGTTTAATTTAAAATCTGACCCCTAAAATGCATGAATGCATGAACATATGAATCGAGCAACCTAACACGCAACCTACGATAACCTAAGGAGATGACGCCCGAAGACTCGGGACGACACTCCCACTTGGATATCGAGGCATCGAGTACTAAACTAGACTATTGCAATAAATAAATATGGCAATATAATGCATGAGCAAAAATACAAATGCTAACATAGATAAAGGATGATATAAATAAAATGACAAACATGATAAATAAAGGTAAAACAAGATTACACATATTACCAAATAAAAACACTATACGTATTAATAATTTATATCACCAAATATAAATACTACAACTTTATACATTAGATAAATAAAAGTATTGAAATAAATATCAAAGAAAAATGTATAAATAATCATATAAAAAAACCACCATGCGCATAAATACCTTGTAAAGTATTCCAAAAGTACGTATACATTAAATAAAAAACAATTTAAATAATTTACATATATAAATGTATTTAAAAAGGGAAATAAAGATATCATAATAAGGTATATGTATATATAGTAAATACATAGTGTCACGGGGCTAGACTTCTGAACCAACCCAACGTGCGGCCTTAGTCGATGTTCTTAGACAAATGACTAAGTAAGCCTGAAATCTTTCTCCGAAAGATCGAATACTTTCGATGCTCACAAACACAAGATCGTTCCAAGAGGAACCGAACAAAAGAGAAAGGCAACGAGAACAAAAGAAAGAACGCTCAAGAACACGAAGAACACTACAAAGTGTTTTTAGAGTAAATGCCAAGTGTATTACTCAAATGATGGATGATACAAGTGAGGTGGGGAGGCCTCTATTTATAGTTGAATCCCCATACAATGAACGGACGGGATCGAATCACACTAACGGCCCAGATTGAAAGCCACCTACCAAATCTACACTAACTAAGGAAACTCTATCACTATGAAATTCTTTCCTTAAGTTTGTGTTTACATTGAGAGATATTCTTATCCCTTGGAATATTCCCCGGTAAGATGCCATCTATTAATTTACCAGGCTCAATGCATTTGGGCTTTCTTTCAGTATCCAACGATCGGACCAAGTCTGGTGGTCTTCTTGGCAAGCCTAGAACCTCTTAGGTTGCTTGTTGCGCATCTGTCTCGGACCCAAATGTGCAGGCCGTGACATTCTCCCCTACCAAATCCGGCGATGCCCTCATCGCTGCCTCAGAAAAGACTTCTCTTGGTTGATCTTGGATCTTCCATGGTACCTTGGCTTGCTCCCAACTCAGAATCAGGCAACAATGTTCCCCCATAAGAACGGCTCCCCTCATAAGGAGCGCTCGACTCGGACTGGGTTGTCTTCCCATACAGACTGATCGCCTTGGTTCCTTCCGCTTTGTAACTTTTCCTCGCTCCGCATCATTACGCACATCTCGATGAAGTTTGAGATGCGCCTCTTCTGTGGCATTCACTCTAACCGACATCAACCCTTCCCTCGTGAAGTTTGGTGCCTCGTTGCCCATTGGCAACTTTTCCCGCATTGACCCTTCTTCACACTTGAAGTTCAATGCTTCTTCTACCTTGCCCAAAGGTGCTTCTTCCACGAGCCTCATGTCGCTAGCTGACTTGGGCAACTCTTGCCCCACTAAAGATGTCCCTCCAACAGTAGCTCCCAAAGCGATGTCTCCTTGGCTTGGAGCATTCTCGACAAGCTGAATGGCAGTCAGCGTCTTGGTTCCTTTACCCTTGTCTCGGTACGTGGGCACAACACAACGTTGTTTGCGATCCAAAACACAGACGACGTTGGCACAATGAACGATAAGAGCATCTATACGGTCAAGGAAACTTAGTCCCAAAACAAAATCAAAGTCATCTAAATTGATTGCCTTGATGTCTTCCTTGCCCTTCCATTCACCAATCTGCAGCTCAACCTTCCGTGTCGTTCCAACAATTGGAACTTCTTTAGCATTCACAGTCTTGATCTTTCCAGTTGAGCCCACAACTCTAAGACCAAGTTTGTCGGCAGCCTTCTTGGACATGAATAGATCGGTTGCTCCGGTGTCCACTGGAGCACTCCTCAATCGTCCCGCAATGTTGATGTCGACAAACATCAACCCTTTCTGCTTGCGTACTCTCGCCTTAGCAGAACTCAGTATCATCGAACAAAGTCTCGCAGCCTCGCTCTGTTCGGGCTCGTCCACCCCCTTGGATGGCTTACTCGATGTGGGCATGCTCGCAACTTGTGTGGCCCTTTACATTGGTAGCACTTCAGTTGCTTCTCTACCCTCGGCTTGATTACTTTGACACTCGCAATCGCACCAAGTCTCGTCACTTCTTTGTCCGACTCCCCCACCATGGCCCTTGCCTCGAGGCTTGAGGGACTCCGCCATCTCGAACTCGGCTATGGATTCAGCTGCAGCCATAGCCTTGGAGAGTTCCTCGACTCCCATCATTTTCAGCTCCATTTTGGCCCATCACTTAAGCCTGTTCTTGAAGATAAAGAGGCCTTCGGCTTCTGCGATGTCCGTGATTTGGAGTTTGAGTTCAGTGAACCGTCTGACATACTCCAGGATGGAACCTTCATGCTTGAGTTCGTGCAGCTTCTCCCGAGCCTCATGTTGAGCGTTCTTTGGGTAGAACTGTTCCTTGAACTCAGCTTGAAACTCTTCCCAAGTCCCGATGGGAATATCCTTGCTCTTCTCCTCAGAGCATCTGCGTTGCCACCATAAAAGTGCAACATCAGTTAAGTAAACAGAAGCAATGTTTACCTTATCCGCATCATCCTTGATGCCTGTAGCATGAAATTATTGTTCCATGCTCCACACAAAGTTCTCCACGTCCTGGGCCGATCTAGTTCTGCTAAACTCCTTCGACTTTGGCACGTCTAACTTTGGTCTGAATGTTGCCGTGTTTAACATATCAGTCACGAAATCCTTGTAAACTTGAAGCTCTCCCTTGAGCCCCTTGATTTCCTCCATCATCTCCGCCTTCAAAGCCTTTAGCTCGGCTTCGAGTGCATCACTCCGTCTATCCGCACTATCGGCACACTGGTCAAGGTCTCGAACGTTGTTCTTTAGATCCTGCACGTTGCTTTCGAGCTCCTCTCCCGAAGAGTCCAGCTCGTCAATACGTACTCTCACAACGTCGATCTCCTCGCGGGCATCCTTCATGGATCCTTCGAGCTTTCCCAACCTTTCTTTCAGCATAGGCACAGTGTTGCTCGGACTGTCTCGCTTTCCATCGTCAGCCTGGGTCTCTGCACCCTTTTGTGCTGCAACATTCCCTCCTTTTTTTGCCATCTTCAATCAGTGTTTGCGCTCGAACACTCGCTCTGATACCAACTATCACGGGGCTAGACTTCTGAACCAACCCAACGTGCGGCCTTAGTCGATGTTCTTAGACAAACGACTAAGTAAGCCTGAAATCCTTCTCCAGAAGGTCGAATACTTCTGATGCTCACAAACACAAGATCGTTCCAAGAGGAACCGAACAAAAGAGAAAGGCAACGAGAACAAAAGAAAGAACGCTCAAGAACGCGAAGAACACTACAAAGTGTTTTTAGAGTAAATGCCAAGTGTATTACTCAAATGATGGATGATACAAGTGAGGTGGGGAGGCCTCTATTTATAGTTGAATCCCCATACAATGAACGGACGAGATCGAATCACACTAACGGCCCAGATTGAAAGCCACCTACCAAATCTACACTAACTAAGGAAACTCTATCACTATGAAATTCTTTCCTTAAGTTTGTGTTTACATTGAGAGATATTCTTATCCCTTGGAATATTCCCCGGTAAGATGCCATCTATTAATTTACCGGGCTCAATGCATTTGGGCTTTCTTTCAGTCTCCAACGATCGGACCAAGTCTGGTGGTCTTCTTGGCAAGCCTAGAACCTCTTGGGTTGCTTGTTGCGCATCTGTCTCGGACCCAAATGTGCGGGCCGTGACAATAGCAGTAGACATTATTAGGAAAATAATTAATATAGGCGGCAAGGGATACATATTACCAACTTTGTCAAAAAAAGGGATATATATTACCAATTAATACATTGTATACGATATATAGAAACAAGTTATATACATATACATTATGAAAACCCAATTTATGTATATATATATATAAAAGGTAAATAAAGGTATTTTGGTAACATAATATATATGGTAAGGATAAATAATATAAAACATATAATAAATACACATACAACTACCATAATATATCATACATATGCTAAATAGCAAAAATCGAAGCAAACATCAACTATACCATACATTAAACTATACACTTATATATATATTATATATATATATACACGGCATGTCAAAGAAAAAACAAGTAAATATTATAATAGTACTATGTAACATAATACACAACAACCATAATATATACGCATACATTACAAATGTAAATACAAACAATAGATGTATTCAAATATACATACTAAATTTAAAGAAAAAACAAGGGGAAAGGAACCAAAACAACAATTACGCCATTGATCTCGAACTCAATCGGGCTAAAAGGGATGAAATTGCAAAGCATTAAAAACTATTAAGGACCACTAAGAGAATTGAACCATGCAGAGGGACTGCGGGTAAAATTTTAAAAGGGTGGAGGGGTTTAAAATGTATTTAACCCATTTTTAAAACATTGCCTCATATATAAGTTATATATTTTTTTGAAAACTCATTTTAACCCATTTTTTTAGAAAAAATAGAGCTACATGCTCTGAAATTTTCTCTCTGGTTCATTTATGAACCCAAAAGTCGGTCGTGATTCGCCGTCTCTGTCACGTCGGCTTGTCACCGGCTGCTGCTCGTCGCCGTCGATTAGTTATAAAAAAACAAATCTTTTGACTCCCTTTCCCACCAAATCTAACTTAAATTTTAAGAAATCAAACCTGGAATTCTCTTTTCCCTCTTAAATTGTACTCGAACCCCTAAAAAAGAATGATGTCATTCATCAGCACATCTCCCTCCACCACCATGCAAGGCGGCGATTGATAGACCAGAAAGGTAAAAATCAGATCCCTTCTCTTTTCGTTTTTTATTTGCTTTATTCAAAATAAGAAAGAAACTGAAATTACCTCTAAAAGAGAGTTTTTTATTGATTCCAAAATCTCATTTTACAAATGGATTGATTATATGCTTTTATCTAATTTTATTTGTATACATCAATAAGCAACAATAAATGAAAATAATGTGATTGATTCTTGATATGGTGTTTCCCTTCTTTTTTAATATTTTTTCCTTGCACGGTGATTGGGAGAGGACGGTGGCCGTACGGTGGCGGTGTGATCTTTGGCAGTGGCGCCATGTGGACGGAGGAGATGGAACGGGTCAGGCGTATGGGCTCGTGTTGGAGATGAAGCGTCGACAGTGGCTTTCATGCCCATGTGGGGAGTTTAGAGGTCTTTTTCTATCTTGAGTCTGGACCGTTGGATTAGATTTGATCTAACAGTTATAATTCAGCTGCGCATAAGGGGAAAAATATTATGGTTTGGTTATCATATTTAGTTTAGGTTTGGGCTTGGGTTGTATTGGGCTAATGGGTAATTTAAAGTGTAAATGAGTTTTAAATTATGTAAATAGACATGAAATTTTATTATTTAATTGAGCTTTTTTATCATTTTAATTAAGATATATATTTTTTACTTTAATAACAAATATAATAATAATACTAAATACTACTACTAATAATAATAATAAACAATAAAATTGAAATATAATAATAATATCAATATATACAACCCTAATAAAAACTAGTGATTATAGAGAAATAGAGTGACCAACATTGTTTTGATTAACTTCAAAATGTGATGAATTTTTCTAAAGCCTCATCCTTGGTATTTAAAAAGAGAACCCAAGTAAGTCTAGAGTAGTCATCGACTAAAACAAATGCATATAATTTTCCACCCAAACCCATTATTCTAATATGGCAAAAAAATCCATGTGGATCAATTGTAAAACTCTACTTGTACAAACATCATTAACAGGTTTGAAAGGAACTCTTTTATGTTTTCCTTTTGCACAAGCATCACAAATTTTGCCATATGAAACTTTATTTTTGGCAAACCTCTAACAAGATCATTTGAAATCAATTTTTCTAAAATACCCATGTTTGCATGCCCTAGTTTTCTATGCCATAACCATGAATCATGTTCATCTTTTGCAACAAAACATGCATTGGAAATATGAATGTCATCTAAATGCACCATGTAAATGTTTCCTATGTGATCACCAATAAGCACATTTTTGTTAGTTTCAATGTTGATAATTTTGCAACCATTTAAATCAAAAAACACATTGAAACCTTTATCACAAAGTTGGCTTATGCTCAAAAGATTATGCTTAAGACCGCAAACATATAAGACATTATCAATAAGGATAGAAGAGTGATTACCAATGGAACCAATTCCTTCAATGTGGCCTTTGGAGTTGTCACCAAATGTCATTACTCCTTCACTCTTTGGTTTTAGCTCCAAGAATCGACTCTTGTCATCGGTCATGTGACTCGAGCATCCACTATTAAGGTACCATGAATTTGCACTTGAAGCTTTGGCCTTGTGGTAATGCTCCCCCTACAAAAAAAATTACATCTTGATTTTTGGTACCCAAATCATTTTGGGTCCATGAGTATTAGCTCCCAAAATCTTGGTTCCCTTGGGAATCCAAGGAGCAATAGCACTAATGTCATTAAAAGTGACAAGTTCCTTAGGAACCCAATCACTCATAATCTTCTTACCATATAAGGGCTTTCGGACACCTTTTTGTTTGTATTCCCCAAAGCTTCTTTTCAGGTAGTTGGGTTTTGAAGAAGTTCCTTTTTCAAACTAGATTTCCCAATTTTGTTTAAAGAAGCTTTGAGATCACCAAATTCCCTTTGGTGATCATCATGAACTTTGGAGATAAGGTTGTGTAAATCTTAAATTTTCTTTTCAAAATCTCTTTGTTTTGTTTGTAAATCCAAAATCTTCTTCTCAAGTTCCAAGTTGGTTTTAGATAAGGAATCATTTTGATTTTTCAAATTTGAAATTGTTTTCTTGTTTTTCAAAAGGGATTCATTATACTTCTCCACAAAATCATCATATACCTCTTGCAACTCATCATAAGCTTCTTGAAGTTCATCAAATGTAAAATCAAAAGTAGATGAGTTAGAGGTTACCTTAGGATCCTCTTCTAGTGCCATGAGACAAAGATTGACTAATTTTTGCTCCTCTACATCAGATGATTCATCATCACTCCAAGTAGCAACATGAGCCTTAATCTTCTTCTTTTTCTTCCCGAAGCTCTTCTTTCTTAGATGGGGACACTCAAACTTGATATGCCCTGATTTCTTGCACTCATAGCAAACTATTGGATCATTCTCTTCCTCTTTGTTCTTGTTCTTGAAATCCCCTCTCCGATGGAACTTTCTTCCTTGGTTGGATTTCATAAATTGAGTGAACCTTTTGGCTAGCATAGCCAATTTTTCATCTTCCTCCTCACTAGAATTGCTCTCTTCTTGTGAATCTTTAAGAGCAATTCCTATTTTCTTCTTCTTCACTTCTTTCTTCTCTATCATTTTCTCTTCCTTCTTCTCTTTCTTTCTGCATTATCTCATGAGTGAGAAGAGACCTCATAAGAGCATCGAGCTTCAAGGTCTTGATTCTTGGCTTCTAAGATAACGAACCTCTTTTCATCCCATGACTTGAGAAGATAGTAGATGAGCTTCTAAACAAGCTTGTATTTCAGAATGACTTCTCCAAAACCCTTAAGCCCATTGATGATTATGGAGAATCTATCAAACATCTTGGTGATGTCCTCATCCGGTTCCATTTTGAAGTTCTCATAACTCACGTTAAGGAGTCCAATCTTGGTCTCCTTGACATTGTTGGTGCCCTCGTATATAAATTCGAGCTTGTCCCATATCTCCTTTGCACTTGTGCAAGAAGATATCTTCAAATACTCATCTGGTCCAAGAGTGTAAAAAAACATGTGCATTGCTTTGTCGTTTACTTGCAACTTCCTCTGATCTTCATCGGTCATCTCTTGCTTGGACTTGGGAATGAGCCGGTCTCTTTCTCTCTTCACCGGAATGGCCAGCCCATCTTCTACTACATCCTAAAAGAGGTAGTCCTTGGATTTGATGAACAACCTCATACGATTCTTCCAATAAGGATAGTTATCCCTATTGAAATAAAGTGGTTTAAAGTTGGATTGAGACTCGTAAAGGTTGTTCCAAGAAGTAAAGGTCATGGCTTGTTTGTTGATTGATCAAAACTGTTTCAGATCGAATCAAGAGGATGTTAATCCTTCCAATGAGTGTGGATCTAATTTCAATTATTAAGATGATAAATCAATGGAATATGGCAAAGAGAAGGTGAATTGGAAATTTAAAAAATGAAGGGAAGCAAATTGGAAAGATAGAAAAATGGGACACACGAGATTTATAGTGGTTCAACCTTCTAACAAGGTTTACATCCACTATCTTAGCTACCCACTAAGGATTTTTCCAAATTCACGAAGAATTTCTTTCCTTTTTCTAGGCTTAAGAGGAAACCTTTACATAATCAAAGCTTTATAAAACACTCTTTTACGAGAAAAGAAAAAGCAAACTGAGAAATCCTCTCAAAGGTAAATGTTTACCCAATTACAAAGCTCACTCAAACCCAAAACTTGAATTAAAAGATTACAAATATGCTCTCTCAAGTGGGTTACAAGATTTGACTCTAATAGGCTCAAAGATTGTTGGATTTTTGCTTGAATGCTTAAGACTTGTTCAATTGTTGTTGTTGTAGCTTTGGAGACTTGATTATATATCCCCTCATTGATTTCTAACCGTTTGGGTAGTTGAGATCATCAATATAGCCATCGAGCTGCATTTTCCCGTAATAAATATTATCTGCCAACCCTAGGTATCGGTACATGAGCTTCTATATCGGTACATGCTATAGGAAGAAAGAGTTGTTTTACAAAGAGGTATCGATACGCGAGAAAACGTATCGGTACGAAGAGTGTATTTTACAAAAGGGTATCGGTATGGTCTAAGCCGTATCGGTACCAATTTCGCTCACTAGAATCTAAGAAAGTTGAGAATATAAAATAGTATCGATACGCCTAAGAGGGTATCGGTACGCTATAACAACTTTCAAATTTATGGTTCCAATAAACTGACAAGGCAACAGTAAAAAATTATTACAAAAGACTTTCAAAATCTTAACACCTCGTATCAGAATGCAGTATCAGTACGCATAAAGTTGTACCGATACTCAAAGGCCAATATGGTTCCCGGGTTGAATGGTGTACCGATACGGCTACACGCGTATCGGTACCCAATAGCCATTATGTATAAAAACGTTTTCCAGTAACAAAAATCTGTATCGATACGACTAAGAGCGTATCGATATTCCTGGACCAAATTTGGCTATTTGAGTACCAAAAACACTTAGAAAATATTTGGGGTTTTATTTTTTGTCTTAGAAATAATTTGAAGTTCGAATCCTTGTCATTTTGCGAGTCTTTTTGAGTACTTAAAAATTTATCCAATTTTACAAATTTTTCCTTGAAATCCTTGTTATATCAAAATCAAATATTAGTTTTACACATATGCAGAGGCAAAAGCTAGCAATACTTTGAATGAAGTCAACTTAGCAACTGGTGAGATTGTATCAACATAATCGATCCATTCAATTTGAGTAAAACCTTTGGCCTCCAAACAAGCCTTGTGCCTATCAACTGTGCCATCAACTTTGTATTTCACCTGATATACCCACTTGCAATCTATGGCTTGTTTACCTTCTGGAAGAAGAACTATAGACCAAGTGTGAAGGACCTCCAAAATAACATAGAGAACAAGAACGCATAGGCTTAACTGAAACTAACTCATCCCAAATGATTTTCAACTGAGTATAATAAGTACTCACCGTCATTGAACCTTGAGTTAACTCGTTGAGCAAGTTTATAGAGCTTGGTCTGTCTGAAGGTACAAGATCGAGCTAATTATTTAACCAGTACAAAATATTCTATCACCGAAACTTAACCCCGACTAGACCGATTTTTGGGGTGTGACAACTATGACTGTTGCAGTTAACTAGAGAATTCAAAATCTGTTCTCCTGGATAGAGCACCAGCTACTACATTGGTTTTCCCCTTCCTATACTGTATAGCATAATTCAACCCCAACAATTAGTTATACACTTTTTCTGGATTATTGTGGAGATCTTTTGGTCCAAAAAATACTTCAGAGCTTCATGATCAGTCTTGATTATGAACTGATTTCCCTTCAAGTAGTGCCTCTATTTGGTCACTGCCATTAGGATGGCCAAATACTCATTTTTTATATATTGACAAGCCTGCCTCCTTTGGTCCCAAGGCATTGCTTAAATAAGCAATGGATCTTCCATCTTGAGATAGCACAGCTCTTACCCTTTTGGCATTAGCATCAGTTTCCAAATAAAAGACCTTTTCAAAGTTTGGTAGTCCTAAGATAAGAGCTTTACACATGGCCTCTTTGAGCCTTTCAAATGCTTCCTCTGATTCTGTGCTCCATTGGAATCCATCTTTCCTTAGCATGTTTGATAAAGGGTTTGCTAATCTCCCCATACCCTTTTATAAACTTTCTGTAGTACCCAGTCAGACCCAAAAATCCTTTCAAGGATTTCAAGTTTTTGGCATTGGCCATTCCTTCATGGCTGCTACTTTAGAAGGGTCAGTAGATACACTTTTTGAGAATATAATGTGTCCTAAATACTCCACTTGCCTCTACCCAAAGAAGTATTTAGTCTTCTTGGCAAACAACTGATTTTCCTTGAGCACCCTCAGAACCTCAATGAGGTGTTTCACATGAGTATTCAAGTCTAGGCTGTAAACTAGGATATCATCAAAGAAAACTAACACAAATTTTCTTAGATAAGGCCCAAACACCTCATTCATTAGAGCTTGAAAGGTGGCATGGGCATTAGTGAGCCCAAAAAGCATCACTTTAAATTCAAAGTGACCATGGTGAGTTCTAAATGTTGTCTTATGGACATCTTCCTTTTTAATTCTTATTTGCTAGTAGCCAGACCTGAGGTCTATCTTTGAAAAGCATTCAACCTCCATAAGTTTATCTAGTAAATCTTCAACCACTAGAATTCGAAACTTGTCATTCTTAGTCATGTCATTCAACTGCCTGTAATCAACACACATCCTATATGTCCCATCTTTTTTCTTCACTAGAAGGCATAGTGCTACAAAGGAACTTTTACTGGTTTGAATAATTAAAGACTTCAACATTTTTGTCACTTGTTTCTCCAGTTCAGCCATTTTTGTCACTTGTTTCTCCAGTTCAGCCTTTTGGTGGTAGGGAAATCTGTAGGGCCTTAGGTTAATGCCTGTGAGCCTGCCTTCAAGTTGATGGCATGATCATGTGTCCTAACTGGAGGCATACCCTTTGGCTCATCAAATACTGTCTGATATTCTTCCAAAAGTGGCTGCAGAACAATAGGAACACTGGATTTTTTTGCTTTCACACTTGGGAGATATAATTTTCCTTGAACATTAGGATTCTTCTCTCTTACCCTTTACATCTTCTTTCCTGAAATTACCTTCAAGGTTGTTTCCTTTCCACCTCCTTGTAACACTATGATTTTCTCCCTTGCACAAAACTTAGTGTCATCTCTTTGAAGTCCATCACAATTGGACTAAATCTCCTCATCCAATCCACTCCCAAAACCATGTAACTTCCTCCCATGTCAAGAACTCTGAAATCATGGTCAAACACATGTCCTTGCATCTTCCAAGTTAATTGGTTGCTTTTGGCCATACTGTAAAGCTTCTTACTATTGGCTACTGTGATTGAAAATGGGTGTGTTTGCTCTACTTCCACTCATTCTTTAGCCCACATAGGAGTTATGAAACTGTAGGTACTCCCACTGCCCACAAGAATGCTGAGGGTTTTGCCTTTAATGGTTCCTGGAATTCTGAGGGTATTATATCCCACATTTCCAGTTAAGGCATTAATGGATATCTCCAAGCTATCTTCTCCTTAGTTTACTGTTCCTTCAAGGTCGTTATCTTCCTTTTCTTCCATGTCTAGCTCTATATCATCTACTGATTCTATTATTTCTTCTTCTTCCATTGAATTCAAGGTCTTCTGTTTGCATTGATGTCCTGGGCTAAACTTGTCCTCGTATCTGAGACGCAAGTTATATGCTCTCTTGTAATCTAGCAAGGACTGTTTGTTGGATAGCAAGTTCTGGGAAGTTTTTGCATTCTGAGTAGTCTGGTAAGTCCTCTGAGCAGTATTTTGGAGTGTGGTTTCACTCTTAATCTGGTACCTCTATCTATTGTGCTCAACTTCCATTGCAAGTAGGGGTTAAGCTGCAACATAAAGGGTCTTAGTTTCTCAAATTTTTCTTGGTATTCCTCCACTGAGCCCTTTTGTAACAACTTGTTAAACTCTACTATGACATCTGCACAATTCTTATCATCAAAATGATGGCATATATCTGCCACGAACTCATGCCATAGTACCCTATGTTTTCGCATCACATAGTCATCAAACCACACCTCTACCTTGCCTGTCAAATACATAGCTGCCATTTCTAATCTTTGATTTTCTGGAATTCCAAAGATAGAAAAATACTTCTCGCATTTTTTAACCCATCCTCTGGGGTTATTTCCCTCAAATTTTGGGAAATCAATCTTAGGCCTAGGGAGATAGCTAGCCTGTTGATTGTTTGAGTCCCTCCCCCACACATTTGTTTTCTTAAGTTCAAAAGTGTTTATGTGATCAGTAACCTTACCTCCCAACTTAAGTTTCTGGTCATTGCAAGTGGTCTCTTGGCTCCCTCCAACCCCAAATTCAGTAGCCAAGGGTGTTGCCCTAGGTGGTTTCGCAGCCAGTACCCCTGGTTCTGTTGGCTTGAAGGAACATCTCTCTTGTTTATCAATGATGGTTACTTGCAAGGGTTTCTTCCCTTCAGTTTTGGTTTGGTCTTTCTCTGTCCTTGGTGGTTCTCCTTTGCTGGAAGGAGTTTGTATTTCATCAGCTCTCTTGGACAACACGGCCAGAATCCTCTCCAAATAACCTTTATTTTTTATTTTTTACAGCTCTAGGGCGTTCATCTTGTCTTCCATAATTTTCAGGGCCTTCACTCCGTCTTCCATAATCTTGCCTTTCCCGTCTTGTCTCACTGGAGTGATTGTCGCACTGGTAGCTTCCTTCTCCAAGTCCACTAGTGGGTCATTTTTTTTGGTTTCTACCATTTTTTTGATTTTTTTTTTTTACTTTTCCAGCTTAAAAAGTTGGATCTTTATAAGCTCTGATTACCAATTTGTAACGTTTGTAATAGAAAGAACCAAGAAAATGAGATTTCAAAAGAGAAAATAGAAGATTTCAAAAAGGTGAGAGCTTGATATTTTCATTCATAGTTTCTTCTTTGGAATACGACCATAATATAAACTAAAGGACACCTTAATCTGACATTCTACTGTTACAATACTGTAAATTAAAATGACAATAACAGGAAGATAATAATCCCCTATGCTCGAGCTCATGTGGTAGTTTGGGTCTCTTCCTCGATTAGGCTTGTAACTTCCAGATGCACGTCTAGACCCGCCCCATTTGATCTGGTATATTCAATCACGTGCTTGCTTAAAGGCTCACGAGCCTCTATTGATAATAGGCCATGTGAAACATTGTCGCACCCCTCCTCAAAATTCAAGCTTCGATTTGGCTCAATCGACTGTCTCATTTCACCAATTCCTCTCCAAGCCCTAATATCTCCTTGTCTGGCTCCAACTTCCCCAATTGCACATTAAAACTCATGACAATCTGATCGCCACCAGCATCATCAACATCTACGACCTTAGTTTTGAGCATGAATTTCATCTTCTACTTCTCGAGTGAAAGTTGGAATTGCTTGCGGATGAAATGAGGTTTTAGGTGAAGATGCCGATGAAGTGGAAAGAGATGATATTGAAAATGAGGTTTTAAATGAATAAACAGTGGTCTAAAGTTGGAGAAGAAGATGAACGGTTCTTGTTTTTTAATTTTAGGAGCTAGATTGAATAAATATAAAATTTGAGAGATTTAACATGTCATTTACCTATTTTTATTAAATTCATTCAATTTTTTTTTATCAAAAAAGCCACATGGCTCAATTTAATTAGACTAATTTTTTTAAACGGACATTAGATAAGAGGGGCCAATAAATATCACAATTTTTAATTTAAGGGATAAAACGTCTTAAAAAATACTTAAAAAGGCTGTTGAGAAAAAATATATAATTTAAAGGGCAAATGAGTAAATAAACTTAAACTTATTGTTAGACATATAGAACGACAAAGAAAAGTACAAATTTATTCTGTAAAATTTAAAATTTATTATTTTGTAATATTTAAAGGTCGAGGGAAACTTAAAATAGTTTACTTTCCATTTTTTAAACTTCATCTAAATACAAAATTTACACTTCGCAGACTCAAACTGTGTTGTTGTTCCAGAATTCCCTCAAATGAAACTCAATCTCTTGTTAAACGCAAACCCCGCATCGAATTCTTTCCTCCAATTCCTTTCTTTTCCTTCCAAGGCAAAATCCCAAATTTCCTTGTTGAAATCACCTTCTTCTTCTATTGTCCCGCGTTGTTCTTCCGCTCCTTGTACCAATTCAACCACAAATGAGTGCAGTTTGGAGTCCAATGGATTGCCCCAGGCGCCAAAATCTAGTCTTGTGGAAGAATATAACGAGAACCACAACGTGGGAATTGGTAATCCAATTGTTCCCAATTTTATTTCAACTCAGAAGATGAGTTTGAGTGATCAAGCTTTCTATCTGCTCGCTTTTGTTTTTTGTACGGTATGGTTTTAAGGCTTTTCAGGTTATTGTGTGCTTTGGGTACTTATTGTTTTTGGCTTGTTCTGTCTCTCTGTGGGTGTTTTCTATTTTATGGAATTTTCACGTGTGTGCGATTACTTGAATGATAAACTTGCTCTGTTTCGGATTTTCATTGCTTGGAAACTGTGGTTAATTGATTTTCATAATAGATTTGATTTCTGTAAATGGATCGTTCTTTAAGGTTTTGATATTATTTGGTGCTTATTTGAGGTTTTTTAATGATAGTTCTTGGTTTAGGCATGTTTTATGTGAGTTCTTTGTATTGCATAATGGATATTTTTTCAAGTTTGGTAGGAATCAATTGTTTGCATGTAGCTTTGCCAATATATTTAAAATTGGTGATGTTTGATAATGTTGGAATACTAACTTGGTAAGAGTTCTGACTCGAAACCCTCATAAAAAAATTTAGAAAAATTGAACATACCCGTACCTATACTCAAACCTATGTTATAGTAACATAAGGTATGGAAAATTCTTTTTTTCTTAATTTTTTCATTGCTTTGACTTCGAGGGTATTGTTTCCTGGTTATTAAGTGCTTGCCTTATACAGTTGTTTGTTGTTTTAGTATTGATTGGAAGAAGAATTTGAAGAAACTTCTTATATTAAGGTTTTGTGATGTAGGAAGTTTGAAATGATGTCATATCTTTATGTGTTTGTTGATTATAGCTTATTATAGTCTTGGTAGGTTCTTGCAGTTGTCGGATGCTCGGATGCTTATGGTATTTGAAGTATTTGTCGGACAATTTTGATTTGTGCAGTTTTCTTTGGCTTGTAATTGCAAATAGGCAGTGGTAGAAATTTAAGTGTTGAGCATTGGAAGTATTTCATTTTGAATTCTTTACGATATCTTCTTTAAGCTTTTGTATTAAAGACTAAGTTTGGTATTGTGATTTTCATTTTTTCCCCTTCTTTTTCCTCCGATTATCAATCTCTTGTATACATGCAGGCTTCTGTGGCGTTTACAAGTCTGGTCATTGCAGCTGTTCCAACACTCTTTGTAAGTTTCCCGATCTCATATTTGAAACTTTATCATAGATGTGATACAATAGGCAATCTATTCACCTTTTCACATACAAATCGAATTTGTCATTTTCTTTTCATGTTATGAATGTGACCTGACTTGATAATGGCTGTAATGCATAATGAACAATAATGATATAATGCATGATTTCACTCATGGCTTTTTTGAGATATGAACCGTTAATACTGACAAGTTAGTTCATGTTTGTTCATCCTGATTTTGGTATATGCCTTCTAAACACAGTTTTAAAATACCTGTACGTGATCTTTAGGAAGTCTATATCAGCCTTAATCAGAAGAAAGGAATGCTTTAGTCGGGATAAAATTGATCTTAAGTTTTCATCTGATATAATTAGGCTTACTTTGCATTTGATAATTGTTACAGTTATTTTGTTTTTTTGCCTGCGGCAGGCAATGAGAAGAGCTGCTGTTTCGCTTTCCAAGCTTGCAGATACAGCTCGAGAGGAACTTCCCAGTACAATGGCTGCAATTAGGCTTTCGGGCATGGAGATCAGTGATCTTATACTGGAACTAAGTGATTTAAGGTGACAATTAAATCGTATTTTCATCTTTTGTTGCATAGTCATGCATTATGTTGTTCCCAGTCTATTTTTCTTGAAGTATGCAGAATCCATGTCCGACACCCCTTGTCAACACAAATCTGGATTTGCATACACGAATATGATCTTCCAAGGATCCTCAAATATATGAAAAATTTAGAAAAATCTATTTGGGAGACAGGATATTATAGTCTATAGATGTAATGACCTCTAGAATGAACAATATGACATCGACTTTTGATCTTTCCGTTCATTTTCCAATGTCACAAAAGTATGATGTTTTGGTTTGCACTTGACTCTCAGCCAAGAGATTACTGATGGCGTCAACAAATCAACTCAATCCGTGCAGGCCGCCGAAGCCGGGATTCGGCAGATAGGTTCACTTGCTCAGCAGCAGACCATGTGTAAGTTCAAAACTTGCTCTTGAACCATCCCCATCCCCTGCAGCCGGCCTAACATAAAGTCTAGTTATTGATTTCAACTTTTTTCTTTATTCCCATTTCCTCTTTATTCAGCAATGATTCAAGAACGGGCTAGTTTGCCAATCATCTCTATACAACCCGTTGTGGCCGGGGCTGCCAAAAAAACTTCTCATGCCGTCAGCCAGGCCACAAAGACGATCATGAATATCATTTATCGTGGAGAATCTGGATTGGAGACTGACGAAGATAGTGGCATTGATCGAGTCGAAATATAAGGAGTCCATTGCTTATCAACATTGATGGACGGCTGATGGTCTGTGTACTAAGATAAAGAACTAAGACATGGGACAAAAGTTGTTTAATCTTCCGACGGCATATATATCAGAAAACTTAGTCTTAATTATGTTGCATATAACTATTCAAAAACAAATATGTTGCATAAAATTTATGAAATATAAAGTGGATCCTGTGAGATGTATATTATTCAGGCATCAAAGAAGCTTCCATAAGATAATAAACTTGCAGAGGATGTCACATCTTCCTCTTTACACACATGTATATACATATGTATATGTATATATAGTAATTGACATAATCTTCCGGTTCTTATGAGGGAAAAGAAGTCAAGTGTTTCCTCTTTTCGAAAGTGATTCATTTGATCTTCACTGTCTCCCAATCTGATCTTAAACACAAAGAGTGAAGCATATCCGGATTCTCTGATGAATCACAAACATGGTCTAATGACGAAAATAGCTGTCCTAATTACCATCTTTATTTTGTATCATGCATTGGTTTTCATGTACAACTGCACAAACCAAGTATTTCAAAGCCTCTGCATTCACAATCCAAGTTCTTTTATACGTGTCAAGCTGAAACCACTACCATCGACCTTTACTGTGCCGTTGCCGATGTACCGATCTCTTCCCTCATTTCCTGCATCACAAGTTATCTTCCATTATATGTCTGAATTAATCCGGACTAATCCTGCATTAACAGATGGAGTTTTTTTTATATATATAAACAATGAAGGGATTGAATGTAAAAGTAACCAGACCTTTTCAGCCTTGGTCTTTTTCCAAGCTTTCTCTAGCTCATCGAAAACAACATCAATAGGTGGTCGGCCTCTACTTGATTTGGCAACACAAAGTACTGCAATATTCAGAATGGCTTCGAAATCTTTCCTGTTGAGATCCCCGTGAAGCCTCGGATCTTCAAAATCCGTAAATGGACGTTTTCCCATGCTCACATCCATTGCCTGCATCAAATTCATATTGGTTAGCATCTTTATATTCCGGATTAAAATGACTGTTACTATCGCGATCAATATCGGACTACGTACTTTTCGTGTAAGTTGTTCGCTGGCATCAAGATCCAACTCGATAACTTTCTGCCCGGATAGAAGTTGCAAGGCTACAATGCCAAAGCTGTATATATCACTGGCACAGGTTAGCTTTGCATTGGTCATATATTCTGGATCCATATAACCTATAGTTCCTCTCACATCTGTGAACACTTTGCTTTCCTCTATTCCCAGCATCTTTGCCAGCCCAAAATCCGAGAGTTTGGGCTCCAAATCTTCAGTCAAGAGGATGTTTGTGAGCTATAACACAAGCATTCAGCATTAGGAACAATTATTCGAATAATCGGTTCGTAGACTGTTGCTCGCACTCCTCGAGTGTCGGATACAAGTATTTTAAGAGAATATCAAAGATCAGAGCAACAATTACCTTAATATCTCTGTGCACAATGCATCCATCAATGTAACTATGGAGATACCTCAGCCCAAGTGCACAGTCTCTTAGGATCTTAACTCTTCTTTCCCATGTCAAGACGCAGTCTTTCCCTGAAAATGAAACTTAATTAGTCAGGTAAGTTCATAATTCTCGATCTTAAAAGGTGACATTCAACAGATTTTCGACTCGAATCCAAGCATCTGTAATGCCACTGCCCTTCTTAAAGCTTGAACACTGCAATTTGGGGTCGAAAATAGCAAATTACTGAAAGAACAAGCAACATGTAATGGTCTCAAGAAAGAAATTACTTAGGAGATGCTGAGATAGGTTCCCCGCGTGACAATACTCCAAGACCAAGTATTGCTCGTCGCCTTCGACACAGCAACCAAGCAAAGAAACGAGGTTCGGATGTCGAATCCGGGAAAGACCAGCAACTTCACTAGCGAAAGTATCCAAAGAGTTGCCTTTCTTTATCTCCTTAATGGCTACAACTTGTCCACTAGGCAACCTGCCTTCGTAAACTTCGCCGGCACTCCCTCGGCCTAAACTCTTCCGTCTATTGTTAATGCTTATAGCTTTCTCAATCTCAGCCTTTGAAAACCTGTAGAGACCAGACCAGGTATTGTAGTCTTTTAATGGCATTGGTTTCGGAAGCTTTTTTTTGCTCTTGCCCTTCTTTAAGGCCACAAATTTTACCAAGACTAGGATCAAAATCAGCACCGTGACCGCTACAAAGACCGCGAGAAGTGCTTTTGCCAGGGACCCTAAAAAGGATTTCAGTGAGCATTTACAAGTTTTTCAGTGGCAGCTCAAACCAGGGGATTAAAGTAGACACTATTTTACGGTTTCAGCTTTCTCCACATTCATCCTGGATATTTACTGAAACCGTGACCGCAATTTAAATCCTTGGCTAAAACAGCAGCAAGAGATGGAGATAAGCAATTCAACTTACTTTTGAGTTTGATGTAGCTTGGATCTGTTAGGCAAACAAAGGCTCAAAGTCAGGATTAGTGAAACTTGAACTTATATTACTCAACTAGAGTGTGAGTGTCAGATACAAGTATGTATCTGAAACAGGTATGTTGTCCAAAACTGTCTCAGACACAGATGTTGGACAAGGAAACTTCAAGAAAAATGAAAAGTCGGAATAACATAGGTGAAAAAGAGTTCTAAATAAGTTACGGTCCTTACCAAAAACATCTAAAGTGGACATACAGCTAAACAAATTTGCACCAAAAGAGCTATCGGTGACATTCGCAGCAGAAACCGAAAGAACAGCAGCTAGATTACATAATGTTCTTTCAGTACTATAAGTCTGTACTTGTAATAGTTGCAATAGAAAACCAGCCAGGCTTGCTATGGCATCGGTGCAGTTTCTGCAGGAGCTTTGAAATGAAGAACTCAAGTTAGAACATAACTTTACTACTTCCGAGTACCGTGGACTGCCTTGAATTTGTGACAGAGTTAAACTTGTACACTGCAAAGAACTGCCCGAGTAAAAATTGCCGAATCCACAAGAATCTATGGAAACCGATTGCTGTGATGGAAATGGAGAATTGCATTGTTTCCATGAATCTTGTCCAATGAAGATGGCACTGTCTGGTGTTTGATTAGCTCGAACAGCAAGAGCTTGAGAGAAGGCATTCAGGGCGTTTCGACAGCAAAGGTGTGAAGATATCCCGCCCCACAAGATGTCTTTCCCATTGATACCACTACAGTCACCACTTGGTAGGTAAGGGTATGAAGTGAAATTCAAGGTACAGTCTGCAAACCACAGGAAAATTGTTAGACTACAGCCAGGGACACATTTTCAATCGCGTCTATCACAGTCGGTTACAATTAATATCGACAGTTGCAGTCGCATCAAACAGAAGATTTGAAATGAACCTGCAAGTGAAGGAGAAGCAAAGGCAATGAAAATGAAGCAGTAAATGCAGAAGGTGGTGGCAAGTTTCAGCCATGGATGAAGTGTTGTCATCTCCTTTTTTCTTCTATGGTAAACCCTTAAAGGCTTTACACCATGGAGGGAGATAGAATTCAAATATTTACAAATATGTAAAAGAGAGGAGAAGAAGCTGAAAATTTTCCATTGGAGAACATCCAGTTCTTCATTCACACGCACATTGTTGTCCTAGTGATTATCATTTAAAAAGCTGGATATTCTTTTATGGTAGCTGGAACCTTGAAATTCACACCACCTAAGCATTCAATCTCTATCTTGCAATTTTTAACACATATACACACACTTTAAATCCATGGAAATTGCGGTTTAAGGTGGTGAAGAACAAAGTTTTCCTTGAAATCAACTCCCATTTGAAGATATATTCAACACAGTAAATCCAAGCATAGAATCTTAAATAATATCGCTGATGCGAGAAAAACATAATGGATATGGTTTTGTTAGCCGATTCCGAGGCCAATGTCGGACACAAAATCACGTCTCATAAAAGTATAGTTTATAAGAATTTTCTTGAAATCCAAACATAAAGTTCATACTCAAAAGATATGTTACACAAAGTAATAATTTTCTCCCGCATTGATGATTGGACCTCATGTTTTTTCGATAAAAAACCTTATGTTCCAAATATTGCATCAAGAAGTTGGCATTTGAATATATATCATATGGCTTATATGTGAACGGGGGGGGGGGAGTTACATTCAAAATTGGGGTGATTTGATCCCACTTAATTTGTTGGGTATGAGATTTTCAAGGAGTTTGTAAGAGTTGAATCCAAATTCCGGTAGGATTTAGTTTAAACTAGTATTTTTTTCCAGCAAATCTTGTTTACTTTACATTAATTAAAGTAGGAAACCTATGTTGAATAGAATTATTTTCTATTCAAGTTTTTTGTAATCAAGTAACATATTCCTATAAATAGATATTAGGGATTAGGGTTTAGATATAATATTAGATACAAGTAAAATACTTTTTACAGAGCATTAAGACGCAAACTACTTGTAATCTCCTCTTCATCATAGTGAAGGTTCTCATCCTCTACCCGTGGCTTTTTTCTTTTGTGTTTTTTCACATAAATTTTGGTGTTATTTATTTTCTTGTTTTGTTTAAGTCACCATCTTCGTTTGATCTGCCGTTATCGTTTTTCGTCGATATATCCCCGGTATAACAAATTGGTATTAGAGCGTCATGTTACTCATCCTTGCCATGGTAATGACGATGACTAAGTATCATATTTCGTTGTTGAATCGCAACACCATATTCTCGTTATGGCAGGTGAAGGTTCGAGATGTTCTTACACAAATTGATTTAGATGATGCATTGGAAGGGTTTGATAAGACGCTAAAAGAATGGTAGGATACATAAAAGCTTTGTAAAGATCGTAAAGCCGCATCCTAAATTCGTTTGCACTTATCAAACAATATTTTGTAAGATGTGTTGGTAAGATTACTACAAAATCAAACTGTTAGCACTGACAAGATAATATAAATCAAATAAAGAGACAGATTAATAAATCGTGTCGTGGTATAAACCACTGCCTTAGAAATGATTTTGCCTCGATATGTGTAATCGCTGCAGCAGGCGGTCGTCCCCCGAGGTTAACACGATAGCTTCGATAACCGTACACCTAAAGATCAGAGTGGACAATGGTGGAATTGCACTTTTCACAGAAAGAATAAAAGAGAGAGTTGAAAACCGAGAGTTTAAGATCCCTAGAATTCTAAAAAACTTTTTCTATTTATAGGCTGTATACCAGAGGCTAAATAAAACAAATAGAATCAATCTTAAACATTGATTTTCGTATTAATCGCCTGGTCAAATTGCTAGAATTACTCCATATGTTAATTAGGTGATAAGAATCAGAAGTTCATCCGCAAATCAATTCTGATTTTATTCTAATTAAGAGATAATTCACAACTGATTAAATCGCCTTAAATTAGGTTTAGAAAACAAGTCTAAAGAAATTATTCCGAAATTTCTCCAAAAAGATAGAATGCGCACGGACGTGTCAAAGACACGTGTTACCACGACCACAACCACGAACTGAGCCGGCCGGCGGCGGCGCGCGTGTGTGAAAGAGTTGTTTAACCACATTCAACAAGTGAGGGTAGGGAAGACTCTTTATATACCCTTCCCAAGGGATGTGCCCTCCCAATGTGGGATACATATAACCAACATTCCCCCACAAATTTGGAAGAAGTTCTTTAAAAGACAAATTTTATTAAAACCGAGAGAAGAGAAATTGCGAGATTAGATGCTTAAGAACTAGTGAACATATCTTGAACTAGTACATAGTGATAATGAGTAATTCTTCTCTTAGATAAGTGAACGAATCTTGAACTTTCTAATATTAGGGTGAACTCATAACACACAACTAACCTCTTCACCCACCGAAGTCCTTGATGTGTCTACGAAGAGTATATACAAATGTGTATATATGTGTAGCCCTATTTTCTTAGAATTCTAGTAAGTTTACTAGAAAAAATGGCCCAACGTTTTTTTATAGAAGATGGCTTAATCCTTCTCACTTATGTAGGTTATTTCATCAAGTCTGTCTCTCTAGGACCACCCAAATCAAGGGCTATGAAATAATTAAGAGCCTTTTATAATACCTCAACCTCACAAAGGGTAAGGTGATTTTCTTCAAGTTCACTTTAAATGAACCACCCAAACTCTGGGATAAGAAATAATTAAGAATAAATATCCAACCTCATTAGTCGGTGAATTCAATAAGTCATTCTCTCTGGGAACACCCAAACTCTTGGGTTTGAATTCATTAAGAGTTTTAAGAAAACTCATCCTTTCTAGCGGTAAGTTCACCTAGTCCTATCGCGATTAGGACTACCCACTTAACATTGGGTTATGAACTTATTAAGAATAAGTATTCAACCCGAAATCAGTAAATTCATCAAGTCTTTCTCACTAAAACCACCCAAAGCCTGACCTATGAATTTATTAAGAGCAGTTAAGCCCATCTTGTGCATGTACATTGTTCATCATAGGGATAGGTAACTAAAATGTACACTATGAGTCTTTCCATGGTTTCGTTTGACCACATTGAACTTAGATAACTAAGTTGGGTATCCACCATGAATTCCTCAAACAATGAGATTTAGACCCATCCCCTTCGACAAATCTAGAACCAATTCCTGACTTAACCCTTTAGTAAGTAGATTAGCAAGGTTCTTCTCCGACTTCACATACTCTAAAGAGAGTACTCCGTTCCTTATTAAATGTTTTACAGATTCACGTCTTATGCGAATATGTCTCTTCTTACCATTGCAAGCTTGGTTTTGAGCCACATATATCATAGTTTGTGAATCACACAATAAGGACACCAGAGGAGTCAGTTTTTCCCACAAAGGTATTTTTGCCAATAGATTTCTAAGCCACTCAGCTTCTTGCCCAGTTAAGTCAAGAGCAATAAACTCTGACTCCACGGTAGAATGAGCGATACAAGTTTGCCTAGCATACTTCTATGAGATCGTTGTGCCACCTAAGGTAAAGACATACCCACTGGTAGAGCTTACTTCATCATTATCAGCATCCCAGTTGGCGTCATAATATCTTTCTAATACTGAAAGATAGCCAACAAAATTGAGTTTCCAATCCATAGTACCCTTAAAATACTTAAGTAAGCGTCTGAGAGCAATCTAGTGTTCATCACTAGGATTATGGGTATATCTACTCAACCTACTCATAACATAGGCAATATCAGGCCGTGTATAGTTCATTAAGAACATAAGGCTTCCAATGATTTTGGCATACTCTATTTGGGAAACACTACTTCCTTTATTTTTCAAAAGTCGTATACTAGAATCATAAGGAGTTCTAATAGGGATAACATTAAAACTGTAAAATTTCTTTAACACCTTATCAATATAGTGTGTTTAGTTCAAAGAAAATCCTTTTCTAGATTTGGTAACTTTAATTCCTAAGATCACATCAACCTCTTTTAAATCTATCTTCTCAAATTTGGTGGACCAGAAATTTTTTGTTTTGTTAATGGATTCAATGTCGGTACTAAATATCAACATGTCATCAACATACAAACTTATGATAACATATTTAGTTCCAAACATTTTTAATACACGTATGCATCCACTCCATTCACAATAAAACCAAAACTCAGAATGGTTTTGTGAAATTTCTCATACCATTGTTTTGGAGCTTGTTTAAGGCCATAAAGAGGCTTTTTAAGTCTACACACCTTGCCTTCCATTCCAGGTGTCTCAAAACCTAGTGGTTGCTCTATATAGATCTCATCGTCTAGATCTCCATTAAAAATGTAGTTTTTACATCCATTTGATGTACGTGCAACTTATGAATTGACACTATCGCAAACAAGACACAAATCGTTGAGATTTTTGTGACAGGAGAGTAGTTGTCAAAGAAGTCTATACCAAACTTCTGAGTAAACCCTTTGACTACTAGTCTTGCCTTATATTTCTTGATTAACCTATCGGGTCTAAGTTTCTTTATGAAAACCCACTTATAGTTGATAAGTCTAAATCCTCTTGGTAATTCAACCAACTCTCACGTGTGATTAGACATTATTGACTCTAGTTCATCATTTATTGCAACTTTCCAGAAACTAGCGTCAATTAAATTTATAGCTTCATCATACGACTTTGGATCTTAATCTAAAAGGAAAATCTGAGCTATAAGAGCAGAGATTGGGTCTACATCACTTATTTTAGAGATAAAGGAAGTTAGAAAATCTGTACCAAAGGTAGAGGTTACCCTTTGTATTTTACTTCTTCTAGGCTCTAATTCTATCTCTAGAGAATCCTTTGTAGGATCAGAAGAAGTTGAGGCACGACTTCCTACTTATGCTCTAGCACTTAAACTAGGTTTATTTAAAGGAAAGATATCCTCAAAGAACACAACATCCCTAGTTTTACAAATAGAGAAGTTATGCAGATACATAAATCTGTATGCAACACTGTTTGAAGAATACCCGATAAACACTACATTAATGGTTTTTTGACCGATGGTGGATTTCTTAAAGTCAAGCAAACCAACCTTTGCCAGACACCCGCACACTTTCAGGTATTGCAAATTGGGTGCATAACATTTACACAACTCGTATGGGGTAGAATCTAATTTCTTATGAGGTGCTTAGTTTAAAATATGATTGGCCGATAGAATGGCTTCCCCTACATATTATCAGACAAACCAAAACTTATTAACAATAAGTTCATCATCTCTTTTAAAGTTATATTTTTCCTCTTGGCTTTGCCTTTTTGTTGAGGAAAATATGGGGTAGAGGTCTCATGAATTATGTTATTCTTCTCACACACCTCTTTAAGAAATTAGACCCGTATTCACCACCTCTATCAGATCTAAGACATTTTATTCTTCTATCTAGTTGATTTTTAACTTCTGCCTTATAAATAAGAAAGAAGATTTTAGCTTCATCTTTAGATCTTAGGAGATATACCTTTGTATATCTTGAATAATCATCTACAAAGGTTATGTAGTAGTGTTTACCTCCCTTACTTTTAGTGTTTCTAAAGTCTGTTAGATCAGAATGTATAAGTTCTAACAATTCTATTTTTCTCTTAGAAACTGTCTTAAAAGAAGGTTTAGCATGCTTGGCTTCTACACAAATCTCACATTTGTTAAAGCTTTTCTCGTCTAGATTAGGAAGAATATCCATTTTAATGAGTTTCTTTAGTGAATGAAAGTTCACATGTCCTAATCTAGCATGTCACACATCAAAGACTCAGCAATATAAACATAAGTGGTGGTTTTATTATTTTCATTAAACTAGGTTTCGATAACAAATAAACACCCGTTCAAAAAACCTTTCCCAACAAAAACCTCATTTTGGGAAAGTACAAGTTTATCTGCTTTGAAAACTAGTTTAATGCCTGCCTTGTTGAGTAATCCATCACTAATCAAATTTATACGCATGGTAGGCACATACAGAACATTATGCAACGCTAAAGTTTTACCTGATGTCAGCTTGAGCACAACTTTTCCTTTTTCTAGCACTTCAGAGCTGCTAGAGTTCCCCATGTACACTTGTTCACCATTTTTACATCTTCGAACTCGGTGAACAGCTCCTATTAGCACAGAAATTTCTGGAAGTGTCAGTGTCTACAACTCACTCAACATTGTTCTCCATCAGATTAACTTTAAAAACCACCGATGTTATGATGTCGTCAGTATTTTCAGCAATATTCAGTTGTGTTTGTTCACATTCTGGTGGTCTGATCATTGTTGGCACTGGTAAGCTTTGTGTCCGGCCTATCCACATACATAGATATTGAGAGGCTTTTGTTGAGCCTTATCCTTCGCAGGCTTCTTGAAGTTGAAAGCCTTCTAGGCTTTGACCTTCTGCTTTTGGCCACCTCGTCTTATGCTCTTATTAGATTTGGACCCTGAGGTAGTTCCAAATTCAACCATATTAGCCTTAAAAGAATGATCACTAGAAGAAATCAACTTATCTTTAAGTCGATTGGCTTCTTTTATCTTCATGTAGATCACTAGCTTTTCAATTGTAAACACCTTCTTCTTGTGTTTCAGAGAGCTACGGTAGTCAGACCAGGATTTGGGCAACTTCTAAATGAGGACATTGGCTTGCAGAATCTAATACATTTGTATTCCTTCGGCAATAATGTTAGAGACCAGCTTCTCATAATCATAGACCTGATCCATGATTACCTTATCGTCGAACATTTGGAATTTGAGCCACTCGTCAACCACATACTTCCTTATTCCAGCATCGTCGGCTCCATACTTATTCTCCAACGTGTCCCATATGACCTTAGAACTTCTTTCCATAAAGAACATGTCAAACATTTTGTTTGTCATGTTACTTAAGAGAAAGCTACAAACAGTTTTGTTGTCATTCTCATACTTGTTGATGGACGCTTGAACAGAAGCACGAACATCTGCAGTCTACAGAACAACACTTGTAAGGGTGGTAGTGTCGTCGCCACCAGCAACATCAATAGCAGCGTCTAAGGATGATTGAGTCATTGGTGATTGGGGCAGCGGCTTGAGCAACCTATAGTCAAGATCATGATGCTCAAAAAATATAATTATTCGTTGAGACCACCATCGATAATTGGTCCAATCGAGTGCATCAAGCTTTGATAGATTTGGAACAAGCTTTGACACTGAGTTTGACATAAGATTGCTGGAAAATCAAACTGTTAGCACTAGAAGGATAGTATAAATGAAATAAAGAGGAAGATTAATAAACTGTATCGTGGTATAATCCACTACCTTAGAAATGATTTTGTCTAGATGTGTGTAATCGCTACAGCAGGCGGTTGTCCCCTGAGGTTAACATGGTAGCTTCGCTAATCGTACACCCAAAGATTAGAATGGACAATGGTGGAATTTCTCTTCTTACAAAAAGAATAAAAGAGAACTAAAAACCGAGAGTTCAAGACCCTAGAATTCTAAAAATTCTTCTCTATTTATTGGCTATATACCGGAGCCTAAATACGACAAATAGAATCAATATTAAACAGTGATTTTTATATTAATTGCCTGGTCAAACTACTAGAATTACTCCACACGTTAATTAGGTGATAAGAATCAGAAGTTAATATGTAGATCAATTCTGATTTTATTCTAATTAACAGATAATTCACAACTGATTAAATCGTTTATAAATTAGGTTCAAAAAATAGGTCTAAAGAAATTATTCTAAACTTTCTCCAAAAAGATAGAATGTGCGTGGACGTGTCGAAGACACGTGTTACCACGACCACGAACCGAGCCGGCAGCAACAGCACGCACGTGAGAGTTGTTTAGCCACATTCAACAATGGAGGGTAGGGAAGACTCTTTATATAACCTTCCTAAGGGTTGTGCCCTCCCAATTTGGGATACATAAAACCACATTCTTGCACAAATCCGGAAGAAATTCTTTAAAAGAACAGTTTTATTAAAATCGAGAGAAGAGAAATTGCGAGATTAGATGCTTAAGCACTAGTGAACGTATCTTGAACTAGTACATACTAATGATGAATAATTCTTCTTTTAGATAAGTGAACGAATTTTGAACTTTCTAAGATTAGGGTGAACTCATAACACACAACTAACCTCTTCACCCACCTAAGTCCTCGATGTGTCTACAAAGAGTATATACAGATGTGTATATATGTGTAGCCCTCTTTCCTCAGGATTCTAGTAAGTGTACTAGAAAAATGATCCAACATTTTCCATAGAAAGTGTCTAATCCTTCTCACTTACGTAGGTTATTTCATCAAGTCCATCTCTCTAGGACCACCCAAATCAAGGGCTATGAAATAATTAAGAGCCTTTTATAACAACTCAATCTCACAAAGGGTAAGGTGATTTTATTCAAATTCACTTTAAATGAACCACCCAAACTCTGGGATAAGAAATCATTAAGAATAAATATTCAACCTCATTTATCGGTGAATTCAATAAGTCATTCTCTCTAGGAACACCTAAACTCTTGGGTTTGAATTTATTAAGAGTTTTAAGAAGACTCATCCTCTCTGGCGGTAAGTTCACCTAGTCCTATCACGATTAGGACTACCCAGTTAACATTATTTACATCTTCAGAGCTTGTAGAGTTCCCCATTTACACTTGTTCACCATTATTTACAGCTTCGAACTCGATGAACAACTGCCATTTAGCGTAGAAATGTCTGAAAGCGCCAGTGTCTACAACCCACTTAGCATTGTTCTCCACCATATTGACTTCAGAAACCACCAATGTTATGATGTCATCATCATTTTCAGCAACATTCAGTTGTGGTTTGTTCATATTCTGGCGGTCTGATCGTTTTTGGCACTAGTAAGCTTTGTGTCTGGCCTGTCCGCACACATAGCAATTGACGACTTTGCTAACTCTTGGAAAAAGATTGAGTATGCAATTTAAATAAGTAAAGAATAATGCCAAGAGTAAGTCTATGGCGTGCAAGTATACACGGTCAGCAAGTATACAACAGTAAGTTGAGTATCGTATCCATAAGGATTGGCCAAGAATTTAAATGTTCAATGGTTTATTTATTAAAGGAATTAAGAATGTTTGAATTGATTTGAATTTTGATTTTAGATAATAGCTAAGGGAATGTAGTGAAAGTGAAAATAGTTTGGCAAAAAGAAGTATTTAAATGGGTGATGAGCGTTGGCAAGGGATGCTTGGATTTTACACTAGCTTATGCCAGTTATTAATAATATCATGCCTTGGATTTATTTCCGAGCAAATTTCAAGAGTAGTATTGCCTTTGTCGATGGCATTACTCTAAGTTAAACACGATAAAACCCCTATATGTTTATAGTGCAACTTTCATATATTAACTTGATTAGGTTTCAACCTTTACTCCTAAGAGGTAGATTTACTTCTGAAGTAAGCTCATCTACCTGAACATCTTCTGTCGAAGCTTCTCTCCTTAGTACCTGGAAACTGATCGTTACCCCTTAAGTATGTTAAGATATTAAGGCATAATAAGCATATAATGCCAACTGTCATATGGAAAAGAATTTAAGGAAATGAAGTGCTAGCCAGAAAGAAAATAATGCCAAGGAATTTTAAATTATTAAAAATAAAAAATAAACAGAGCGTTAATCGTGAACATCCCCAACCAACTGTAAAAGCTTAGTTCATGGTTGGGGGTTCCATCCACAAAATATCGTAACTCAACATCACCATTTAAATAAAAATTAAACTAAGAGAATAGGCAAGAAGGAGATCTGTCGATGCAGCCCTTCAAATGATCCAGAGCTCTCGGTCTAAGAATGGTTGAACCATGTTGCTTCTACCTTCCCTTTCACTCATTTTGATCGATCTCCTATCTTCCTTTAAATATGCACGCGTGGAAACCCTAGATTGGGTTCGAAATTTGAATTTTGTTTAACAGACCAAGATAAACATGTTATCATCTTATCTTCTTTTGAATATTAGGGTTGACGTGTACTGGGTTCAATGACTACTTGGACTGGGCATCAGACTGCAATTCTTTTCCAACCGAGCTTGGCAATCTTTGGTCCAAATTTGCCAACTGCAACTCAAAAATTCTCTTCTACTTTTCCTGCTTTCTGCTCTTGCCTTGCTCTGCCAAGCCCGCCCTACTCCGCCAAGCCTGCCCTGCTCCAATCCTGTGTCAATGCCAACAAACAACCTTTCACGCTGGCAAAAGAACAACTCCCTAACTCCTTATGCAAATGCATGATTTTAACAACTAAATGCAAACATATATACCTAAAGACAAGCAAAAGCATTGTAGAATATGCATAAAAACCAATACTTTCAAGGAGTTAACACTCCCTCAAACCTAACTCATTGCTTGTCCTCAAGCAATGCAACTAAAATTAGGACAACGAAAAAATATAAAAAGAGTACCTCGGCAAAATTGTTTTGATTGTCAACAAGTGCTAGTAAGTAGGATCTAACCCTAGTTCTGTCCTGAGATATCCCATCGCAATAATGCCAAGCAGATCAACAAATTCAAGTGCAGCAATATAACTCTAGTCTAAGGTCATGAAGTGTGTTTGAAGTGCAGGCAATATGCATCAAGTATCCTTTTACTCCCTTAGTTAAATTTACTACCCAAACTCAGAATTATTTTTTTTCCTTTTACTCACCAAGGGTTTTTGCTGTCAATATTTTTAGGCTTGCTTCGTAATATTGTTTAGCGTGAGAAATAAAAGGGAGCATACCACAAACCCCCATGTTAGTCCAGACATTACTAGGCTTTACTTTTCAACTCATAACCTAAAGTTTTTTACTTGAGAACTAAGAGAGAGGAATCCAAGAAGCCCCAATTTACGTATTATCTCTAAGGCAGATGAGAGTTCTACATTTTCTTGTCTTGGCAAAACATTGTTGCCTTATTATTTTCTTTTACCCTAACATCATCATTTTTTTATTCTGAGCTTAGTTTAAAGAATTCTAAGTTTGTTTAGGGACTAGATGCATACTTCGTGTTAAGTGAGACTTCAGTTTCCTAAACTAGAGATCAATTGAAAAGGAGACTTGTCATTACTATCTTGTCGGCACATGCAAACTAAGGATTTCCAAATTTCATCATCGGATAGAGTATTCTAGAACAAATTATACTAAACTAGCAAAGTGTTAGCAAAATTTCAAATTTAATCGAGGCAAATTTTTTAGTGGTTTGGTATGCATGGTTATACCTAATCTATATGGCAACAGAATACAAACAAAAGCATAAACATGAATGCGTGGCATGGCAAATGATGTGAGGCAACATTGATGAGTGTGCAAAAGTACTATTTTTCTTGCCTTTTTACTCATATTATTGTTAAACTTAGGCTCATTTTAGTTGCATTGCATAGTTTCCTAGATTCCTTCGTTATCAGGTTTGATATTGCACATTGTCTAGTTTTTGTGGAAAATTTGCTGCTGGTGTGCTTTATTTCGTGCAGGACAAAATTGACATGGCAAGTAGAGATAGCTGTGGCAATTAAGGAGAATACTAGATGGATTGCCATGGAAATTGAGGAGAATACTGAAGGAGTTTCCAAAGCTAATTGTCGACGATATCTGGATAAGTCTGCCCAACTTTAGGATAAATACAAAAATGAAAGGGATAATTCCCCCGGATTTTGATTTACACGTAGAGTTGGATAGAGATAAAGGCTCAGATTTGTGAAGAGTTTTTGGAGATAGAAGAGATTAATTATCTCTTATTCAAATTAATTCAAGCTTAATCATATCCTCATATGATCGCAAACTCTCTTACAAATAGAAGATCAAATCACAGCTTTGGGGGATTTTGCTGGATCGACGAGAGAGAGAGAAGGGCTGATCGCATAACTCCAACACATTTTCTTCTTTATTTTTATGCGATTCATGTTGGGGAATTATTCTTTTGTAATTCCTTCTTACCCAGCCGTGAACTAAATCAAATTGGCTAGGGTTATTTGGGTTTTGTGGTGTGATAAACGATTGGATGGGTTAGGTTTTTGATTTCAATAAATTCGAAGTTTGTTTATTCTTGGTTCTTTAAATTTCCATCTTGAGAGAATTGAGAGAGGATCTCGAGTGTTATCCATTTATCTAGACTTTGGAGAGTTAGATTCAAGAAACAAATGAACATGATTCTCATTCGAACGATCGTTGGTGAGAATTAATCCACCTTAGGAATAAGGATCAGATTTCAACGGCTAAGAGAAGTGTAAGATCGGTTGTTGTTCACCCGAGGTTAACGCAGGGATGTATCACCAAGGCATGCACAAACAACTAGTTCTTCTATTAGGGATAATAAGAAGACATTGAAGAACACTTCGCTGAGCTTCGAAGAAGGAACCCAATTTCCTTGGCATTAAAACTAGTCTCAATTGCCCGACATAAATTGTGAACTAGATGCCACGACAATTCAGTCGGTCTTAGTTGCCACAACAATCAAGTTGCCCCAGCAATCAATTGCCACGACAATCCATTCAGCAATTGCACCACTACTCACGATAACCCAACCTACTCTTTTATTCAATTACATTTTCCATTTATTTTACTTGTTATTTCCAAACACCTATCATCACTATTCATTTCCTTTTTCAGTGTAAGAAGTTAGAAATCAGAGTTTCACCAATCCCAGTGGAGACGATATCTTACTATACTATTACTTGCAACGTGTATACTTGCACCAATTGCAGAACACCCAAAACACACAACAAGTTTTTGGCGCTGTTGCCGGGGATTGGCAATAGTGACTTTTTTTTATTTTCTTGCACTTTTACTTATTTTATTTTATTTTTGTGTTCGGTTTCAAGAGGCTAATAACTTTGGTTTTGCATTGGTGTATGACCAGGGCGAGACCGACATCACCAAATTATCCATTTGAACCATAGATCGAACGTGGTTTTCATAAACGAAGAAGATAGTTGAGAGAAGAGATGGCAAATCCGCCTAATGATCCAGTTGGCAATCTGAATACCAACGTCAATCAGAATGCCGCAGCATGAGGTGTAGTAGCTCTACTGGATCAACCTGTTATCGTACGAAATAGACCCATCCGGGACTACTTAGAGCTAGATCTTGACGGTCTCACTCTAGGAGTCATCGCACCTGAGATTCAAGCTGCCCACTACAAGTTAAAGCCTGTGATGTTTAATATGATCAATATAGTTGGTCAGTTTGGTAGATCAGTGACTGAGGATGCCAGACAACATCTCAAATCGTTCCTAGAAATCTGTGATTCATGCAAGCAATAAGGAGTCCCTAAGGACGTCATAAGGCTAAAATTATTCCCTATTCACTAAGGGATATGGCAAAAAACATAGTTAAATAGTATCCCATCTGGATCTTTAGAATCTTGGAAAGATCTATGCCGGAGTTTCCTTTCTAGATTTAGTTTTACAAATATGACTGATAAACTGCGTAATGACATTACTTCTTTTCAATAGATAGATGATGAGTCCATGTACGAGGCTTGGGAGCGGTATAAGAAGCTTTTATGCAAATGTCCCATGCACTGATTTAGAGATTTGACATGTAACAATGTTTTACAATTCAGTCAACGCACTGACGAGGTTGATGCTAGATGCCTCGGCGAATGACACGCTTGTAGACAAATCAGCAAAGGAAGCTTGGGAGATTTTGGATAGACTTGCCAAGAGTGATTATCAGTTCCCAACCACTAGAAGGGGAATAGTCAGGCGAAATGCCTCGGCAATTGAGCTATATTCGTCAGATACTATTTTAGCACAGATGGCCACATTAACCAATTTGGTTAAGAATATGCAGCGACCCAACAACACACAAGAAATCAAGGTAGTAGATGCATTTTGTGATTTATGTAATAATAACCATGATTCTTCTGAGTGTCCACAGAACCCAGAGTCAAGTTTTTATGTTGGAAACTACAACCGGAGCAACAATGCATACTCCAACACATACAATTCAGCATAACAAAAGCACCCCAATTTTTCATGGAGTAACCAGAGCAATTCTATTAATTAGAACTGTCAAAATACAAAGGCAGCAGGATTCCAACAGAACATGCCATGGCAATAGATGCCTCAGCAACAGTCTACACCAGCCATTAAATTCATGGAAGAGACTAATGATTTTATAACAGGACCGAGGTGAAAATGCAGAGTCAATGAGCAGCTTTAAAAGCATTGGAGATGTAAGTCGAGCAATTTTCCCAAATCCTGAATACAAGACGGTCTACCCAGCGACATTGAGGTTGTACGAGGAACGAGCCATGAACAATGTAAGGTGGTTACCACCCGAAGTGGATCAAAAGCAAATGATGGACCTATCCAATTTGAGGATAGTAATCCTGTTCAGAAAGATGTATCCAACAACAATGCCACAACAATCATTGATGATGAGCCTTCAGTAGTTGCCTCGGCAAGTCCACCTGCTACGACAAGCTCATCCAATCGTCCCAAGCCAGATGAGACGGGCAAGGACAAGGAGATCAAATTGCCACCACCATTCCCATAGAGGCCAAAGAGGTAGAAACACGATTACCAGTTCAAGAAATTTCTTGACATCCAAAAGCAAGTCCACATTTACTTGCCACTAGTTGAAGCAATAGAACAAATGCCGAACTATGCTAAGTTCCTTAAAGACATTGTCTCTAAGCGAACTAGGCTAGGTGAGTTTGAGACAGTTGCAGTGACAGAGGGATGTATGTCAATGTTGCACAACCGATTGCCACCCAAACTAAAAGATTCTGATAGTTTTACAATACCTTGTACAATCGACAGTCACTATGTCCGAAAGGTGCTATGTGATCTTGGAGCAAGCATATACCTTATGCTAAGATTTGTTTTTCAAAGATTGGGCACTAGGAAGGCGAGACCCACTACAGTCATGCTACAACTTACAAATAGATCTTATGTGCATCTAGAGAGAAAAATCGAAGACATTTTGGTAAGAGTTGATAAATTTATTTTTCTCTCTGACTTTATTGTTTTGGACTGTGAGGCAGATGAGTTTGCTCCTATTATTCTTGGGAGACCATTCTGAGCAACGAGAAGGACCTTGATTAACGTTGAGAGAAGAGAGCTCACTATGTGGGTTAATGACCAGCAAGTCACGATTAATGTTTTCTAGACCCTAAAGAATGCTGATGATCCCGAAGAATGTTAGGTCATACAAGCCACCACCGAATTTAACTTTGACTTAGAGGAGTATTGCCACAACAATTCGCTCGCTGAGCCTGAAGAACTAGGCGAGTCAGACATTGAGGCACAAAATGAGGTCAATTGGATGGTAAGTCGACCAGGTAAGAGTTTCAAATCCCTTGATTTTTCAAGTAAGGAACGTAAACCCGAGAAACCCTCCATTGAGGATACGCCTATTTTAGAGTTAAAACCCTTGCCGGGACAACTAAAATATGTTTATTTGGGGTCCTATAAAAATTTGCCCGTAATCATTTCTTTCAAGTTGCAGCCTAAACATGAAGAGAGGTTGATTGCCATGTTGGCGTTGCACAAAAAGGCAATAGGTTGGTCAATTGCAGACCTGAAGGGAACCAGTCCGGTAGTGTGTATGTACAAGATCTTGTTAGAAGATGGTTATAAAAACTTTATTGAGGCACAAAGAAGGCTTAACCCTACTATGAAGGAAGTTTTGATGAAAGATATCATCAAGTGGCTTGATGTCGATATCATATATCCTATTTTCGACAGTTCATGGGTAAGTCTGGTACAATGTGTACCGAAAAAGAGAGGTATAAATGTGGTAAGTAATAAAAACAATGAACGCATTCCAACCAGGACTGTTACTGGTTGGAGAGTGTGTATGGATTACCGTAAGTTAAATAAAGCTACTAGGAAAGACCATTTTCTTTTACCCTTTATTGACCAGATGCTCGACCGTCTTGAAGGTAAATCTTTTTGTTGTCTTCTTGATGGATACTCAGGGTATAACCAAATCACCATAGAACCGGAGGATTAAGAAAAGACCACTTTCACATGACCTTATGGTACATATGCATTTCGACGAATGCCATTCAGATTATGTAATGCCTCGACAACCTTCCAGCGATGTATGATGGCGATTTTCTCCGACATGGGGGAAGATTTCCTCAAAATCTTCATAGACAACTTCTCATTATTCTGAGACAGTTTTGACAATTGCCTCAACAATCTAGAGAAGGTGCTGGCATGCTATAAAGAAACTGACATAGTGTTAAATTGGGAGAAGTTCCACTTTATGGTAGATGAAAGTATAGTGCTCGGGCACAAGATCTCATCGAAGGGAATCGAGGTAGACAAAGCCAAGGTGGACGTGATTGAGAGATTGCTACCACCAAATTCAGTCAAAGGGATCTAAAGCTTTCTTGGACATGCAGGTTTTTACAGAAGGTTTATTCATAATTTTTCTTTGATTTCTAAACCCCCGTGTAACCTGCTTGAACATGAAAAAGGCTTTTAATTTTGACGAATCTTGCGCCAAGGCATTTGACACCTTTAAGATGCAGCTTGCTACGACACCCATTGTTATTCCCACTGATTGGTCCTTAGCTTTCAAGCTCATGTGTGATGCAAGCGATTATGCGGTAGGAGCTTTTTTAGGAAAACAAAAAGGTAAGATTTTCCATGTGATATATTACGCTAGTAAAACCCTTAATGGCGCTCAATTGAATTACACCACGACAAAAAAGGAACTACTAGCCATAATTTTATTTGACAAGTCTCGTTCCTACTTGATTGGTACAAAGGTAATTATTCACACTGGCCATTTGAAAATGAAGTATTTGATTGCTAAAATAGATTCCAAAACTTGTTTAATTTGTTGGATATTTTTTACAAGAATTTGACATTGAAACTAAGGACAAGAAAGGAACAGAGAACCGGTTGTTGATCACTTGTCAAGGCTGGACGGGGGCGAAATAGACAATGACTCTTTGGAGGTCCATGATACATTCCCGGATGAGCATTTGTTAGTAGCCAAGACAACACCCTGGTATGCAGATCTAGTAAATTTTATGGTTAGCGGTATATTACCTTATGACCTTACTTATAACATCCTAAAATCGGCTTAATAGTAAACCAAGCCTAGAATGTTAAAAACAAAACAAATGACTAACTTGTCTCACAAGTTAGTACTAGAATGACCCCAAAAAGGTTGACTTATTTTTAAGCTAATGTGTATGAAAGCCTCTAGGCCGACCAGTAACGTAACTAGAGGAAGTAAGAAACTATAATTTTTTAACTTAAGGACATGTTATAAGTAAACAAGATCAAAAGAAATCCAAGGTTTTTAATAGAGACAAACGGATCAAGGATCTACAAGCATTCTTTACAATTTATAGGATAGAATTAGCTTTTTCCTTTAATTGATTTTAATAGATAACCTTAACTTACTATGTGATTTCTATTTAGAACAACATTGAGTATTCAAGTGGTTATTAATATGCTTACTATCATACTTCATTATAATCATATTAGGTTTAGGATTTAGTATCGAAGAAGGAACCTATTTCTTTTTACTAGGGACAAGTTTGAATCAAGATGTATACCTAGACATCATTCCATATTAATTTAGTTAATGGTTCAGTTATCAATCAAAATACTTAATTCGTTTGTTATTATACCATTTAGACATGGTTCGATTAAGCAACCATTTTATACGTGGGAGGCCACTGACTCAAAACATCATACTTTTCATCATTTCAAAACTGTATCATTTCTTCAGTCAAAAACTGCATTTACAGCATACAAAACAACATGCTATCAAATCTAAAACAACATATTTAAATTATCAAGACATCATACATAATCTACCAAACTGCACTGCATTTAAACTAAACTATACACAACACATACAATCTGCATATACTGCATTTTCTGCAGTGTTCAAAACTACATTATGCAGGGTTATTTTACTGCACATATCTATATTATTTATGCTTTCAAAATAATCCTATAAGTATTCAAAACAGTAAGTATTATCAAGAATTAGGATTATATATATGCATTTCATATAATGTTACCTACACTGTTTTAAAACAAATACCAATCTTCATTTCAAAACAGTATATCCATATTAATTTACCAATATAAGCTATCATGAATCAGGTTTTTCTGACATCTAAACTAATTTAAATCCATTGGTGAATTTGAGTTTCCATTATTTTAACTCATTCAAATTTTAAGCTAAGCATACTCATATTATAACAATATACGAATCATAACCAACAACCTAACTGACATTACAAATAGTAACTTAGCCAACAAGTACCTAATCATATATTGTATTCTATAGCATACTTTCACCAAGGATATATTTAAGCATTTATTAACTCATTAAAACATGAATCATACTTTACAACTATTCTAATTTCAAGCCTAGATATATCAACTAAGAAGTAACCATTTGAACTCCCTAGCACATGGTTTATCTAACAATCCAATCATTCGAACATCATATCAAAACATTCAATCAACAAGTCACCGTTCAAACATCATACTAACGAAACTTAAACTCCAAGCAACCATTCGAATCCTATCTTAACAACATTAAATACATATAGCTTAAGATATTTATAGATTATACATGTCAAAATAATGCACTACATGCATCAACTAGAACATTATGCCACCATTCTAAGAGTTTTATAAACAAGAAAGATCTAAACTCTACTTGGATCTTGAGTAATGACTTGCAACCCTTGTTCATGATTAAATTTCACAAGCTTTAATCAACCTACAATGTATGATAATGAATGCAGTAGGCTTATATAGCCTAAGTGAGGTAGTGACATCAAAAATATCAAAGTATAATGTCCATGATATTAAATGGAAAAATCAAAGGATACAAGCATAGGTTAGCATTTGATTCTTATCTCTTAATCTTAACTGAATATCCTTTCGGTTTTAACTGAGTTTTCATCGAATTTCTTATCGATCTTATCAAAGATCATACTTTACCTTAGTGAAGTCTTATTGAAACTTATCGAAGTACTTATCAAACTTTCGGATTTCTTATTAAATCTTATCAGAATACTTATCAGAGCTTATCCGAATTCATAACATTACTCATCAGAGTTTCATTTCAAAGCTTGATATCCGAGTTCAAATTTTTTAATCATTTACCTTGGATCACATTTGGACATGAGTAACATTGGTCCACATTTAATTGTATTGGTCCGAGTTACACATAGCTCAAAGAACATAACAATGGCTAGTGTCTGAATATAACAACGCTAACTTCTCAACTATCCAACCAAACTGTCGCCAATCTCCTTATCATGTCCCTCGTTACCTCCTACTGTCGCCAATATTCGTCACCCGAGCCGTAGCTCATGGATCGTAGTCCTGAAATATACCATGTACTATGCTAAAGTGTCCAAGGGCTTCCATTGTATAGGCAACTTAGATCTTTTATGCTAGAGGAATTAGGAGGATATTGTAGAATCTGTAGAAGATGTGTGTTATGAATGCTGGCAAAAGGGGAAAATGCATGTATTAGTAAAACAATGCTAAGAGTCTTTTGCGTGCAAGTATACACGGTCTGCAAGTAATACAATAGATAAGCTGATTATCGATCCCACAGAGATTGACTTGGAATTTGATTGTTTGATTGTTACTTGCCTTGGAAGAAAAGATGTTTGTTTTGAAGATTGTTTTGGAATTAATAAAAAGAAAAGAAGAAATATGAAGTAAAACGTTGGCAATGAAGAAGTTCTTAGTGAATGATGAGTGTTGACAGGGAATGCTTGGGTTTAATGTTTCTCGTGCCAGCCTTTGTTGGCAAACTATCTTGGCATTGTTTGCCGAGTAGATTCAACATTAGCAATGCCTCTCTCGATGGCCATTGCCCTAAGTCAATTATGTAAAAAACCCTATATCTATATAGTGTATGTTTTTAAATAAATCGAGTTGATTAAGAACCAATCTATACTCCGAGGGGGTAGATATCACTTCCAAAGTAAGTTCATCTACTTGAAGGACTTCTCTCGAAGCTTCTCTCCATAGTATTCAACAACTTAACCATTGCCACCCCAAGTCTGTTAAGATATTGGGAAGTAATAGGCTAACGGTGCTAGCTCTCACTTGGCAAAGTATTTAGGAAAAATTCAAGTATGCCGAATAGAAAAACTTTTGCCAAAACAGAATTGTCATTAAAGAAACTAAGGCATGAAATCAACGTTTAAACCAAACATCCCCGACCAAATATGAAATTAGTTCATGGTGAGGGATTTAACCGACAAAACCATAATCGTTTTCAAATACATCATCATAAAATAAAAATAAAATAGCTTGAACCAAAGAGAATAGGCGAGAGGGGTCTCTCGATGCAGCCCTCGAATCCAGGCTCTCGGCCAAATGGTTGAACCACCCTTCCTCGGTGCAACCGACCATCACTCGTCGAGCACTCCAACGCCTGACTCTGATCACTCAAACTCTTCCCGATCTCTTCTCGTGCGATCCCCAAATGCTTGATCGGTTGGTGTTTATATAGGTGTACACGGGAATGGAATATGATAACTTCTTCATTTGAATTTCAAATGCTCCAAGGATAAGAGATCGAGTCTTATCTGATCAGTGTGATAGCTTATCAAGCTAGGGCTGACGTCATCATGCCGATGTTGCCTTGGCACACAAGCTTGGCATGTCCTTGCCAATATAGCTTGGCATCACCTTATCCGCTATTTTCTCAGAGGTTGGTCCATTTGCGATCTTTTAGGAGCCTGATCATGTCCTATTTTTTGGGGTTCAATAGCCTCTTGGCATGGCATCAAGTTCGCTTCTCTGCCAACAAGTGCTTGGCACTACCTGGTCATTCCGTGCTAATAGCACTTGGCTTTCTCCTTGGCAATCCTAACTATGTTGCTTTCCTGCGCCTAATCATATGCCAAACCTACAAAATAGCCACAAAAACAACCCTTCACACCGGCATAGATGAAACACTGAACTCCTTATACAAATGCATGATTCTAACAACTAATGCAACTAAATGTACGTAAAAACAACCAGGAGTAATGTAAAATTGGCATTAAAATAATACTTTTGGAGAGGTAATAGATATCTGATAACACAAGTAACTTGCTTATTTCTTTTTCATAGTAACTTATAATTTGATATGAGATTTTAGCTCCTTAAAGCTTTAAAATTCCACAACTTTTAATATTGAGATTGAATTCCTTATTAAAATCTTATGGTATTATAAGTTAGAGGTTAGCTTCAAGCTTTATAACAAAGTTAGCTTATCTTCACTTTCATACATCATAACATAGCAAATAAAAGTGCATATGAAATGCAACATTAAACAAAAAGACTTATAGAGATGCTATGCCATGAGTATATGTTTTCCCCCCAATGTGCTCTACTTGAGCTTTATGCAAAATGTATACATTTAAAACATAGTAAATCAATTAAAAAAGAATTAGGATGACACCTTGTCATCCTAATGCATAGCTACACTCACCTTTTATCCCGATGTTACGGGATACTCGAATCCATAATTACCTCTAGATTTCAACTAACTCTTTTCTCTTACCCTTCCATATCATGTCATGTACCTCAAACATAACAACAAGCCATTAAAACCAATTTAATCCATTTAACCTTATAAAATAGTCCAATGCTTATCTAACATGCCAAAACAGTCCACAATTTACATGTATATAAACATGTAACTCAAAACAGCCCATTACTTGTCTAACATTAACACAAAAGAGTCCCAATTATAGATATACTTATACATATGCTCCAAAATAGTCCTACATATTTCTTATACATCCAATTCACTCTCTATTCTTATGTACACATTTTTATACCTTAAAAACAGCCCCTAAAGTGTTATTAAACATTCAGACCTGCCCTATAGTGTTTAGTTCCATGCCAAATTAATCCATTATATTGTTTACAAAATTCAATTTATCAAACAGTCCCCATATTTTATACTCACATTTACCTATTCAAAATAGTTCAACACACTTCTTTATGTACTCAACCAGCCCTTAATTCATAGGTATACACTGTATATACTTAAAACAATTCACTAGATTCAAGTATACACAAAAGATGGCAAACTATACTCATATACTTATATGTACACATCAAAACTGTTCCTGGACTTATATGGAAGGCTTTAAGTACTTTACATACTCAACCCCTATTTTAATTACCCGAATCAATTCATATATTTTCATATATACTCATAACAACCTTAGTTACATGTTTTCATATATGTGCATATAACAAAACAATCCTTTAATTTCTGATTTAATGTAAAACAGTCTCATGCTTTCATACATATACAAACACTTATATTTAAAATTGTTCAGTCATCAAAGTATCAAAACAGTTTACTCTTTATAAAAGCAGTCCCTAAATTTATGTGCACAGGGCAGTCCCCAAATTCACCTGTTCGCACCAAAAACACAGCAAAACAGTCCACAAGGCATTATTATGTGCACAAAACAGTCCCCTGTTTTGCTAGCTTATAATTCATCCAATTAAGATCACTAAAACAACCCCATTTGAATACAAACAATCCCTTAACAGTCTTGAAAAGATAACACAATCCTTATTACAAATTCATATATGCCTTTTTACACTAGAACAACCCCTAAACCAACAATGCAGTTTATGAACTTGTATATATATATATATATCAATTAGCCATATTCATTGAAATATAGTTAAACAAAGATCCTAACCTAATTCACATATATATTCAACCGAATGCTTCAACTAATTTACCATTCTCAATGTCACCAAATTGTTTGTAAACAAGAACATAACATTCAAATTAATCATAGAAAAAGGATTGAGGAATTACCTTCACCTAGGCTAGATTGAAATAATGCTCAACTAAGGAAAGCAAAAGTTGAATTAGGCCTAGACGAAGCTTTCTCTCAACTCTTTCTATCTCCAAGGTTTTTGGTTCATCAAGAGAGGGAAGAAGATGGTGAATCAACCAATTTTTTTTATTCATTTCTTCCTCTACCGATCCTAACACATGCCACCCTCCCACAATTGACACCTCAACAAGCCTTAAATTATTTGTTCCTTAGCATGCAACTTAATTGTTTGCATAAATTTTTAGTTTAGTCATTTGCTAACTAGCCACTCAAGTTCCTATAATCCAATTTTGGTCCTATCGATTAATAAAGGCTTAATTGATTTAGTCATTATAGCAATCTAATATAAGATTCTAATGTAACATTCTCCTAGGAACTTCTTTAATCTAATTGAATTAAAATCAAAATTGTGCATACTTTTAAACTATATCTTGGGGTATTACATTACTCACCAAGGAAAGAAGCGGTTCCGACATGATGCTAAGCATTGTTATTGGGACGAGCCTCTGTTGTTTAAACAATATGTAGACCAGGCTATGCGACGATGTGTTCCTGAGGAGGAACAACAAAATATGCTTCAACAATGCCATTCTTCACCCTACAGAGGCCATTTTATAGGAACTCGCACAGCAGCTAAAGTTCTACAGTCCAGTTTTTACTGACCCACTCTTTATAAAGATGCCTATGATTTCTACAAAGGGTGTGACCATTGTGAACGAACGGGAAACATATCAAGGCGACATGAGACTCCATTGCAAAATATCCTTGAGGTCCAATTGTTTGATGTGTAGGGCATAGATTTTATGGGGCCCTTCCCATCATTGTTCGGCAACCTCTATATCTTACTTGCCATGGACTATGTGTCAAAATGGGTGGAGGCAGTTGCAATTCCCAAGAATGGTTCAAAGATTGTGCAACGATTCTTGCATAGGAATATCTTTATACTTCTATGGACACCGAGGGCAATTATCAGCAATGAGGGCACACATTTTGACAATAAGCCGATTGCCAAGATATTGGAGCGCTTTGGAGTGACACATAAAATTGCCACAGCATATCACTCACAGACTAACGGGCGACTGAAATTTCCAACCGTGAATTGAAAGGGATTCTTAATAAAGTTGTTAATCCTTCTCGAAAGGATTGGTCTTTGAGAATAGATGACGCATTATGGCCTTACCGAACATTGTACAAGACACCCTTAGGCATGTCTTCTTATATACTTGTCTACGATAAGACTTGCCACCTACCGGTGGAGATCGAGCATAAGGCCTATTGGGCTATCAAGACCATAAATATGGATTGGGAAAGTGCAGGGTAAAAGCTTCTACTAGACCTAAACGAGATAGAAGAGTTTTGTGCCTTAGCTTACGACAATGCCAAGATTTACAAAGAAAGAACGAAACGTTGGCATGACAAGAAGCTATTCCCGCGACAATTCTTGCGAGGGCAACTGGCGCTTCATCTTAATTCTCCCTTAAAACTCTTTTCAGGAAAACTAAAGTTGAGAAGGTCCGGGCCATTTGACGTAGTAAAACCTTTTTCCCATGGGGCTGTTGTGATCAATTCAACTGTGGACAGTCATGAGTTTAAGGTTAACGGACATCGGTTAAAGCACTACATCAGTAACCATGTTGAGTGTGACAAGGAAGCAGTAACCTTCAAAGATGCATGCCAATGCTCTTCTTTAGTGTTTTTAATTTTTTAGTTTATTTTTCTTTTCTTCTTTTTATTTTTATTTTGATTTTATTTAGATATTTGTCTTTTATTTGTCTTTTTATTTCTTTTTTATCTTTTTATATTCCTTTCTATTATTGGGATATTCATCTTTTATCTTTATCTTTGATTTTTATCTTTATTTTTATTTTGTTTTCATCTTTTAATTTATTTTGATATTTATCCTTTTATTTTTATTTTTTGAATTTTAGGATAAGAGTTTCAAAGGATAAGGAGTTGAGCTTAAGATAAAATTTTATCCCAAGGAAGGTGGATAGTCGTCTCTCTCTTAGGGGATTTGATTACCTCTTTGAGATTTTGTTTCACCTATTGAAATATTTTTCTCTCCTCTACTAAACCTAGCCACACAACTACACCAATCACCTTCATTGTCTTTTCTTTTCCATCTTTTTTTCACACAACCATCCATCACATCTCCCACCTTTTTAATCCACCATTAAACCATCATCTTCCCATCTACTCCAACTTTTCCGTTACTCTTTCATCATCTTTGAACTCTTAAGTTTTTCTTTCTTGTTTTACTTTGTTCTCTTTTCCAATCAAGAACCAAAAGCCATGGCCAAGAATTTCAAGACTATGCCCAAAACGAGTTCTTCAAGAGAAGTCGAGCCATCTTTCCGCCGGTTTGCAACTCCACTCATTTAGAAGCGATACCTTCCCAAGTTTGCAAATCAGAAGGTGTGGGAAGAGAAAGGGTTTGAGTATGATGTTTCCCTAAAGAACTATGGCCTTGAAGCTTCAATCTTTTAGATCATCGAGCACCATAAATGGCAGATTTTTTGTGAACAACCAAGGCCTGAAAACATCTCTTGGGTAAGGGAATTCTATTCACATCTTTCCAATCCAGATAACCCTTGTGTTTATGTGCGTGGTAGGGCGATTCTTTTTGATTCCGATGCAACCAACACATACTTCGGGGTGTATATTACAAAGGATGAGCACACGAAATTTGTTGAAAACATCACAACCGATGAAGTGGGGGAGGTGTTCAAAGATCTTACCATTACAGGAGCCGCGCGGAACGAATGAGCCTTGAAGGGGATGGTGAACCGCATCATGTTGAAGCCCATGGCAAAATTATGGAATATTTTTCTTAAAACTTGTTTGATGCTTACTACCCATAATACTATAGTTTCTTGTTCTCGTTTATTACTGCTTCATTCTATTTTGCACAAGTGTTCTATAAATATTGATAAAATCATTGTTGATGAAATATATGCTTGTAGCCAAAAAGATGTGGGGCACTATTTTCCCCCAATTTGATATCATGTTTGTGCGAGAAGGAACACATGCCAACTAATGCTAGGACGAGAAACTAACCGAGAGAAATAGGTGGACTTGGAGTCAATACATGCGGATGATGCGTGAGGAACAAACAAGAGGAGCAACAGTTGCAAAAAAATCCTCTACTCCAGCGACTTTTTGGGCAACTAAACATGCTGCGGGAAGTGATCATGCCACGACAGGTGTACATACCATAACTAGAATAGAATAGATTGCCGAAATCCTCCGTCGCTGGCACAACGATTGGATCAAATGGAGGCCCAACAGCTGCTGTTCATGCGGTACATAAAGGATCAAGAAGGTAACAGCAGATGCACCTAGCAACATTCCTTCATGTTGAATTACTTGCCCCGGCAACAGCAGATGCACCTAGCAACATTGCTACGACAATTGCTATCCCACAAGAAGGTAAGGAACCTATTACTAAACCTACTCATATTGAATCCCTTCATGGTTTTTTAGATTCAAAAAATTCTATTTCTACACTGATAAAGTCCCCGTCAGTCGTGCCATCAAAATTGCAATCGAAGCGTAAAGCCTTTAACCTAGAAAAGGCCGCAAAAGAGGATGACCCAGTCAAAGAGGTTGTGGAGACAATGGTTTTTGATGCACCACCAGTGTCAAGGAAACAACCACCATGAGCCGGAAAAAGCAAAAAGCAAATGGCTCGAAGGAAACTAGTGATACCAGGTGATGACCTCACTGACAAACTCATTTGCATCTCATTTATTTTATTTTGTTTATTTTTGCATGCATTGAGGACAATGCTTCTCTCGAGTTTAGGGGTTTGTTTTTAGTTACATTCATGTTATTGTCTCATGTTAGTTGCATATGTTACTTTCCATGTCCTTTACCTAAGTAAACTGCGTAAACCTGTTGTGATACCCTACGATGAGTTTATTACCTCGGCATGACAATGAAAGAACCTTTGGCTTTAGGTTTAGTGCATATTTCACTTAGAGACTTGCTATGATGTTGTTTTAAATTCACACGGTTGTGACTTGTTGATCTTGGGATTAATCGAAGAAAAAAACGTGTTACTTATGCTAGAGGTGCCTTTCTGGAACTAGTTAAATAAACACCATGTGCTTAGGACACTCAGCTGCTATGTTAGTCCGGTACGCTTGGTAATTACTAAGTAGGAAAGATGGATTAGCATGAGTGAATGAAAAACTTCATAGGATGGCTCTACTTAATAGGCTATGGGGTTCATTGTTTGCTCCATCTTATCTTCTAGCCTACAAAAATAGTTGTGATGAGCTAAAGCCCTAAAATGCCATGGTTTATGGTTAATAAATTGTTTCGACAAAGTATATACATAAAAACGAATAAAATAAAAATCTTCTTTGAAATCCTTTTGCTTGACTTGTTCACAACTATGTTCCACACTTACACCAGCATTTTAGTATTGTTTTTGAGTGATTTCCTATGCTCACCGATGGATGAAGGGTAATGGAATTGTTATGCCATGGTTCTGAGGGTTGAAGTCAGGTAAGAAGCTTGTTTGTTGGTAAGGGCCTTGGCAGGTAATTGTTAGTGTTTTGCATTGCTTCAGGACAAGCAATAGTTCGAGTTTGGAGGTGTGATGAGTGTGCAGAAGTATAGTTTTTCTTGCCCTTTTTAATCATATTATTGTTAGAATTAGGCTCATTTTAGTTGCATTGATAGGCATTCATGAATAGTTCCTATATTCCTTCGTTATCAGGTTTGATATTGCACTTTGGCTGGTTTTCATGGAAAATTCGTTGCTGGTGTGCTTTATTTCGTGCAGGACAGGATTGCTGTGGCAAGTAGAGATAGCCGTGGCAATTAAGGAGAATACTGAAGGTATTGCCGTGCCAATTGAGGAGAATATTGAAGGAGTTGCTGAAGCTGATTGCCGATGATATTTGGATAAATCCGCCCAACTTTAGGATAAATACGAAAATGCAAGGGATAATTCCCCTAGATTTGAATTTACACGCAGAGTTGGATAGAGATAAAGGCTCAGATTTGTGAAGAGTTTTTGGAGATTAAGATAAAAGAGATTAATTATCTCTTATTCAAATTAATTCAAGCTTAATCTTATCCTCATCTGATCACAAACTCTCTTACAAATAGAAGATCAAATCCCAGCTTTGGGGGATTTTGCTAGATCGAGGAGAAAGAGAGAGAAGGGATGATCACAAAACTCCAACACATCTTCTTCTTTATTTTTATGTGATTCATGTTGGGGAATTATTCTTTTGCAAATCCTTCTTACCCAGCAATGAACTTGTAATATCCCCAAACTCGAGCCTAGTAGCATGTTACTAAAAGTGGTAACTTAATTCAAATTAAGGAATTGTTATATCCCTAAACCGGGACTAGAAATTGTTACCACTATTTAAACTTATAGGCTAGTTAAATTATGTCCAAATTGAATGGAAGAAGGGAGCTAATTGTGACAATTAGAACGAGGACACTTGAACTATAGTGACTAAATTGAGCTATTCTCTAAACTGAGTGATCAAATTAAAAAAGACCAAAATGAATAGAAAATGGAAATGCATGATTGCATGGTAAAGTCAAATTTGATTGTGGACAATCCACATGTCCCCCAAGCCTTGCATGAACGACCACTTTAGGTGGTATACACCATCTTCTTCATTTGCTCATCAAACCAAAAACACCATTGAGAGAAAGGAGAGAAAATGCAAGCTTAATTCATGTGGGGATTGTGATAAAGCTTTGAAATTGTGTTCAATTTTAAGGTAATGTTTAATGTTCATGTATTCCTCTTTGATTTTGTGATTATAACAACTTGTTTGGCTTGAGAAATGTTAGATTGATTGCTGGAAATTGGGAATTGATTAAGAGTTTTGTATTTGTTCTGATATTGAACCAATTGGTAAATATGTCTAGTGATAACACATTAGAATTGAATGGACTTTGAAATTGATGTTGTCATTAACCAAATTGATGGTGAATTGTTATGTTAGTTGCTGGAAAAACTTAGATGATAATTAGAATGGATGATTGATATGTGAATTGAAATTATTGTTGCTGGAAATTCTAGGGAGATGATGTCTTATTGAACCAATTCGAAAATATTGCTCAATTGCCCTGTTTTAATAGGTTTGACACATAATTGGACTGACTTAGACATGTATGAATGAGTATATATGTTGAACAATCATGTTAGAATCCTTGTCTAAGTGATTAATGAAGCTAGAATCTAGCTTAAGGAAATCTATCCAGAAGACTCTGTTTTGGGCAGTAAGTTTAAAAATTTGTAAAAAATCACATAGACCAAAGTAGGGAATAAATCTTATATGTACAGAATCACGAGTATGTATAGTTTCGTATGCAACAAACAGAATCGAATTCCGAGTTATAAAACAGTTTGTAGAGATTAATCTCTAAGGACAGTGCAAACTGTTCAATGGCATAATTTTGTCTATTTTTAAATAAAAAACTATATTAATTCACTATGAATAAAAGTGCAAAGACTATATAGTTAGAACGAAAATTAAGTTAGCTTTCTAACGGTGTAAATGGCTTGAAATTCTGACGTACGGAATAATAGATATGAACATTTAAGCAAGTAGTGCACATGCTGCCAGACAGCAACAGTCTTGATGTTTTGAATTGAATGCTTAAATGTATGGAGTCATACAATGACTTAAATGGTTGCTGGATTCTACCTAATACACTATGCATTATATGTAATGATAGATCAAGTGGAAATTGAGGAAAAAGGGGCTCACATAGATCAGCAAGCTAGTAGAGAGAAAGGGATTTTGATCCGAGAACGTCAATAGCTCAGAAAATTCCCGTGAGTGTAGTTTACAGTTTTGGAAAGGGCGGTAACCTTTCCAAGTATTTCTTGATTTAAATTGCTTATTGATTTCTAGTTTGAATGGTATAATGCGCATGCTCTTAAGCATTTGTAAGGTAAGTGTTCCTTTGAGGAACATTGGTGTGTTTACTTGATTGAAGCAATTGAATGATTACTTGATTGTTAAGCATGCTTCCTTGATTAAATTGGTTGTTGTAGCATGATCTTTGCTAACCTGATTTTCCATTGTATAGAAGCATGCTAGTTGTTAAATTAAAGACAGCTCAATCTATTGATCTAATCACTTATTGATAGATAAGCATTCATTGATTGCAAAATATTGATCATTGAGCTATTGGTATTGTGATTGGCATTGAACCCTATTTGATTAAAAGGGGATATTGGCACTAAATGTGTACATTGAATCAAATCATGCTTGAAATTGAATGAAAGTGATAACTATTGTAAGCCTTGGTGTCGAGTCAGTCATAGATATAGTTGGCATGCCATAGAGTCCATAGAGCTCATTATCGGGGTGGACTACGGTCCTGGACATTTCTCCCTAATTGGCGACAGTAAGAGGGAAGTAATGTTATTGGTCATTGGTGACAGTAGGAGGGATTTGACCGGTACTTTGTACAATATTGATTATTGTTATTGGTGACAGTTTGGTTGGGGTCTCGAGTATCTAGACTGAGTAATCAATTCTTAAGGCTATACTTAAAATGAACTCATACCTCTTGTACATTGAATCTATTGCTCCATTGAATTGCATTGATTGATAGTAAAGGAAAATTAAATGCCATGAGCTATTGATAATGAGACATTGCTTATATGAGATTGCTTGAGTTTTGGACATTGATTGTGTTCAAATGACATGTTATGCCTATTGTTATTCGAATTGGATGATTGAGCATGTCTAAATTTCAAGCCTTGTATTGATATTAGATTAAAAATTAAGCAAATCCATCTAGTATTGTTTACATAGTTATTCGAATGGTTCCTTATTGGTGGGGGAACCATACCATCTATTAGATGGTTCGTAGTTGAGACTTATTGTATTGATTGCCTTGTAACTTGAACTCTCTCACTAAGCTTTGCTTAATCAAGTCTATTTACTACAATTCAAGTTGATATTGGATCCTATCCCGAAGTCTAGGCTCGTACAAGTCACATTTTGGTTGAAAAAGTATGTTTCCATCTTGCTATAGTTATCCTAGGATGGTGGCACCTAAGGCATGTATATTCATGATCACTTAGTAATGGTTTGTATAAATTAACTCCATCTATGATCTATAAAGAGTATTGTTTGTAAATATGGGTATGAATACACTTAATTGAGCTTGAATGCTTCTTAGCCTAATGTTAGATTCCCATGGTTGGATTATGCATGTAATGGTTTGAATAGACCTATTAAAGTTGGCTAGTTAACAACAAGTAAATGTAGTAACCTACATGTTTAAACATGAACCACTTTGGTCACTTATTGTCCTAGTCGAATGACGTACATAACATTGAGAGCATATATGTTTGATTATGGTCACATAGGTAAATGATATAAATCACCTATTGGTATGCATAATAGATACATTGAACGTTGAAATTTTCTATTGTGTTCTTCAACCATTCAAATGGTTTCTTGAAGAACAAGTAAGTCCTAAATGGTATTGATCATGATAACTAATTGCATTATGGGTCCTAATATATCTAGTAGGTGCATCATGCAATGTCTATTGAGTCCTTGCCTATTCGAATAGTTGCTTTGTAACACCCCTCACCCGTGTTAGGAGCGAGGAGCGTTACCGGAATAAGATACGAGGTAAATAATGTTATCCAATACAATTATAACATACAAGATTAGGGCCAATTAAAATTTTTCCATTTACTTGATGAACAAGACACCATTCGACTAAGCTATACCACAAGATTAACTAATCATTAAACATAGCTATGTCCATTACTTAGGTATTCTAATGCATCAATAGTTATAATCAAGTTCACTATAGATCATTACCAATAATGCGCAGCAATTAGACCATTTAAATTCATTGTATTACCATGAACATTACTTATAGATTAGTCTAGATAACTATATCATGTAAATGAATTAAACTAGCAACCTAACTTCTTAATTTCATTCGATTAGGGTCAAAATAGACTAGGCTTATCTTAAAGTAATTTAACAAGTTCAATTCTATAGTTTACATAAACATACTCGAACAAACAAATATATAAATAAGGTTCTAGTTCATTCATTCATTAGATAATTTCTTAACAGACCATTATATACATACTTAAATACATTTACATCTCTCAAAATGCATGATCCAATATTTTAGGGTTAACACATTCCATAACTATCAAGTACATATAATTATAATCCTTAAAGTTCCAAACATGTGAACTAGCATGAGTTCTAAGGTTAACTGTAACCGCCACCATCTAGGAGTATCGACAACGAGTACCAAAATCATACTTGACTATGCTTGTTTCTTGCTTCAAATCCAAGTAAGATAACTTGTCGATCAAGTATCTGGTTCGAGTATCCTTAAACCTGTGGTTTGGGAAGAAGGAAAAACAATAGTGGTAAGTACATAATGTACTTAGTGAGGTAGTTCCTAAATCTATCAATTTATCGAGGTTATTAACTTGTATTCCTTATTCATTTTAATCAAGATTAACCTAGCTAGGCTTCAATTAATTGAAGTCATGACCTAGCTAGTTCCTCATGTACCATTCGAATAGGCAAGCTTAGATAATCAAGAAGTATTTCAAATCCCACATAGAACAATCAAGAAAGTAGCCACTTTCAAATACTAGCTATTCAAGCAAGCAAGATTTGGCAAGTATCAAACAAATCAATCATGGAGATCATAATTTCCAATTCGAATAGGGTCTTATATCATGTGACTTATTTTTCAAGTAAGGTTTAAATCAAGATAACATATTCATCATTCCTTCATATAATTCTATTTCATATCAAATTCAATAGCAAGTATCAAATTGCACATTATTCATTCAAGATTACAAGTCTTTCTTTTAAGTTCATAGATTATTGTTTTGCCTTGGTAGATAGTAGGACTAGAAAATCGAGTTACGTGTTAAGGAACACAAAGTACTGGATCATGTTAAGGTGTCTTCTACACCACGTATTAGAGTACACAAGGTACTTGATCATGTTAAGTGTCTGCTACACCACATATGAAGGTACACAAAGTACCAGTTGTGTTAAGGTGTCATCTACACCATATATTAGGGCACACAAAGTACTTGAACATATTAATTCGAGCTCTAGACTCTAAGGCATGCCGTCCTACCTAAAGCCAACTAGCAACCAAGGACTTGTTGAATCTTTTATTATCAAGCAATCACACATCAAGTGATTAAGTAACAAGTATAGCAAGGTCAAGATCATTTTACAAGCTTTCATGTACTTCCATTATGTACACATTCAAGCAATATCAAGCAACCAACAATTTCAAGAGCATCTTCATTCCATTGAACACAAATGATCAAGCACAACCCATGGCAGCATTCGAATAGGGTATAGAACCATAGAGAACAAACAATTGTTTCATTTCCACAATCAAACCATGCTGCAAGCATATTGAATTGTCAAGTCTTTAATTAGTCCATTCTTCCCTTAATGTAATATTACCAAATATATTTAAGTTCATTTCATGTTATCAATCATCAAGTAAGTATTAGACATGCAACTTTGGTTAGAACACTAGTTCCAACCCTAAGAAAGACTACACTTACAATACTCCAAGCTAGCTAGTCTTATATTGCTATTCCTTTTTGTCTATCCCTTGATGAATTATTTCCGTCAGTAGCCTCCTCTAATATTTCCTCTATCAAGTCACACGCAAAACATAGAAAGATCATTAGAATCAGTACATCAATAATTCAAGTTCATTTGAACTACATTATCCAAAACAGTTTCTGCCCTGGCAGTTTGGACACCCTTTAGTAATCTGTTCATATCTTTTAATCTAATCATTGGATTTTCAATTAATTTGTACCACCAGAAATCTTATTAAATTACCTTTTTAACCATATAAGAATCATATTTTAATTCCCTCTATATCAATATAGTTTTTAATTTAAATTCAGGTCATTTTTCCAGTGACTATTCTACTAGCTTGTAGTTTAATCCAATTTAGTGAGCTTTTTATCCTAGGACCCTTACTAGTTCATTTTAGTCCTTTTAACCATTGATTCCCCTGATTTTCCCCTATTCTTACAAGTTAAGGTTGGCTCCTAATTAGTACCTCTAGGTCCTCAAATTAGCAAATTTCACAGATTAGTCCAGATTCACCTATTCTGCCAATATACTCATTAAAGCTATTCATTTAACCTTAATTCATGCCAACCTAACTATCTATCAAACATTCATTTTTCTCCCTCCCCTGTATTTTAATAACTTTTCCATTCTTTATTTCAGTTCAATTCAATCCCAAATTCTCCAATTCATTCAAAAACAATCCCTAATCATTTTGTAATTACAATTGTGACTAGTTTGCTTACCAATTCAATTTATTCAATTTAACTACCAATCTAACTTGATAAAGGCCTCATTTAAACATATCACATGATTTATATTAGGTAATTTCACATTAGCATCTTCTCCTATTAATTTAACACATCAATTCATTCAATTGAATCACTTGGTCAATTCGGCTAACATGCTTTAACTATCAATCCAATGTTTGTACAATCTAGCATTTTACCCACGGTTCCTTCTTTCAATTCACATAGTTATAACATTAATTCAAGCATCAGTTAAGTTTATACAACAAGTAATTCTATCTATAAGCATCACACAACCAATTTAAATCAATATCTTCATTCAATCGAATGAACAAAGAAGACAACATTCTTACTTACTTCCTAGCTTAATTTCAATGGATAATCCCTGCACATGAAAGCTCCAATCTTAGTATCAATGGTTTTTTTTCTTAAACTCTCTCTCATTAAGGCTCTCCTTTTCAATTCGGTAAATGGAAGAATGAGAAAGATGAAGATGATAATCCTCCTTAAGTGGATTTGGGAAAGGACTATTTTATCCTTTAATTAACTATTAATCAAGGCTTAAGCAAGGGCATTTGGGGAATGTGGAACTTTATCATGCAAGCTCTAAATTTGTTAAACAATTCGATTAAGTCCTCCTAATTTGATCACCAATTTCTTTCCATCTTTCAATTAAGTCATTAACTTATCTAATTAGCCTAATTACAAAATCCAATTAAATTAGCTACTTAGGTAATTGGTTTCAATACTTTTAGGCTTGGATTTAGGGCATTACATGCTTAATAAGAAAGAAAGGCTTAAAACGAATTGAACTCACTAGCTTTAATTGAATGGATCATTGATTGTAATTGTGGTAACTTACCTAATCCTACTAGGGTGGTTAGAGTATGTTATAGAACGATAATCAGAGCTTTAAGGTTACATGATTCTAGGGTCTATTGCATGAACAAGGCATTGTTATTGATGACTTAGGTGCCACCTAGAAGTTACGTGAACATTGATTGGATTGTGTCTTGAGCTTGACTATCTTTTACTTCTTATACATAGAATGTCTGAAACGAGGTCAGGCAAAGATAATAAAAGCCTGACCGGCTCCTCTAATGAAGGAGGGAGTGTGAGGATGGAGAAAAATCCTCAAGAATCAGCTAGACCTCAACAAGTTTAGCAGGAAGCTCCTGTAATTCATCCCATACAACGGGAATGCTTCTCCAGTCTCAAGGAGATGTTTAATCAGATGATTGTCTCTATGAGATAGAATCCTCCAACTCTTACTTACCCTCTGGTAGTAAAACCAGAAAGAGCTCCAATTGATAAGTTAGCTCAACACCGAGCTTACACCTTCATTGGAACAAGTGAAGACAAGCCAGAAGAAGCGGAGTACTGGCTAGAGAATACGATAAGAATCTTGTCTAAGCAACTGTAGTGCTCAGATGAACACAAACTAGAGTGTGCAATAGCTCCGAGGAGGCACTAAATTGGTGGGAGACTACTACCTTGGCAACACCTGAAGAAGCTGCCACCTAGGAATTCTTCCTCAAAGAATTCAAAAAGAAGTATATTAGTGATCAGTATCTTGCGGAACACAAAAAGAAGTTCTTATACTTGAAGCAAGAAGGGAAATCGATCGAGTAGTATGTTAGCAAGTTCTGCAAATATGGGTCGATGTTTATAAAGAAAGAAGAGGAAAAAAGTAGAATGTTCATAGATGGAATCAATGATGAGTTAGGCCCCATGTTCACTGCTTTGGGGATTACTGACTTCCAAGAACTGGTCAACCGAGTCATAGCTACCAAAGCCAAGATGAAGACCTCGGCAAAATGATCGGAGAATCAGTCCTGAGATAACAAAAGATCAAGGGATGATCATAAGTCTCATTAGCGCAATAAGAAACAAAAGCACAAAGGAGGAAATTCTTCCAATTAGGGAAATTTCTCTAAGGGTAGCTATATACCCAAGCCACAAGTTATGTCCAAAGCCTCAACACCTATGGTGTCCTTGGATAGCATTGGGAATATTGGGAGGGAGACCCAAATCACTACTTGCAAGACTTGTCAAAAGAATCATACAAGAGTATGCAGAAAGCTAACTAATGCTTGATACTTATGCTGTGAAACGACTCACTATGTCAAAGATTACCCCCAAAATCTGAACAAATTGCCCTCTCATATTTCTCACAAGTCGAATCAAGCTCCTTCACCCAGGGGAAAGGGTTCGAAGCAAGCTAAGGCAACTACGAAAAGAGCAAAGGTCAAGGGTCCAATGTTACGTATCAAGAGTCCCGGGCACCTGCTCTAGTCTATCATATCCGGGGGTGAGAAGACGAAGAATCTGCTGATGTAATAGCAGGTACAATCTACCTCGATACTCAACCTGTTTATGCTTTGTTTGATATAGGATCCACACATTTATTCATACGCTCTCCTTTAATTGAAAAGCTTAAATTGAAGCCTAAATATGTTAGTTGTAGCTTAATTGCTACCAATCCTTTAGGAGATAATGTAATAGTGAACCAAATATGTAAGGGTTGCCCTTTGTTTATTCAGGGCATCCCTTTCCTAGCCAACCTATTGTTATTGTCTTTTGTTGAATTCGATCTCATTCTGGGATTAGATTGGTTAGGAAGGCATCAAGTTTGGGTAGATTGCCAAAAGAGGAAACTTTTTCTCCGTGGCTTAGAAGAAAAATCCATTACCTTGATCGATAAGAAACCTATTAGCATCTTTGTTGCTATGATTAAACAAGATGAAATTAAATTCGGTGTGAACTCATTTCCCATTTTTTCTGAACTCCCTGATGTTTTTCCTGAGGAACTACCAGGGTTACCTCCTATTCAGGAAGTCAAATTCAAGATTGAAGTTCAACCCAGAGTTGATCTAGTGTCTATCGTTCCATATCGAATGGCCCCTGTTGAACTTAAGGAACTCAAACAACAACTACAAGAGCTTCAAGACAAGGGTTTCATTCAACCCAACTCTTCACCCTGAGGAGCACCCGTGTTATTTGTCAAGAAAAAGGACGGGTCGATAAGGCTATGTGTTGACTATCGCCAATTAAACAGGCTCACTATCAAGAACAAATACCCATTGCTGAGAATAGAGGACTTGTTCAACTAGTTTAAAGATGCCAAGGTCTTCTCCAAGATCGATTTGCGGTCGGGATATTATCAGATGAGAATACAAGAGTCTGATGTACCCAAATTGGCTTTTAGGACTCGTTATGGTCACTACGAGTTCCTAGTGATGCCCTTCGGATTAATTAATGCTCCATCAACTTTCATGGACCTAATGAACCGAGTATTCAAACCTTACTTGGACAAATTTGTAGTTGTCTTTATCGACGACATCCTTGTTTACTCAAAGGATAAAGAAGAACATGCTAAGCACCTCCGAATTGTGCTGCAGACATTGAGGGAGAATCAGCTTTTTTCCAAACTTAGCAAATGCGAGTTTTGGCTTTCGAAAGTATCCTTCTTTGGCCATGTTGTCTCGGCTGAAGGAATAAAGGTGGATCCAAGAAAGATCCAGACGGTTATTGAATGGAGACCTCTGAGGAATGTTGGTGAAGTTAGAAGCTTTCTCGGTTTAGCCGAGTATTACCGAAGCTTCGTAAAAGGGTTCTTGATTCTTGCTACTCCATTGACTTGACTCCTTTGAAAGAATACTCCATTTAAATGGTCTGAGGACCAGCAAAGGAGCTTTGATCAATTGAAGCAAGTCTTAACTCAAGCTTCTATTCTAATCCAACCTAAACAGGGGAAAAACTTTACAGTCTTCAGTGATGCTTCCCACCTCGATTTAGGGTGTGTATTGATGCAAGACAACAAGTTCATTGCCTATGCTTCTCGGCAACTCAAGCCACATGAATTGAACTATGCAACACACGACTTGGAGTTAGCTGCAGTCATGTTTGCTTTAAAGATCTGGAGATGCTATTGATATGGAGAAAAGTGTCGTTTGTTCACGGATCATCAGAGCTTGAAATACATCCTAACTTAGAAGGAACTAAATCTTCGACAACGAATATGGGTGGAACTACTCAAGGATTACAATTTAATCACTGACTATCACCCAGGAAAAGCAAATGTTGTGGCTGATGCATTTAGTCGTAAGCATTCGATGGGTAAGACTATATACATATTGTCAATACCTTGTCCCTATTCGAATTGAAGGGTGGTGAAAATTTACTAATCTAAATCTTCTAATTGTAGCTTTAACTACCTTTAATGTTCATTTTAGACTCCTAAAGAACCGAAGATATGTAGCAAAACTTCAAATTCAACTAGAATTGAATTCGAGGATCAAAGAGCTTCAAGAAAATGATCCCGAACTTCAGAAGATATTGAAAGAGATTGATTCCAAACCGAGCACCGAATTCTCACTTCAATTGAATGGTGTGCTCTACTTCAATAATTGAGTTTGTGTACCCAATGATCCAATCTTTAGGAGGGAAATGCTTCAAGAAGCATATAGTAGTCCTCTTTCAATACATCCGGGAGTGATCAAGATGTATAAGGACTTAAAGGAAGTCTATTGGTGGCCAGGATTGAAGGCAGATATTGTTGACTTCATATCAAAGTGCCTCACTTGCCAGAAGGTGAATGCCAAACACCAACTACCCATTGGACTCCTACAACTCATCAAATTGCCTCAGTGGAAGTGGAGTGTATAACAATGGACTTCGTATCGGGATTACTTCTATTGCCAGGGAAAAATGATGCTATTTGGGTGATCGTTGATAGGTTCACCAAATCGGCTCACTTCCTACTTGTTAGAATAAACATAAGCCTCAAAGAACTAGCTGAATTGTACTTGAAAGAAGTGATCAGACTTCACGGTGTTCCTAGATCTATCATATCAGATCGAGACTCTCGATTTACTTCTCAATTTTGGAGAGCACTTTAGAAGGCTATGGGAACTAAATTAAACCTCAGCACTGCTTTCCATCCACAAACCGATGGACAATCAGAAAGAGTGATTCAAGTGCTTGAAGATATGCTTCGAGCTTGCATTGTCGACTTCGGTAAGAACTGGGAGAAATCCCTACCACTGGCTGAATTTGCTTACAACAATAGCCATCAAACTTCTATCAAAATGGATCCTTTTGAAGCCTTGTATGGCAGAAGATGTAGAACTCCCCTATACTGGTTCGAGCTAGGAGAAAGCAAAGTCTTAGGACCTGAATTGTTACGTGAAACTGAGAACCAAGTTTGGTTGATCCATAGTAGATTGAAAGAGGCCTTTGACAGAAAAAGGCTTATGCTGACCTCAAGAGAAAGAATATAGAATATGAAGTTGGAGATCAAGTGTTCTTGAAGGTATTTCCTTGGAGAAAAATACTCTGATTCGGGAAGAAGGGTAAACTAAGACCTCGTTTCATCGAACCTTTCAAAATCTTAGAGAAGATTGGTCCGTTTGCTTACAAGCTAGCACTTTCTGAAGAATTCAATAGAATCCGTAATGTCTTTCATGTATTGATGCTGAGAAGATATCGATCAGATCCCTCACACATCCTAGTGCCAGATAAGGTGGAGCTCAATCCTGATTTATCATACGAAGAAGAACCGGTACAAATTCTTGATAGAGAAGTAAGAAGATTGCGCAACAAGTCAGTTACTCTTGTGAAAGTTCTTTGGAAGAATCATAAGAGTAAGGAAGCCACTTGGGAACCCGAATCAACTATGAGGAAGCAGTACCCTCATCTCTTCTCCTCAGGTAAATTCGAGGATGAATTCTTTTAAGGGGGAGGGAATTGTAATATCCCCAAACCCAAGCCTAGTGGCATGTTACTAAAAGTGGTAACTTAATTTAAATTAAGGAATTCTGATATCTCTAAATGGGACTAGAAATTGTTACCACTATTTAAACTTATTGGCTAGTTAAATTATGTCCAAATTGAATGGAATAATGGAGCTAATTGTGACAATTAGAAAGAGGACACTTGAACTATAGTGACTAAATTGAGCTATTCCCTAAATTGAGTGATCAAATTAAAAAGGACCAAAATGAATAGAAAATGGAAATGCATGATTGCATGGTAAAATCAAATTTGATTGTGGACAATCCACAGGTCCCCCAAGCCTTGCATGACTGACCACTTTAGGTGGTATACACCATCTTTTCCATTTATTTTACTTGCTTAATTATTTTACTTGTTATTTCCAAACACCTATCATCACTATCCATTTCCTTTTTCAGTGCAAGGAGTTAGAAATTAGAGTTTCACCAATCCCTTGGAGATGATATCTTACTATACTATTACTTGCAACGCGTATACTTGCACCAATTACAAAGCACTCAAAACACACAACAAACACACACCCCCAAACCAAAGGTGTGCATTGTACTCAATGCATGAAGATATATGTATAGATGAAATAAAATGAAATGCATGAACAAATGAAAAAATGAATGTAAGGAGTTTAAAGGGAAGAGTACTCCCGTTCGGAGTTTTCTAGGCGTGATACATGAGTATTTCTCTTGACAAAGCTCCCACGATCAAGAGCCATGCATTTCTTTGCCTTCATGCTGGCTTTGATGCGGCTGTGGAAGCTCCAATGTCACAGAGAACTTACTTGATAATCTTCACTGGCTCCGAGGCGGCAAGAGCGTCAGTGGGAGCAAATGAGACAGATGCAACAGATGTTGCAATAGCTTTGGCTGGATTCTTTCTTCTTCTAATTCCAGCGTCGTGTTTGTTCTTGCAGACTCAACTTAGATAGCAAACACTGGTATGGTGGCATTTTATTGCGTTAGAGTATGGACAAAATGAAGACTAGCTAGCATATCATCATTGGCAATGAGGTCGGGAGGGAACTCAAGAAATGTTGGCAAAGTATGCGCGAACATTCCTTCAAGAGTTTTCTTGAGGGCACAATCTCATGCATGAGTATATTGCCAGAGCTTGGTGTTCTACTCCTCTGCTCTCCCCAGGTTTTGAAGAATGATTGTAACACCCCAGTTTCGGGCCTAGGAGTTTCTAGGTTGATTAGACGGTCTGGTTGATCGGGATTAGAGATTCAAGTCAGATTTGGGATTTAAATCGGAGTAAATATTTTTGGTGTGAGAAAAATATCTAAAAAATAATTATTTAATATATGGATATTTTTGGTAAAGACAATTTTGGAAAATGGAATTTGGAAATTGGACATTTTGGCTAGTTACCAAAATGTAAAGAATGAAAACTATTTTTAGTGACTAGTTTGAAAAAGGGTAAAATATTAGAATCCTTAAGGAGCTATTTTACCTAATGTTTTTAATCTAATTTTTCTCTTAATTGAGATTATTTTAATGAGTTTTAATTAAGGAAATTAAAAGGGAATTAATTAAAGGAGGTAGTTATTTCCTAAAAATATTTTTGACGTAACTTCTTTTCTCAAACTTTTATCTCAACTTCTCTTCAACCAAACACTTTCTTTTGCATCAAATATTTGAGGTAATGATCTTGATTTCTTAAAGTTTTGATTTCTAATGGATTCTTCAATCTTGTTTTCAAAAATCTCATTGGCTTTCTTTGTTTTTCAAGAGTAAACATCCAATTGAGAGGAAATTCACTCATTAGAGGTAAGGTTCATTCTTATCCTCTAATGAATGGTTATTTATTGAAATTCTCAAGTATTTCATCCTTGTTTAATGTTTTCTAATGAGTCTTAATGATTTAATTGTGGAAATTGGGTAAATTAAGTTTTAATTGATGAGATTAAGTGACTTTCATTTCGGATATGTTTTGATGAGTTCTTGATTGGTTATAATCATGATTTTGATGTTTTATAATGTTAATAAGTTGGTTTTAACATTGGAATCCCAGAACTAAGTGAATCTCTAATTTATTAGGTTGCAAGTGTTGTGTTTTTGGCGAATTAAGGGTGTTTATTGAATTATGGAAGTATAATGAGGATGTTAGATTGTTTTTGGATGTTTATTGAAGATAATTGAGGGATTAAGCCTTTAGGTTTTGGCTAGGTTAAGTTTGAAATGTGTTTGATGTTGTTTTCGGTTATTGTGGATGGGTTTCAGTTAGAGTTTGAGGAGGATTGTTGTGAATTGTTGTTACTGTTAAAACCATATTTGAATCTAGTTTTTAACGGTGTAAAGAAAGTTAAAATAAAATGAGTATTTTGTTCTGTAGAAGCAAATCTTTGAAGGTAGTGCATGATGCCAAAATTCTGGAAATAGTTGCCTAGTTTAAAAGCAAGAACAGCTTGATATTGTATGAATCTTGTGACTGATTTTGTACACATATTTGTGAGTATGTGTAAGTAGGAATGGTCTTGGCATCTGAGTTGGTTACAAATTATGGTATGGGCTGTTTTGAGATTCATGAAATAGTACCCAAAAAGGGAGACTGTTTTTTGCATAAAAGTATGCTTAAATGTATTGTTTCGATGTTGTACATGAGTGTCTGAAAGTATGGAATCTTACTTGAATCATGTAAAGAGTATCTAGATGTTTTAAAGGTTATAATGTATGTATGTTTAATTTAGACTTTTTGGGGCTGCATATGGGTAAACACATGTGTTTTGAAATGATCGGTTTAATTGATGTGTTAGTAAGCTGTTTTGTATGAAATGTGTGTTTGGGAAACTAAATTGTTTGGTTATTGATATGTTGTTTATGTACTTAGAGATACATAACTCGATAAGGAAGTGAGTTTTGACAGGAAGACTAGAATGGAATCTGTTAGAAAACAAAATAAGAAGTTGTGGACTCAGGTATTCTAAAACATCAGAATAACAGGTGAGTGTAGTTTTTAGAGCCTCGGGATTGCTTATGGCTTTCCTGAGCAATGTTCATGTTTAATTTACATGCTTTATTTTCAGTATTGGTTGTGATACATTGTAAATGCTAACTTGAGCTAGAGGTAAGTGCTCTGGACTAGATTCGTTTGCTTGACTTGGAAGATGACATATTGTGATTGACATATGTATGCTTGCATTTTAATGACTTGTGATGAGAAAATTCAGCATTTTTATATGATCCTACTACCTTGGATCTTTGTTCAAACTTATTTGAATGAAGCATAAATATTCGATTGAGTACTGGAGTATTAATCAAACTCAACTTGTAATTTGAGACGGAAAGATTAAAAAGGAAAGCCTTGGTTACGAGTCAGTCTTAGGTACAATTGGCATGCCATAGAGTCCGTCGTGCTCGAGTGTTAGATTGGACTACGGTCCCTTGTTTAGTACTTCGAGTACTCTTGTCTTCCTGGATGGAATGGACTATGGCCCTTTGGTTGGTACTTCGTGTACCCTTGTTTAATGACAGATGTCATTGAATTCGAGTATCTAGGCTGATTATTGATCAAGGCTATAATATTGGACTAACTCATACGTCTTGAAATTACCATTAATCTGATTAAATTGGTAACTCGTAAAGATGAATGGATTGCTTTCTTGTTAAGTCTCATGACTTAATTAGCTTGTTTTGTACGTAAGATGTATGTTCAATAATTCTTGCATGTTCCCCTTTTCGAATCATATGATTATATAAAATATTGATCGGCAATATATATCGTATGTCCTTGTTGGGATTGAATTGAGACAAGGTGATCATCCCTCCTCTTGCTTGTAATGTAACATGTTGGACTATGATGACACTTGAGAAGAGTAATATGTTTATGCATGTTTAATGAAGCTGTCTTGCCATGAATCGAACTTAAATGGACTGTTTTGTCGTGATTAAATGTTTATACATGCTTAATGAAGCTGTCTTGCCATGAATCGAACTTAGATGGACTGTTTTGTTGTGATTGAATGTTTATACATGCTTAATGAAGCTGTCTTGCCATGAATCGAACTTAAATGGACTGATTTGTCGTGATTAAATGTTTATACATGCTTAATGAAGCGTCTTTCCATGAATCGAACTTAGATGGACTGTTTTGTCGTGATTAAATGTATATACATGCTTAATGAAGTTGTCTTGCCATGAATCGAACTTAAATGGACTGTTTTGTCGTGATTAAATGTTTATACATGGTTAATGAAGCTGTCTTGCCATGAATCGAACTTAAATGGACTGTTTTGTCGTGATTAAATGTTTATACATGCTTAATGAAGCTGTCTTGCCATGAATCGAACTTAAATGGACTGTTTTGTTGTGATTAAATGTTTATACATGCTTAATGAAGAATCAAACTTAAATGGACTGTTTTGTCGTGATTAAATGTTTATACATGTTTAATGAAGCTGTCTTGCCATGAAATGAACTTATATGGACATATTTGACTAGAATAAATCATATTGTGAACTGTTTTGAATAAGTTAAGCATGCCTTATCACTACCCTATTTGAGTTCAAATCCTAAGAGACTTTAGGATTGGAATTAAGGTATAATAGTTCAGTAAAGAGCTGCTGAATGTGCTATTTATAAAATGACTAAATGAACTGTTATAAGACAAAATTGGAGGAACTAAATTGTTTTAATATTAATTTAGGGGTTGCCCTCTTGTAATCTAGAATCTAGAAAGTTTTAAATAGAATCTTTATTATAGATTACAAATCTTAGAAGGAATTTGATTGAATTAAATAGTAGTCTTGGCATGGGAAGTTAAGATGTACTATTGAATAGATTTTTAAATCCATGAAATCTTGAAATTAGATCTCATTAATTGTTAAACATATTCATGCTTATGGATAAGGAATTAAGTTCCTTCTTTTTGAATTAGTTCGATTAAAGTGGTTAAGGAATTGAATCTTTCTTGCTAAATTAGTGCGGTTATAAGGTTAAGGAATTGAGTTCCTTCTTGTTGAGTTGGTTTGGCTATGATCTTAAGATTGATCCTTGGTTCACTTGAATGACTAAGAGTTCAATTTGTATCTTTAATTAGAAGCACTCGATTATGTAACTAGAAATCAAGCTTGTTCTTGGAAATGTTAAAATGAAAAGTCTTGTTTTAATACTATTATTTATTTATGTAAACTACCTCACAAGCATATGCTTATTTGATCTTTCCTTTCTCATTTCAAGAAGGTACCATTTCAAGGTACTCCCAGTCCAGACATGACATGTGACTCAAGAGTTATGTTCATAGTTCCTTAGTAACTCTAGTAGGCGGTGCAGGGCCGTTGTGTATATTTTGGTCCTTATAGTCTTTTGATTTTATTTGTGTAAATAGTTTGTATCATGCCTTTTATTCTTTGTGGTTGCTTGGTAATAATTTCTTTTATAATAGTTATATGGTATGATAAGCTGGATCGATGAAAGGATAAGTTTAAATTGGTTATAATCTAGTAAGTACTAGCAGATATGCATACACTAGGCATAAGACAATAGTTACTCTAAAATGAAGTTAGATTAGTCTAAGCTCTTGGTTAAAACTTATACATTCTTGATAAAAGGCTAAAACTGGATTATACACTTCTTAATGCCTAACCAATAACTTTGATAATCCCCGAAGATCTAGTAAATAAAGGAGATAATTAGTATGTTCTCTTGTGCCTATTGAGTTTCGAAGTAAACCTTGCAGGTTAAAGAACTTTAACACCTTGAACTCTCCGTAGATAATATTGCATCTTTATATGTGGCTTTCATCTCATATTTATATGCTAGTGAAGATTGTTGATTTCCTAATTGAATTCTAGTTCTGTTAATAATAATAATAACAGTTGTAAGTTCAAAAATCTTAGGGCACATGTTAAAAGTATAAAAGATAGTTGTCCTCCTGAGTTAGCTTGGAAGATAAGCTCTGATTTCAAATTGAAAGGTTTTAATTTATTCTATTTTTCACCAGATGAGTACTACCAAGCTAAATTTTCGTTTTTTTTTTGTTTGCAAACTTCGGAAGGTTTGTTTGGAAACATGTTTTACGCCGGTACTTTTTCTAGACCGGGTAGGTTACAAAACAATAAAGTTTAAGAACTTGTCACATTACCTTAAGGTGAAAACCAATTGGTTGTAAATGGATATTTAGAACCAATAGGATGGAAATGGTAATGTGGATAAGTATAAGGCACGTCTTGTATCTAAAGGATATACTCTAAAAGAAAAAATTAATTTTGTAGATACTTTCTCTCAAGTTTTATTGAAAGATTCTTTCAAGATAATTATGATGCTTGTTGCTTATTTTAATCTTAAGCTACATTAGATAGAAGTTAAGCTTGTGTTTTCAATGGCAACATTGAAGAAACTATTTATCTGGTACAATCATAGAATTGTGTCTTATGATACAAAACCAATGATATGTAAATTAAAGAAATACATCCATGAGCTTATGTAGGACTCTTATTAATGAAATTATAAATTTCATATTGATTATCTCATTCGGTTTTGAGATAAATTTGGTTGACAATTATATGTACTACAAGTTTAGTGGGAGTAAACCAAGTGATACCCATATTGCTAAAGAAGACAAATATTGTCTTACTCAATGCCCTAAAAGTAACCTTGAAATTTAGAAAATACAAATGATTCCATATGCATAAGCTATTGAGAATCTAATTTATGCTCAAGTATATAAGCGTTCAGATATTGCGTACATTGTTGGAATGTTAGACAGATATTTAAGCAATTATAGTATGAACTATTGGATAGCAGCCGATAGGGTTATGAGATATCTTTAGAGAGCAAAAATTACATGCTCACATATCGGAGTTCTGGTAAGTTAGATATCATCAGTTTTACAGACTTCGATTCTATTAGAATATTGATGCAAAAGAATTTTCTCACATGAGCTGCTAATTATAGATTGAATAGAAAGACCACTTCAGTTATTTTATGACAATAAATATGCATTCATTTATTCTATAAACAATAGGAACACTTCAAATTTGAAGCATATAAATATTAAGTTCCTTGTTGTTAAAGAAAATTCAGAGTGTTGGTGTGTCTATAGAGCATGTTGGTACAAACTCCATGATTGCGCACTTATTAAGAAATTGTCAACCTAGGTCTTTCATGAGCACACTACTCATGTGGGTGTGATGTTATTTAAGGATATTCAGTTTTAGTGGGAGTTTATAATTTTGAAGAATGCTCATTCGTTTTAGACACAATTTCGGTTACTTCAGTTTAAAGTTATTTAAGATTATTTGTGTAGAAATAAAGTTCTTTTGGTTTATGCACACTCTGAATTCAGTAAAGTTTGATCTCACTAAGGTTTAGGAGGACCAGTTGGAAATAGACATGTTTAGTTCACATTTCATGTAATTTTCCATGCTACGCATCCATGATTGATCTATGTCATTTGACTATATTTGTATATATGACCATTGATGGGTCTAGTCATGATTGATACGGCAAAGACTGCTTTGATCCTATATGGATATAGTTGATGGACGAGATTGTTATAGAATACCCATTATATAGTAGCAAATTTTTGAGCTCATAAGGTTGTACATTTATCAGGAAACATATGTTGCCCAAGTGGGAGATTGTTGGATTAAAATCCGCAATTGTGGGCACATATGTAAAGTGTATGATGCTATTATAAAGTATGACACAAAATTAAGTGACCAATTATGTTAGGCGTGTCATGGGTATTAAAGTGTCATGGAAATAAAAGTGTAGATACCATAAGATGTATTTATAATTTAATGAGGGGCATAGTTATAAATACTTAATAGTTGATTTAATAATCAACTATATAAAGAGGTAGTGGTCCCCAAGAAATAGGTTAACTTGTTTTTCTCTCCTTCCCCGTCAGAGAGTTTTAAGTCAAGAGATAACCTATCTTCTTGGAAGATCAATACCAAAGATTTGGATTTCAACATGAAGATTCACGGTTTTCAATCTATCGATTAATTCGGGTATGCTTTCACATTCAGTTTCATCAGATTATTGTTCTTGATGATTTGACATGATAGATCTTGGGTTTATGTTTCATATTAATTTATGATTTGGTTCTTTCAACCAATTCGATTAGTTGAGTATTCAATGGTATATGCCTAAGTTTGCTTGAGTACTTGTGTATGTATGAACCTGTTTGGCTAATTGCTATGTTTGTGAATAAACTCTCCATGTGAATACCATGATAATTAAGTCAAGGATGGTTAAACAATTTGTCCTGAAGATGACTAGAATCTTACCCAAGCTTAGGATTGTATGTGTCTTGTTTGAATGACATTTGTGAAAGGATAAATACTATTACATACATTAGTTTCATTAAACTACCTCACTAAGCGTTTTTCTTACTTATTTCTATTAAGTATTTCAGGGTAAATCTTGTTTCCAAATATTTGGAGAGCTTGGGCGAGATCACAACAACAAAGTAGTATGTTCATTATCTTATTTAAATTACTCCTAGATGGTGGCACATAGATGTGAATCATGCATAAGGCCATTCATATGTATTTTCTAATCTTATGTGTAATTAAGTTGTTGAGTAATTATTATGGTTTGTAAAGGCCCTTAATGCGCTCTATGGTTGTTATTTGATTGTATGGGTGGCTGCGATTAATTAGTTGGTAGTATATATATATATATATATATATATATATATATATATGCATGCGTGAATGGAAGTTAGGTTGTTACGTCTCTATGGATAAATGACTTATTGATGCTTTATGAATATTAGTAAAATCGTATGATATGAGTTAAAATGGTTGCTTAATTGAATAAGTAATTGGAAGCCATCACTAAGACTAGGTGATCATAGTTTTTGCTCGAATTATGCAAGTTATGTGGAAAGTTGTTTAAAATTATGATTATGATAATGTTTATAGTATTATGATTGCATGATTAAGATTTTTCTATGAATTAAAGTAAACTTACAACCCAGTTGATTGGAAGGCGGAAATAATATGATTCATTGATACTTATGAATTCAAGTAGTGTCATGATAAGTGTAGGTTTATCAAGCATGAAATTTGCTATTAAGAAATTATATATCTTAAAGGTGATTGTCTTTTGCTCAAATCCTAAATAAAAGTTTATTGGTTTGTTCATGCTTGAGTCAAATGCTCCTATGTTTGAACTTAGAACTATTAATAGATACGATCAAGGTTTGTTCTTGGTCTTGTTCGATACTGAAATGATTTCTGATTAAAAAGTAGGTTAAAATGCTATGTTTGGATAAGTCTAAATTGGTAATAGCAAAGGATGCAAATTTATTTTTGTCACTAGTTGTGCTAGAAATAAACCTTATCATTGCTGATATGTTTTGAGCCTTCTACCTTGTTATTTGAATGTTTACTTGAGAACACTCTCCCTCTGGTTCGGCTAACTTCTAAACCAAATTGGGAGTGTTATAAATTACTTGTGATAGTAGAAATGTTAAGAATTATTGATTGATATGCTAGTATATGGGCTGTAATTTCATGTTTGATCATGATTGGAGGTTTATGTTGAACTTCTTGAATAATTTAAAGGTTTTATTTTACTCTGTAATTTGAAGATATAATTAACGGTTACCTTAAGTTGTCAAGAAAGTTAGTATATTGTCTTGGTAACACTCATATGCCGGTTTATCTTCTAGACCGGGTAGGGGGTGTTATAGCTGGAGACTAAGGGTTGTTGTATACGATCAAGCTCCCTTTGTGTGTTGCCCAAGTTGTCTTTATATAGGTGGATATGTTAGGGTTAAGGAATCCAAAAGCGCATGAAACCCCTTAATGAGGATCTTGCTTTCCGCGTATATCCAATGAAGTCCATATCGGATAGAAGTCCACGTGTGAATGAATTGGTGAAAGTTCAGATTCATCTCCAACTCTATTGCTTTATTGGTTCATCACGAAAGGGATCTGCTCCACTGTCCCAACATTCCATTGCCTCGATTACTTCCTGCACAAGCACCACTAGAACCAACTACCTTTCCCATTAAAATCATCAATATGTATACACAATTAAGCGCAAGCACCATTAACTCCTTAACTACATGCAAACTACTCCTAAATGCAACTATATAGGCTTAAACACATGCAAAAGTTAAGTAAAAGGGTACAACATATAAGTTATCAACGCAGTCATCATCTACTACATGAGGATATCAACAACCAGTACTCAGGGGCGGAGCTGGAGCGCCATTTTTCTTGAATTATATATAAGAGGTGTCAATAATTTATAAATGTGTGTCATTTATTTATTTATTTTAAAAAATTTTATATATAAATTATATAAAAATTATCTCAAAATTTTTTTGAATGTTATCTGACCACCTATATTAATAGATAACTCCGCCCATGCTATACTTAGTTAATATTATTTTTATCATAAACAATACTAATCAAATTATTATAATATTTTAAAAATAATAATATTAAAATTATTATAATGAATAATACTATTGATTCTATTTGATATTTATAATAAATAATTTCTGAACATTTTTACCAAAAGTGAAAAATGATTCTGAAAGTTGTTTTCAAGATAATGTAGTTTAATTTATAGAATTTATTTTTCGTAGTATGTTTCAAGTAAAATAAACGGATCTAAATTCACCTCTTCTAGATTATTGTTTGAATATTTTTCAGGATTGACTCAAATCAAAATAAGTGGAAATTTTAATTTGATTTTTTTCAGTTTTGGAAAAGTTTCAGAGAAAAATCAAATTGAAAAGAAGAAAGAGAAGAGAAAGATAAAGGTTTTGGTACCAATTAGTAGCAAATAATGGAGGACACGGACAGGACAATACAAACTTTCATATGTGAATTTGACTATTTTCCCTTTGGATTCAGGTATCTGCATCTTCGTAATTTTTGTTCGCCTTTAAGTAAGCTTTCCAATTCTATATAAAATAGTTTTGAGTTATACTCAAAATACTTCAAATTGGTCGGATTTAAAATGTTGTTTAAATCGCACAACACTTTCTAATATTCGGAGTTTCGATCTACGAATCTACATACTCGAATTTCTTTACTCGAATGTATTGGACCTGCAAATAGCATCTAAAGTATCTTTATTTAAAGGGTGAATATATGATACAATGTCAGTATAAAAAAATTTACACAAGCATACTTATTTGCAGACTAAAATCTAAATTCTTAAAATCCTAAAACTCTAATCCTAAACCTTAAATTTTAAATTCTAAACTCTACAATATAAACACATAACCCTTCAATAACCTCATTTATGAAAACTTTTTTCACTACCTGTACATAGAATAATAATCTTTACTCAAATAACAGCATAAAAAGAAGTAAAAAGAATAAAAGATGCAATTCACGGCATCTAATAGTAAAAATACATATTTCAAGTGAAAACTGCTCAAATATGAGCGAATTAGGGCTTAAAGGTCTTTCTTTGTAGACGTTAGGTTGACGAGAAATTATTAGATGTACCGGTTCACTACGTTATCTATGGTTCATCCAATAATATTTATTCATTTTAGGGTAACTTTTAAGTAATTATTCACTCCTTAATTACATGTAAGAAAGATCTGAAAATTCACCTTGAAAAAAATGACATAAAAAATATTATTAGATGAGACCATGAATGACGTGGTGAGCCAGACTTATCTAATAATTTTTCATGGTTGACGAATGTGAAAACGTGGCCAAGGCATATCTTCCCCAAAGCTAGAAAAGGATGGATCATATGTTACGGTCCGTCGATTCAAATGTGACCTCATTTTACATTTGAAAATATAGCCACTATTCGAAACTCTGATTCATCTCAGTGAGAAAATTAAAAGAAGTGAATTTTCGATATCTATCTGATAGTAACATTTGGTTTATTAAAGTTTGCTAAGGAAGCTCATAATTATTGGTAATGGCAGAACATAGAAGCGACATGTGAGATAATGACTCCACAAATATTAAAAGTTCGAAAAATTTTAAGATGAAACAATTGTAAGAGTGCTCAACGTCCCCTCCAAAAAATATACTCCCATTTATTGTTGATCCCATAAGTTTAAACATTTTAATTTATTTCTTAATAGATATTGTTGAGTTCCGTTACTATTGATATTTTGTAATTTCAATGAGTGTTCGATTTAATGTTTAGTATTATTTTGTGTTTTGCTCTATTTTTTGTGCTTAAAATGTTTTATGAGTGTTCGATTTAATGTTTAGTAGAAATTATACCACTTAAAATGTTTTGAGACGTTTTACCTCCTTAAATTTCAGTCGCTACTTCTGTTGTCCCCTATTTTTTTCCGTCGAAACAAAATCTTATACGCCGCACCAAGTGGTACATTTGAACAAAAATAAATAGTTATATTTTTTTCACAAAACTAATATGTTGTCAAATCATTAAATAATTTTAAAATCATAAAAATATATTTTTGAAAATTAATTTATTACAAAAGAATGTAATGTGATACAAACTATTACAATAACAAAAATAATACGTGGATTACTGCATAAATTGTCAGACCAGTGTCATAAAAATTTAACCTAATCATCATTTCCGTTAAAGTCCAACCAAATTGACTAAAAATGCTAATCAAATTTAGCAAAAAAATGTACAAGGGCAAAATTAACAAAAATATAACCGTTGAGGATTAAATTTATCATTATTCTTAAAAAAATATTTTGTTAGGGTTTAAATTTGATACACATGCAGTGTAAAATAAATTTTACACGAGCATCTTTATTTATACTATAAACCAAGATTAAACCTAAACCCTAAAAAACTAAACCTTAAACTCTAAACCCTAAATTCTAAACACTAATCTTGAATTTTAAACCCAAAAACATAAACTCCTAAACTTAAACCATAAACTAAACCCCTAAAACTAAGACTTGTGCAGCCTGTGTATTGAAGTTTTTCTCTATTAAGATTTATATTTATATAAACTTATAAAACTTTAAACACAAAAAATGTGAACACAATACGAGTATACAACTTTTCTCTAAATTATTATAAGTATAAAATATGAGATAACCTTAGCTGTCTCAATCTTCTTCCTCTTCCTCTTCCTCTTCCTCTTCCTCTGCCTCTGCCTCTGCCTCCCTCAACCACTAATAAAAACCATAAACATAAATAACATCTTAAGACATAACTATGACACATCAAATAAACAAACACGAGATGAATTTAATCGTAGAAGCTATGCAAACAAATCTTATAAACTTCATTTTCTTGAAATACACATGTACATTGCATCTGAATTCTAATAACACATACACTAGGAAATAGCAAGATAGTTTCATTGCTTTACCTGTATAAATTTTTCAGAACGCTTAAGAAACACTTTATCCGATTCATCTGCACCTTCCTTCTCATCAGCCCACCTCAAAATAGCATCTTCTTGTAGGATTTCTTTATCATATAAAAGATGCAAGATCTGTGAAAACAAGTTGCAGATGAGGATTTGCAAAATCTCCTTGTTTACAACATTTTGATTTCACTCGGAATTTAATTCAACAATCCAAGATTCATAATTCATACATATACATACAGGAACAAAGGGAAATCGCTACAAAGTTCATTATCTACCAATTAAAACAATCCTAAGCATCTCCAATAAATGGTAGAGTAGCTTTGCTAATTACCCAACCATGGCAATGAATAGTATAAGAAAAGCTTGTTTTTTGCGAGTTTGGATATTAAATTTATTACCTTAAAAGATTTGCATAGAAACCCTTAAATATCCAATATCCGAATCCACTTTGGTTTTGGTTCGGATAAAGTTGGGTATGCAAATTTGAAATTAGTTCAACTTAACTTATAACAGATTCATATATCTAAATTTGATGTCTATTTAATATTGATTCTTGGTTAATTTTATATATTTATCCTTTAAAAAATGACTTGATGAATTCAGATACTTAGCATATTCAAATATCTGACAGATATTGCAAATCAAATGTGGATTCGGATAGTAATGAGTGGTAACAAGTATACTATGTAAATTGAAAGGATTAGAATATTTCAAAAATTGGCAATATCCAATCTGTTGTCATCCCTAGATCTACACCTATTCTTTTCGATTAATCAAATGCGATTTACACCCCAAAAATAAACACTAGTGGTTTTTATGACAAATCATGGGGTATTTGGCAATATTTTCTTTTCAGTTATTTTCCACTAAAAGGTTAACCGTATAATGTGAAAAGTCTTACTAGTTAGATCGTATTAACCAATGTCTCTCTTTGCAGATTTAGACCCTGTACTCATCTTATATATCTTTAGAAATACCTGGGGAAACAGTGGCGAGAACTCCTTGGCGGATTCCAAGCATATTTCTTCAAATTTCAAGATAACCTCAATCTGTTAGGCAATATCATGAAAAGGTTTAGCACAAAATTGTTAAATAGACAAGGGCATCTAAGTTCTAATAGGAAAGTGTGCATTTATAAAAACTGATATTGACATGGTAAAAAAATTATGTTGCTCCAACTCATCATTTTGCCAAAAGTACCAGTGTCCAATCCAACACATATTCGGACATGGGTATGGGTATATGACGCTCCAAAATCCTTCTAAGATATATGGGAAAACTTAGAAAGAAAATACCAATGTCATATTTGTATCCGACACACCCAAATCCAGGTAACATGGGTAAAATTGAACGTCACCACCCATCCGATTAATCAAGATTGTCAAGGTTTGAACCTTGGTCAATGGAACTATGAGTCTAGCAGTTTATCAACAGATCATGTTGTTGGCCAAAGCAAGTATTATTCCCTTCAGCTTATAACTAAAAGTAACCAAATAAAATACATGGAAATTTCAGCTAAAAGAACAACACAAACCTCCTCATCTATATCATGCAGGAAAGACTTCAAAAGTTTCTGCCATGTTGTGATTACTTCCATGGCATTTCTGTGCAATTCACCTACAAATATATAGAAGAAATGAAAGTAATAAATAAATGAAAATAAACATAATGAATAAGTTAATAATTCACATACTAGCTGAGCTATGAGAAGATTCTACAGCCAGTTTCATCATCGAGTAAAATATTGCTCCAGCACAGTCCACAGCTGCAATGTTGTAAGACAATCTGAAGAAATGGCAGAGACAAGTTACTCAGCCAGTTTAGGTATTTTACTTTCAACTAATACAAAAGGACAGAATTTTATAGAGGGAAAATATTTAGAAAACTTCAGTTGAGAGGTACACCAACTAGGTTTATGACCCTGACTTGCTGGCTATGTTACTTGGCTCGGGTGCGAGCATGATATGGATAGGTGTTTGACAGGATATAGTTAGATATCTCTAATTTTTCCTTTGCATTTGGAGGATCATTGGAAGTCATATCCTCGTACTGATGTATCAAACACTCATGCCCAACACAGGTACTTCCAAAAAATGAAGAGATAGTTTCTTAGAGAACTAAAATCAACAAACTTACCGAAGTCCATTCATCTCTAAAACTGCATGGTCTACTTTGACATTTTCATGAACAGCCCTTAAAAAGGTAGCTTCCACCTGCAAGCCAGAATGGGAACTGTCAACAGTTCTTTATACTACATATTATCACTGGAATCAGTTGAGCACATTACCTCTTTCCCAAAGGAGGAATAGTCATCTCTAGAGCCTTCATTATCGTCATCTTCAGAATCAGACTTCAGCTCTTCCACAAGTGCATTCCCATCTTGAGTTAGCAGTTCCTCATCCTCATCTTTATCGAGCATTATCTTAGCCAGTTTGTCTGTGGGAATAGGTGCAACCAAATGCCTCCATTCCTCATCATGTCCTCCTTCAAAGATTGACCAAATATAACCAACTCCACCGGTACCAAGCTGATGACCATAAACAATTGCAGAGTTTTTATTTGCCAGAGAGATGTAAGAGAGAGACGGACAGAGAGAGAGAGAGAGAGAGCTAGGGGTGCTTATCGAGCAAGTCGATCACGAGCTGAGCAGTGCTCGACTCGACTCGAAAACTGTTCAACTCGTGCTCTATTCGACTCGATAGTCGATAAGCTCGATAAAATTTTGCTCGACTCGTGCTCATTAAAAAAACTCATTGTTCGTTAATCTTGTCATAATTTTTACCTTGTTTTTTTAATATATGTAAAATCTAGTAATACTATATTGAGCTTAATAGTAACATATATTAACAAATTTAACAAAAAAATGATCAAACTAACATGTGAAGCAATTCTAAAATCTATACTCCAAAGTAACAATCCACAAATACAACAAAGTAACAATCCAAAAATACACCAAACTAACATATTATTAAAAAAAAATTAACGAGATGCTCGCAGCTTATCAATTCGAGTCGAGCACTGGCGGAGTTTTGACCGAGTCGAGCTCGAGCTGCTCAACTCAGTTAGCACCCATAGAGAGCCGAAAAAAGTTTATTGTAGATATGGTCAAACCTTTTGCCAAAAAATATACATCCTCAAACTCACAGCATTTAACATGCTAAAATACTAAAAAATGCCCTTGAACCATGTTACTTTTTTAAGTATGCCCTATACTTTTATTGAATCAAAATAAGCTTTTATCCTTTAATCTGTGCCCAAATAAGCCCTTGTTTGAAATGAAAGGTTGATTTATGTTAAGTTCTACTTAGGCCATCTTACTTGGACTTGAGTGTGAATGATAGATACAGCCTACAGGTATGAATCAGACATGGGTGTGTTAAATTTTTTAAAGCTTTTTCTAAGTATCTAGGTGATCCTTTGGCAGATGATCCTTCCTCATACCCATTGTAAAACATACGTCGGTCAGACGCAAGTACTTCAACAAAAATGAAAAGTCGGAGTAACATATTTAGGCTTTAAAGGTTAAGTTCTAATTTGGGCGTAATAAAAGCATAGGGTTATTCAGATAAAGTGGTATGTTTGGGAGCCTTTTTTAAGCCTATTTAATAATATCAATCATTTTTTTGTCCTGTTTCATAATACTCTTGAATTGCATTATTAATTCATACTTTCATTTTTCACATCGCACTCATTTGCAAGCAAAACCAACATCAATGCCTTGAAAGTAACGCCGGAAATAAGCAAAGAACTAACCTCAGGTGTGGGCCCATATCGTGTGTTGGATAAATCAGATGAAATTTCCCCATTCAATTTATCTGCTGCATAAGTAATTGATTTGTTAACTTCTATAAGGTGATAAAATTATGCTCTCTCTATTTAGGAAGTAGCTTCACAAGTATGACAATAAATATTCCAGCCACAAAATACCAATCATCAAACCACACAAATATGCACATAGCAAGAATTCCATGCAGAAGTGAAAAGAAATCCGCCCAAAAACAATACCAAACATCAAGCTAAATTTACTTCCAAGTGCTTAGCAGCAAAGAGAAATTCCACATCTCCACACTGCATATGCAATTATACTTGAAAACAGAGAAGAGATAAAGGGAGTACTAACTCTGCGAAGTATAAAACAAAAAAAAATTAACAAGTTCAAATTGTTTAAGGTATTTGTCCTTCCTACACTGTTAAAAATAAAGTCAAGGCTTCAGCATAGTGGTATCTGCTAAAAACATTTAAACAATACACACACACAACAAATGCATTTATACGAAAAAAGACAATAAGAATCTATGTTGTTCCACCCTTCATTTTTCTTGAAATACCCTTGTCCAATAAGAGGATACAACCCTTCAAGGATCCTCCAAATACAAGGGAATTGTAGGATAATACGGCTTGTATATTATGTAAAAGACTTGTAAGTTATGTAAAAGACTAAGAGTTATCTATTAGTAGATAAGAAGTTTTCTATTATTAGGATTCCTAGTTAAAGATAAATTCTTAAGGACTCTATAAAAGAGTTCTATGTTGTAACTACTCTCTCTTCTGTTTTCACTACTTTCTACATGGTATCAGAGCCAGGTTTCGATCTTCTAAATAAAACCCTAGTCGATGGCCACCTCTTCTTCTTATAATTCCTCTACTGAAATCACTTCTTCACCAGAAATTATTTACAGTTACGATGATCTCAATGAAACTTCCACCTTTGTTATTATTACTTGTCATAGATTGAATGGAAATAATTATTTGGAATGGTCTCAATCTGTCAAGATTTTTATCTCAGGGCGAGGCAAATTGGGCTATCTCACAGGGGAGGTTGACAAGCCTCCGGCCACTACTGCTGGTCATGCCAAATGGATGCAGGAAAATAGCCGTGTGATGTCTTGGTTGCTCAGTTCTATGGCTCCTAGTGTAGGCGAGAATTTTCTCCTTTACCAAACAATGGGCCGAATACGGAGAGCTGTCCAAGAAACCTATTCCAAAGAGATAATATCTCGAGTTGTATGGGATTGAAGGTCGAGCTTGATTCTCAAACAAGAAGGAATGTCACACCCTATACTACAATACCCTCAATGCCCTTTGGCGTGAGATAGACCTTTATGAGCGAGAATGAATGGGAGACACCAACAGATGTCGCCTTGTACGAAAAAATTACCGCACAACGCAGAATTTTTCAATTTCTTCATGGGTTGAATAAAGAGTTAGATGCAGTTCGTAGTAGGATTCTTGGCGCCCCTCTTCCTTCGATTAGAGAAGTTTTTTCTGCGATAAGAAGGAGGAGAGAGCAGGCGCCTTGATGATTTCCCGAATCTTCTTCCCATGAAGGATCTGCTCTTCTCACTCGCACAACTTCTACTAAAAAAATGTAGGCCCCGTGTGATCATTGCAAGAAACCGTGCCATTCCAAGGAGAAGTCTTTGAAGCTTCATGGCAAACCCGATCGATTGGAAGCCAAGGTCTTCTAGAGATGCACAATCCCATTTAGCTTCGTCTCTCGGTGTTTACAAGTTTTACTAAGGAAATGATTGAAGATCTTTAGAAATTGTTTGGGAAATTTGCATGCCCCAGTGAGGCAAATCGCCATGAAAGAAATCAAGGTACCTACTTCCCTACACTGACCCTTTATATCTCGCACAACTTACTCCAACTCGGATCATCGACTCAGGGCGTCGACCATATGACTGGTAACAAGGAATTGTTCCTTAAATACATAGCATCTTCTTCCTCGTAGATCTATTAAAATCATTGATGGCTCCTTTCTCAAATTCGTAATGTGGTTCTATTAGTATTAATGAAAATCATGTTGCTCCATGATGTCTTATTTGTCCCCAATCTTGCTTGCAATCTTATATCTCATTAGCAAGCTTTCAATGATTTAAAATGTTCTACAATTTTTAATGCTTCTGGTTGTGTTTTGCAGGCAATGAACTCGAAGACAATGATTGGCAATGCTAGTTTGCACAATGGCCTCTATGTTCTTCATGGCACTCCACCCTCTTCTATCTCTCAATCTCCTTGTTCATTTATAGCTTTAGGACAAAGTGATGATGTTTTATTGTGGCATTTTAGGTTAGGTCATCCTAGTTTTCAATATCTTGCAAAATTGTACCCTTCCTTATTCATCAATAAAAAGCCAAGCTTATTTAAATGCCATATCTGCCCTCTTGCTAAACAAACAAAAGCATCCTACTTGCCATCTACTTATAAACCATCTCATCCTTTTTCTTTGATCCATAGTGATATTTGGGGCCCTTCTAGAGTGAAGAATGTTGATGGTTGTAAATGGTTTATTACTTTTATTGATGATCATAGTAGGACTACTTGGACTTATTTGATGAAAGAAAAGTCTGAAACTAAAAGCATTTTTGAGAGATTTTACACCATGGTTCTTACCCAATTCCATACTAAAATCCAATTGTTTAAATCTGACAATGGGAGTGAATTTTTTGCTAGGTCTTTGGGTGATTCTTTTCGAAAAAAGGGAATAGTTCAGATTAGTTCTTGTGTTGATACTCCACAACAGAATGGAGTGGCAGAGAGAAAAAACCAACACGTTCTTGAAGTCACTCGATCCCTTTTATTTACCAGTAATGTTCCTAAGTACTTGTGGGGAGAGGCTTTGTTAACTGCCACATATTTGATCAATCGCATGCCCAGTAAGGTTTTGAAATTTCAAACCCCTCAATCAATTTTCTTGGAAAAATATCCCCACTTTAAGCCTCTTTCTTGTACATTACCTCCTAAGATCTTTGGTTGTACAGTTTTTATTCATACTTCAGCTATTAATAGGTCCAAGTTAGATCCTAGATCTGTAAAGTGTGTGCTAGTAGGGTATTCTTCACTTAAGAAGGGCTATAAATGCTATCACTCCATCTCGAAAATTTTTTTTTACTATGGATCTTACCTTTTTTGAACAGGACCCTTACTTTACTAAGGCTGCAATTCAGGGGGAGACTTGGGATGATTTTCAGCCCTCTTACCAACATCAGGTAACTTCTCCTAGTTTTTCTATACCTCCAGACTTTTCATTCACTCACTCCACAAATCCATCCTTGTTGCCTACAACACCTTCAGATTTCTCACCTGTATCTTCTTTACCAATCCCTTCACAAATACCAGCAACTTCTCAAGATCCTTCCAAAACACCTACTCCTCCCAAACAACTTTTGACCTATACAAGGAGAAAGAAAACTATACCCGAGGCCATCTTGCAATCTGACACTTGTCGAGAATCGGATTTGAGTCCAATTGCCAATATGGAAGATGAAGGAAATTTGATCAGTGAGTCTACTACTCCTAATCTGGATAATTTTCCTATTGCTATTAGAAAAGGAGTTAGACAGTGCACTAAACATCCTATCCAGAAATTTGTTGCTTACAGTTCTTTGATGCCATCTTTTAAAGCTTTTACAGCAAGTTTAGATGAAAAAGAAATTCCTACAACTGTTGATGAGGCACTAAAGCATCCTAAGTGGAGAAGGGTCATTGAAGAAGAGATCAGTGCACTTGAGAAAAATGGTACTGGACAATAATGGATCTTCCCAAGGTAAAAAACACATCATTTTGTAAATGGGTTTTTTTCAGAAATATAACTCGATGGCGGTTTGCGAGAGATATAAAGCAAGGCTCGTGGCTAAAGGGTATACACAGACCTATGGGATTGATTATACTAAAACTTTTGCTCCATTGGCAAAACTCAACACTGTTCGAGTTTTGTTAAGTCTTGCTGTCAACAATGATTGGAACATGCACCAACTTGATGTCAAGAATGCATTTCTTAATGGGAAGTTAGAGGAGGAAGTTTATATGAAGATCCCACAGTCCGAAATCGCTTGAAGGAAATCGAAAAATTTGTAAGCTCAACAAGTCGCTTTATGGTCTAAAGCAGTCCCCTCGAGCTTGGTTTGACAGGTTTACTAGAGTTATTCTAAAGAATGGATACAGGCAGTCACTAGCTAATCATACACTCTTTATTAAGGTAACTTCGAAAAATAAAAGGGTTATCTTGATTGTTTATGTGGATGATATAATCTTGACAGGGGATGATGATGAAGAAATTAGCTGCTTGAAGAATCTTCTGAATAGAGAGTTTGAAACAAAGGACTTAGGGAAGCTTAGATACTTTCTGGGCATGGAGGTTGCAAGGTCAAGTAAGGGGTTGGTGATAAATCAGAGGAAGTATGTCCTTGATTTACTAAATGAAGCTGGAATGCTAGGGTGTAAACCAGCAGATACACCAATGGAAGCTGGCTTGAAATTTACTAATGAAACAGGCTCTTTAGTTGACAAAGACAGTTTTGAGATTAGTGGGAAAATTGATCTATCTATCACTAACCAGGCGGACATTGCTTTTCCATGAAACGTGATAAGTCGAAGATATGACCAATCCCAATGAAGAACACATGGCGCGAGCAAATGTAATTCTTAGGTACTTGAAGAAGACTCACGGACATGGTTTATTGTTTAAAAAGACACAGACAGATCTGTGAAAGTATTCACTGACTCTAGTGGGTGAGAACTCATTGAAAGGAGATCAACCAAAGGCTCTCTGCACTTTTGTTTGGGGAAATCTCGTGACTGGAGAAGTAAGAAGCAATCGATTGTCTCGAAGCGGTCTGAAGCGAAATTCCGAGCTTTGGCACTAGGAATGTGCGAAGGAATTTGGTTACTTAAGTTCTTGAGGAGTTAAACACAGACCAAGAAAATAAGTTTGAGGTTTTGTGTAATAACCAATCAGCAATTCAAATTGCTAGGAATCCAGTTCAACATGATAGAACAAAACATGTTGAAATAGACAAGCACTTTATTTCAGAAAAGATTAACAATGGGATAGCTTCCTTGTCATACATCCCTACAGAAGGACAGCTAGCTGATGTACTTACAAAAGCCTTACCCAAATCAGTTTTTGATTTCTTATCCAAGCTGGGACTATACAACGTATACTCTCCAGCTTGAGGGGGAGTGTAGGATAATACGGCTTGTATATTATGTAAAAGACTTGTAAGTTATGTAAAAGACTAAGAGTTATCTGTTAGTAGGATAAAGACTAAGAGTTATCTGTTAGTACATAAGAAGTCTTCTATTATTAGGATTCCTAGTTAAAGATAAATTCTTAAGGACTCTATAAAAGAGTTCTATGTTGTAACCTATTCGATATTGAATAACAGAATACTCTCTATTCTGTTTTCACTACTTTCTACAGGAATATTCAAAAAAGGTTGAACATACATGTGTCGGCTACTTAACTGTATCCAACACTCACACCTAAGTACGAGTGACATAGATACGAATTTATGTCTTGGAACTTACAAGGAATCTCTACAGTGCCGCTACTATTGTCAGCGTATTCCAATTCCTCATCACTATCTTGTTGGGTCGGCTGTTGAATTAAAGAAACCATTGAGTACGCAGGAACAACAAACTGTTGTCCAACTACAACCTGAAGAAAATAAAGTTCAGATCTCTTGCAATCAAAATAAAATTGGTGGACAATAACTTCGAGCTAAAAAGCATTATCAATCAGAGAATGTTTCCGTGTACCATCGCTCAAAACTAAGCATTATAAAATCATAACACGTCAAAAAAAGGTCTAAAGTGTTTCAAGTGAAGCATACCTTGAAAGATAGGACAACACCAGGCTCCAAAACTGCACCTAACTTCATTGTCACACCATCACATACTATTGCATGACTTAACTTACAGCCATCTTCAATGGTAACATCATTCCATATATAGGACCCTTCTATTGTAACATTTGATCCAATACTACACCCTTCTCCAATGACAGAATGAGAGATTTTTGTGTTGTTTCCAATTTTTGTGCCCTGTCCAATGACAGTGAAGGAACCTACTTGAGCAGAACGTGACAGTGTGACATCTGAAAGAAGAAAAGAAAACGTTAGTTAAACCACTTCGAATGAAATCCCTGAAGAAAACAAATCAAGTAGGTAGAAATAACAGTGTTGCAAAAGCTACACGATTAAAGCAAGGAATCTTTATTGCAAATCGTGATAATTATTCATTTCTTTCAATCTATCTATACCTGATGCTCGGTAAATTCCCTGTCTCTCAAGTTTTATTGCAGAACTGCCACACAATATATCCGGCACAAATGGATAAGTCCACCTTTGAATTATGTCTTTGCTTATGGTATCATAGCTTCGGAAGTTATCTATCCTTGCCGCATAACTTGAGTGAATTTCATGAGTAAAAATCTTGTAACCCATAATCTGTAGCCACAAAAATAGAAGCAACAAGAAATATGATATAAGATATTATAGTATTAAGCAGCGCAGCAAATAGCAATATTACTATTACTCCAATTCTATGATTCTCTTTATCATAAGATCTCAACTTTAAGAAAAAGCATCCTCAAATATGAGATCTAAGATGGATATGTGATAAATGTATGAATTAGCATACCCCAAACTTCCATTCCAAATTTCTGATATACCTCAAATATATCAATTATGAACATTGTAATGACAGCAAATTCCAACATTTTGAAAGGAAGTAATCCATTGTTTTGCTAAAGACACATACAACACCAGATTAGCTATCCAAAAGAACAGTGCAAAAGCAATATTTTTTGCAATAAAAATAGTATGATTAAGGGAAAGTGTGATAGTTTATTATAATGCGTGTTAAGAAATAAAAGAATCCAGTTTGCAAATTCAGATGCTTAGATCTAGAAAAAAGCTCACTCAACGTTTACAGACAAGGACAGCTATGACAAAGATATGTTTAAGCAGACATTTGAGTGCATAAGGAAAGCCCCCCAGTTTTTCTCTCTTCTTTTTTAACTTTCCCTTTAGCATGCTCATTTTTTTTTGCTGTCAGCAAGAGGGTTATCAAAAAATACTTCAAAACAGTGTGATGAAAGTTTATAGTAGGTAAAACGTACATCATCGACCAGCAATCCCTTAACAAAATGACGTCGTAGATGTTGATAATCAAAATTGTCTGTGAATAGACTTAGTACTTCTTCAGAGCATATGTCAATATAACAATCCTGAAAAAAGCAAACACTGATTATTCAGTGAACAATGATAAGACCTAAAAAGAAGTAGCATATACAATATACATTCAACCTTTATCTAGGTAACTTGAATAAAAGAAAATAAAGAATCCGGGCTGTTGCAACAAGGAGAACTCAAAGACATTATTGGTATAACTACCAGTAGCAAAAGGCTTCAAGTCATGTAGCTCGAAAAAGTTAGAAAACTGAAATTCTTTTTGATTCTGGGAGAATCAACGATATTGCCATTGATCAAATACAGAACCCTACAGAGAAAAAGGATAAAGAGTCTCTACAATAAAAAGCGACAAATTTAAAATTTTCAGAGTAAATTAATGAAGACCAACAAGATGTTATAAACTGTCATTGGAGGTAAGCAGAGAACTAAGCAGCAGCCAACAGCTATACGGTAGAAAGGAAATAGGGATATCAATTCCTCTATCAATTGAAACAAGCAAGATTTTATTGCATCAACTACTTGCTAACCAAGTTAAAATCCATAGTCATTATATCTATTTTATCATTATTAACAAACAATTATGTTCAGTAGCAATAAACGAAACTAAAATTTGTAAAGATTGGCATCCTAACGGCAAAATAGATAAAACCAGAAATTATCATATTAATAGCTTCCTTTTTCAATGTCCATGTGCAAAAAAATATTCATAATAGGTAAATCTGAAAAGTGACCAGAGAATTCCAATGGATGATTTGAAGAATGAACCTGCTTATCATTGTGAAGAACAATAGAAGGATTATCAGCTATAAGTGTTTTATCAAGAGATATGAACCCTTTTGAATATTCTGCTTTATCCTCATAATATAGAAGCTGTTTCGTGTCAGGATTTATAGCCATAAAGAGTTCATCAGTGCCAAGTCGAGACTGTTGTGTGATTGGAGAAAGCTTTGACTGTTGAACAACCATAGTCATTATTGCATTAGCATCTCTTTTTCTTCTCTCTTTATGTTCTTCAAGCGCCTGGGTAAGAGACATGTTGCTCACTGTATCTCCACTAATAAGAACAAAATCTCCGTCTATCTGAAAAGATAAGGGGGAAAAAAACAGGAGGTAGCGAGTGAAACAAGCTTCAAATAATGAATGCTGTGAATAATCCAAACGTGATTATCAATTACCAAAAATCTTTAAAAAAAAGCATCCCTACAATAAACTCTATAAAAGATTTAAGCATATAGTCCAAAGAAGTACAACCAAAGAGAACTCATGTAATGTGGTCCTCATTTTCTTTATATTGCAAACTTTTTTTAAACAAACTTTATATTGCAAACTTGTCTACATCTGAAAACCACTTTGATTTCCTCTAGCAATAACTGCAAAATTTCCTTTTTTGATTAGGGGGACAGAGTAGGGCTGTCCAGCGTTTGATCCCGGGATAAAGTGTCAACCAAAGACTTAATAACAACTGCAAAATATTAATGCCACTAACCAGGTCAATGTTTTTAGTAGAGGTGATCTATTACTTTCAAAGAGCAACAACTTGATACTCCAAATTCCAAATTCATTCATCTGCATCTAGAAAACTAGGACACAGGCATGATAGATGGGAATGCTTATAGTTACCTCCTTGCATCATGTCAATGTTGTAATGATAATCCAAGTGTTTCTAATTTAACAAAAGCCTCTTATTTCTATTCACACATATTTTGGCAGTCCACCAATTTTAACATAATGTTGTATAATATGGTTATCATAAGACATTTGCTTTCTATAGAATCTGCTTCTATAATTTGTTTCTCCAAAACAGAATTGAACAAATTGGTGAATAATTCTTACATTTCAATGACTTTTCGAAGAAGATTTTGAAAGAGCATTGTACCCAAAATAACAACGCACAAAATTAGTACACAATGCTTTACAAGGGGAGCAAACAAGTCATTTCCAGAATTTACAAACAATAGAACCAAAAAGAAACTCCTAATACTCAAAACTAAGAACATCCACATTGAAGAAAACCAGGGCTGCAATCATGTTGATACTTGAGACTAACTCAAGCCATAAGAAGCTCAACCTCAACTTGAAATTCAAGGCTCGAAGCTCAGTTCAAGCCCAGTCAAGTTTCACTTTGAAAGCTAGAGCTCGATTCAAGATAAAGATGGAACTATCGGGCTGACTTGATCAGGGTATTTTACCCAGTAAATGATTATCTCAATTCCCATGCTCAATTTCATACTTGATTATTTGTGCTCAAGCTCGAGTTCAAGTTCATATTGAAAATTTTCAACGCTAACCAAAAGTATATATAAAAAAAATAAATAAGCTCAATTAGCTCGCATGCTACTTGAGTTGAGCATTAATATACTCAAATTTGGCTCTACATTGAACTGCTCAAGCTTGACTCCACAATGACCAAGCTGAATTTGAGCTTTTCTCAAGCTGAATATGAGCAACTTATAGGTGTCTTAATTATACCCATTGATTAAACATCACTAAACATTATAGCTAGTGTTTTCTTCCTGATTACAAAGACAGTATTTAATTCCAAGTAAAATGCATTAAATCTTATTGACATATTTCTAACCAAAATCATAAAATCATATTTCATTTACTGGAAAAGATGTAAGAGAATCAACAACATTACCACTTGGCGTTCATAGATCAAACGCAAAGCATCACCAGCACTGATGGAATCGTTAGCTTCAATCGTTGTGACCGAAAAATCTGGTTTCGAAGACCATTCAGAACTGCCCAAATAACCTATCACTTGCTTCGAATGAGCACAACAGAACACAAAGGCCTCCTCCACTCCCGCAGATTCAAGCCAAGCTAACGTGTAATCGATCATTGGAATATTCACTAATGGCAACAACACCTTTGATAAAAAGAAACAACTTTCATTATTCAACTAATAAAGCAAAGTTAACAAAATTGCGTAACATGCAGACGCGAATACAGGGTAAGTATATTTATACGGATTACCCTGGGGCGTTCGAGGGTTATCGGACGGAACTTGGTAGTGAAGCTATCGGCTAAGAGAATGGCTTGCAGGGGATGACGTGCCACCACTTCAGAGTCCTCAGAAACCCTAGCCGTGGCCCCCTTTTTCTGTGCACCCATCTCTCCAGTCCCTCTTTTCTTCTTCTTCTTCACGAAGCGTTAACGATGATTGCCGGAAAAACTGAAACAAAAAAAAATTTGTTAAGTAAATATAGTTAATAAAATTGGGGGAATACAGTAGCTGCTTGAAATATACTATGCAAATTTAAAAACAAAACAAAAAACCTAGTTGAAGCTTGAAAACTAGACAGTGAAACAGAGAAAAAACTTTGATATAAAGGCAATGTAAATTTTAATTTGAATGTGCCTTTTAGTTTAGGGTTTAAAGTTTAGGGGTTTAAGGTTTAAAATTTAAGTTTAGTGTTTGAAATTTAGTATATAGAGTTTAAAGTTTAGGGTTTAGTTTTTTTTAGGGTTAAGATTAAGAATTTAAATTTTTATAGTGTAAATACACATGCTTAATTTTACACAGATTGTGTATCAAAATTTTACGTTTGAAACAGTAGCAATAAAAATCAATGTTTTGCGGGAGATTTTTATTAAAAGGGATTTTAGAGGAGGTTGCGGGAAATAAATAGGTAGACCACAGTAAATACGAGAATATGCACTTATCTAAAAAAATACGAGAATATGCTCAGAAAATATTTAATTAATAAATGAAAAGATGATAAAATTGAATAAAAATCCTCTGTTATTTCTGGTATTTTTTTATGTCCCATTTAAAAAATTAAATTTTAAAATTTAAACTTTAAATTTTAAATTTTTAAATATATTTTATTCTAAATGTTTTAAATTCTAGTCTTAAATCCTAAACTTAAATTTTAACCTAAAACCTAAATTTTAGTATAAAATATAATTAAAAATACTAAAAAAGGACAGAATTTTTATTTTGTAAAATCATAAAAAATATTACATTCAAAATAAAAACGAGGGAAATAGGATACTTGATATTTTATTGAGGTACATTTCGTATTTTTTTTACCATGGGGAGAGAATTCGTCAACTGAGTTAGGGAAAATGAATTCTTTATGAAACTTGTTGTCCTTTCGCGATGGACTTTTTAAATTTATAGAAAATTCGTCTAATAATTCTGTCGAATATTTCGAGTGTGTGTGATGGGCAGTTTACCGAATATATTTGCATAAGGACATTTATAGGATCTTTATATCTTTTTTAATCAAACTAGGATTTAAAATTCTAAATTGTCTAGAATAGCATCTTTACAGTAAAATCGCCACACCAAGGTGAATTTTAAAAATATTTTTTTTTATTCAAACTCGTCGTAGTATCCCGGCGAGTTTTAATTTTTTTAAAATAACAATTTTATTTAAATCTTAATCATGTGATTAACCTAATTCTAAATCGAACTCGTCATAGGAGTAGGGCGAGTTTCGACTGGTTAACGGCCGTCCAACGTCTACGCAACGAAAATCGTAACTTGAAAAAATGATCGTTGATCAACGGATAGAAAATGAAACTCTCCATAGAAAAGGAGCGAGTTTTATATTTTACCCGTTGCTCAACGGTCATTTTTTCAAGTGACGGTTTTATGTTGTGTAGTATAAATAGGAAGTTTGGTCTAGATTGTTGAGCACCTAAATATTTTTCAATATTTTAGTTTGAACAGACGAGGAGGAGAGTGGGGATGTTAGAGGAAGAGGTGTCGATGATGATGATAATGATGACGACGACGATGAACAAACCACGATTCAGCCACAAATTCAACAGGGTCTGCATTTTTATAACCATATGCACTCAAGACACTGACAAACCCTAAGGCCGAAGAGAGAAAGAGGACCAAGAAGAGGAAAATAGATTTGTTGTTTTGTTTTTAATAAATTTATTTTGCAGCAGTTGCTTTTTGTTGAATTAATTATGAAAAAATTTAATGGATAGTTTTTGGATATTGATTTCTTAATGTTGTAAGAAGAACTTAAAATTGGAACTAATTTATTTTATAATTTTGTTGACGATGTTCGAGCCCAACATATATTTATCTTTACATTTAAAATAAATTGACCTTTAAATTTTAAGTAATTGAAAATATTAGTTTCATAAAAGTAATAAATTAAGTAATTTTGAAATAAATTTATTACATTTATTGTTGACAAGGGTTATAAAGAAATGTAATACATTCGTGCAAAAACTCTACCGTACACGCACGAACAGATCCATCAAACTCATAAATAATGTTGTAAGGAGAAATTTGTGTACACAATTCGTGCTGCACAGTTGTCCGATCGATCATCACTTGCTAGAGTGTTGTAAGGCAACGCACAATTGAACTTGACAGTATGGTTTCTTTCAGCCCCATTTATAAGAGAATGAGGAGGCAGTGCACGCACGAGAGCATCAGTGTACTGCTTCATCCCGATAAGAAGACCATGTCTAGGCTCACATTGAAATTTGTACGCTGAGACTTACTCAACATACCTAATGTTGTAAGAAGAGTTTCGTTGGTAGAACATAATTCATTGGTGTCTTATACGTATGATAATAGTAAAACCAATGCAAGCACTTTATATTGTGCTCTCCGTGCAAACTGATTTCTCCAGAGTTCAATAAACAAGCTGCAAACGAAACACCAATTTCAGTTAGTGATGAGACTATGACGATGTCAGGATCGTCATATGAAGCCCTTTGATGCATGAGGCCTCTAGTGTTCATGGTCTTAACGCAGCAACTATGAGGATGACTGTGAAGCATAAATAATGTTATAAGAATAACTTCAAAAATTTGAAAGTGCCACAACCTTTTTCCGAAGCTCGATGTTTTAGAAACAAAAACAACAGAGTCGCCACCAATATTTTTTTGAGGTGTGATTGGACCACCTAAAAGCGGGTTATTTTAATAAAATCATTTTATTTTATTAAAACAACAATTTTGGTCTGTGAAAAAAGACGGGTTCGGGAGTAGGTTACGCATGGGGAAAGGTTAGTACCCCACAACGCTCAAAAAATAGTACTTAGCCGATTACAAAACGTTTGATGTCGAAATTTGCAAGTTCGTATAAAATTAATTTATTGTCCATTTATGATATGATTCAATTTTAACGGCCCCACCATCCGGGGAGTAAACTCTAATCACCGCCAATATTTATGGCGCTAACCCATTACCTTATTTTAGTAAAACACCACATTGTAATTTATATCTCTTTATTACACATGGCATCAAAGCAACAAATTTATTGAAATTAGGGGTTAAAGGCATAAAAAATTTAAAAACATAAAAGTAAATAAATGTAAATAGAAAAACATTAAAGGGAAATAGATAAGATTTGTAACTTTTGAAAAATGTATCTTTCCCTAAATTAGGTAAACATTTCGATGTACAAGCCAGGTTAAAAAAATACAAATTGAAACTTAATTTAAAAAAGGTTTAATAATAAAATATATGTAATAAAAATAATAAAAAACTAAATTAAAACAAATTATTGGTCAAATTGAAATAAAAAGACCGAGTTGAAAAGTTTTAAAATTGAGAGTCTAGCGGAATAAAAAGGAAAAGACAAAGGGATTTAATGAGTGTAAATTACCCATTTTACTTTAAAACACATGGGTATAAAACCCAATTTAAAAAAACACATCTTTATTTTTTCCTTTTAAAAATTTTCGATCAAACACCCCATTTTTATATTCTCTAAATTGTTCATCTATGTTCTTCATGGATTGTAGAACCGATGAACTTTTGTCGCGCCGGATGTTGTCCGGTAGCGGCGAAAAAAGCTTTCGGAATCCTCTTTTTGAACTCCGGCAATGGTGGCTTAAAACGGGTAAGGATTTTCCCCTTTTCCTTTTATATATTCAAATAAAATAAAATAAAAATAAAGAACAAGATAAAAGAATACCAAAAATCTGCTTTCTTCTCGTATTATTCCACAAATATGAAGTGTACAACTTGTAATCGGTGTGTAATTTTGGTGTAAATTCTCGGTGTGTGATGCAATGAAAATGAGGGTGTTTATATAGGCATTTACATACCATATTTACAAGAGAAATTGAAAAATCAAATCCCCCTAATCCCGATGGATGCTTCCCCTATTTGAAATAATTCTGATTCTCATTCCTTCTTGTTTTTTAAATTGATTTGTCCCCAATTGGGAGTTGACTTGCTTTATTTTCCATGTTTGAATCAAATTCCCCCTTTTACGTGCTTTCCTTGTTGTTTTGCAAGGTATTCGCCCGATGAGGGTGTTGTAGTGGCAGCGCGGTGCGGGTCATGGCGAGGGGCTGCGGCAGTTTGGTGTGGCCTGGCGGCGTTAGAACCAGCTGGGAACGGGCTGTCGTCCCAGCCTTGGCCTGAAGAACCAGGCAGATACGAGCTAGAGGGGAGCTGGCCTGCTGGCGTGCGGCTGTCATGCGTGGGTCCTATTTAGATCCAACGGTTGAAAGCTGGCTGCACATGAAGAAATAATAAGTCAACTAGGGTTTTACTTTGGGCTAAATGGGCCATCATTGTAATGAACTCTTATTTAATATTAATGGACCTTTTTTATTTGAAATAGAATCTTTTATTTTTTTGGGTTTTAATAATAAGGCTAATACTATATTAATATACAATAATAATAATAATAGTAATAGTAATAAAATGAAAAGGGGTGAAAATCTAGTGACAACAGCTGCCCCTTCTTTGCTTATTCTAGTGAAACATGAAAGAACAAAAGGCATTGATTTTCACCGATCACAAACTCGCTAGATATCAAAGCAAGGTTCCATTCTCCTCATGCCCGAATGAATAGGCAGTTTGCTAAAAAATTGGGTTCTATTCTCCTAATGTCCGAACAGATAGGCGGGTTCTATTCTCCTTATGCATGAATAGATAGGTGGGCTCCATTATCTTTATGCCTGAATAGATAGGCAAGTTCCATTCTCCTTATGCCTGAACTGATAGGCGGGCTCCATTCTCCTTATGTCTGAATAGATAAGCGAGTTCTATTCTCCTTATGCCTGAAGGGATAGGCAAGTTCAGTTCTCCTTATGCCTAAACGGATAGGCAGGTTCCATTCTCATTATGCCTAAACGGATAGGCGAGTTCCATTCTCCTCATGCCTTAATGGATAGGCGGGTTACATTCTCCTCATGCCTGAACAGATAGGCGGGTTCATTAATCTTCTACTTGATATGGCATGAGGACATAACCAACTAATGTCAACTTTAAAAGGTAGCGATATGAACGGAGTCAACTGATAGCTTTAAATAGAAGGGTGTGGGGACGTAACCAACTAATGTCATTATCGCGGGACAGTGACAGGAACATAGTCAACTAATCACTTTAAAAGTGGGGCATGGGGCGTAACCAACTAATGCCTCCAACTCAAAAACGAAGCGGCCTAGGGATGTAACCAACCAATGCCATCTCCAGCAAGTAGCGATAGGAGCAGGGTCAACTGATCGCTTTGAAAGCAGGGCGTAGGGATGTAACCAACTAACATTTTTTGCTTGATGTGTCATGAGGATGTAACCAACTAATGCCACCATCTGAAGATAATGACAAGAACATAATCAACTAATCACTTTAAAAGCAGGGCATGGAGGCGTAACCAACTAATGCCACCAACTTAAAAATGAAGCGGCCTGGGGACGTAACCAACCAATGCCATCTTTGTCAAGTAACGATAGGAGCGGGGTCAACTGATCGCTTTGAAAGTAGGGCGTGGGACGTAACCAACTAACGTCTTTTACTTGACGTGGCATAGGGACGTAACCAACTAATGTCATCATCTAAAGATAGTGACAAGAATAAAGTCAACTAATCACTTTAAACATGGGGCATGTGGATGTAAACATCGAGCATCATCACCCAGAATCTCACATCGAGTGGTCTTCATGTCATCACTCGGAATCTCAGATCGAATGGTCTTCATGTGTTGTAACACTCTCTCACTGGGTATCCGGATCCCAACAATCAAGTGTGACTCAACCACACAAGTGCCCATACTTGGCACGTAACAGTACACGATCCACCAAGAACTCCTATAGTTGCTATTACAAACAAGTCACTTAACATTTACCAATTTATCACTCATTAGGCTCGTATATAATTAATCTTATTCATTAGCTCCATTAATCTATGTTATCACATTTATTCAAGGCATAATTTAATTATTAATATTCTCATCGGTTTTCATCCTTAACTTGCACTTATAGATTATTTATCATATGAGGTACCGGTACTTATACACGAGGATCGATAGGATACCCTCGTGTATCGTACTCACACTCGTACCGATATTGAAACTACTCACTGGAAATCTTTAATTTCTACAAGTACCGCTACGAGCCGACCCGTACCTATACAACCAAAGCTCGTACCGATACTGTTGGGTTACGCCGGTACACCCTATGGCAGAGCAAAAAAATTATCCAGCGATTACCACCAGAGATCCATGTACAAGGAACGAATCGGGGTGAATATGGATGAAGAATTACCTATTTAAAATCTGGAATTCTGAATTTGGAGGAGATAGATATCCAATCACAATTCCACGATGTCGATTCCTAAGACGCAACGATAATGCTCCGACCTCTACGTAGTTCACCCAATTGAAACGAGCATATAAAACTCCCTAAACTATTTAGAGGGTTTTTCCAAAAGCATTAATGATTGCTAGATCTCTCATGCCTTTATATAGCCTTTGAAATCCTAACTAACTCATATTAAGATTTCAATATATATATATTAATATATATAATCTGACTTTAACTTTAATTAGGATTTCAATATATATATATTAAATATATATAATCCCAATTCAACTTAATTAGGATTTCAATATATATATTAAATATATATAATCCCAATTCAACTTAATTGGGATTTCAATATATATTAATATATATAATCTCAATTCAACTAATTAGGATTTTAATATATATATATATATTAATATATATATATATAATCTCAATTCAACTTTAATTAGGATTTCAATATATATATTAATTTAAATCAAATTATATTATTTATATATATTAAAAGAGTCATAATTATAATAATTATTTTCTTTTAATATTTATCCAATAGTTAAATTATATATATATATATCAAATATATATTAATTTAACTAAATTCGTGTACAACAAATTTTTACATATATAATTCGTTTAATATATGCTCATTTCAACCGTGGGTGTGACCCTGTAGGTTCATGTAACGTTAGTAGTAAATATTAGAAAATTTCAAATATTACAAACAATGAGTGACATCTAGCAATATGTCATTGTCACCTAAGTTACAAGAAATCATGATTCAACATACCTTTTTCGTGATTAACTCTTTTTCATGTATTACATCTTTTTGTCCTTTATATCTAGATTGGACACAAGTCATGGAACAATCACACTTGTATAGTACATCTAATATTTCTTGATATCTTGAGTAAACTATTATAAACGAATAACTATGATATCTCATATCAACTTATTCAAGCATGGCCATGCATTTCTAGTCTCACTCAATCAAGTGGCCTACGATATTACTCCTATTATTTATGAGGGACAAATCCTATCTTGATCAACCATATCCCACTACATAGATTGTGATAATATCAGTCTTTATAGAGTAGTTAGCTACGACACACGTTTGACTGTATCAAAATATTCACTCACGATGTTGAAATAATAATGATCTCAAGTATGAGGATCATACATTTAGTTATCACTATGAGCAATGTTGTGACTGTCACATAATAATACAAGAAACATGCTCATAGCAGGTCAGTCCAATATGCCGTTCTCTAACACATACTTATGTATTGATTTTGACATCTCCATGTCAATGACAACACTTTGTCATCAATCAAATACATATTAGTCTTAATGCATTATTGTTGTCCGTTCCCGCAATAATACTCAACTAAGAACATTTAAGAATAATCATATTATTCTAAGGACTTTATTATAATTTAGTTTATTTATGTACGCAGAATTGTGACTAGGAAGATTCATTGAGTTCAATATTTCTTGTTCAATGATATGTGGAACTTGTGGAACTTGTTGTTGTTGTTCAATCTCTTGTTCAATGATATGTGGTTGATCTTGAATTTCATTGAGTTCAATATTTCTCTCACTTCCTTTTTGGAAAACAAATTATCTTTCTAGGAATATTCATGTTTGAGCAACAAACACTTTTTTTCTTGGTAGGATTGAAGAAATAATATCCTTTAGTTTCTTTAGGATAACCCACAAAATTAAATTTATGAGATTTGAGTTCGAGCATTGTAGACATCTTATGTTTAACATAAGTTTCACATCCCTAAATTTTCATAAAAGACATACTATGATGTTTCCTAGTCTATATCTCATATGGTGTTTTTTGAACTGATTTAGATGGAACACCATTTTGTGTGAAAGTAGTTAATTTTTAGTGCATGTCCCCAAAAAGAAACTGGAAGATCAACGTGACTCATCATTGATCGAACCATGTCTAACATTGTTCGATTTCTTATTTTCAGAAACTCTATTCCGTTGTGGAGTACTAGGAGGTGTGAGACAATCCCATATTCCTTAAGAATGTCGCCAAACTCTATTCCTTAATGCTTTTTCCTAGTCGGTTTTGTACTTTATTTTAAAATTCCTTGAACTTTTCAAGGGCTTCAGATTTATGATGCATTAGGTAAATGTACTCATATCTACCGAAGTCATCTATGAAAGTAATGAAGTATTGAAAACCTTCTTCTGGCTTGTGTATTCATTGGTCCACATACATCATTATGTATTAATCCCAATAAATCACTTGCCCGTTCACTTTTACCATTATAATGAGCTTTGGTCATCTTTCCCAATAAGCAAGGCTCGCATACATCAAGTTTTTTGAAAATAAATGAATCCAAAAGTCCATCTTTATAAAGTTTTGAAATGCGTTTTTCACTTATGTGACCCAAGTGATAATGCCAAAGATGATTTTGATTAGAGTCATTTGTTTTGATCTTTTCGTATTTATGTTGTAAATGAAATTTTCTTGATCCAAAATATAGAGGCCATTTATTAATTGTGTCACACCATAGAAAACATTATCGAGATAAAATAACACAATTATTCTTAAAAAATTATCTCAAAACCAATCTTGTCTAAACAAGAAATCAAAATGATGTTTTTAGTCAAACTAGACACAAAATAACAATCCTCTAAACATAAATTAAGTCCACTAGGCAATGATAAAATATATGTTTCTATAGCTAATGCAGCAACTCTTGCTTCATTACCAACCCGGAGGTCCACCTCTCATTTTCTCAAATTTCTACTCTTTTGTAGTCCTTATACAAATGTACAAATATGAGAACCACAATGGTATCCAATACCCAAGAAGTAGGTGTTGGTAAATTAATATCAATAACATAAATATTCAAGGCGGACGCTCCGCTTTCATTTGCACTTATATTACAAATTGAAACATTTTTCTTCTAGTGACCAGTCAAGGTAGTTTACGCCGTTCAACTTGTCCTTCTCAAGGACTGATCACAATGATAACAAATTTGTATAATAAGTCTACAACAATAAAATATGAATTTTGAGTACGTTTACCATGTTTTCTTATAAAAGGACTTGATACTCCCACTATTTTTATTAAAATTAATAACCTCCAAATGTTAATGTTGAAAATACTTTCTGTAAGGTTTTTCTAGTGGGCAATGATCCAAATTTCACATTCTCTTAAGGTAGCTTTGGCTTTTCTCTTAAGATTATGGTCTATCTAGGTAAGCAACACTTGCTAATTACATCTCATGTAACTCCTTCATTTGGTGAAAAACTCTTGTTCATAACCATCCTATGATTATCCAAATAACTAACCTTTAGGATTCTAATCCTATTAGAGTAACCTAGTTAAGTCTTTAACCAATGTTACAACCAATGAATATCAAGCATCTTTCTGTCAGCCCACACTTCTGTTCCTCTGGTCCATGCTTTTTTGTATAGATTACAATTTCAAAAACTCGTTTTACATACGAGAGAGTAAGATGAGAAGAGAATTACAATAGAAGTAGAGAAAGGCACGGCAAGCAGGTCGTATTTATAAAACCTTATAAATAAAACTAAATGGGCTATTGGGCTACAACGATGCATTCCAAACATCATGATATCAAAAATAATAACAACGCGGTTTGTTATTAAAGTCTTACCAGATTGTTCCTACGCATGTGTCAAGCCCCTTGCGAGGTTTCGACGGCCCCGCAGCCGCCGGCATGGTTGTCGTTGCTTGGTTAGCGACGAGGAAATTTTTAAAGATTAACATCTTAATTGCTGTATAAAAACCTCACGATTTAATAACTTTTATCAACATTATCATGTTTTTCAGGATTTTAAAATCCACGACGTTTTTACTGAAACAACGCTTGTTACTTTCCCGCACGAAATTTATAGACTAACCATTTGTCTAATATATGTCTATAATTTGTGTATGTTAACACTTAACATCTAAAACCCTAAAACTATTTTTTTGAATATGTTAACAATTAACATATAATATTTCAAACCCTATCAAAAAAGATCCTGATGATTAACTCTTAATCATCGATCTTAGGAACATCTTTTAACTAGATTAACAGATTAATCGTGATTGAATAGATTTGCTCGAAAAAATATCATATATTCGCTAAATAAATAAAAAATAACATGTATCTCATACAGTTACATCACCCAAGTAATTAAAACCCGAATCTGAATCGTACAAGCGGCTTTGATACCACTGTTGGGTCACGTCGGTACACCTCATGGCGCAGTCGAAAAATTATCTGGCGATTACCACCAGAGATCCATGTGCGAGGAACGAATCAGGGTGAATAAGGGTGAAGAATTACATGTTTAAAATCTGGAATTGTAAATTTGGAGGAGATAGATATCCAATCACGATTCCACGATGTTGATTCCTAAGCTGCAACGATAATGCTCCGACCTTTACGTAGTTCACCCAATTGAAACGAGCATATAAAACTCTCTAAACTATTTAGAAGGTTTTTCCAAAAGCATTAATGATCGCTAGATCTCTCATGCCTTTATATAGCATTAGAAATCCTAATTCAACTCATATTAAGATTTCAATATATATATTAATATATATAATCCTAATTTAACTTGAATTAGGATTTCAATATATATTAAATATATATAATCTTAATTCAACTTAATTAGGATTTCAATATATATATTAAATATATATAATCCCAATTTAACTTAATTAGGATTTCAATATATATTAATATGTAACCCCAATTCAACTAATTAGGATTTTAATATATATATTAATATATATATAATCTCAATTCAACTTTAATTAGGATTTCTATATATATGTATATATATTAATTTAAATCGAATTATATTATTTATATATATATATATTAAAAGAGTCATAATTACAATAATTATTTTCTTTTGATATTTGTCTAATAGTTAAATTATATATATATATATATATATCAAATATATATTAATTTAACTAAATCCGTGTACAACAAATTTGTACATGTATAATTCGTTTAATATATGCTCATTTCAACCGTAAGTGTGACCTTGTAGGTTCATGTAACGTTAGTAGTAAATATTAGAACATTTCTAATATTACAAATAATGAGTGACATCTAACAATATGCCATTGTCACCTAAGTTACAAGAAATCATGATTCGACATACCTTTTTCGTGATTAACTATTTTTCATGTATTACATCCTTTTGTCCTTTATATCTAGATTGGACACAAGTCATGGAACAGTCACACTTGTATAGTCCATCTAGTATTTCTTGATATCTTGAGTAGACTATTATAAACGAATAATTATGATATCTCATATCAACTTATTCGAGCATGGCCATGCATTTCTAGTCTTACTCAATCAAGTGACCTACGATATTACTCCTATTAGGTAGGAGGGACAAATCCTATCTTGATCAACCATATCCCACTACATAGATTGTGATAATATCAGTATTATAGAGTAGTTAGTTACGACACACATTTGACTGTATCAAAATATGTCACTCACGATGTTGAAATAATGATGATCTCAAGTATGAGGATCATACATGTAGTTATCACTATGAGCAATGTTGTGAGTGTCACATAATAATCCAAGAAACATGCTCGTAGAGGGTCAGTCCAGTATGTCATTCTCTAACACATACTTATGTATTGATTTTGACATCTCCATGTCAATGACAACACTTTGTCATCAATCAACTACATATTAGTCTTAATGCATTATTGTTGTCCATTCCCATAATAATACTCGACTAAGAACATTTAAGAATAATCACATTATTCTAAGGGCTTTATTATAAATCAATTTATTTATGCATGCAGAATTGTAACTGAAAATAATAATGACAATGCCTCTTTATAAATGAACAAGGTAAAAACGAATGTCATTTACAATCATCTTATGATTGGTCTTTGGGCATACTTTAATAGATACCCTATTCATAGGTCCATACAGTTCAACAATACTTATTCGCTCCCTAAAGCTTATGAAAGTCATTAGAGTTTGTTTTCTAGAGCATTTAATCAATTAATATTAATTATCAGCTTCATAATCATTTAATTCGAATATAACCATTATTTGTCTCTTACACGCATTTTCTAATGAATCACGTCAAACTATTCGAATAAGTATACAAGCATCACAATTTATCAACCAATCAACCAATCATCGAGTAATCACACGAGCATCCCAAACGACCCTATACGGTTTCTAAAGTCTCCACGAGTCTCATCATATTCGTAACATCATTATGCATCTCATAGATATAAGCCTCATAATATCGGTCTCAACACATGTTTATCTATCATCAACCTATTTTACAACCATTAACAAGCAAGACAATTATACTTATGATGCTCATGAAACATTTCAGAGTCTGAGGTGTACTAATCTTAAGCCGATGCCGCTAAAATTCTTGTCTGATCTTCTCGAATAATTCACTCGATATGATATCTGATCCCATATAATCCTCGTATACCATTGAATACAAAACTACATTAATTCATGCATCCACTATTCAAATCACAAGGTCAAACACGTAAAAATAACTTACCGGGTTTGAATTTGGTAAAACAGACTGCGCCATTGGATTTGGAACGTCGAGAAACCTCTAGGTAGGGTTTCCCGAAAAAGTAAACGCGAGTCAAAAAGTTAACGGTCAATGCCGGTCAACAGCTCGGTCAACGCGGTCAATGGCTTGGTCAACGACTTGTCAATGCGACTCGGCTAAGGGTCAATGGCTCAGCTCAGCTTAGGGTTAACATCTCGTCAACGCGGCTCTGCTCGGCGGCTCAGCTCCAACTCGGCTTAGCTTAGATGGCTCCAATCGCCTAAAACGAAGCCCACTCGCGGCCGGCAGCGCGTGTGGCAGATTCTGGCGAATTTCGGTGGCTTCCGACTACCAAATTTCATCGACCGACTGTTCTCGAGCTGGTAAACGCGATGGTGGCCTCCGTTTCTCGATTAGAGAACTCGAATTACTCCAGCTCAACAACCTGAATTTTCTTTTCTCTCACCCCCTCCAACAGTGGCACCGATAGTGGTGCCGCTGGTACCGGCAGACTCGTCTCGACGAGATGAACACAATGACGATGGAGGTGTCGACAACGGACGGCTCGATTTTCGTAGATCGAAGATTAAAGCTCCCCTTTTACTTTCTCTATTTTCTTCTTCTCTCTCCATTATCCTTTTTTCCCTTTTCTTTCTCTTCCATAATATCTTCCTCACTTTTCCACCACCCACACATATTTGAATTTTAAACACTATCAACAAAATCTAACATTTCACTTGGATAAAGCCCAAGCCCAATTTCCTCAATTAAGCCCCCAACATAAAGGCCCAATACCCGAGTCCGAGACTCGATTCGCTAACCCGGATTTTAGGTCGTTACAGTTTAGTTTGTGTTTATGTCTTTTACGTTTTTTCCACATCTTACTTGTGTGATGATATAAAGAAACTGGAATTACCTTAGGTTCTTAGATTCCAAGGAAACAAGCTAAACATAATTACCTTATTTAAGGCCTCGTAGCAAAGCATCTTTGTTGTGTATAAAGTATTTGTGTTGTCACTCAATTCACCATGTAATAGGGATATTTGATAAACAATAATGTTGTTTGCTTTTGAAATTAAAATAGCCTACTGTTAATTTTTTTTACATTATACTGTTTTTGAAAATTAAAATTTTAATTTAGCACTAATAGTACTGTCCATGTTTGATTTCTTTGTTTTTTAATTCAATTCTTGAGTAGATTGTTTCTATTTTAATCCAGATAGATTGTATGTATGTTAAACTAAAATTTTAATTTAGTATAAATTTATTATCTTTTCTATGAACTATTTTTTATAAATATCTTTTAATTTTGTAGGTATAAAATGGTCAATATTTTACGACGTAAATATTGAAGCCTCCTAAACCTGAAGACCAAATGAACCATGGTTTAACATACTCAGGGCCCACCCTGATGCAACTACCCATAAGGAGTAAGGACCAAATATACATATGGAGATATTATTCTCCTAGAAATTTGCCATGTCATGACACCAAAAAACGGTTTTATTATATGAAAAAACCCTATTTTAAAAGTTAATTAGAAAAATGACACATTTCCAAGTTATTTAGAAAAATGACCTCTAAATCGGCCACGTAAGGCGACCTCGCGTGCTATGAAACGCGAGTTCTGAACTCGCTTTCTGCAACCAGTGAGGCCCGTCCGACGTGAGCCAACTTTTCGTATGCCGTAATTTTTAATTACTGGATAAGACCCCACGCTCACCGAAACGCGAGGTCCCCGAGAAATTGAAGAGACATAATTTATCGCGTTAAGTATTGTACAAAGAACTCGCTATTTGTAGGTAGCGAGGTCCCTTAGATCAGAAAATTTTCAAAAAAATATATTATATAAAAGGAAGTATGGTATTTTAATTCTATTAGTAATTGATTATCACAAAAAAATCATTTTTAATTACAATAAGAAATTAAGATATGATTCTATTAGTATTTAATATGTTGATTTTTTAATTATAGTAACAAATCAAAAGGTTATACGAATAAAAAAATAAAAAAAAAATAAAAAACCCTTGAACTCACGACGTGTAGAACGGGAGTTCTATTCAAATTGCAGAGAGTCGTTCTGACTGACAGACGTGTCGTTTCGTTTCAAAGGACCTCGCGTTTTGCAGATAGCGAGGTCCCTTCATAATGTAAAAGGAATTCATATTTATTAGGATCAGAAAATTGTTAAAAAATATTATATAAAATGAAGTAATTTGTTTTTAATTACGGTATTTTAATTGTATTAGTAATTTATTATTACAAAAGCATGTAATAGTAATTGATTATCACAAAAAAATATTTTTTAATTATAGTAAGAAATCAAGATCTGATTCTATTAGTATTTAATATGTTGATTTTTAATTATAGTAACAAATCAAAAGGTTATACGAATAAACAAATTCGAAAAGAAAAAATTCAAAAACCCTTGAACTCGCTGCCTGCAGAGCGCGAGTTCTATTCGAATTGCAGGGAGCCATTTTGAATTACTGACGTGTCATTTCATTTCAAATGACCTCGCGTTTTGCAAAGAGCGAGGTCCAAAGATATCGCTTCGGCTGGGGTGTGAGGCCTCTTATAAATAGGACCCACTATTTCAAGTTTTATCATATCAAATTCTCTATTCTCTTGCTCTTCAACTACTATTCTCTATTGTTTTTATTTTGAAAGTGTTCAAAATTTCGATAGTATGGCGGGATTATTGAGGCTCGACGATAGAAATGTGTTCGATTTCTGGCACACAAACCCTAAGGTACTTTTTTAATTAGTTACTTATTTTGTTAAATAATTAATATTCTTTTATTAATTTAGTAATTTTTGAATTTAAAATTTTAATTTGAAGCGGTTTGAACGTGCCTTGACCTGTTACGTCAACCGTACGGGACGACCGGATACGAATATAGTCCCTTATTTGCATCAATTCAGTTTTGGCCATGTGTCCCACCTATTTGACTGCCCAAAGTTGAACCGTCCGATGATTAATGCGTTGCTGAAGAGGTGGAGGCCCGAGACACACACATTTCATCTTCCCTATGGTGAGGCAACAATTACCTTGAAAGACGTTGCATTTCATCTCGATCTGGCCATTGACAGCGAGGTTATCACCGCATTGCGGAGGCGGACTGGTCTGACGTGTGTGAAAATATGCTTGGACTGAGGCCGGCGGCGGAATCGATGGTAGGAAACTGAAAATAACTTTCTTGGACAACAATTTGATGAGCCTGCCCCGAATCCGAATAAATATTTATTTAATTTTTTGGTTTAGGGTTTATTGGAACACTTAGAATTAGAATTGTTTTTTTTAATTATAGGTGGTTGGGTCAATTAACACACGTGGGACTACCAATCACCCATCGAGATTATCGACTCTTGATCAATAAGAGAGATAGGGTGAATTTTGTTAGTTCGATTGCATTTTTTTAATTATAAAATAAATTGAATCGAGTTTATCTAACTAATTTTACATATTTTTTGTAGTTCCTATGGACGCTGTACGAGGATCCTAATATTTAGGCATGCATTCCGCACAAAATAATGCATAGTGAACATGTTTGGATACTGATGGTCCCGCTCATACACTACAAGATAGTCGAGTGGCATCCTGCAGACCGCGTGCTACGACAATTCAACTATGTTCAAGGGATTCCAGATGAGCCACCGAATTTGGACACATTACACAGGTTAACGCGACAAGGCAAGACAAAAGTAGATTAGGGCCATCATCGTGCGGTGTGGATGCAGCAGAGATTTACCCATTTCGATAGATGGCCCCGTATTTTGGAACTCATTCGGGACCACAACGTTACCTTTGAGAATATGGTGTGGTACCATCAAAATGGGAAGCCGTATCTACTAACCCTGGAGGAGTGAGAAAAAGAAATAGATGTGCCTCCCCCAAATCGTCCACCGATGCAACGTCCCTCGACGCAACGTGGTACTTGTACGGGTACAGAGGGAGGTGGCCAGAGAAAAAGAACACATGCGCCCGGGGCATCGTCATCGGGACAAGATCAGGCACTTGGCCAGTCATCCGCCCAGCCAGAGACATTGGTGGCAACACCTGCATTCCAGCACTCGACTTTCTTGTCATTTCAGCCCACCGGTAGTAGTCCATCGTTTCAACAAATGAAGAGTCCGACAGAAGGTTTTTTCACGGACGCGCTTCGTCCGCTTATGATGGTTCCCCTAGTCTACTATCCTTCTATATTTGTTCCTCCAGTTTATCACTTTCCACCATTGGCAACACAGTTCAGATATGGCATTGTTGATCAGACACCGCAACAAAGCTTGTTCTACACTGGTCCCAGTGCGAGTGGTGGGACTCCAGATATATTTGGGGATGAAGATGACGATGAGATGACGATGGTAGGCTTGTTCAAAGGAATCTGACTCGGGATCGGCGTCCACCGCGGTACGGTACGGGTGGACATAGGTGTCAGTAGGATAATTTTGTAATTTTCTTTAATTTATGTAAACATTTGAATTAAAAGAAAAAAATTATTTTAAAAAATTCAATATTTTAAATGGAACTTAAAATACTTAAATATTCGTTTCAATTTAAATATTCAATTTAAATTGAATAGAAAAAGAAAAAATATTTAATATGTTATTAAATATTTGATTTAAATTAAATGTGAAAAATAAAAAATATTCAAATTATTATCGTGGTAGATCATGTAAAATAACATGTTAGTTTTATTTAACTACAACAGATTACATATTTTTGATTAGAAATACTTAACTACTTAACAACCTAGAAAACTTAACAACATAAGTTACATTTAGTTGAAATGTATAGAAGATGAGTCAATTTTCGTGTCGTCATAGTCTATGGACAAGTCAGATGTTATGTTTAGTTCCTCAATTTTTGTCTCTTTATCCATTCGCCTGCGGTAGTTACATATGCGAATTGTCTCTTCGTCCTTTGACAACCGAGTTTTTGCTTCCTTTTTATGAAAAAACATCTTCATCAAATTTTACAGTCAACTCAATGTTCATACCTCTGACACGAGTGTAGTTTCTAAACATCCTTCGAATGTCCCTAGCCTTTGATAGGGGGAGCATGTAATGCGCCTCAGGGCTGGGCTCATCAACGGGTATTTTCGCCAACAAACAAGACATTTGGCGTGTTGTAAATTCGTGAAGGTGCGTTGAAATCAAATCATATAACTCATCTCTACTGATACCGTTGTTGAATAAAGTGTAGAAATAACTTCCCGAATAGAAAACGGTTGCAGAAAATCATTCCAAATTTTAGACACGTTCGATTGATTGTAGAGAAATGCGTAGAGCTGAAATAATGTCATTATAGCTGCAACGAAGTGATGTGTTTATATAGATGGGGAAGAAATTGCAAAAAATAGAACTCACTTTTTCTAAATAGCGAGTTCGACTGACATGTCAGGCATGCCACGTCAGGAATCTCGGGACCTTGCGCTCTGTATATAGCGAGTTCCTACTTCCCTCCACGCGTTTATTCCAGGTGATCTTGGCACCTTTACATAAGACAGAGAGGAAGTGAAAGACCTGAAGAGAAAACAGTTTGTGTGACGAGGCTTTAAGCTAACTATGTCAATTCTCCGTTTATGCTAGAGTTCTCGATTGTTAGATAGCTTGAGTTCATTACAAGGTTGTTAATATTTGTTCTACTTTCTGTATAATCGTAGATATTGTCAAAATATGTCGAGGTGATGAAGTATTACAGCACCGATATACTATAATGGGAAAATGGTTGCCCACCCATCTCTCGGCGTCGTCTTTCAGTCCTCAAATACTACAACCCTACAGTTGCCAAGGAAATTAATGTATAATAAGTTGATGAAGGAAGTGAGGAACAATGATCCATATGGTCGTGGAAAGAAGCTGGAGTCATTGAAGTATAAACTACCGACATTGTACAAACCCTTAACGTACTCAATATACCATGTGGCGAACAACGGTGATGTGGAGTTGATACTGGATGCCCACTTGCAGCACTCAATTGGAGGTCCTCTAGAGCTCTATGCAATATTTACTAATGTAGATGACGATATTATACTCTCAAATTGGCGGGCGACGAATTATGACTTCGATCTTAATGCCAACGTTCAGAGCCCGACAGCTAATTTGCGCAATGATTTCAATTTATTAACCACACATAGTCCACGCAACGACTACGGTAAGTCATTGTCTTCTATGCCAAGACATTCTTGCGTAACCAGTTTTGACTTTGACTTGAACCTGCCATCTGTTGTCACTTGATTTTTACCTATTTAAAAATAAAAAATTAATAGATAAAAAAGAAATAATAGTGAGCCCATTTAAAATAAAAAAGAGGAAAATATGGTTCATAGAACCCATTTTATTTTTTAAAGAGGCCCAAATTAACCCATTGATTTTTTTCAGGTTTGTTCGTGACCGTTGGATTTGGGGGCAAAAATACATATGGCTTGGATCAAATAAAGAAAAAGGGGAAAAAGGAGGATCCCGCACAGCCACGTGCCAGCGCTTGCGCTGCACGCGTGTGGGATCAGCCCCCTAAATCCCCTGCTTCAAACCTAGGCGGTCGGCTGCCAGTGTTGATTGCATCGCCCCTGGGCCACGGCGGCCACCGTGGTTGGTGCCGGTCGACTCGCCTTGGTCGGCTGAGTCCAATGCCGCCGACCCCATCCCTTGCCGTCGCTGGTAGATCGCCAATTGAAGGGGGAAAAGATTTAAACCCTAATTTAATTGGGGGCAAAATCTCCCAAATTGGAGCCAAATCAGATGAAATTCGGGATGAATTTCAACGAATTACAGCTATGCTGATCAGATGGGATGATTTTATGGGAAGAAAATGGGGATTTTGTCCACAATTTGCCTTGAATCCCAATCCCCCAAACCCTATAAATAGTGTCCAATTTGCATTGTTCAAGACATACTAAAATTCATCCGAAAATACCAAAAAAAATAATCTGAAAATTGTTGGGAAATTGCTGGAATTAGTTCGAGTTTGGAGCGGCATTGTTCAAATTTTCGAGGAGGAAAAGCAAGCATTTTTGCCACTTTGTCGGTATAATTTCTTCCCCTTTTTTTCTAATTTTATTCCTATTTTTTATTTGTTTATTCTAGTGTTCATACTCTTTTTTCCATATTATGTTCATATAATTTTATGTTAATCTGGATTTGTTCGAATTAATCTTTTATTGTGTTGTTTTCTTGTTTAATTTTATCCAAAAAAATAATAATAATAATATGGAGGAAACCACGGCCGGCACCGGTGGATGGCGACCGAGTCAGTGGCCCTCCTCCTTGTTCATCCCCTTTGATGAACACCAAGAACATGTTTATTTTTGTTAAAGTATGATGTTTGATCCATTTGTTTTCAAGAAAATGAAAATATGTTGTTTTGGGGCTTTAAACCCAATTCATTATTTAAATCACCCATCTTTTATTTAAAATTCTGAAAATTAATAAAAAAAATTCACTTACTACATTGTTTTAATTTGATCACCTTTTTTTTAAAGAATAAATATTTTTAAAATCATAAAAATAAATAAGTTTTTAAAAAAATAAAGAATCATTCTTTAAAATAAATATATGATTTTTAATACTCAAAAAGCCAAAAAAATTCACTTTCTCAAAAAGAATGTATTTTAAAAGAAACAATAATAGAATTTTCAAACAATTTAAAAATCTCCTTCTTTTTTAATAAATAAAAACAATTCAAGTTAAAAAAAAGTTTTCAAATATAAATAGGGTAAAAAAAATTTAAAACATCAAAAGAAATGATAACCTTTTCAAATAAAAAGTAGTCAAGGTTTTTAAATAAAACAAAATAAAAAAAGTTTAGTTTCTTGTTTTTAGAGCCTAAAAACAAGGAAAACATAAAATAAAAATGTTTTAAGCTTTGTAAATTTTGTCTTTTTGTCTTGTTGCTTTAGAATTAAGTTGACTTTAGGAATAGGCCTTTCAAAGCTTAGATAGATATTTCTTTGTAATAAAGTTTCTTTCACAAGAAATAAAACACACTTAATTAAATTTAAATCCCCTAGATAGGTCAAAACATTTAGAATTCTTTAGGTTTGTAAATATTAGTTTAGAATTAATAAAATATTCAACAAATTAATCATTCTTTGTTTGCCTGTAAAGAAGTGAAATTTAATTAATGCGGTGCCTTACTAAACGGAAATGATGGGTTAGCGCCAGAAGTGTTGGCGGTGATTAGAGTTCATTTTCGGGTGGTAAGGCCGTTAAAATGGGATTTAATTCATAAACGGACAATAATTTAAAGCTCTATAAGAATTCGCAAAATCTGACTTTTTAAGCCTTTTGTAATCGACAAGGTACCGATTTTTGGGCGTTGTGGGAGTGCTAACTTTTCCCCACGCATAACCGACTCCCGAACCCGGTTTTGTGTTTTTGCATACCAAAAAATGTTATTTTGATGAAAATAAAATGTTTTTATTAAAATAACCCAATTTAGGTGATCCAATCACACCTTTTTTAAAAAAAGATTGGTGGCGACTCCGTTGATTTTAATGTTTTTGCCGAAACGTCGAAGCTCGAAAGGGTTGCAACAGCTTGGCGACTCCGCTGGAGACATTTTTTGTTTTTACAAAAAAGAGAGTTAGGCCACAAGTCGATTACACTTTGTTTAAAAAGTCAAAATTTGCAAATTAATATAGAGCTTAAAATTATTGTCTGTTTATAGATTTAATTCCATTTTACGCATTTAAGACTTGGTTTCAAGCTCTAGATCCGAGCTTTACCCCGTTCGTTTAAGTGAGGGGAAAACGCTATTGCACTCGTTGGAATACTGATTCTCTGTATAGGCCTAGTTAGTACCTCTGGGGCTCACGCCCTATGTCTTCGTGTGGATACTAATCCTTCGTATGGGCATAGGATGGGTCCCCCTAAGTTGAACATGTTTCGTTTGAAGCCTATAATGGGTGAGAATTAGGGGCCTTGCTACCTTTTAGTAGGGTACATCGAGGACAATTTGGGAACCTTTTAGAACTAAACCTGTTTGAGAATCTAGAAGCCCACCCCTCTAGAGCCATGTGGAAAACCTAGGTATAGAAGTTTGGTCAAAATTATTTTGTAGGGATAGTCCGTGGAGACATGTCCAGAAGTGTTGGAATGCGCTACCCAGTTACTATTCATGCAATGGAATTATTTTGGACCTTTATGTCTAATCATGTTCTTAAAATGTGCTCTAATCATTTTCTTTTTTTGTATTTTGCATGATTTGTGCATTATCATTCCATAATAAAGAAGGGGTTGTTTCTTAAAGTACTTGCTCGTTTAAAAAGACAGCTTTGTGATCATGGATGGGAGATTTCTTCAGAAAGAGGAAGACAATGCATATGTATTTCACTGGACTAAAGTCAACCAGCATGCATATGGGGATAGTCTGACGATTGAACACGTCACTGAGACTTCCGAGTATGCCTACATCAGTGTCAAGCAGAACAGTGTGCAAGAATTACGGGATATCTGGGAGCATTTCGACTACTCAACCAAGCAATTGTTCCTTGATGCATATGGCGATATAGCTTATTTGTTAAATGTACAAGTAGATGAGCCATTTCTGAAAGAACTGATCCAATTCTGGAATCCCGGGTACTCTTGCTTCACATTCAATGGTGAAGATATGATGTCCACCTTCGAAGAGTATGCTGTACTTTTCATCCTGCGTGGGGTAAGGAGAGACCAGGTCTATGCTAAGCCGCCCAAGAACAAGAATGCACACTTGAGACTTAAAACCTTTGCTGGAATGGGAGATGAATGGGTCAAGGGGTTGATTCAGAAAAGAGGTGGCAGCTTTTCCTTTCCATGGTGGAGCATCCGAAATATCATCTCTACTCACCCTAATAGAGAAAAGAGGGTGGATCTGTTAGCCATTGCGATCTATGGTCTGGTCATCTTTCCAAGAGTTCTGGGTAACATTGATGTGGCTATGTTGGATCTTTTCGAGCAGTTGAAAAGAGAGACTAATCCAGTACCAGCGGTGCTTTCTGAGACTTTCATCTTTTTAAATGCATGCCGGAAGCTGGAAGTGTCCAACTCAGTTGCTTTAAGTTTGGGCCCTTAGCCATTTCTGAAAGTGTCCAACTCTAGTCGTTCCCAACACGCTCTCCCTAAATTTTTCTCCACTTCACGAGTTTCTAGAAAAGAATTGGCCAGTATTGAAGATGAAGAAATGGACCGACATATTCAGAGATCGTCGAGATCAGGACATTGTTTGGAGGGTTCCGTGGTTAGGTCACACCAAGATCCCATATAAATGTGGATACTTTAACCATCTTATGTTGCTTGAAATCTGGGGTGGAATTGGCTGTGCTCCATTGTTGGTTTCACGGCAATGTGGTTCGCGGCAATTTGTTCCTTTCACTGCAGGTTTTAATTCCACAGAGTTTGAGTTTCAGGGAGAGTTCAAAGAAAAGGTTCACGCCATCAACGAATCCCAGAAACAGTGATATCGGGTGAAAGTGGAGCATGATAGTAGATGTATGGTTACCCCTGATTACGATGTCTGGAGGTGCATGAGAATGAATGACAAGGTTCTACCTCCCACTGACCAGGTCAAGCCCATAAAAGAGCATCTAAAAGTGGTTCCATCTGAAGCTGATATTTTGAGGGCTGAGCTCAAAAAGACCAAGGCCAAAATGGACTCCTTACAGGAGCAGCATGTAAGAGAACTATATGAGGCGAGTCTAGATGTTGAAGAATACAAAGGAGAGACAAACCGTGTGACGAAGATGTACAAAGACCTAGAGCAAAAGTTCAAGATTCAAAGGGTCAATTTTCTGAAATTCTAGACTACAGTCAGAAATACAGATTTGAGGAAGAGCCCAGAATAGTGGAAGCATGAAATATAACAAGTTGTGAACAAGGAAAAGGAACATGGCAAGAGGGAAATAGAGAAATACAGGCGGGCTCTAGCTGAAGAAAGAAAGAAAGGTAAACAGTCAGCTGAAAACAAAATGGCAAACGGGTCCTCCAAAAAGAAAAAGATAGCGTGGCCGCATGAAAGAGAGAAGCCTACGACAACAAAACCCGTTTGTTAGAGTCATAAGCTACATATGATAAGTCCAACAAGCGGTTGAAGAAAAGCCAGGCTTTCGTGACTGAGTTGCAAGTCAAGGTAGCTGACTTGAACCATTCACTCTATGAGTTTTAAAATGATGACACCTACACTGAGCTTCAGGCTAGCTTGAATGAAATTGACTCTCTCAAAGAACGAGTTGAAGAGATGGATGGCATTATCCAAGATTACAAAACGAGGACCTAGTCCTTAAAGATGCTATTGATGGAGGAAATGACTATTGGTTCACCCGTCTTCGAGACAATGCTAGAAGATTCCAAGAACGGTAGAAGTTTGATAGGACAGTCATGACTTAAATCCAGGATGTGGCTAAACATGTGACGATGCTAGCTACAGAAGCTACTACTCTACGCCAATACATCAGGCCAGTCGGAGAAGTTGGCCCCAGGCTTATGTGGTTGATCGAGGAGATAAAGGAACTAGGTGTTAGGGTAGAGAAATATCTGTAAACATGTTTAAAACTTTGTAATAAAGAATCTTTCTTATTCCAATAAAGAGTTGTTTGTCGAGCAAAGTTTTACGGAATCAATGGCCCTTCGTTTGCATACATTTGCATCTTTTCTTTTTGTTGTTGTTTGTTTGTTATGTTTGCATTCCATGACATGATAAGAAACTAACTTAATTAAAACATATGATAGAAAATCAAAATAGCAAACCCGACCCATAGCTAGCGTACTCGTTCCAAAACCAAAGCCATGAATACCGAATAGCGATTAACATCACTGGAAGCTACTTGTAAAAACACCCAGGAAAAGCTGGAGAAGCTAGAAAGTGATCTGAAACAGGAAATAGATGTGTCACTCAAGAAGATAGTCACTCAGATCGCGGCGTTATTCGGGTTTAAAAACCCAGAAGGAGGAAAAGACGCAGATGCTATACCACAGTTTCCTGAGAAAGTTCTTGAAAACCAGAAATGGGCTAATCCACCCAAGCCAAGTTCCCTTTTCATTTTGCTGAATCATCTGTTCGGGTATCGATAGAACCCAAAGTCAATCACGGTGAAGCCCAAAACTTTAATGTCCCAGATCTGGGCAAGATTGCTGATAAGGAAAATGCAAACAAGAAGCTGGAAGAGCGCTACAAAAAGTTGGAAGAAATGATGACGACTTTCCAGGAAGAAAATATGCATGGTGGTTCAAAGGCCAATGAATTGAGCTTGGTGACTAATCTAATGGTCCCACCAAAATTCAAGACTCCTGACTTTAACAAATATGATGGAACTACTTGTCCGAATGCTCACCTAACCATGCATTGCAGGAAGATGTCGATGTACCTTAACAATGAGAAACTCCTGATTCACTGCTTTTAAAATAGTCTGATTGGATCTGCATCCCGCTGGTATACCCAGCTGAGTCGAGAGAACATCCGAACGTGGAAGGATCTGTCAATGGCGTTCAGTGAGCAGTACAAGCATGTCACTGACATGACCCCAAGTAGGCTAGTCATATAGGGGATGAAACAAAGACACAATGAAAGCTTCCGCCAGTACGCCCAAAGGTGGCAGGATATCGCTGCATAGGTTTAACCACCGTTGTTAGAGAGCGAGATTACCCCAATGTTCGTCGAAACCTTCAAGGGTGCATTTTACGATAGAATGATCAACCATGCGACCAAAAGTTTCACAGACATGCTGATAAAAGGCAAAATGATCTTATCCGTGATTAAAAGCGGAAAGCTAGATGAGGGAGATGCCAACAAGCCTTACAAGAAGAAGGACAACGATGTGAATATGACGAGTGCCTATAATCCTAATTATTCGAAAGGGGTAGTCTTGAATAAGCCCTCTACACAGGTAACCAACCAGGTGGCCTCAAGTCCACAAAAAGACGAACGAAGGTACCAGAAAAGCAAGAAACCCTATTTTTCGCCTATCCCCATAACGTATGCTGAACTCTTTTCGAAGTTAGTTCAAGCACAGATGGTGCTACCACAACATGTTCCACCTTTCTCTCCCCCATAACCACTATGGTATGATGAGAAAGTCTAGTGCGAGTACCACGCCGGGAATAAAGGACATACTATCGAAAATTGCACAGCTTTCAAAATAGTGTTTGAAGATTTATAGAAGTCAGGGATGCTATCGTTCGACTCATCTAATGAGAAGGACAACCCACTACCTAATCATCAAAAAATAGGGTGAATGCAGTGAATGAGGAGGAAGATAAACAGATAAAGAAACATGTTGCAGAGATTAAAGCACCCATGGCTTGGGTATGGGCCATATGGTGGAGGCCGAGATGATAGAAAGGCTAAATTTAAAAATGAAGGACGTTGATGAGCTCTACTGTGAGTATCATCAAGGAAAAGGACACGAGATTCAGCATTGTGAGGATTTTAAACGTCTTGTCCATGCCAAAATAGACAGTGGAGAATTGGAATTCCCTGAAAAAAGAAAAGAAGATCATGCACCATGTGTGTGCACAATAGACGAGACTCATGCCAGAAAGAATTATGCAGGAATGAAGCCTTTGGTGATAAAAACCAAAGCAAAGGCTGCAGAGCCACAGAAGAACACGACTCCCCGGCTTATTATAAAGACACATGCTTCCTTTCCATATAAGGATAGCAAACAGGTACCCTGGAATTATGCCTGCTAGGTGATAACTCCGGGGAACACATTATCAAAAGAAGAATCAAAGGAAAAACCAAAGGAAGAAACGAAGGAAGAGCCAGTGAATCAGGTGGGAAATTTTACAAGAAGTGGACGATACTATTCGCCACCTGATCCAGAAGATAGAGATGTTGCTCAAATAAGGACAGTGGATAAAGAACCAGAAGGAGACAATGATTTCTTTATAGAGAAACCTAAAGCACGACTTGAGCCGGTAAAGGAGTCAGAGGCTCAAAAATTTCTGAAAATTTTAAAGGACAACGAATATAGTGTGGTGGAGCAACTTCACAAGCTCCCAGCTAGAATTTCAATGCTCTCGTTGCTGCTGAGTTCTGAGGGTCATAGAGATGCCCTCCTGAAAATTTTGAACCAGACTTTCGTACCAAATGAAATATCGACTGACAAGATAGAAGGGTTGGTCAGTAATATTGTTGTTAATAACTTTATCATATTCAGTGATGAGGAGATCTCGGATGTTGGGAGAGGATCATACAAATCTCTCCACATCTCTACACGCTGCAAGGGATACATGCTGTCAGGGGTTCTAATTGATAATGGGTCAGCCTTGAAAGTCCTGTTCCTAGCCACCTTAAAGAAGTTACCAGTCGATAGTTCTCATATGACTGCCTACCAGAACTCCATGAGGGCATTTGATGGAACCCAGAAAGATGTTCTGGGTAAAATTGAGGTTCCCCTACAGATCGGACCGTCAACCTTTAAGGTAGATTTCATAGTAATGGACATACAACATACTTACAACTATCTGCTAGGACGCCCTTGGATTCACATGCCAGGGGCTGTCCCTTCCACCCTCTACCAAAAATTAAAGTTCATAGTTGGAGGCCAGTTGGTAGTCGTAGGAGCTGAAGCAGAGATCATAGCATCGGTATCAGCAGATGCTCCATACATTCAGGTGGATGAAGACGCGCTTGAGTGCCACTTTAAGACCCTCGAACTTGTCAACGCCACATTCGTGTCTGAAGAAAGTAAGGTCCCAGAGCCTGAATTGTCAAACAATGCTAAAATGTAAGTAAAGCAGACCCTTAGAAAAAATGACAAAAGTTGGAAAAGGCCTTGGCAAGCAGTTTTAAGGGAGGCCATATCTAGTGATGATCCCTGACAAACGAGATAGATTTGGGCTTGGTTACAAACCCAGCCCCATGGAAATGAGAGTTGCAATTAGAGAGAAACAAGAAAAGATGAAGGCCCGATTATGTGGAAAAGAAGTGAAGTGAAAACCAATGACCTTCCCCCGCTGAGTCAAACCTTTGTATTATGAGGAATTATGAATCCTGACACTTCAAATAAGGAGGATGAGAAAGGAAAGAACGGTTTAGAGAAGGTTTTTGGGGAGCTAAACATTAACACAATATCAGAGGAGGATGGGGGAAACAAGTACATCTCCATTATTCGCCATTGCTCAGAACTAAACAATTGGACTGTGGAAGACATCCTTATAGCTTTTAGGTTATCCACAGAGTAATACCCGAAACCAACTCATTTGCCTTTGGCCCAGGGGCAATTTGAGATCTCTTGTTAAGGGCTCATGTTTAACCATTATGGTTCTACTTATCAATAAAATGATGTTTTCTTCAATAAACTTCGTGTGGCAAACGTTCTTTCCCTAAATACTTGAATACCAAAAACAAACCATAAAATATAGTAAAATGTTAAAAATACCAAAATCAAAACGAAACAAATAATTTCTTTATTCATTTCTCATTGTATATTCGATCATTTCCCTTGCAGGTATTCAGATATCAATGGTACTCATAACTCTGAATCTGACCCGGAAATTGACTTCGTGCTGCCCATGTGTTTAGAAGATGTCAGAAACTGTGAAGACAATGAAGAATATGATATTCCCAATGATATATGAAGTAAAGCATATTCTACCCCACAAAGAAGAGTTGGAAACTTTGAATTTCAAAACTGAAGAAAAAAAACACGAGGTAAAGATCGGCACCTCTATCACTGCAGAAACCCGATAGAGTTTGGTCAAGCTTCTACGGGAATATAAAGATATTTTTGCTTGGTCGTATGAAGATATAGCTGGACTGGATATAGACATTGTTGTGCACAAACTCCCTATTAGGCCAGAATGCAAGCCCGTACAGCAGAAGTTAAGAAGAATAAAGCCAGAAATGCTTTTGAAAATTAGGGATAAAGTCAAGAAACAGTATGATTTCGAACTTCTAGAAGTTGTAAGATACTCAGAATGGTAGCGAATGTCATCCCAGTTCCAAAGATAGGTGGAAAAGTGCGCATGTGGGTCGATTATCGAGATCTTAATAGGGCGAGTCCAAAAGATAACTTTCCACTGCCGTACATCGACACCCTAGTGGACAACACAGCGGGGCATTCTCTTTTCTCCTTTATGGACGGCTTTTCAGGGTATAACCAGATTAAGATGTGCCCAGAGGATATGAATAAGACCACATTTATAACTCTATGGGGAACTTTTTACTACAAAGTCATGCCTTTTGGCCTCAAGAATGCAGGGGCAACCTATCAGCGAGCCATGGTAACTCTATTCCATGATATGATGCACAAAGAGATAGAAGTTTACATCGATGATATGATTGCCAAATCTCGCTCAGAAGAAGAACACATAGAGAATCTGGAAAAACTCATCAAAAGGTTGAGAAAGTTTCAGGTAATGCTCAACCCGACCAAATGCACATTTGGAGTTCAGTCGAGAAAATTACTGGGTTTGTCGTAAGTGAAAGAGGAATTGAGATTGACCTGGATAAAGTCAAAGCTATTCAAGAACTCTCACCACCTCAAACGCAAAAAGAGGTTCGGGGATTCCTTGGAAGGTTAAATTACATTGCTCATTTCATCTCTTAGTTAATAGAGAAATGCAGTCCCATATTTAGGCTACTTCAAAAGAATAACCCAGGGATATGGAATGAAGAGTGCCAAGCTGTGCTAGAGGAAATCAAGAAGTAGCTGACAAATCCCCTTATTCTGGTAGTGTCTGTTCCAGAGAAACCTCTAATTCTATACTTAACTGTCCATGAAGATTCGATGAGATGTGTATTAGGATAGCATGACGAGACGGGAAGAAAAAGAGAGCAATTTACTACCAGAGTAAGAAATTCACAGATTACGAAACCAGATATTCCTCAACCGAGAAATTGTGTCGTGCCTTAGTATGGGCAGAAAAGAAGCTAAGACAGTACATGTTATACCATACCACGTGGTTAATATCAAAGCTAGATCCTCTGAAGTTCATGATGGAAGCGCCTGATTGTTCTGAAAAAATGGCCCGTTGGCAAACGTTACTGTTAGAATTATATATTCAGTATGTAAGCCAAAAGGCTATAAAAGGGAGTGCAATAGCAGATTTCTTGGCAAGTCGTGCCTGCGAAGACTATAAGGCATTGAACTTCAACTTCCCAGATGAAGACCTGATGTGCATTTTGACTGAGGAAAATGATAACTCGGAAGAATCTTTGGTAATAAATTTTGATGGTGCTGCAAACACTTTAGGACGAGGTATTGGGGAAATCTTGGTTTCGCCAGAAGGGAACCATTACCCATTCACGAGCAGACTGGAATTCTTCTGCACCAACAACATGGCTGAATACGAGGCTTGTATACTCGGTCTACGAGCAGCCATTGGAAAGAAAATTAAAACCTTAAGAGTCTTTGGTGATTCAGCACTAGTCATCTATCAAATTTGAGGAGAGTGGGAAACAAAAGACACAAAATTGGTGAAGTATCACAAACTAGTTCTTCAACTGATTAAAGAATTTGACAAGATTACTTTCAAATACCTCCCGAGAGAAGATAACCAAATGGTTGATGCCCTTGCTACTCTAGCTACCATGTTTAAAGTAAGTGAAGGCACGGAGATGATGTCAATTAAAATGCAACTTTTTGATTCCACAGCTTATTGTTGCAACTTAGAGGAAGAAACAGACAGCCTTCCATGGTATCATGACATCTTGCGGTATATCAAGACCCAAGAATATCCCCTACAGGCAACTAAGAATGACAAGAAGATGATCAAAAAGTTTGCTGCAGGATACGTCCTCGATGGCGAGATCCTATATAAAAAGAGTCGAGATCAAGTGCTGTTAAGGTGTGTGGATGCCAAAGAAGCTCAAACAATACTAAAGGAAGTTCACGAAGGAGTTTGTTGAACTCATCCAAGCGGCTTCACCATGGCTAGTCGAATCATGCGCTTTGGTTATTATTGGTCTACTATGGAGACAGATTGCATCAATTATGCCTGCAAGTGCCATAAGTGTCAAGTCTATGCAGATAAAATTCATACGCCACCTCTTCCGCTCCATGTTATGACGGCTCCATGGCTATTTTCAATGTGGAGATTGGACGTAATTGGGCAAATCTACCTGAAGGCATCGAACGGGCATAGATTCATCTTAGTGGCTATCGACTACTTCACCAAATGGTAGAAGTTACATCTTATACAAGTGTCACAAGGTCTGTTGTCTGCAAATTCTTGAAAAAAAATTATCTGTCGCTATGGCCTACCTGAAAGGATCATCACCGACAACGCTTTAAATTTAAACAATAAGATGATGGATGGGGTTTGTGAGCAGTTTTAAATCAAGTATCACATTTCGGTGACCTATTGCCCGAACATGAATGGAGCTGTAGAGGCTACAAATAAGAATATCAAAAAGATAGTGGCAAAAATGGCCGACACTTACACTGATTGGAATGAGAAGCTGCATTTCGCATTATATGCCTGTAGATCTGTTGTACGAACCTCTACTGGGGCAACACCATTTTCTTTAGTAAATGGGATGGAGGCTGTGCTACCAATTGAAGTTGAAATACCATCACTACGTTTTTTAAAAGAGGCAGAGTTGGAAGAGGCTAAATGGGTCCAAGTAAGATACGACCAGTTAAACTTCATCGATAAGAAGAGACTAAAAGTAATCTGTCATGGTCAAATGTACCAAAAAAGGATGATACATGCATATGACAAGAAGGTCCACCCGCGAAAGTTCTGAGATGAGGATTTGGTATTAAAGAAGATATTACCAATCCAAAAGGATTATCGAGGAAAATGGGCACCTAACTGGGAAAGACCCTATGTTGTGTCAAAAGCCTTTGACGGAGGGGCATTGATTATAGCTGAAATGGACAGCGATGAGCTCAAGAATCCAGTAAACTCTAATTCAGTCAAGAAGTACTATGCATAAAGAAAAAAAAGGAACTAAAGCAAAAACCCGCAAAAAGTGCTTTACGTCGAAAAAAGAAAAAAAGAACTTAAAGTGAAAACTCGCAAAGGGCACTTTAGGTCAAAGAAAAAGAAAAAAGAAAAAGGAGGGTTCAAGATGAAAACCCACAAAGGGCGTCTTGAAACCAAAGGATGATTCGAGTTGAAAACCCGCAAAGGGTGGCTCAAAATTTTGCAATCAAGTTGGTAACAAAAAGATTCCCATATAGACTCAACATTTCAAAAAGAAGTTCATACCTTCATACATCCTTACAGTAGACGAAATCTTCTTGATAAGGGCATCACTTGGGGTCGTCTTCAGGAGGTTCGTGCCTTTGATATCTGAATACTTGTCTTTTGGACCTTTTCCTTCGTACCTTTCTTTCATGTTTGCCACAACATTAATAAGAATTCTTTTTTATGATATTTTCCTTCAATTTCCTTCTTTTTCTTTATAAATGTCTTTTATTGGGATAAGAATAATTTTGTTAAACATTATTAAAATGAACAAGAGATTTTCGTGTATTACTCTATCTATGGTGTGAGAATATAAGGACTATGACATAGTTCATTACTTAGTTTTGAGCATTCGGTTTGTTATGGATTGAGGCATTTGATACCCAAATCAGAAGGAAGGGAATTTAAATTTGATATCACTCAAAGTGGTGATTTTGATAGATTCATAATGAGGCTTAATTGTATATCAAGGTATCAACTACAATGATAGTTGAATTTTTGAAAACAAAGGATTCAATCACGCAATGATTAAATATTTTCCATAAAGCGAGAAAACATAAGAAATGAGAATGATGAAGCAGAAGATGACCTTTCCATGAAGTAAAGAGACATGAAAAAGGAAGATAGTGAAGCAGAGACAGTGGAGATGGCCACTAATTTAAGTTAACAAGTTTAGAAAAAGTGACATGCATTCATGTTGTAGACATCCTTAGGGACATGCCTGTCATGATGACATCATGTATCAGGTTTTTGCAGGTATGCAGAAACTTTTCATCAAATGAACTCGGTCATCTATTCGAGCACATAGAGAATAGAACTTGTCTATCCTTTCAGGCGTATGGAGATTGGAAGTCGTTTGCCCGTTCAGACGTATGAAGAATAGAAACTGCTCATCTATTCGAGCACATAAAGAATAGAACCCGCCTATCCTTTCAGGCGTAAGGAGATTGGAAGCTGTTTGATCGTTCATACGTAAGAAGAATGGAAACCGATCATCTATTCAAGCACATGGAGAATAGAACCCGCCTATCCTTTTAGGTGCAAGGAGATTGGAATCCGTTTATCCGTTCTGACGTATGAAGAGTGGAGGTCGTCTATCTATTCAGACATTAGGAGAATAGAACCCACCCAACCGTTCAGGCATCAAGAGGACGGAGTTGAGCAGTAGATCGGAGATTGGTGAAAATCAATTGCCTCTTTTTCTTTGCTGTATCCTTCTTTCACTGGAATAAGCAAAAAAGGGGAGGTTGTTGTCACTTGATTTTTACCTATTTAAAAATAAAAAATTAATAAATAAAAAAGAAATAATAGTGAGCCCATTTAAAATAAAAAAGGAGGAAAATATGGTTCATAGAACCCATTTTATTTTTTAAAGAGGCCCAAATTAACCTATTGAGTTTTTTCAGGTTTATTTGTGACCGTTGGATTCGGGGGGAAAATATGGATGGCTTGGATCGAATAAAGAAAAAAACGGAAAAGGGGAGGATCCCCGCAGCCACGCGCCAGCTCGTGCACTGCACGCGTGCGGGATAAATCCCCCAAATCCCCTACTTCGAACCCAGGCGGTCGACTACCGGTGTTGATTGCATCGCCCCTGGGCCACGACGGCCGCCGTGGTTGGTGCTAGTCGACTCACCTTGGCCGGCTGAGTCCAATGCCGTCGACCGTGTCCCTTGCCGTCGCCGGTAGCTCGCCAATTGAAGGGGGAAAGGGTTCGAACCCTAATTTAATTAGGGCAAAATCTCCCAAATTGGAGCCAAATCAGATGAAATTCGGGATGAATTTCAATGAATTAAAGCTATGCTGATCGGATGGGATGATTTTATAGGACAAAAATGAGGATTTTGTCCCCAATTTGCCTTGAATCCCAATCCCCCCAAACCCTATAAATAGTGCCCAATTTGCATTGTTCAAGACACACTAAAATTCATCCGAAAATACCCAGAAAAATACACTAAAAATTGTTGGGAAATTGCTGGAATTGGTTCGAGTTTGGAGCGGCAATGTTCAAATTTTCGAGGAGGAAAAGAAAGCATTTTTGCCACTTTGTCGGTATAATTTCTTCCCATTTTTTCTAATTTTATTCATGTTTTTTTATTTGTTTATTCTAATGTTCTTACTCTTTTTTCCATATTATGTTCATATAATTTTATGTTAATCTGGGTTTGTTCAAATTAATCTTTTATTGTGTTGTTTTCTTGTTTAATTGTATCCAAAAAAATAATAAAAGGGAGGAAACCACCGCCGGCAAGCGGTAGCCGATGCCGGTGGATGGCGGCCGGCACGGTGGCCCTCCTCCTTGTTCATCCCCTTTGATGAACACCAATAACATGTTTATTTTTGTTAAAGTATGGTGTTTGATCCATTCGTTTTGAAGAAAATGAAAAGATGTTGTTTTTGGGCTTTAAACCCAATTCATTATTTAAATCACTCGTCTTTTATTTAAAATTCCGAAAATTAATAAAAAAAATTTCACTTACTCCATTGTTTTAAGTTGATAACCTTTTTTATTTAAAGAATAAATAGTTTTAAAATCATAAAAATAAATAAGTTTTTAAAAAAAATAAAGAATCGTTCTTTAAAATAGATAGATGATTTTTAATACTCAAAAAAACAAAAAATTCTCTTTCTCAAAAAGAATGTATTTTAAAAGAAACAATAATAGATATTTTGAAACAATTTGAAAATCTCATTCTTTTTTAAAAAATAAAAACAATGCAAGTTTAAAAAAACAAAAAAGTTTTTCAAATATAAAAAGGGTAAAAATATTTTTAAAACATAAAAAACAAATGATAACTTTTTCAAATAAAAAGTAGTAAAGGTTTTTAAATAAAACAAAATAAAAAAAGGTTTAGTTTCTTTTTTAGAGCCTAAAAACATGGAAAACATAAAATAAAAATGTTTTAAGCTTTGTAAATTTTGTCTTCTTATCTTGTTGCTTTAGAATTAAGTTGACTTCAGGAATAGGCCCTTCAAAGCTTCGATAGAGATTTCTTTGTAATAAAGTTTCTTTCACAAGAAATAAATCACACTTAATTAAATTTAAATCCCCTAGATAGGTTAAAACATTTAGAATTCTTTAGGTTTGTAAATATTAATTTAGAATTAATAAAATCCTCAACAAATTAATCATTCTTTGTTTGCCTGTAAAAAAGTGAAATTTAAGTAATGCGGTACCTTACTAAACGGAAATGACGGGTTAGCGCCAAAAGTGTTGGCGGTGATTGGAGTTCATTTTTCGGGTGGTAAGGCCGTTAAAATGGAATTTAATTCATAAATGGACAATAATTTAAAGCTCTATAAGAATTCGCAAAATCTGACTTTTTAAGCCTTTTGTAATCGACAAGGTACCGATTTTTGGGTGTTGTGGGGGTGCTAACCCTTCCCCATGCATAACCGACTCCCAAACCCGATTTTGTGTTTTTGCAGACCAAAAATGTTATTTTGATGAAAATAAAATGTTTTTATTAAAATAACCCAATTTAGGTGATCCAATCATACATTTAAAAAAAAGATTGGTGGCGACTCCATTGATTTTAATGTTTTTTGCCGAAACGTCGAAGCTCGAAAAGGTTGCGACACCATCTAATATTAACTTTGGTGAATCATCGTCATATATGCCAACACATTCAACAAACAATTTGTACAATATAGGTGACGGTGTGTCATCATCGCAGAACTACATGACGTCGCAAGAGCATGAAGCGTTTATTCCGTTCGACAATTTCACATCTGGATGATATTTAACGTATATCCCTAGCGCAGAGTATGTTAAACAACCTGTAGAGAGACATTCTTGTGCTACATTTGTCGACCTTGATCTTGGTCTTGATAATACATTTTTTGTGCGATCTCGTGAGTGTTCTCGCGATTGACGAGGAATTGTTAAATTTGTTACCGTAGCATTCGAGGACTTAGGCCTATTCTGATTTGAGGGTTTAGATATTTGTGATTAAGAACCGATAAGGGAGGCAGGGCCTGATGGTGACGAGCAAGGGCACTTCTATGATGAACTAGAAGACCTTCATATGCCCGATGAAGTGGAGGAATACGAAGGATCAGAAGATGCAGTAAAAGGCAACGAAGAACATGCCCGACCTACCAACGTTCCACATCGTACCAACATTCCACATCCTACCATCATGGTTTCTTTTTACCAGCCACCATTACACTTCACGACATTTGATATCGATCCCTTCAATATTCTTTAATTTTCCCAATTCTCAGAACTTAAGCAGTACAACCGGCGAGCTGATGGTGAACTTCATGTTGGGATGCCCTTCTTGAATAAAGAACTCACCATGGCTGCCATTAAGAACTAAAACAAACACAACACAATTATGACAACAATGAGGAAGACTCACCTGGATTACTACATTGCGGAATGTGCCCAGAAGAATCAGGGGTGTAATTGGAGGGTTCGTGTTTCATGATTGAAGAAGCTAAAAGGCTATAGAAGATTACAAGAATTGAGGGGCCTCATATGTGCACCGTCAACAGACTAAGTCAGGATCATCCAAACTTGGATGTGTACGTGCTCTGTGTCATCTTCATTTCACCGGTCAAGGCAAATCTGCATGTAACGGTTGCCACGGGTATTGCTATAGCCAAATATCAACAGGGTTACATATTTAAGTACCACAAAGCATGGTACGCAAGGTGGAAGGCCGTACAGAAATTGTATGGCTAGTGGGAGGAATCGTACAGAGACTTGCGACCATGGCTAAACCTGATGCATAAACACATATCGGGAACGGTTGTGAAGCTGGACACTATACTGGCGTACTAAAATGATTGTGTCGTACGAGAAATGACTCAATTCCTCTAGCTATTTTGGACATTTTCATAGTGCGTTAATGCATTCAAATATTACAAGTCGATGGATCAGATCGACGTCACTTGGTTGTACGAAAAATACACACAAACTTTGTTATTGGCGGTTGCGCAAGACGGCAACAAAAAAACCATTCCCATTACCTTTGCAATAGTCAAAAAAGAAGATCTTGAGTCATGGTTATTCTTCCTTACGAACTTACGAAGGCATGTGTTATCTCATGTTATGCGTGAAAGAGAAGATGGGTTATGTGTAATTTCTGACAGAGGCACGACGCTCGTATGGGCGATCGAGCGTATGGTCCCGTCTTGGCAACCTCCCTATATTTATCACCGATTTTTTTTGCGCTACATTACCGTAAACTATTTACAGAGGTTCAAGAATGACGAGAACATCAAATAGTACTTTGAATGGGTATGTCCTCCTTCACTCCTTTCTATTTACAATATCTTCTTAATTATTATTCATCGTTAAATACTTCATCAATTTTATAGGCAACTCGCACTATGTGCATGAGGTTGAACAGTTGTTTGAAGAACTTCTTTTGAGGAACAAAAATGGCTATGACTACCCTATTTCAATCCCGAGGGGAAAATGGCTTCGCTCGTATAATGGTGGTAAACGATATGGTCACATGGCAACGAACTTGGCTAAGGTAGTGAATTCGTCACTGAAAGGAGTGCAGCATTTTCCTATCACCTCTGTTTTCAAGGCGACATATTATCAGTTGGCTATCCTATTTGGAACCTTGGGCAAGCAAGCAGCAGACTATATTGAAGGCGGCCATAGAGTCCACCCACACCTTCGCAAAATTTCAAAACTATGCGAGGTATTCAAATGCGATGAGTGTTGTTTGCTACTCACACCGAGAATATGAGTTTCGTGTATTGGAATATTTGAGGCCGTTGGAAGGCATACAACACAACGCACACGTGGTTAATTTGTAAAAAAAACCTGCGAATACGGTATATTCTAAACATTCAAGTACTCGTGTCCACACGTCATTGCTGCTTGTTTATCTGTACGGGTTCACTACATGTCAATGGTCGACCCAGTCTACTTACTTGAAACAGTATCCAAGGTTTATAAGTACAAGTTTCCTGCAATCTGGAATTAAATCGATCTGGCCACTATTGATGGTAAACCTATAATATGGTCAGATTTTTCACTACGAAGCAAAAAATGGTCGTCCACCATCAACAAGGATTTATTGCGATGAGGATTTACGATGAGGATTTGGTTGACCATCGAGAAAAAACTCAACGATTGAAACATTGTAGTAAATGTGGGAATCTCGGACACTAGAAGAACAAATGTTCCAATCGCTCAGGCCCCCGTATTAATTAAATGTATTTTCATATTGTAGTAACGTTTTCCTATGTAATAAGATCTCTCTGTCAAGCTTACAGTTTCTAGTGTTTTTTTCCAAACAGTTTAAACGTGAATTTTTTTCATGGATAGGGAGTTTAATTCCTATGTTCCAATACCAATTAATCACTTTTAAAAAAAGTAAAATATTTCCGGACCAATTAATCATTATGGTAGGCTTTTCAAGGCAAGATTTAGAGCGTTTTTCGAATGCGCGAACGAACTATGACCATGTCGTCGCATAGATAAACATATATACGTAACGGTGGCAAAAAAACACAGCCAAAAAAACATCCTAACACAGTGAAAAAGTTGCCTAGAGACCCTTATGGAAGTCATCATGGTAGGCTTTTAAGGCAAGATTTGGAGCATTTTTTGAATGAGCGAACGAACAGCGGCCACGCCGTCCCATAAATAAACACATGTACGTGCCGGCGACAAAAAAATATGGCCAAAAAACATCCGAACACGACGAAAAAGTTACGCTAACACGTAGCCCCATAGATAAACACGACGTATCATAGATAAATCACGAATTTTTTATTATAAACACATTGATGATTACTTCGCCCATGATTTTTTTTAAAAGTTAACAAAATGGGTCCCTAAATATGAAACTTTCTTGTTTAGTCCCTACATGTCAAAATATTAAACTATACGTTCAATATTTACACTTAAGTTGAAAATCCTCTTAAAGATATAGTTACGCGGTGGAATGCCTAGTTTTAGCCCGGAACTGATATTTGAGTTTCATCACCATTGCGGCAGATGGCGCCAAAATTGGTGTTTAGTTATGTCGTTGTCAATTATGTCGTTAAAGTGAATAGGTAGACTACCCTGCAGTACTCCAAGAACACCGTCTACGATGAACCTTATATGCGGCTGACTTTATATCATAGTTCATGTTGTAAGAAGAACTTTGTAAAGTTAACAGATAGAAACATGTGGAAGAATATGCACATATGATATGTAAAAGAAGATTTAACATATCTGCATATTTTTTGTACACTCGAACATTACTTGTCACAAGTATTTATATGGAAATATATGGAGTGCATGTAGAACGAGTTAGGCATACATATATTTGTCGGAAACCTGCATCTATGGTAGCTGAAAGAAAAAAGGAAATGAAAGGTGTAACCCGCCGTCCATGCACGATGAGTTTGAAACTCAAAGTAACAATTGAAACATTTTTCGAATGTGCGAATAGACAGAGGACATGTTATTCCTAGATATACACATGCACGTTAGAGTGGCAAAAAATGCGGCAAAAAAATCATAACATGGCAAAAAAGTTGCTTAAATACCCCTTATGGTAGTTATCATGGTAGGCTTTTCAAGGCAAAATTTAGAGCATTTTTCAAATATGCAAACGAAGGCCTCGTTATCCCATAGATAAACACAAATATGTTGGTGATTGTGTCCATAAACATCATGGATGTAAATGGAGGATTCATATATCACGATTGAAGAGGATGAACAACTTATGGAAGGTAATGAAATGCATGAAACCTCATACATGCTCTATGCAAAGCTTAAGTCCATATTATCCTAACTTGGATGTGCAACATAACAAGTAAAATCCAATCCATTATGTAAACTTTTAAGCATCCAATATATGATGGTAATATTTATCTATCTTAGTTTACAATAAAGTTAATTATTTAACTATGTCAAAAAGAAAAAGTCATAACTCATTCATCATCGTCCATTTTCAAACCACTCCCACATTTCAAAATTTTTCACGACTTTACGGCTTCCTCCATTATTTCTTTGTCTACATTGTTAAATCTCTAAAGTAATTGACAATTCTCCGCACGACACCTAGAGCATAAATAATATTGTAAGAAGAACTTTGTAAAAGTTAATAGGCGGAGTACCTTGTAGTACTCCAGGAACATCGTCGATGCTGCCACTATGTATTGTTCATTTACCCACCTGAGCCTTACATGTCGAACTACAGTACTCCAAGGTGGCAATCTATCTGCATGTCTTATAGTAATCCTGGAGCTTTACACCATTCTCAAAGCTAAGGCAAAATTGACATCGTTGGTGTCCAATAATGTCGTTGACTCTATTGGCAAAGATGTCTTAGGAAAAAAAGCTTCAAACGATGTAGTTGTACGACTTACTTTATATCGTACATCATGTTGTAAGAAGAACTTCGTAAATGTAAAAAGATAGACATATGTGGATGAAAATCGACATATGGTATATGGTATATAAAAGAAGATTTAACATTTGTGAGCTTTTTTTGTATACTTGAACATTAGTTGTCACATCTATTTATAGAAAAAATATGCATACCGCTTGTTTCTTTGAAAAGCATGCATATATTCGTCTGAAACTTGCATGTGTGGTACCTACAACAAAAAATAGAAATGACTGATGGAACTCGCCCTCAACGCAAGGCGAGTTCGATAAAACTCATCGTGCATTAACGGCGAGTTGCACCTATCATTTCCATTTTTTGTAGGTACCACACATGCAGGTTTCAGACAAATATATGCATGCTTTTCAAAGAAACAAGCATAGTGTTTTTTGAATGCGCGAATGAACGATGGACACGTCGTACCATATATATAAATTTGTGTTCTTGTATTACAAAACTTAATCTATTTCTTATATTACAAAATAGTTACAAATAAATATATATACTCCTAACGATGCGATTTCACGGAACAATAATGTTGTAAGAAGAACTTCCATTACTATTGGGGCTGACAATATGAATTATGGTAGCCCCATTACGAGCAATGCACCGCTTCCTCATTTGTATCAGTTGGGGATCTACAATAAAGTTCACCTTGATCCTCTTTACTAGACCAAAAGAGAGTACCAAACATTGCATATGCAGCTATTTGACCCTTGATCACTTGAGAGAGTGATGTAAATTGGCATACAATTTGGGCAAAAAATATGACTTCTAGTTGGCCCATCACGAGCATTGCACGCCCTCCTCCTCTGCCTCAAAATCTAGAGAGATTCAGTTGATTTCGACCCTCTTCGCTTGACCGAAAGAGAATGTCAGTCTTGTGATTTGTGTGCTACACAAAGTCAACCCACATGGCATATGTAGCTGCCAAGTCTGATTTGTACATGTGGATGTTCCAGATTGGTCCACGTAATACATTTTAAGCCTTAGCAGCTGTATCTGCTCCGTGCGCACATAATGTTGAAATGAGAACTTCGTGCATCAAACTAAGCTTCACCAACACATGAGACCACTATTTTGATTGAATGCATTACGATACAACAAAATTTTGAATTTTTTACTTTTGTTTTATGCGATCAAACATTATATTTGCAAGCTATATATAGTAGGGCTTTTGAATCGAAATTCGCTTTGCATTTAAACTGAGTTACAAACATCGTGTACCATTGCAGTCTGAACCTTCCGCCAGAAACTCTAAAGAATCTTGTACCTGCAAAACTTGCAGAGGGGGACGACATGATAAGTGGAACTCGACGTCGAGTTCCACTTATCATGTCGTCCCCCTCTACATGTTTTACAGGTAAAAGATTCGTTAAAATACCTATAAACACAAAATTTTTACCTTCACTATATTCTTGTCAAACCCACCATGTTAATATTTATTTGGAGCAACGTTATTCCGAGGAGATAATCTTGTTATTCCCGTCAATTCCAAATGAACCAAGAATATTGTACACACCATGAGTTTAGACAAGTTACACAAAGTTCTCCTTACACCATGACGTGTCGTTATTCCTTTTTTTCTCGAAGGTATTGTGAAACTTCATGTTGTAAGGTGAACTTTTTGTAATGAGTCCAAATCCATGGTCTTGATTCATTTGGAATATATGGGTTTACCAAGCATGATATAGCAGTGTATTTACAGAAACGGGCAACCGAAATAATCCAACATCAAATGGCGACGACATTGAAATAATTATAATGACTACTTTTTGTTTAATATTTCTAAATTTTACTATTTTTCATTTGGAATTTATGTTTTTCATTCGGTTGTATTTACTATTTTACGCATGCAATGTTAATTCTTCTGTAATAAAATTAAATATGATCTATTTTGAAACTCGCCTCTAATACTTGGCGAGTTTCGCGTGATTTTCCTTTACTATAAATCCCACGCTCTAATTGTGTCTATTTCACCAACACATCCAACACTTTGCTCCCCTCATAGCTAAGTTTTTCGCAACCTTTTATTTTCTTGGTACTTATTTGGACTCAATAATCACCAGCAATATGTCATTCCACGATTTGTTGCAACTGATATCAACCGAGGTTAGTAAACGTACAAACAAGCAAATTTCTTACTTGGAATGTAAAATTACAACTCCGGCGGCAACTGAACCGCACTACATTAAAAGGCTTACCAATGAAAGCGACGTATGGCAAATGAATAACCAACTTAATTCTGCAGGAGCTAGATACGTCCACTTAAATGTTAAGTTCCATGAGGTCGATGCTGGCGAAGGTAGTTCGTCTGCACCCACAGAAGCTGGTCTGTCCACACTCACATCGACCACTAAACAAGCTCCATCTTCACCAGATGTTGATGGAGCTGCTGATGCATTGCAACTTTTTATGTAAAGGAACATACAAGAGAAACAACAGTTGATCGAAGAACTTAACTTAACTTTAGACGTCTCAACTGACTACGATGATACCGAGCCAGAATCTGATTAACCTTCCACTGCTGAAATCATTGTAGTTTCATGTTATATGTATTGGTTTTTGGTATGATGTTCTAAGTATGTGCAATGTTGTAGTTTACCCTCCTTTATTTACGTGAAACATTTTTCGGTACAAATCATCCTCAATTATCTTTTTTCAGCTCATTACGGTAGGGAGATAAAATTTACCTAATTATTTTAACAACTTTGGCTATCATTAACATACATATAAATAATTCACTGACCCAAATTGTACAAAATTCCAAACCGTCCATCTTTACGTTAAATATTTATAAAACTTTAAAAAATTACCTAACTCGCCTTACATAAACGACGAGTTTCATATTCCCCCGAACGGCATTATGTTCAGACGTTAGACGACCGTTAACTCATTCAAAACTCACTCTATCCCTACAGTGAGTTCGGTTTAGAATTATGTTAATCACTTGATTAAGATTAAAACAAGATTGAAATTTTAAAAAAATTACGAAACTCGTCGGGGTGCTACGACGAGTTTGAATAAAAAAGAATATATTTTTAGAACTCACCGGGGTGGTGCGACGAGTCCACTGTAAGGGTGCTACTTTTGGCAATTTAAGATTCTGGATCCTGTTTTGGTCAAAATATGATCTAGAGATCCTATAAATGTCCTTATGCCAAATATATTATTTAAGGCATAAATGAAAAATAAGTGTTCAAAGTATATTTTTTTGAACTTTAGGTGCCTAAAGTATCTTTTTGCTAAAAATAGGTGTCTATTTACACTGTTATATTAGGTACTTGGTAGTTAACTGCTGTTAAAAAATCTGTTAACTAATCAAAACATGATACATGGCATGTTTATTTTATTTTTTCAAAATTAAAAACTTAAAACAATTTCTTACACAATTTTTTTACAAAACAGACCTCAAATCCCTAAAATTTTCTAAACTCAAACCCCCAAATCGCTGTCGATCGCCGCCCCTAAGCATACCCCTTTGATCGATGGACTTAGGCCGTCATTTCTCCCAACACGGTATCACCAAAAATGCCGAACGACTTGCCAGTTGAATGTCAATTTCGCATTCGATGTTCGTATGGCACGTAGTTCAATGTTTCCGACGACGCAGTGTTGGAAGAAATGACCGCCTAAGTCCGACGACCAAAGTAGTGTGCTCAGAGGCGACGATCGACAGCTATTTGAGGTGGGTTTAGGAAAATTTAGGGATTTGTGAACTGTTTTGTAAAAATTAAATTTTTTCAAGATTTTTTGAAATTTTGAAAATTTTGGGTTTTTTCCTTCAAAAAATTAAAAAATTAATTATTGTCATCTGTCAAGCATTCATTTGTTAATAAATTTTTATAAACATCCCTTAACGGCCAGACACCTAAAATTTCAACGATATAAATTTTAGACTCCTATTTTTAGCAAAAAATACTTTAAGCACTTAAAATTTAAAAATATTATTTTTTTTATTTAAGCCATAAAATTGTTCCAACGGTCTATTGTTTAATCCCCTCAACAATCATATACTCTAATGGTTAAAAGAGTACTCGTTGGGATTATAGAAAAATGTTCCCCCTGAATTTAAAAAATATATATTCAAAGGAACTTGTCAAGAGTAGATAACGAGTTTTATTAAAAAAATTCTTCCTATTTTATCTGAAACGCAAGATGGGTTTTCTTCGCATTATAATAAATATTATAGATTCCTAAACAAAATCTCAAGTGCCTGATTTCTTTTTTTTTTTTAATTAAATAGAGAGTTATTATATTTTTATGCCAAGATTTGAACTCATACAAAATGGGACAAGATAAGCATCTTTAACCACTAGGCCAATTAATAGATCTCCAGAACAGGGCGAGTGTCCCATTTCTTTTTTTTTTCAAATAAAAATATTTCCCTATTTTTTCTGAAATGATTTAACTTTTAAATAAATTAATTTATAGTTAAAATTAAATTACTATAATAAATTTTATAAAATGAGCATAAACTTGAGATGAATAAGGTACAGAATGAAAATGATATGAACATGCGACATCATTTTTTTTCTTGAATAGTCTAAAGGTGATTACAAGGCAGTATATGTTCATAAATATTCTTAACCTTTAAACAATACACATACACTTTGTTGACAGAATAATTTGAACATGTGTCTCCTACGATGATCATCGTCCACTTTTTCACTATGACACTTGTTGGGTTCAACATGCGACGCCACTTAAAAATATTATGAATGTATTCATAAATATGACTCAAAATTTACATAAAATAAATTTTAAACATACCAAAATAAACATAATTAACAATTGAATTAGTGTCGATTTAACTCATGTCCTAGGTTCAATACTCAAATGTAATAATAATAATAATAATAATAAATAACACTTGAAAACCGTTATTAATTTCTAAATCTTAACTACCGTAGTCCGGTATACACAGTCTTACATTAGACCATCAGTTTAAAAACCACTTGATTTAGAAATCCGTTATTAAATCCGACTCTCCTAATTCAATTTCACATTCTCCCTTTCTTTGTGTTCATCATCCCCGTGTAACCCGTTCTGCTTATTTCCCTGTTTATCCATCCACATTTTTCTTAATATTTGCAGCAAATTCTCGTAGAAATGCTGCAATTTTTGCGAGATTGGTGGGAGAGTCGAAGGTTCACGTCCTAAAATTTCGAATTAGAGCTTTCCTTTTTTGCCATGCTTTCTCTTCGAATTCAATCATCTTTTTCAAATTCCGTCTTGTTTCCATAACCACAAATTCTTTGTAAAAAAAACCCTGAAATTCCAATGCTTCCTTTATGCATGTCGTGAAACAATTCGGTAAGTTTTTTTTTGTATGTTTGGTTGGAGAGACAGTGAGGGGACAGAGAAGTAAAATAAGAGAACAACTTTGACTTTGTTATTTGTAATTATTTTGTTTAAAAATATAAATGTGGTATTCCTGCATATGTTTTTGCTCCTTCAAATTAATTCCATAAGGTTTTCTTTTTAATGTGTTTGTTGTTTGGTTCGTGAGAAAGTGCAAGGATGGAAAACGAAATAGAAAATTACATTTCTTTGTTATTCCATGAATACATACATATATAATATATATACTTAACTAATTGCTTATATAAAACTTTTCAATTGAGTAATATTCTTTATTAGTAAAAATCTCCTTCAAACAGTTTCTATATCCCTCCCACGTTTTCAATTATAATTATATAATTAAATTATTTTTCTCTCCTTCTCTTCTAAGTGCTTGGTGTTAATCTTTATATTCAGTACTGTATATTTTGTCTAATCAAGAGTTAACAACAAAGACCAGAGCCATGAGAAACAGAACATCAAGATCTTAAGATCGAATATGCGAGGAAATGAGTCTGACTGGTTGATTTTCTCTTGTGTTTTTGTAAATAACAGCGTTCTAAAAGATTATGAGATTTGGAAGTTCTTGAAGCCATATAAGTTAGAACCGTTTCGAACATAATGCAGTGGTGGTGAAGGATAATCTCAGTCTAAATCTTTGGATTTCAACTACATTCAAAATCAATTTGTTGTAAAGTAAATTTTGATACAAAAAAAAAAGGACATCAATATGGTGATATCACAGTTAGGTGCTGTATTTTCTAAGCTGCAAACACTCTCTACTTCAGATCATGCCTCTGTAGTTTCTTTGAACTTATTCGTCGCCCTTCTTTGCGCGTGTATTGTGATCGGTCATCTTTTGGAGGAGAATCGATGGATGAATGAATCAATTACTGCCCTTTTGATTGTGAGTTTCTCTAGATTTACCCGTTTAATGCTCAATTCAGCTAAGTTTTGTTCACTTGGTGAAAGAAATAGCTAAGTTTTGTTTGCTTGGATTTATGCTTTATTCTTTGTTGCTCCACTCAACACATCAGTTTTCAGAAAGTTCCCATGTTCAATATTGGTATTCGACTCATAGTCAGACATGGCATGAGATATGATTCTACACGATTCTTCTAATACATGAAAATCTGAGCAAAATCAACATATTCATGTCAGATGTATACCTGCATCCGATACTCTCACGTGAATCCAGCTAAACTATGTTTTACTTGTTTAATACATTTGATTTTATGAGCAGGGTCTATGTACTGGTATTGTTATTTTGTGGATAAGTGGGGGGAAAAGCTCACATCTTCTGGTCTTCAGTGAAGATCTCTTCTTTATTTATCTCCTGCCCCCAATTATATTCAATGCTGGGTGAGTGTGTTCTTCCATTCTTATTTATCTTCATGGAAAACATGCAGATTGTTTATCTTATTAAGGTAAAATAGATGGAAATGCAACACTACTGAAATGTAAAATTTTATTTGGGTCAATTTGTTAACATGCCACCTGACCTTTTGTTTAATTTCTGATATTTGCTTTATCTACCAGGTTCCAGGTGAAAAAGAAGCAATTTTTTCGAAACTTTATCACCATCATGCTGTTTGGTGCTGTTGGTACATTAATATCTTGTACAGTTATATCTTTAGGTATTTGAACAATTTCATGGGTGCAATTAAGTAGTGCAGATACAGAATTTTCCCTTTTCTCTTTTGTTTTGTGTGGGGAGATTGATGGTCTATGTTACTTGGATTCTGGTGTGAAAGTGGATACATATATGTGTTCAATACAAAATATGTTTAACCTTTTCAAGCTTTTCTATGTATTTTGAGGTCCCTTAGTGGGTCATATCCCCAAACCGATGTTCGAATATGTGTCCCATAAAAATTTAATATTACAAATTTAGGGGTTGGCTTAATTTGTTGATGAATATCCTAGTAATTCCTGGTTGTAATGGGAACTTTGATGATTCCAACAGGTGTTATTTACTTCTTTAAGGAAATGAACATTGGCTCCTTGGGTCTTGGAGATTTTCTAGGTATCTTTCCTTATTGCTCCATTATTTTTCAAGAAGACTTCATTCATGTCTCATGGTCTTACTATTGTTCCCTACAATTTCAGCAATTGGAGCAATCTTTGCTGCAACAGATTCTGTTTGCACACTACAGGTATGCCTAAAATAAATATGTAACACTAGCTTTTTAAATTTTAAAGTAAATCTTGTAATTTTGGACATGGCATGAACATAAATAGAGAAAAAAAGTATCAATACCCTATTGTTCAGTGATATTAAAATCTCCTTATTTAGAGTTCGAACCATATCCCAATTATAGAACATAAATATTAACCTCTCATTTCTAATGATATTTCTTATTATTTTAAAATTTTAAAATTATTAATTTTTTATGCAACTAGGGTTTGACCCATGATCTCCGGAATCAAGAGTCTAGACACCTTACAAATAAAATGTTGGCTATTAAATATTTATTTAAGGACTTTTTATATACAATGCACAAGCCGGTTTATTTTAGGATTTAAGGGTTTTATTCAAGGTATATAGTGTAGGATTTAGGGTTTTAAGATTTAAAATTTATAATTTAGAGTTTAGGATTCAATATTTATGGTTTTTAGATCAGAGATTACAGTTTTAGATTTTATAGTTTAGATAAATAAGATTTTTTTATGGTTTTAAGATTAGAGATTACAATTTTAGATTTTATAGTTTAAATAAACGTGTATATAAAAATAATTACTCTTAAAGCCTATTTCACTGTACATTTGTTAGAGTAAAAAAATTACTCGTAACTTTATCACACGTGTTTAAAAGGGGAAATTGCATCAATATTACGGGGGAATATTTTCTCAGAAATATGGCATTTTTGTTTTTATTTCTAAATCTATAGCATTTGTTACGGTAAAAGTAAAATCGGTGGGAATATAATCTGACTTCACGGTACATTTTTTTTCTTAATTAAAATATGTTGAAGACGGCAGACTTATAATCCGACTTCAGTGTAAAATATTGTTCAAAGACGGTATATGTTCCCTCCGACTTCACTTGCACCGTAGAAAGTGCTATATTTCTAAAAATAAAAAAACAAGAACCACATTTATGGGGTGGGGGGGGAACTAAGTACCATATGTGTGTAAAATTTCCGTTTTAAATATATCAGATAAAAATATTTTAAAACTAAAGAGATGAAGTTAATTTTATTTAGCAAAATTGGATCTATTTATATAGAAATGTAAAAAAAATGCTACTAATCAATGATATTTTTTTAAGACAACACAACCTAAACTCTTGTGCAAAATCGTCTCATTGGAATGATTAACTGTATTGACTCAATATTTTACTTATTTTAAAGTATTTGTGTCCGACATATATCTAGATATGTGTATGATGAGATGATCTTTTTAAGACTTCTTTAAATACATGAAAAAACTTTAAAAAAAGTTGAATATACACATTTTTGATAAATATCCTTACCTGGCGCTAACACCTGAGTATAAGCAACATGGAAAACTATTATATCAAGCATGCTTAAGTGGAGCTGTTTTTCTTATGGTGTAGGTGCTTAATCAAGATGAGACTCCATTACTCTACAGTCTGGTCTTTGGAGAGGGTGTTGTAAATGATGCAACCTCAGTTGTGCTTTTCAAGGCAATCCAAAGTTTTGACCTCTCTAACATCAATTTTAGAATTGCTCTCAAGTTCATTGGCAAATTTTTGTATTTATTTTCAGCAAGCACAATGCTAGGAGTGTTTGTAAGTCTCTTCTAGTTTGACTTATTCTGTATGCATTGCACTTCCACCAAGGTGTGATACTTATCCCCTTACAGGTTGGTCTTGTAAGTGCTTACATCATCAAAAAGTTGTACTTTGGCAGGTATGCTTTTTTATGGTGTAAGGGGTTTACATGTCCTGTTCATGTATTTTGATGCATTAGTAATTTGTGTTGTGTGCTATATAGATTTTGACATGTTCTTATATTCCTATCCTGTTTATATGTTTGTATCATTTCTTATACACAAAAGTATCACAGTACAGCATTAATGGTTCGATGTCGTTGAAGTCTAGAACTAAGTATTCAGTGTACTTGATTTTAACATGTTCCAGGCATTCAACAGATCGAGAATTCGCTGTTATGATGCTTATGGCATACCTTTCATATATTTTGGCTGAAGTAAGACTCTCCTTGGCATAACATGACAGTTTCATTCTTTCTGGTATGAGCTTCTGAATCTGATGATTAATGTGCTTGTTAATTAAGTTTAATGTTGCCTCCCCTGCAGCTGTTTTATTTGAGCGGCATTCTCACAGTATTCTTTTGTGGGATTTCGATGTCGCATTATACATGGCACAATGTCACTGAGAGTTCAAGAGTAACTACAAAGTATGTTTTCTTCTGTTATTTTGACTCTTCATTTCTTCTCAAATATAAGGGTTGAATGCATACTCGGACGTTCATTTCAGGATTTATTTTTCCAAAGACCCTCCCAATAAATGAAAGAACTTGTAGACTCATTTTCAGGCAGTTGCCAATATAGAAACTGACATCCAAGTCTGATTAACATAGTCCTCTACAGTGTTATCTCAGGGCAATAAATGTCATGGCTCAATTGATTTGGTTCTTTGTTTACAGGCATACGTTTGCTACCTTGTCATTTGTTGCTGAGACTTTCATCTTTCTTTACGTTGGCATGGATGCCTTGGACATTGAGACATGGAGATATGTAAATGATCGGTATGTTCTATGCAGCTCCAGGAAGTACAGTTTCTTTTCTATTTCCTTCTTCTCCCTTGCATTGTGCAAAATCTACACTTCTTAAACTCTTCATTTTTTTTAAAATATTCGTGTCCAACACTTTATCCGAACTTAGATATGGACGTACAACCCTCCAAAGACCTTTTCAAGTACATAAGAGGAACTTCTAAAAAAATGAACATACCAGTACAGGACACTCACATCATTCTTTTGCAGGCCTGGAACATCCATTGCGGTTAGTTCTTTACTGATTGCTCTGGTTATGGCCGGAAGAGCAGCTTTTGTGTTTCCCCTATCATATTTAGCAAACTTAGCAAATAAATCAGCTACCGGAAACATAAGCTTTAGGCAACAAGTATGTTTTCTTGGTGTTAAACTCTTTTTAAAATTCCAAATCAATGAATGATGTTATTTCACATTAACATTTCTTGGCCTATCTTTGTTTAGTTTATAATATGGTGGGCTGGTCTCATGAGAGGCGCCGTTTCCATGGCTCTTGCGTATAAGCAGGTAATAAACAACTCTCGACAGTCTTGTCGTATGCCTATCGATTTGAGACGATTACTTGAATGATAGAGTTGGATGCATGAAATAACTTGACATTTTAGTTGATATTATGAGTGCAGTTCTCAAGGTCAGGGCGTACTACATTGCGAGGGAATGCGATTATGATTACAAGCACTATAACGGTTGTTTTATTCAGCACTGTGGTAACATTTCCATCGCCTGCCTCTTTATCTGCTTCCAAAATTTTATGATTTCTCAAAAAATTCATGCCATTTTTGATTCAGCACTATAAATGGTGGTTACTAACTAATTTCTGTTGCTTCCGCCATAGGTTTTTGGCATAATGACTAAGCCTCTAATAAGGCTCTTCTTGCCTCATCAAAAATACAGTACAACTAGCATAAATTCAGAAGCATCAAGTCTATATACAACGTCGTTTCTTGGAAGTGGTGATAACTCCTTCAACGATAGTGTCGGAGTTCGTCGGCCAGGCAGCATTCGTGAACTTCTTGCAGCTCCAACGCACACCATCCATCGCTACTGGCGTAAGTTCGATAATGCCTTCATGCGCCCGGTGTTTGGCGGTCGGGGTTTCGTACCCTTTGTTCCCGGCTCTCCGATCGAACGGAGCGAACATAATCTACCAAAGGCAGCAGCCAGTGGATCAGGGGTTAACCATTTCTAAATATCCAAAACAGAATCTCATTAGTTTTCTTATATTAAAATTTGTTTATTATCTACCTACTGTGTGAAAATAAATTCAAACTAGACCGCAATATGAACCGGATATTCGAACTAGACCGTAATATGTGGCAATGGGATTAAAATCAATGACGATATATGCTTATAGATTCAGTTGCAGTATAGATTGTAAGATTAGTTATTGTAGCAGTGAGACTAAGTATTGTATCAATGAAATTAAAATGAGTCTATATAATAAAAATAAAAATATTAAAATCGTTTATATTAAATGAAGATAGACGCGATAAAACCATATCATAGGGAAAATAATAAAATTATATTTATATTGATTTATAGAATATTATATTAAAATAATATAATAAAAGATCCTTTCAAAACGTGAAAGGTAAGAATAAAAAATTACACTCATCATTGAAGGTCCAATGAATGCACTTGGTAGATCGAACTTTAACTATTGTTTGTCCATTTGTGATTGAGTTCATCGATGACATACTCCATAATCATTGATAAATGTGTTGAGGATTCTTCAAAAGAACTAATTACATATAAAATTGGAGAAATGTGAGTTTTGGATAAACAAAATTATGTTTTGAGATGTATATAAAACTAGACATGACAATGGGGTGAACTGAGGCGAGTTTTTGCTTGATCTGACTTCGATTTTGATTTGATATATAATATTTTTATCAGATGATAATACGTGTTACATCTAATTGGAGTAAAAATTATTAAATTATTTTTAATTAAAAATATGATTAAATTTATAAAATATATAAATAATTGGAGTTAGATTTTTTGAATTATGACTAAATTGATTAAATATATAAATATTAAAGATTAAATGTATTACTTACATAAATTTTTTTAATTGTCACGTTACCGTCTTATCGGTATTTAAAAGTGTAGTGACCATTTTGTTACAAAATCATAGATTTAAAACATCTATTTCTATAAAATTTAAAAGTTAGATGACCAAAATAAAGAATAACTATTTTTTAAACTTTACCCTTAGTGTTTTATTAGAAATAACATATGAAAATAATGATAAAAGACAAATTTAATGGTGAATAAAATAAACTAATTAATTTATCTCATGGTGTGAAAGAGAAAGATCGGATTGTATTGTGGGTTGTCTTTGTATGGTGTGACCTACGTTAATCAACGGCTAGTCTCTTAAACTATATTTAAAATTTTACATTATAAATAAAGTAGTTTAAATAAAAATGATATTTGTAATATGTAACCTAAAATAATCGGTTAATAATTTTTTAAATAGTCTAAAGTTAATTATAAGGTAGTATTTATTTATATATATTTTTAATTCTTTGACAATGCACATACACTACATAAACAAAGCAATTTGAACTCGTATCTCTTGAGATAAAAATCATCTGTTTTTTTACTTTAACACTTATTAAGTTCAATAATCAGTTAATAAATTAAGCACCGATAATCATACTTAAGAAAATAGGCTCACCCAGAAAACTCATTCGGCATCTACCCTTTTCAACTACCCATCTTTCCCACACTCTCTTGGTGCTCTCTCCCTCTTATTATTTCATTTCACTTTCTCTCTCGTCTTTTCAACTCTCAAATGGCTCCCACAATTTCCATGCGCCCTCGCCTCTCCCTGGTTTTCTCTTCTCCTTTTCCATTTCTGTTTCTAAATATCGTGAAACAAGCTATGTCTGAATTATGCACTACTGATTTTGGATGTCTCTTAACAGGCTACCACCAAGATTTCAGGGTTGAAATTCCTCTCATTCATCAACCTTGGTCGAAAGAGCCTCTCTTTTAGGTCGCCTCCACTGCCAGCTCGCTTCCGGATTTCCTCTTCTGCAAGTAATTTTTTGATGATTCAAAAGGTTATACATATTTATAACAAGGACATTTACTTTGAGTAGTCGAGTGGATAGAAATGTACGAGGATTCCCTTCAAATTCTAAAAATTTAATTAAACAAACATGTGTCACGAGTCTTAATAACATAGGAACAGAGTATATGTTTCTTGTAATATGATGTAGCTGCATGTACGCTGGAGAACTTAATGCCTAATTATTGGGTAGGCCAAACCAGATACCGTGGGTAAAGTATGCGAAATAGTAAGGAAACAACTTGCTGTATCAGAAGACAAGCCACTCACCGGAGAATCAAAACTTTCTGAACTCGGAGCTGATTCTCTTGATACGGTATCCTCTCTCAATTCTCTATAATCATCCATTTGTTCACATGTAGTTAGTTGACGTTATAATTGGTAGAGTTTCGGTTTCAGGTTGAGATCGTTATGGGACTGGAGGAAGAATTCGGAATCACCGTCGAAGAAGACAATGCGCAGAACATCACAACCGTTCAAGACGCCGCAGATCTTATCGACAAGCTCTGCAGCAATAAAGCTACCTAGAAACCAAGACCTAACTATACTCATTTCTCCGGCATTTCCCAATCTTACTGTCAACTCAACTGCCTATATTAATCTGTTCAATCTATAAATACCAATAAAGTTGGGTATTTTACATAAATTCAGAATTTAACTTTTATGTGTTATAATACCTTATATTATTTGGACTCGAGTGAACAACAAGCTTGACTGCATGAGTACAAATATGCTTGATATATACATAGAGAGAATATTTGATAGAAAAAAAATGGTACAAAAATACGAAAAAGTAATTAAAATATGGTAAAAACTCAAAACCAATGCTTTTATTTATCTTGTAATTCAGCTACATACATACAATAACGTAATACCTAGAGTAGCTCCACAACATTCAACAAAATGCTTTTATTCATTTATACCTTGCAATTGAAAACTATTTTATTGAGACTCAGACACTAAGACCAAATATTTAATTTGTTTTATATACTTGGATAATCATGCTCTAGTAATCATGTTCGAATATATGCCAGATTCAAACGTCAAACATAAGAAATAGAGAAGTTAGGGTAACATAGAGCTCACTCCAAATCAGGGTCAAAGAATCCAGCATCTTTCATCTCTGAGTAGTAGACATTCTCTAAATGCATGTCTTCCTCCTGCTAACACATTATAAATCAAATTATCTACTATAAATCTGATATAAAAACCATTGGATTAGATCGGAGTGCCGTATACAAATCAGTGTTCGACATAGGCATACTCGATTATTTTTCCATGACTACCACTTATTTGAATTTTGGAGTCTTTAAAGGATCATGTCTTTGTACTCATGTCCAGTTATATGTCGGATATGAGTGTCGGACACAAAAACTTCAAGAAAAATAAAGATTTGGAGCAACATAAATTGATCATAACAGATGACAAAAATATTACCTGGAAAAAATCTGCCAGAAAAGTTATATACAAAAGAGGAAGATAAAAAGCATGGTAGCAAACAATTATGGCACCATACAACCTGTCAAAAAAAAATTCCTGTTCTTTTTAAAAGAAACCCTTTAAAAAGAACATGATCTACTCATATGAATCGGCAACAGTATTATCAAAAAATAAAAAAGAATGTATTACCAAAACCCAAAACCAGCACCATTTCCAATTAGTCCACAAGCAAACAGCGCTGCTGCATTCAAGATAAACATGATAGCAACATACTTGTAGAATGCAGGTCTTGCTGCAGTGAGATCGAAACAAGATTCTAGGTGATGCAACTATACAACTACTGTTAAAATCAACAGCGAACTGTATGTAATTGAGATGAACATACCAGGTAATCTCTCTCTCCACTTGGATTTGTACATAAATAGTAATAAGCCATAAATAGAAGTTAGCATTAGCCTATGAACAACCCACAAGCCCCATTTCACCTGATGGGGATGTTTCGAGTTGTCAATGAACAACGGGACACCAAACTTGAAGAGGTAAATAACCTAAACACAAAAAAAGAACTGCTAATATACTGATATAATATGAAATAATGCTAAAGAATGTAAGTCTTCAAATATTTCTTAGCTAAAATGGAACTTAAACAAACATGTGATAGCACTTCCTATCTAGATTGCTACAAAAGTTAAAGTTGGCCGCAATCTAAAAATAGCCGACGTGGAACACAACAGATACTATGGCTTATAAGAATGGAATAAATACCTTCAGAAGTAAGTCCAAACCTACGATTAAATCCGAAACAACAAATGTTCGCGTCAAAATTTCCAATCCACTAGCATAATTTCCTTTAAGTAAAAATGCCACCAAGCTAATTTCCAGAAACAACATCCCAGAAGACGTAAATAACGATAAGATATTCCATGCCAATTCCTTTCCAGGGGTGCATTTCCAAGCCTGCATAAATCAAGAGATAGCTTAAAAGTAGCCATCCATATGGGAAGTAGAAAAAATTACCTTACTCATAACTAGAATACGAATCTTCAAATGAATGGTATATTTCATTAATCCAAGCAGATAAAATTCTGCTCAAAATAGACCCTAATTCATTCAAACCATTGGGGAAGCAACCAAGTAGCTTAACGAAAGAAACCAGCCTAAGAAGATATGCTTTCTGTTAAGGTATTTCAGATGACAATTCAATCATCAACAAAAAATGCACATATTCAGACGACAAAACCCGGAAAACACTACTCATGCTTATAAAGCAGAATATACACTGTTAAAACAGAAATTCCGGACATAATATACCATTCATGCCAATAATTGAGTTTAGATGCAAATTAAAAGCGTCATGTAAACTCGACACCTCTACGAATTTAAGTGAACCAAAAACACCCATGTTACATTCCACCAATTCAGATACCATTCAGTTGTTACATTTTCCACAGAAACAAAAAATACAGAATGCATAGGACAAAATAAACACCACTTATGAAGGAGTAAAGATTAAAAAATGGCATTCATTTCAATACAACATGCTTGATTCCACCTTAAATTAGACTAATTATGCTATTATTACTATCACATTTTGGTAATTCCATTTATTTTAAACCAATAATGACTTAGCTGTTAACCATTTATAGTAATAAAAATGGAAAGAACAACAAAGTAACAGTTGATTTCAACTAAATTAAGATTAAACCAAGAAAAAAACTAACCCAAATCTTTCCAATCAAATTAAAAGGAAAAAGACCCACAAACCTGAAGAAAACACCAAGCAAAATTGAGCAAGCTGACGAGCCAAAGGCAACTATAATAAGAAATCATGATATAAGACCTGCCATGAGAAAGCTTTCGGAAGCAATTTTTGGCTTGAGATCCCAAGAAAATGACAAATTGAAGAGAAGGGATAATAAGAGCTAAGCTATGCCAAAGCCCATTGCATTCAAAGAGCCATCTATATAATGATAATCTATTAACCGAAGAATAAGAATTAGGGTTTTCTGGAAAATGGGAATCACTGATACTTTCAAGAGATTGCATTTCTTCTGGTGCCCGTCAAATTTAATTTCATAAGGAAAATAATGAAGAAATTACAAAATGGGAAATTCGAGATTTTCAGGATTCGTTTCTGTAATTGCCAGTGAATCAAATTGCTGAGAAAAATTCATTTGAGAAATAAAAATAGCAGTAATATATCAGGCGCAAATTCCGTAAATAATCACTGAATTTTTAAATTTTAAAATATAAAAATTATTTGAATATTATGGTGAGATTTTTTTTCTCAAAAATATTGTATTGAGTAGATTAATTTCAAAAGTATTGTAGTTTGGAGAATGCACTCAAAGTCGACACCAACTAAATTCGACTTTAGAGAAAAAGTCCCAAAGCTTTAAAGTCAGATTCAGCTGGTTCCGACTTTAAAGTTCTTTTTTAAGTCGGTTTTAGCTGGTGTCAATTTTGAAAGTTTTTTTCTGAAGTCAGATTCAGCCGGTGCCGACTTTTAATGCACTGTTCAAACTACAATACTTTTAAAATTAATTTACTCAGTGTAATACTTTAAAAAAAAAATCTCACCACAATATCCAAATAATTTTCTAATTTAAAATATTATCATTAAATTTCATATTTATTTAATATTAACGTGACATATTAAATTTTTCTTTATTTTTTTTCATGTACTCTCTTTTTGTTTCATAGTTGATTTCTTAAACCTTTCAAATTCTCTTTCATTTGTGTTACCTAAATTGTTAGCTAAAATAATAATCATTAAATTTCATCCACATAAATTTTACCACTTTTGCCCACTAATGACAAAAGATCTTTTGCAATAGAGTTTGTACTCAGTTCGAGACCTTAACAAATTGAGTTGACCCGACCTAAGCTCGACTCAAAAAGTTCATGAACATGCTCGAAATATATATATATATAATTGTATGTTTCAGTATTGTTAACTTGTTATCATAGTTAAATACTTTAAATCCTCTTCTCCTTGAGGACTTGTATAATTTAAAAAATGTAACGGTGGACTTCAAAAATAAATATTATTTTTCCCAAACAGATTTTTACATGTTATTTTTCAAAACTTCAAAAATAAATATTTAAAAGTAATTTGAGGAAAGCAACAAGTCGAGCTCGAGCCAAGCTCAAACTGTCCAATTCGAGCTCGAGCACTAGCCTGGACTAGGGATGGCAATATAATTTGAATATGATCCGAAGAAAAAATCCGAATTTGAATCCAAAAAAAGATAAGAGTCCTAATAGGAGGTGGATCAGATATGGACATTGCCATGATCTGATCCGAGTCCAATCCAATCCATATATGAATACGAACAAAAACATTTAATTTTTTTAGATTTAAAAATATAGATATATATTGAAATCCTAATTAAGTTGAATTGGGATTATATATTTAATATATATATTAAAATTCTAATTAAGTTAAATTAGGATTATATATATTAAAATCTTAATATAAATTGAATTAGGATTAAAAATGCTATATAAAGACATGAGAGATCTAGCAGTCACTAATGTTTTTTGAAAAAACCTTCTAAATAGTTTAGAGAATTTTATATGCTCGTTTCAACTGGGTGAACTACGTAGAGGTCAGATCGTTATCGTTGCGGCTTAGGAATCGACATTGTGGAATCGTGATTGGGTATCTATCTTCTCCAAATTTAGAATTCCAGATTTTAAACAGGTAATTCTTCAGCCTTAATCACCTCAATTCGTTTGATGAAAATTATTTGTTATTTTTATTTAAAGATATTTGTTTGAGTTGTTACTTTAAAAAAGAAAAAATAATTGGATTCAGACTTTCGAATTTAAATTTGGGTTTTAGATATTTTATTAGATCGGATTTGGATTTATGTAATCGGACTTAGATTCGGACTTAAATTTTTTAGAGGTCCGCGATTATTAATTGAATTGAACTTAAATTTTATAAAGTCCGATCCATTATCATTTCTAGTCTGAACAAGCTCGGGCTTTACTCGGCTCGTTATTACCCGTGTTAATTGCACCCATTTGACCCATCTTAGTAAAAAGAATTGAAGATAAAACATGAAGGACTTCAATCCATTACATTATTATTCTTTTGGAAAATTCTACAACGTGCGATGAACACCACTGAACATTACTACACTGAACATTGATGAACACCATTGAATTAATTAATAAAGATTAAATATTTCAAGGACTCGACATACAATTAATAATTATTTTAAAAATTCAATTAAATTATTTTTCATATATATTAAATTTTTGAAATTTTTAATAAAGGTAAACTACATATTTAGTACCTCACTTATTTCCGTATTTCTATTTTAGTACCAAAACTAATTTTGTTTAGCAAAATGGCACCTAACGGTATGCATTGTTTCTATTTTAGTACCCTGACGGTTAAGAATAAATGAAAACAGTGATGTTACTTGGTCAAATAATAGTTTTAGTCCGTAAAACTTATACAATCTAACAATTTAGCCCAAAATATTATCAATTTAAACATATTTTTTGTTTTAATTTAATTTAATTTCGAAGAAATTAACAAGAGAAGTTTTGATTGAATAAATAACAAGCACATTTTAACAAATTTTCCCCTTTCTTTCCAGATAGATTCGAAGTCGATAGATTGAGACATGTGTTTTACAAAATTTGTATCCTTAAAAAAGTGAATGACAACATCTGCTGCAACGTACTGTAATTGAAGTGGATAAAGTAAAGAGATTGAAGGAATTCATGCAATACGTGGAGAGAGCAAATCAGTGAAAGCAGCTCGGTTTCTGTTGGCTTTCGTTCCCTTTAAAACTTGAAAGACTTGTTTTGTTTTGTGGGTCTTCGCTGCAATCTGGAATTGAGAAATCTATGATCTGGGGTTTGCCCATTTCAGCCAACCAGCTCGGTTCGTTGATTCAAGCTTCTACACTACTGTAGGACCAGGATCAGGACTAGCCTATTGTCGAATTCGAATCTAGCTGGAAAGAAAGGAAAAATTTGTTAAAATTCGCTTGTTATTTATTCGATCAAAACGAGAATAATTCGCTTGTTAATTTCTTCGAAACTAAATTAAATTAAAACAAAAAATAATGTTTAAATTGATAATATTTTGGACTAGATTGATAGATTGTATAAGTTTTAGCGGCTAAACTGTTATCTGACCAAGCAATATTATTGTTTCTGTTTATTTTTAATAGTCAGGGTACCAAAATAGAAACAATGTGTACAGTTAGGTACTGTTTTACTAAAAAAATTAGTTTGGGTACCAAAATAGAAATACAAAAATAGGTGAGGTACTAATATGTAGTTTACCCTTATTAAAAAATTAAAAAATTTAATATATATGAAAAATAATTTAATTGATTTTTTTAAATAATTATTAATTATATGTTGAGTCCTTAAAATTTTTAATCTTTATTAACTAATTTAATAGTGTTCGGCGGTATTCGGCGTTAGTGATGTTCAACGGTGTTTGTCGCACGTAGTAGACTCATCCTATTCTTTTTAGGTGTAATGGCTCCATTTGCTCTTAAAGGGGGCATATTTGACCCGAATAAATCATATTGTGAATTGTTTTGAATAAGTTAAGCATGCCTTATCACTACCCTATTTGAGTTCAAATCCTAAGAGACTTTAGGAATGGAATGAAGGTGTAACAGTTAATAAAGGGTGGTTGAATGTGCTATCCAATAGTGCATACTAGATTTGCTTAAATATATGTCTAACATTCCAAAAATGTACGTAATATCTGAATGCATACATACTTGAGCATAAATTAGATTCTCAATAGCTTATGCATGTGGACTCTTTTGTACATTTTTAAATTTCAAGGCATTGAGTAAGACTAAATTTGTCTTCTTTAGCCATATGAGTATCACTTTGTTTACTCACACTGAACTTGTAGTATATATAACTGTCAACCAAATTTATCTCAAAACCGAACGAGATAATTAATATGAAATTTATAATTTCATTAATGAGAATCCTACTTAAGCTCATAGATTAATTTCTTTAATTTACATATCATTGATATTGTATCATAAGACACAACTCTATGATTGTACCATATAAATAGTTTCTTCAATGTCGCCATTGGAAAACAAGCTTAACATCTACCTAATGTAGCTTAAGACTAAAACGAGAAACAAGTGTAATAATTATCTTGAAAGAGTCTTTCAATGAAACTTGAGAGAAAGTTTCTACAAAATCAATATCTTCTTTTAAAGTATATCCTTTAAATACAAGACGTGTTTCATACTTATCCATATTACCATTTCCATCCTTAATGGTTTTAAATATCCATTTACAACCAATTGATTTGCACCTTAAGGTAATGAGACAAGTTCCTAAACTTTATTATTTTTCATAAAATTATACTCTTCTTGAATGACATCAATTCACTTATGAGAGTTAGAACTCTTTATAGTTTGATGAAAAATGATGTCATTTTTTTATCATTCCATTGTTACGTTATTTTCTTGAAGAAATACAATATAATGATCAAGAATAGTATTTCAAATTTCTCTCGTGGACCTCTTTTAGGATACTTGTTTTTTTAAGGTTGTTGAGTTTGTTCTTTTGAAATAATTACCTTATTTTGAATAGGAGTTGTTCAACATTGGTTCGCTGAGGTACTTGATTCACTTCTTGATTAATGATAGGTGTGAAAACCTAAACATCGTTAAAAGTGATAGTAGGAATTAAATTATAATCCAATTCCTCCTCAAAAGCAATGTATCTAACCTTATTTCTTCCTCCAAACTCAACATCCTTAAAAAGTTATAAATATCTCCTTAAAATAATCTTAATTGTGGGATCATAAAGTTTACAGCCCATGGATCACTTAAAATAACCGAAGTAGTTGCACACTTTTGAAGTTCAATTACTTCACATGTCTCTTAACTTGTTACAAAAAAACCAACCATTTGTAACTTATTGTTATTTCTTTTAAGTTGGACCTTAGCAACTTTATTCTAATATTTTTTATTGCCCTTATTCTTAAAGACACTAACTAAATAATCATTGACCAAATGATTATTTTTACACTTATAATACTTAAACCTTTTTTCCTCTTGAACACAACGAGAAATGAGCCCAAATAGAGTCCATCTCTCCATTTGACAATTGTAACTTGAATTGGTTAAACTATACATGAAGTGATGCCAAAATCATAAGAACAATCAATTGTTAGAGAGTTTGATCTTATGTGCATTAGATTTTGAAGCAATATTAAGAATTTTCATAATCTACTCCCTCACATTTCCTTACCCTTATACTTCATAGACATCGAAGAAGACATAAGTGATGTCATCTTAACCTTAATGTTTTGGGTAAAATATTTCTTAATTTCGTCAAAGAAAACCTTAGTATGAGTAATCTCTTTAGATTTGTGCTTCTAAAAACTTATAGAATGTTGTTCTTTATGATTATTAGACTCATGCAATTTGAACAATTTCACCTCTCAAAATTCCTTTTGTGGGTGCTTACCATAGTGAGAGGTGCAAATTGTTTGTCCCTTAGTGCGAAGTCTATGATCATACAACCAAATATTATAGGTAAGTGTCTTTTCTATTCCTTCAAATTAGTTTCACTCAACTTGAGTGTAGAATGTATATTAAAAAAATATTGTGACAGACAAAGATAAATTAACTAAATATATAACAAAAATAAATAAAATACAATAAAAACAAGCTCACATAAATATTCATAAGTAAAAAATAAATTCAAAATAATGGCTAGTTCCCCTCAAGATACCAAGCACAACATTAATATCAAGTCTTTGGACAGTAATATTAACTATAAGCGGTACTCTTGTTGTAGCAATCAAACATTAACAATAAACTATGTCAAACAATAGATTAATCTTTGGACTAATGTATTGCTTACATAAAAATACCTTATAATTGTCACACATTTATTGTCACAGTTGTCGTTGTAATTCTGCCAAATATTAACTTTTCTTTAGGCCAGTTAATAAATGCATGAATTACAAAAACTCATAATCATCTTAATATTTTAAATAAATTAATCTACACAAAATCGGTCACTTTGGTGACATTATGTTTCAATTAATCCATTAAAATATTAGACATCCGAAGCCAAAATATGAATTTAATTGTTTCAAAATATTTTCTTTGATTTTATCTTTTAATTAAATTAAAAGATAACCAAATAATAATAAATTTGAATAAAGGTAAATCTCATATCAAGATATCGGACACTCCATTAATATTTCATCTTTAGACAAAACATTAAATTGCAAGTGATGTCTTGGTACAGTAATCAAACATTGATAATAAGAATATTTCAAACATAAATCTTCCTTTAGGCCGATTTATTGCTCACATATAAAACTGAATAATTATCACCTGCTTATTATCATAGTTGCATGTGTAATAATGTTAATCATTAACCTTCATTTGGGCCGATTAATACTAACATAATCCGACTTACACGCACAAAACTTTTTATATTTTAAAATAAAATAATTTACGCAATAGGGGTCACTTTGGCGACTTAATGTTTCAATTAATTTATCTCAAAATATATACTATAAATATACCAATATCCAAATTTAAAATTTTGTAATAGTCAAAACTGAAATTTCTGATAACAATTAAGTTTCTGAAATAACCCAAAATAAGGTTGCTTGAATGGGGCTATCAGAAATCGAAAACTTAAATCTTTGATTGTTTCTCAAAAATTCATTAAACATGCATTTACAAAAAAAAAAAAAACGAATTCAAGCCATCAATCTTTAACTAAAGGTCAAAATCAAAAGTATCATATAAATGATTAATTCATATAATGATCACATAAAATTTTAATATATTCGTAATAACCTAACGATCAAAATTGAAAATTTTAATCAAACTGAATCGAATATAAACTGCATAAGATTAATGTCATGCTTTCTAAAACCAAAACCAAAAGTATATATCAATGTCAAACATAAACAAAATAACAATAAGTACTTAATTAAAGACTTCACTGGAAATATAAAAAATCCTATCTCATGAATAAGAACGGATTACTTAGGATATTATATGACCCTAAAATATTAAATATAAACTTGATCCGTAATTACTTAAGAACTTCAAAAATTTGATCCATAATATATAATTATCAGTAACAGAGTAGAGAAAAGAATTTAACTGCACAAATCGATAATTACTTAAAAAACTTGATCTATAATTAGGTCAAAACCAAAAACTTCAACATCAAATTAAAATATTAAATTCATAAAACCTGAACGAATCAATACAGTCGCATGGAATTAATCCAATAGCATGACAATCGATTGCAATTGACAAACCTCAAAAGCTTGCTATATGTAATTGCCGCCGGTTGCACATAAACATAAAAAAAGAAGAAGCAAAAACCTAATTGTCTTGAATTGCAATTGTTGATAACTTCTTTCTTTTTAATTTGGCTGTGAAAGAAAAAAAATTAATCAATCGAATTCAAGACCTAAATTAATATAGAGCGATGGAAACTAAAGAACATCAAAAAGCAAGCAACAAATATAGAAACTCAATATTTTACGATTTCGATTTTCTATAATAAACATTAATAGATTCTCAATGATCCAACATGATGAGACTCTGATGTCACTTGTTAAAACCAAAACATACCCAAAATATAATAGATATGAAATCTAAACCATGATCTATCATGTCAAATCATCAAGAATAATAAACTGAATGCGGAAGCGTACCTGAATTAATCAATCAATGAAAACCTTAAATTCTTTGATGAAGATCGCCTAAAAGGTGGTTGTGGTCTTCCAAGAAGATAGTTTAGCCCTTGCCGTAAAAACTCTCTGACGGGACAAGAATAATATAAGTTAACATATTTCTTGGGGACAACTACCTCTTTATATAGGTGATTATTAAATCAACTATTAAGTATTTATACTGCTCCTCATTGAATTATAAATACATCTTATGGTATTTACACTTTTATTTCCATGACACTTTAATACCCATGACACGTCTAACATAATTTGGTCATTTAATTTTGTGTCATACTTTGTAATAACATCGTACATTTTACATATATACCCACAATTGCGGATTTTAATTCTACATGCAAATCCTTGAAACCAAGGTCACCTTCAGATTTTAAGGCTCCAACTACAGAAGAATCTATATTTTTCCTAAAGAACCTACTACATAGCTGTTCAACTCTTTAACAATGGCCTTAGGTAGTATAAACTGTCTACACCGAAAATTTGAGATACTAAATAAGACCGAGTGAATGGGTTGGAGCCTCCCAGCATAGCTTAAATGCATGTTCGCCCAGTGCCTTAACCGAGACTAAATGAAACTCAATAAGGGCCGATAATCTTTCCCAGACAATTTCCTAGTAACAAGAGGGACGTCCCTCTTGAACCTAGTGGTAGTTTGAATGTTACATACTACTGCAGCAGGAATACTAGAAGTAAATATTTAACTCTTTGAAGCCTTGAGCTTCAATCCTGACATTTCATACAATTTGTTCAACATATATTGTACATCACAACAGAGTCCAAAGTACCCTTATAGAAAATGAGGAGATCATCTGCAAAAGTAAATGTGTGTCAAGTCAATCTGCTTGTATTTAGGATACTACTGAAATGTCCCTTTCTTTACAGCAGCATTAAGGATATTGGATTGCACATAAATAGCGGAAAGGAGGTCCCCCATCTAATGCCTCTAGCTCCTTTGAAGTAAAATAAATTTTTAACCACCATAACACTTAAACACTTTTATATGAATGTGAAGTGTTTTATTATTTATTTTAATTTATTAAATTATTTATACACTTGACATCATCTAAATACCATTTGTAAAATTTTTCTACTGATAGTATATCAAATAATATCTCAAAAATTAATTTAAAATTTCAAATCACTATAAAAACTCAATCGTAACAGTTCATGAATACCATATATATTTTTAAAGTGGATACAAATTGATGTACAAAAACAATAGTAAGTATTATATTTACAGAAACAATCACAACCTATACAAGTATTATATTTACAGAAACAATCACAACCTATACACCCGAGAACTATAATCAGAATGAACATAACAAGACACATCCAGATGAATATCATATCGTGACAATTATAGCACAACCAAATTAAAACGAATCAACATAAATCCTAATCTGAATCAGAATAATCTAGACAATAACACACACAAAACAGTGAGGTAAGAATTCACACGTGTAAATTTATATACGATGCAACTCGAACCTAAAATAGATCTCATGATCTCAATCATATCCTAAAATAAAATTTGAATTCAATTTAAATATGCTAGTATTAAAATTCAAATGGATCCAAATAAGCCCAGCAAGAAAAATTGGCCCAACATCAAATCCATGAACATCATTATTAAAACCAGATGAATTTATGAATGTGAAGCGTCACTCACCAGCTTACGGTGTACTCCAAAAGCTTCAAGTACTTGAAGAACACGTTTTCCATCTCTCAATCTGGGTTTGCTTTATTTGTTTCTTATTTTGGTGTCAAGGGTTTCTTTGTTTATATATGCTTAGCATTTGTGTGACTGTTGCATTTTCTACATACATTTGGTGGATAGAGTTCGGGTTTTTGCGAGGTTTGGGTATAATAAGTTTAGGGTGCCTGTTTGATATTATATTCAAGTATTAATAAGCAAAAAAAAAACGGGGAGATTGAGTTTACGAAGAGAGAGAAAGGGTAAGAAAGGATTTGAAAAAATTAGGGCTTTTGAGGAACTTTGCCGGGAAATTAAAGGAAGGAGATGGTAGTGACTAGTGAGAACTGAAAAAGACTTGAGCTTTTTGCATAGAGATGAAGTAGCAGCAGTATAGAGATGAAATGTTAAGGGGGTGTTGCGGGAAAATTGAGAAATGACTTTTGTATGTATGTATAATATATAGTAACTTAATAATATAAACTATTTAAACGTATATTTTTAAAATGAAAAAGAAACAAAAAGTTTAGTCTGGCGAGTTGAGGTGTTAAATTCTCAATAGTAGTGTTTGAATTCTCATGTTGTGAATAGGAGCAAATTTGGGTCTATATTAGATCTTTGTAGTACTTAATCCGGATTAGTCTAGATATTGGGAGCAAGTGTTTTTTTTTTTTTTTTGGCTTCTCTCTTGAATCCTTTTAAATTTTAGCTTGATTTCTTGTTAATATGGTGGTTGCAAGTTTTTTTTGTCATTTGTTTTTACCATGACATTTGATCCCTTGTTAGTTGAAAATTGAGTTTTCAATGACTTCTGCTCTTATGTTTTGCTTAACACTGATCTAGTGATCTGGGTAAATTTTATTTTATCTTTGGGGATATGTTGCGGGCATTCAAGTTTAGGATTCTTGGCTTCTGGATCAGGGAATCCGAGTGCTTTATCTTGGAATCATGGAGTGCAACAAAGATGAGGCTATTAGAGCAAGGGGAATCGCTCAACACAAGATGCAAAACCATGATTTCGAGGGTGCGAAGAAGTTTGCGTTGAAGGCCCAGAAATTGTTCCCAGAGCTCGAAAACGTTACTCAATTGTTGACACTATGTGACGTTCACCATTGTGCTAAACACAAACTATATGGATCAGAAATGGATTGGTACGGGATTCTTCAGCTCGAACGATCAGCTGATGAGGGTTCCGTCAAGAAACAGTACCGAAAGCTTGCACTATTGCTTCATCCTGACAAGAACAAATTCGGTGGTGCTGAGGCTGCTTTCAAGCTGATTGGAGAAGCAAACACTGTGCTTACGGACCAAACAAAACGTTATCGATATGATATGAAAACTGCACCAATACCGACTGTGAGCGATGTCAAGAATACCGCCAGTACTGCCTCTGTCGACCGGCAGTCCAAGCCTACAAACAATAGCCAAAATGGTTGAATTATCTTTTTTGCAATACTAATGAATAATTTTTTTTTCAATATTTTTCTTGAAAATTGTTAAGATAAAAGAAAAATTATTTATCAATATCTAGTGACTCTCGTCGAAATTATCTTTAAAAATAAAACATAACCAATGTACTTTAATGTTATAAATGAAAAAATTAAAACAACCATCAAAATTACAAAGCCCAATTTGATGTTAAACCTTTTATTTTTTTTAATTTGAGTGTAATGTAATAATAAAAATCATAATTAGCCCTCTTTATTATATATTACGAGGTAAAATTATTCGCTTTCTTATAAAAGTTTCCATACTACATATTTTAATTGCTTTTATGTTCTCAAATGAACAAAATCGATTAAATTATTTTTAGAAAATTTTAAGATTTATAATTAAAATTATTTTTATAATATTTTATTATTTTTAGGAATTCTAACAAGAAAAAGCATTCTCCAAATAAATTAATTTCTACAACACTTGCAAGAAAGAACAGTTTTTAAAGTAAAGCGTAGATTCCAGTAGAGGTGTTCCTCCAAAAAGAAGTAATATACACAGAAGGAAAACAAAGATGTTCTCAGATTTACATGCCAGTTAGTTTCCTCCATGAAAAACACCAAAAACCCGAACTCAAACAATATTGACACTAGCAACGGAAGTTTAACATCAGTTACGTGTCCGAAAGCATCAACGCCGTTCATAATATAATACACTGCCAGATGGATGAGTTCTGCTACGGTATAGATCACTTCCGTAAAACTCCGACCTAGGATGATGATTATGATCTAACTGAAGAAGATTCTCCCAAAGAGACGGATGCTAGTGTAGAAGCCCAAACATGGGCACTCTTCGCACCTTGCTGAAAATTCCGGGTCTTGCATAGCTTCAGTTTGGTCCAAACTCTACGAACATCGACCATGTGAAGGGCTCGCACAAACAACTGATTCGTCTCACCGAACATTTCCAAGTTAAACTGCAGAGCGTAGGAAGCCCAGAGAGCCTTGAGACGAGACAATACTTCTGGGAGTACGAGTAAAAATACTCTTAGACAGAGAAACAACAAAGCAAATGCCAAGTAGGGCTCCTGTTTTACTATCTCCATCGGAGACAACTCATTCCAAGACATTATATATTTATCGTGGTCTCCAGATACATTGGGTTCTTTTTCGGAAACAAATTGAACGGGTTCAAATCCTGAAATCCAGACACTCGTGTAAAGAGAAATGTAATAATGTTCAACTAGCAAACTCAGGTTACTTTTATAGAGCTACAACTCCATTATGCTTTTGAAAGCCAAAAGCAGAAGAGGATATATGCTTGGCATCATACCTGTTGTTTTCTCGTAAAATTGAACAATTGAGTGAAGATCTTTTGGTCCATTGTATCGTACCCTTGATGTTCGGTTCACAATTAAAATCGAAGGCAAGCTATGAATTCCGTACCTAGAATATATACTGTGATACAACATGCATAAAAGGTATTAGTTTGAACGTTGTCACAAATATCTCTTATCACGTTATGGATGGTATAAAACAACAGCAAAACTATATAATCGATAGGAAATTGTTTCGAAAGATATTACTTTGTAAAGTATTGGAATGTGGACATAGACAGACTTGTGATTTCCTCAACTAACTGATTCAACAAATGTTATTAGCATCTATTGTTCTCCAACTCTTCATTTTCCGTTAACTACCACTATTGACATCTATGTTTGACAACATGGATATAGTGATATGGCCTCCAAGACTCTCCAAATACATAGATAAAATGATACATACCCAAGTTCGAGTAACAAAGATTAGCAGACTAATCAACTCAATGCCATGAAACTGAGTTTACCATAAGGATGGAATATAAAAGAGATCAATCACAAGCATGTTTAAAGTCATGTCGAACACTATAAGTAGTATGAGTCAGAACTTAAAAATTCTTTCTCCATACAGCATCCATCCAAGAATACCCCCCTCTTATCGTGAAACAGTCATTTTAGTCAAGAACAGAAAAGTAACAGAAGAAAAAGCAACTCAGTGATTCATGAACGAACACTAATGCTGAAAGCAATATAGGTAGCTACACACCTTGGTGAAGCCGAAGACTGTTCAACTGCCAGATGTTCTAATTGAGGGAACATGAAATTCAGAATGTCAAATTTTGGGTGCAAACTGCGAGAAAATGGGCACCACGAAGCATAATAGAGCACAGAAGTGTAACCAATTTTCTGCTTGGAAGTCAATGCTCTGTCAAGCAAGTCTCCATCAACCTGCAAATAGATTGAGAAACACACATATCATGTTATCAGAAAGTTTGTCTCCAAGAAATTGCAAGTCATGCAAAATTGGTAATCCTAAAAACATTTCCTGCAATCACATGGAACAATAATCTAAGCTAAATTACGGGAAGGATGGCAAATTTACTAACCATAAATGTGATGACTAGAGGAAAAACAGCATGAACCCTAATTATTCACGTTTTGGAAATACAAGTTGAATGGTGCTCAAGATAAGTAGAAAGTAAAGAGTAACATTCAAGAAAGAAAGGAAACGTGCACAGAATGAAGCAGCAGATATTTCCTATCCCTCGTTTGGCTTTTGAGTTTCTAGCCACATCAACAACATTTAGAGCATCTGTCTTATAAAATCAGTTCCATTCAAAAAGGCAAAATCTTTTTTTAAATAAATGAAAGTTTAGGGAGTAAATTCCGTTTTCAAACGATAGTAACTTTTGTGATAACTAACTGGAAAGTTTTCAAAACTATCAATGGTGCAGAAGAATTTAGCTAACTATAGCATCACAAAGTAGACAAGATTACAACCAAGCACTTCAAGTTAAGAAACATAATGCTATGGCTTCGTGCATACATTACTCAAATTGCAAAAACACCAGCTGCGTCATATAAGAAGGTTCAACTTAAGAAACTTGGATAGATATTAGATACATGCTTGGCCGGCCGCAATATTTTACAGATATTATTATGATTGATCAGGTGAAGGACATCAAGTACCAGCATCTTGCGTACATCCTAGAAACTAGAAAGGTACTCGAGAAGGAGGGAAAAAGTGGATATATATGTATATATATTATGATTTGAGCTATGGACATCAACATACATCTCTTCCAAACCAGCATATAGAGAAAATAAGCCTAACCTAAGGATTCTTATGGTTCATAAACCAGCCGATATGGGAGTCATTTACGATCACTTTCAATATTTCAGATCTTCAATTAAAGCTTTGGAATACAGATAACGTATTTCACTAATCCAGCTTACACTGCTGCTGAATTGCAGAAGGCTTTAACCCAAGAAGATAAGACATAAGTAGTGTATCTAGTATACAACATAGCCCGAACAGCCTATGTTGCCACGGCTCTTCATTCTGTTTGAAGTACTTGTGTCTAATACATATTCGGACATGTATATGGGAATATGATCCTCTAAGATCTAAGCCCCAACCATTTAAAACGTCAAACATAAGCCTTTCTTCTGATTCTTCAAGTTTTCTCAGCTATGGAAAATTTCCAATAATACCCTAATATTGCAGGCTAAAAATCCAAAATTTAATAAAAAAAATTCCCTTCTTTGAGCAGAATCAGGCAAAATCATAAATAACTAAAAATATAAAAAATAAACATATATATATATATATATATATATATATATATAAAAACTCATCCACTGAAAAATTGAATTAAATTCCAAGAACCCAATTTTCCTAAACTAATAAATATATAAAAAGTAAAAATTCCACAAAAATGGAGCTTAAATATTACCTTAAGAGGGGGAATTGGAGAGATCGAAGGAGAGCATTGAAAGTGAATATTTCTAATGAACACATCAGCTTCATGAGAGCAAATAGAAGAACCCAGAACGCGGCGTATTGAACAAAGGGCTGTTATATAGAAGAGCAGAAGAAGGGAGGAAGAAGAAGGACCCATTTTGGATTTCGTTTTAAAAATAAAACAATAATTACAAAAAAGAGATAAAAGGAAAATCACAGCAACAACAACAAGAGGAAGATGAAGCAGAACAAAATGGCAAAACTAAAACCCAGAAAATTAGAAGAAAAGAATATAAAATTTGGGAGAAAGGGAGAGGAAGGTGGTAGCTGTGGGCTACGTTTTGGTTGGTGGGGGTAAAAATCTAATCTTTGGCCAGGCTTGGTTGGCTCTTAATTTTGTTTCTAAAAATCGGAGAATTTACTTAAATATTATTTTTAATTTTTTTTAAATATGGCATAAGCTAAATTAATTTAGGAGATATTATTGTTTTTACAGAAGTTTTGAAAATAGATGCAGTTGAATTGTCTACAAATAGTGATTACATTTTCAAAATAAAAAAAATCAAGTGCATCAAAATTTATCTATAAATAATGTTTGTAATGTCACGTGACGAGCTGCAGTGTCCGTGATACTATTTAAGAAGGTTCAATTAACTCTTTCTTTAGCATAATATCTACACGTCGACAGTGTTACATGCATGCATACTTGCATACACACTGTTCAAGGAGGGCAATCTTATTTTTGGAGAAGGGTAGCTGTAGATTCGGGGGAAAGTAATTGTAGAGAGTGGGTTGACGGATTAAGATTTAATTTTGGTGTGTTAAATAGGGGTTGAAGTTTGAAAGAAAGAAATATTATTGAAGGTTGAAAGAGAGAAAATTTTTGAGAAAAAGATTTGGTGAAATATTATAAATATATTTTTTAACTTAGTAGTTGAATATTTTTTGAAATTTAATACGAAAATTTGATTTATATTTTTAACTTAGTGTTGATGATGATTAATATAAGTTTATTTTTTTTGATATTTTTGTGTTAAGTAGGGGCTGAAAGTGAGAAATATTGTTGAGATTTCTTTTGAGAAGAAGATAGAGTAAAGAAAAAGAAGATTTGGAGAAATATTGTAAGTATGACATGTGTATTTAATTTTTTTAATTTAGTAATATTAATAATTTAAAATTTTAATTTTTTAATTGTATGTTGTATTTTAATATTATTTTTTAAATTTAGTACTAAAAATCGATTTATATTTTTTAACTTAGTGTTGATGATGATAAATATATGTTTAATGTTTTGAATATTTTTGCGTTAAATAGGGGTTGAAGGTGAGAAATATTGCTGAATAAAATTTTTGAGGAGATATAATAAAGAAGTTTTGAAGAAATATTGTAAGTATATTTTTAACTTAGTAGTTTAATATTATTTTTTAAATTTAGTACGAAAATTTGATTTATAATTTTTAACTTAGTGTTGATGATGATTAATATAAGTTTAATGTTTTTAATATTTTGTGTTAAATAGGCGTTGAAGATTGAATGTGAGAAATATTGTTGAAGAAAATTTTTGAGGAGATTAATCTAATTTAGTAATATTAGTAATTTTAATTTTTTAATTTTTTAATTATATATTGTAGTTTAATATTATTTTTTAAAATTTAGTACGAAAATAGGATTTATATTTGTTAACTTAGTGTTGATGATGAATAATATAAGTTTAATATTTTGAATATTTTTGTGTTAAATAGGTGGTTGAAGGTAAAAAAAATTGTAGAAGAAATTTTGTATGAAAATTGAGTAAAGAAGTGGAAAGAAGAAGAATTTTTGTGTGAAAATTGGGTAAAGAATTGTCCTGGGTTATTTTTTATTTGATTATGATTATTACTTTTTTAACGTAGTAGATTTAGTCTCTGGTTACTAATATTTTCTTACTTGTCATGAGGATGGCTGAGCAAGCTACTTTATTGCACTTACAAGATCGACACATTTCTAGTCTTACGATTGATGAGCTAGTACAATTTTTTTAAAATTTATTTGGAAGATTATTACGAAATCAAATTTGTCACTTGTATATTTTTGTTAACAATTAGCATTATGTTTACTTTAATTATAATGCGTTAATTACATGATACATATGATACATTCAAACATCATCTGTGCATGGTAGACACTCACCTAGATAATAGAATCTTGAATTTCTTGCATATGGCGGGATTTTATCATGCGACATTCCTTCGTGGGTACAAGTTGGTTTCTGGATTGATTACCGCTCTAATTGAACGTTGGATACCGAAACTCATACATTCAATATGCCTTGAGGAGAATGCACGATCACACTAGAAGATGTGGCTTATCTTATCGGGGTATCGGTTAACAAAAAGCCATTGGTCGAGCATACTCAGGGTTCAACTGCTAAAATTTACGAAAAGTACCTTGGGAAGGTTGTAATCACTCATTTTCACTTGTAAATATATTAATATTGCATGTATATTTATTATATTATATGAATGTCACTAATATAAGGTGGTGTGTGCATGTATAAGCAATGTATACGTATTAGGGGTGTATGTATGTCGTGTATGTATCTAGAGTATGAGCGTATTTGATTAATATATAGATGTTATGTTAATTATATGTATGATTATATGTACGTATGCTAGAATATTATATTAATTAATGATTGTATAATAAGTATACATTTTCGTATGTATATGTATTGCTGTTATAATTATATTATTATTATTATTGGGCTGACAAAATGAAAAAATTAAATATATTAAACCCAAATAAAAATTACAGTCCAAGTCCAAATACATTACAAGGCCCGGTTGGCCCAAATCTAAATCTTATCTAATTGCAATTACTGTGTGTGCAGGTGACTGTGGACCGTTGGATCAAGATCTGATCCAACGGCCACGATACAACCAAGAGGTCAAAAATATCTGCCAGGCGCGTGTTCCACACGTATGGACCGTTCGAGTGCCACGCGCGCGTGTGGTCTACGCGCGGTAGCTTTAACATCCCACACGCGCGTAAGATCCACGCGTTCTGACTCCTCGACTGCGGAGCTCCACGTGGCGAGATCTGAAGCCGTCTCATCAAATCGAGGCTTCATCCAGGCCGATCGTTCTTCAAGCCATCTCGACCGTTAGATCAGATCTGATCTAACGGCCGAGAACGCGTCTGGCCGCTGGCAGAATGTCCATACCGCCACCGCGCCGATATTCAGTCCCCGTGTTCAGAATATGCCCAAGACAACAAGCAAAAAATTGTCAGTTCAGTTCAGATCTGAAAAAGCAAGATGCAACTTGCAACAAAACGAAGACAATAATATATTTGTAACGGGGAGATGTAAAAGAAAAACAAAAAAACAGGGAGAGTAGTAACAAAAAAAAAGAGAGAACGGAGATCTTGTAAAACCAAAAAAAATTGTAACCAGTCGAGATAATCAAAAGACAGTCCAGTGGTAAACACTTCTCTCTTTTTCTTACTTGTTTTCTTTACATGCATATACGAAAAAAAAACAGAAACAAAAAAAGGGAGACTAGTCTTACCGGTGTCTTTTGTGGGTCTTCCCTTCATCAGTGATAAGCCTTTCGGCTTCTACAAGCCAGATAGGGTGAACTAAAGGGAGGGGAAGACTCCTTGTGGTTTCGTTTTGGTTTTAAAAAAAAAAAATTCGCTTCGTATTTTCTAGATCTAGGGCAAATGAGGGTGTATCCTCTGAATCCAACCACGGATTCATGTTGAGGACGAAGAGAGGGTTATTTTGGTGTGTTTTGGAAGCCTGCCAGCGCCAGTTATCGGCGGCTGGCGGCGGAGAACACGGCGGCCGGCCGCCGGATTCTGGGTTTCAGAAGAACAATGGAGAGAAAAATAAGAACATGGTTCTTACAAAATCAAAAAAAAAATGAGACGAATGACCAAAAATCTGATTTCGGCCTAAAAGGGGGGCCTTTATAGTTATTATTATTTTGCTAAATGGGTAAATTACGCACTTAACCATCCCGCGTTTTCAATATTTTCGTTTTTGTCTCGCCACATGGTATAATTACAATCCCAGTCCCCCTGATATTTCAAAAGTTTACAATCTAGTCCCTAAATTACACCGAATCAGTTTCTGAATGGTAAAATTACGCCCTTAACCATCCCGCGTTTTTGAATTTTTCATTTTGGGTCTGCCCCTTGGTCTAATTACAGTTCTGGTCCTTTTAGGTTTTGTTTGTTTCGCAATTTCGTCCCTAAATTATATATTATTGTTCTTTAATTTCTGCCACTGACTTTTATTTTTCTTTCATTTCAGTCCTGTTTTCTTTGTAAATATTCATGTTCGTATTATAATCGTATATGTTGATATTCTATTGTTTTATTTTATGTCACTCTTATATGCCTCATGTTTTATGTTCATATTTATATGTGTGTTAAGCTTATAATAGTCATGTATTTTTTATCCAGTTATTCGTATTAAAACATGTTATGTTCCATTTGACTCGTAAAACAGCATGTTTTTGTATTTTTGTACGTATTGTATGTTTCCTTGACTTTTAGGTTACGTATTAGTGTGTCTTCTTTTATGCATAATATATTGTTCCACATATGTTGAAATATGTTTTATTACTAGCATGTATGTCCTTTTGAAATATTTGTTTATTTATATACGTAATTTTTCCTTCATTTTTATTCTGACTTGTTAAAGTTGTTGTTATCTATTATTTAGAATAATATGTATATATGCATGTTTTAGTCTAGTATATCATTTATGTTAGATTAGTATTCTGTTATTTCAATATTTATTGCATTTAAATATTTTGCCATGTTTTATATTTTTGCCACTAAGATTGTATATGATATATAAATTGTTAATGCGGTGTCCTTTTATCCGAGCGTAAACGGGGCCAGTATCAGGCGTAGTGATAGTGGTTGGGCGTTTACTCTCGGATAACGGGACCCTTAAAATTAATTCGCAATTATGACCGAATTTTAAAATAATCATCACTCTAATCCGAAAAATTTAATATTAATAAAGCGGTAATTATTAAAGTACCAATTTTTGGGCGGTGTGGGGGTGCTAATCCTTTCCCATCCGTAACCGACTCCCGAACCCAATCTTTTTGAATCTCTGGTTTTATGGTGTCCGGCCTACCTAAGTGGCCGGTGGCGACTCCATTTTTTTAAATGCGGTTTCTTTTAAAACCCCACGGAATAAATATTTTATATCCAAAAGAATCACAAACACCTTTCAAAAACACCTTCGAAAACTCATCGTTTTTATTTTAGCGATTTAGAAAAAGGACATCGCTACAGATGGCGACTCCGCTAGGGACAATTTTTTGTTTTTTCAAAAAAAAAACAAATGAGAGTCAAGCTTTTAAAATAATTACCGCTTTACTAGTATTGGAAATTCCGGATTAAAGTGACTATTAAATTAACATTCGGTCATAATTGCGCGTTTATTTTAACGCATTTAAAATATGGCATATAAACCCGTCTTTTTAAGTGGGGGAAAACGCTAATGCTTTCGTGGAGATATCGTTCTCCCGTATGGGCCTAGCAAGTACCTTCGGGGCTCGAGTACCTTATGCTTTCGTAAGGATATCGTTCCTTCGTACGGGCATAAGCGAATGGGTCCCCCTGAATTGAACCCGGTTGAAAAGAGCCTATAATGGGTGATGATCGGGGGCCTTGCTACCCTTAGTAGGGGACAACAAGGACAATTCGGGTACCTCCTAGCACCAACACTGCATGTAGAGAACATAGAAACCCACCCTGTTAAAGCCATGCGAATAACCATAGGTGTTTTAGACGGGATAAATAGGGTTGTTTTGTGTGTTTATTCTGTTTAATTTTGTCCTTTTATTTGTATATTTATCAATTTTATCTGGTACTGACTCGTTTTCTTTTCGCTTTTGTTTTTTTTCATACATCATTGCATTTGCATCACATAAAGGTACTGGATCAAGTGGTTTGCCTGATCAGAAAGTCTTTCACCATGGAAAAAAGGTGTCTTAGGAAAGAAGAGCTTAATTTGTCAGTCAGACATTGGTCAGAAGTCAATCAGAAAATCCAAGGGGACAGTTTGCCGAACGAACGTGTAATAGCAGGATACACTTATGTGAGTCTCCAACAAAACGACTTATGGGATCTTCAAAACATTTGGGAAAGATGGGACAGAAGACTACAAGACTTGTTCTGCAATAGTTATGGCGACATCGCACAGCTGTTATATGTTCGGATTAACCAGCCCCTACTCCGAGCTATAATCCAGTTCTGGAATCTGGCTTTTTGCTGCTTCACTTTCAATGGGCATGACATGATGCCTACGGTAGAAGAATACACTGTTTTACTTAACCAGAAAAATATTCAGGAAGATTGGATCTACGCGAAGCCTCCGAGGAATCAAAATTACACTGCGAAACTCAAAACCTTTGCAGGAATGAGTGACGATTGGGTTAGTGGCCTCCTTCAAATCCGAGGAGATAATACAGTCTTTGCATGGGAAAGTATTCGGGACATCATATCGACACATCCAGACGAGGCAAAGAAAATGTACCTATTCGCTTTAGGAATATATGGCTTGGTGATCTTTCCCAGAGTGCTCGGGAACATTGACATAGCCATTCTGGATTTGTTTGAGCGGGTGAAACAGAAAGCAAACCCAGTACCAGCAATCTTGGTCGAGACTTTCATTTCCTTAAATGCTAGCCGGAAACATGAAGAAGGATGTTTTCGAGGATGCGCACAGCTGTTACAAGTATGGATTCAGAGTCACATGTGGAAGACACCGACAAAAGTCCTGCCGGGGATATCCTTCCAAGGTTTTTCGCCTTTACGAGAGTACTTAGCAAAGGAATGGCGAGAGGATTTGAAAACAAAAATGTGGACCAATTTCTTCAGGAACATTCAAGATGAAGATATAGCATGGAGGGCCCCATGGCTCGGTAAAGTTAATTATTTTCTATACAGTTGTGGTGACTTCAACTGGCTGATGATGTTGGGATTGCATGGAGGAATCACCTGTGCTCCGCTTTTAGTGTCTCGGCTGTTCGGATCACGACAGTTCATTCCCAATACTGCCGGATTAAGCCAAACTGAATTCCTTTTCAAAGGGGAGTTTAAAGGAAAAATTCAGACCATCATGAGGGCCTGGGATCATTGTTACTAGATCAGGGTGGAAGGAGATACCGAGCACGTAACTACCCCAGATTACGATCTTTGGAGACGTTTGAGGGTTAATAATGTGATTCCCGAATCTGATCAAGGACCAGCAGTGTCACTCGAAGAGCTTACAAGGGTGGTACCGTCTGAAGCTGACATCTTAAGGAGTGAAATCGAAGAAGTTAAAAGGAAAATGGACATCCAACAGACCCAACATGCGAGTGAACTCTATAAGGCAAGCTTAGAGGTTGACGAGCGGGACGGGATCATTAGGCAATTGAAGAAATTAAATGCAGATTTAAGCGACAAGAACACTCTTTATCAAAAAGATGTCCTTCTATTACAAGCAAAAATACAAAAGGCCGGCCGGAGTCAGTTCATAGCTGTGGAAAGAGAAAGAATGAACGACATCCGTTTGGTGGAAGAAGAAAGGGAAATCAACAAAAGAGCGAGTGAGAAAGAGATAGAAAGCTACCGTTTGGCTATGGAGGAAGAAAAATGGTCCGCCAAAAAGGCTATTGCTCAAGAGAAAGAAAGATCCAGGCAAGAAATCAGCAAGGGAAAACAAGCTGTCCATCATGAGAGAGAAAGTGTCGCCGTATGGAAAAGAAAATCCATGAGTAGTCGAAATAGACTGTTAGAGATGCAGAAACTGTACGATGATACTATTCAAAGGTTGGAGCAAAGCCAAAGTCAAAATGATGAATTAAAAGGAAATGTGGCAGAAGTCGAACACTCACTTCGAATGTACTGCCGCAGGAATAACTTCGCTGAGCTGCAAGAAAGAGAACACGAAGTGGGTGTGTTACAAGCACGAATTGGGTCCTCAAGCAAATCGTGGAGGATTACAAGGAAAGAATTAATGTGTTCGAGGAGGCTGCAGCCGAGGGGGGACACCTATTGGCGTAAGAGATTACGCGACGCTGCTCGAATGGTACAGATGACCCAAGAGACTACGCAAAACCTAATGGTGGACATATAGCGAGTCGCCAGCATGTAAACGATTTAGGCTGTCGGGCGAGACCCTCCGACCTTTCATAGCCCCAGAATGGAAGAAGCTCCTAGGTTCCTCAAGCTGCTCAGGGCAATTGGAAAATTAGGAGATAGAGCTAGAGTCTATCTATAGGACTCTGTGTTGTAATTAGATCTTTTGTACTAGGGATCTTTACTTTGTAACACGAACTTTGTTGTAATCAAGACCCTTTAATTCCCGTGGAAGTAGTTTAAAAGGGTGATTACCAGCGGAATCAGTACCTTATCTGCATGCATTCTTGCATTTGCATCATAACATTCGCATCATTGTACATGCATTTATTTTTTGCAACCATATTAACAATATGAATATTGTGGCGTTGTGTGTAGTTAACCCGCAATCATTCATCACCCATATTTTACCCGCTACAAAAGAAAGCTCATGGAAGAAAGGATAATTAGTCTAGAAAGAGGGCAAAGAGAGCTCGAGACAAGGCTTGAAGAGGCCCGGAGAAGCCTTAGTGATCGGATTACGCAATCACAAAACATCTATAGTATCTGACATAACCGCATTGCTGGCAAAAAGTCTTGGAAAAAGAGTAGAAGGAGAAAATATTCCAGAGCCAGAAGGTACCCCGGCTCACTACAAGGTTCAACCAACTGCACCAAACCAGGCTAGGAAGGTGTATATTGACCTGCGCAGAATGTCTTCCAGCTTTCAAGTAGGGGCACCTGAGACTCAACCCCTCGATCTCAAAGCACTTTATGAAGAAGAAGTGCGGACTGAACATGGTCGAAAGAATCGAATGAGGTAGAAAAAAAGTGGGAAGAAAGATTTACGCCTCATGGAGGAAAAATTTAAAGCGTTACAATCAAATGAAGAATCAGGAAATGACGCTAGTGACCTAAGTCTGGTGTCTGATCTTGTCCTGCCGCCAAAGTTTAAAACGCCAGAGTTCGATAAATATGATGGAACCACATGTCCTTCTCGCACACATAACGATGTATCACGAAAGATGGCGGCTTACCATAAAGATGAAAAGCTACTAATCCATTGTTTCGGGATAGTCTAATCGAGCGGCGTTACGTTGGTATACTCGGTTGAGCAAGGCAAATGTTAAGACATGGAAAGATCTGTCTAAAGCATTTACTGAGCAATACAAACATGTAATGTACATGATCCCTAGCAGAATTATGTTAGAAAATATGGGCGAAGTCCAATGAAAGCCTACGACAATATGCCCAAAGGTGGAGAGAAGTGGCCGCCAAATCCAGCCACCTATCCCGGAGCATGAAATCACGCCATTATTTGTCAATACTCAAAAGGGGCACTCTTTGATCGCCTCATTAATAACACAACACAGTGTTTTGCCGACTTGATCAGGACTGGGGAGTCTCTCGAACTGGCAATTAAGAGCGGCAGAATTGATGGTGGGGAAGGGTCTCGAAAGTATAACAAGAAAAATGAAGTAAACACTACCAGGACCTACACCGCCCCGAAGAACTTCACAGTCTCACAGCCACAAGCACCTGTGGGAAAAACACAAAAACAAAATCAAAGAGATGAGAGAGTCACCCGAAAAGAGAAAGAGAGGAGAACTTTCACTCCCCTACCTGTTTCGTACTCAGAACTTTATTCCCAGTTGTATGAAGCAGACCTGGTCCGACCATACATCGTTACTCCTGTCAATCCGCCCTTCCCGCCTTGGTATAATCCAAGCGCGCATTGCGACTATCACGGCGGTACCCCTGGACATCCCACTGAGAACTGTCTTGCCTTCAAAAAGCTTGTGCAGAACTTAATCGATTCCGGGATATTGAAGTTTGAAGAGCCGAGCGTAGCCAACAACCCGCTGCCCAATCATGGGAGCAGAGAGGTAAATGTCATAGAAGAATGCTTTACCAGGAGGATAAAGGATGACGTGTCAGAAATCAAGTCTCCTTTACGGTGGGTGTTTCAACAATTATGCATGGCTCGTGTGATCAACAAAGGCATGATAATAAGGTAGAAGGAATGTGGAAAGTATTGCGAATTCCATCAGACTGAAGGGCATGATATCCAAGAATGTGACGAGTTCAAGAAATTTGTGCAGAAGTTGATAAATGAAAAACAAATTGAATTCTTTGAGGAGCCCATGGGGAAGAAGGGATCAGACGTACACATGACAGATAGCCCCAAAACTAGATATGGGAAGGATAGACCTTTTATCATCTCTCCCAGGACAGGGAATGCAGGTGTCTCCCAAGGAGAAACCAGCAAAATAAGTCCCAAGATCATCATTTCAGCACCATCTCCATTCCCATTCAAAGATATGCGACAAATTCCTTGGAATTATGCTGTAAATGTGACCATGCAAGAAAAATCCGAACACGAACAGGTAAAAGAGCCTACGCTGGAAGACCAACAAAGCCAGAACGATGTGAACGTTGGTGAGGTAGGCCATTTCACAAGGAGCGGCCGATGTTACTCCTCCGAGGCTTTGAAAGCGGCTGAAAAAGATAAGGGGAAGAGTACAACAGTTAGCCCTACGCAGATATTTGGAGAAGAACTTTCCCCAAATATAAATGAGCCGCTAACTGAGGCCCAGGCCAAAGAATTTCTAAAGTTCTTGAGACATAGCGAGTACAGCGTAGTGGAACAACTACGAAAACAACCGGCCAGGATCACAGTGCTGGAATTACTCTTGAGTTCAGAAAAGCATCGGGAGACGCTATTGAAAGTGCTGAATCAAACTTTTGTACCCCAGGACATTTCTGTAACAAACCTGGACATGATAGTGGGGCATATTACCGCCTATAATCATATCACATTCAGTGATGATGAGATCCCAGAGGGAGGAATGGGGTCTACCAAAGCTCTTAACATCACTACCCACTGCAAAGGGTATGTATTACCAGGAGTACTGATCGACAACGGGTCAGCATTGAATGTCTTGCCTATGGTAACCCTGCAAAAATTGCCAATAGATGGTTCGCACCTAAAGCCCTGCCACAACTCGGTAAGAGCCTTTGATGGTACGCAAAAAGGAACAATGGGGAAAATTGAGGTGCCCCTATTGATCGGACCAACTGAATATGTGATCGATTTTGTGGTGATGGACATAAAACCATCTTACAGCTGTTTGTTGGGAAGACCGTGGATCCACTCCGCAGGAGTTGTCCCATCATCATTGCATCAAAAATTAAAATTTGTAGTTGAAGGCAAATTGGTCACAGTAGAGGCAGAGCATGAATTTGTCACTTCAGTGACATCAGACACCCCCTACATTCAAAATGATGAAGATGCTGCGGAATGCTCGTTCCGAGCATTGGAACTAGTAAATGCCACATTTGTTTCAGAGGGAAGTCCGATCCCCTACCCCAGGTTATCTAATTGTACCAAGATGACCGTCGTAGAAACTCTGGGTCGAGGAGCCAAAATAGGAAAAGGGCTGGGGAAGAAATTACAAGGAAACCTGAGACCCAAGAATATGATAACCAAGAAGGATCGTTTCGGGCTGGGTTACCAACCAAGTGTCCAACAGAAGAAAGAGGAATATAAGAGGAAGGAGGAGCAAAGAAAAGCCATAACTAAAGGAGAAGATATTCCATGGAGACCGATGTCCTTTCCTAGTTTGAAAGCCACTTGTGTCTCCGGAGGGTTCTACCAGCCAGGTCAAGATATTGGAGAGGCAATGAAGAAAAATGATGAACTTAACCAGGAGGAAGTACTCAGTGAATCATTTGAAGGGATGTACATCAACATGATAGCTGAAAAGGACCGAGGCAAAGAAATGTTGACCAACATCCGCCTTGCCATCCCGGGAAACACTCGATAACCGGAGCTGCATTGATCTACCTGTAGTTTTTAGGAATAGATCAGAGTAATGCTCCGAATCAACCTTTTGTTTTTGCCCATAAACAATGGGGATCTCTTGTATGGGGCACCTATGTTAACTTTTTGATTGAAATGAAAATATCCCCACTTTCTTAAAAATGACTAAAGTCTCATTTGTTCCATTCATGCATTCTTCATATTCATTCCCTTCATATAAAGCCGTCTCTTTCCCAATACAATTCATTCTCATTTAATGCAGGTCACTCATGATTGACGTTATGAATGATACCGATCCAATCTCGAGAGTGAATTTCAATGCCCCGAGGTCTCGTGAGGGAATTGAGGAAGGATATGATGAGATAGAAATTGAGATCCCGGAAGAGTTGAAGAGAATGGTGGACAACGAAGAAAGGCGATCATGCCCCACCAAGAAGAAAAACAGAAATTGCCAACTTGGGGACCAAGAAGAAGCGAGAAAAGAAATAAAAATAGGAACGACGATTTCCTCAAAAACCAAGCATGAACTGATAGCCATACTTCAGAATTCAAGGATGTCTTCGCTGGACTTACCAAGATATGCCAGGTTGAATACCGACATAGTGGTGCACAAATTGCCAACAAAATCGGAGTGCAAACCAAGATCAAAGAAAAACTTCGAGAATGAGACCGATATATGTTGTTAAAGATCCGAGAAGAAGTGAAAAAGCAATTTGATGCTGGATTCTTGAGGTAGCCAAATACCCCGAATGGGTTGCAAACATTGTACCAAGATTACAAAAGAAAGACGGAAAAGTTCGTATGTGTGTAGATTATAGGGATCCGAATCGAGCCAGCCTAAAGACAACTTCCTTTACCACATATTGACACGTCACGGTTGACAACACCGCAGACATTCATGGTTTTCCTTCATGGACGGCTTCTCAGGGTACAACCAGATAAAGATGGATCCTAACGACATGGAGAAAACCACGTTCATAACCATGTGGGGCACTTTTTGTTATCAAGTGATGCCGTTTGGACTAAAGAATGCAGGGGCAACATACCAAAGAGCAATGGTGACTCTTTTCCATGACATGATGCACAAAGAAATAGAAGTATACGTGGATGATATGATTGCCAAATCCCGAACAGAGGAGGAGCACCTACAAAACTTGAGAAAACTATTCCAAAGATTACGGAAGTACCAACTGAGGCTCAATCCTGCCAAGTGTACCTTCGCCGTTACTTCTGGAAAACTCCTAGGTTTCGTAGTAAGCAGAAGAGGGATTGAGATTGACCCGGATAAAGTGAAGGCCATCCAGGACCTTTCACCACCCCGCACGCAGAAGGAAGTCCGCGGTTTCCTGGGGAGGCTGAATTATATCTCTCGTTTCATTTCCCAATTAACCAACCAATGCGACCCCGTCTTCAGACTTCTTAGAAAAAATAATCCTGGCGTGTGGGATGAAGAATGTCAAAGAGCCCTAGAAAAGATCAAAAAGTACCTGACAAATGCTCCAATTTTAGTAGCACCAGTACCTGGTCGACCATTAATCCTCTACTTAACAGTCTTTGAGAATTCAATGGGATGCGTACTGGGGCAACACGATGAGTCAAGAAAAAAAGAGCAAGCCATCTATTACCTAAGCAGGAAATTCAAAGATTGCGAAACGCGGTACCCGCCAAAGGCGAAACCGTGTTGTGCTTTAGTTTGGGCTACCAAGCGGCTCTCAGCAAGACATGTTGTACCATACTACCCGGTTGATATCCAAGCTAGACCCATTGAAGTTCTTAATGGAAGCGCCAAAGACTAACGGGAAGGATGGCTCGATGGCGGATGCTCTTATCCGAATTTGACATCGTATATGTTAATCGAAAAGTCAGTAAAGGGGAGTGCCGTAGCAGATTTCCTAGCTAGTCGTGCTTCGGATGACTATGAGACATTGAACTTTAGTTTCCCGTGACGAAGACTTGATGTGCATTACAACCGAAGAAGAGATTTCAGATGATAAGTCATGGAAACTCTACTTCGATGGAGCCTCCAACGCCCTCGGACATGGGATAGGGGCAGTGCTAATTCCACTTGAGGACGTCTATTATCCTTTCACCAGCAGATTGGAATTCTTCTGCACAAACAATATAGCTGAATACGAAGCTTGCATCATGGGACCGAACTCACCATCGAGAGAAAGGTTAAGGAACTTCGAGTGTTCGAGATTCGTCCTTAGTCATTTACCAATTGCGAGGGAATGGGAAACCAGAGACCCGGTTGGTCAAATATCACAAATTGACACAAGAGCTCACCAAAGAGTTCGAAAAGGTCAAACTTCAATTACCTGCCCCGAGAAGAAAATCGGATGGCGTATGCATTGGCAACCTTGGCATCCATGTTTAAAACAAACACCGGGCAAAAATGAAGCTCATTGAGATGCAGACGCGTTGAAAAGCCTGCTCATTGTTGTAATGTACAGAAGAGATTGACGAAAATCCATGGTACTATGATATCCTCGCAATATGTCAAGCTTCAAAGTATCCGAAGGGGCAAACGACAATGACAGAAAAACGCTCAGGAAAATGGCAACAAAATATGTCCTAGATGGGGAAATTCTATATAGGAGAAGTCATGATCAAACATTGTTGAGATGTGTGGATGCCCGGGAGGCGAAGGAAATCTTAGCCGAAGTACATGACGGGATCTGTGGAACGCACGCCAACGGGCTGTCTATAGCCCGGAAAATTATGAGATATGGTTATTTCTGGCTGACCATGGAGGGAGATTGCATCGATTACGCCAGAAAATGCCACAAATGCCAAATCTACGCCGACAAGATTCACGCACCCCCATCGCCTTTACACACCATGAATTCTCCGTGGCCTTTCGCAGCATGGGGCATGGATGTCATCGGGCAGATCCATCCGAAAGCTTCCAATGGACACCGTTTCATTTTGGTCGCCATAGACTACTTCACTAAATGGGTAGAGGCAGCGTCTTACGCCAATATCACCAAGACTACAGTTTGTAAGTTCTTAAAAAAGGAAATTATTTGTCGATACGGAGTGCCAAAAAGGATCATCACTGACAACGCCTAATCAATAACAAAATGATGATGACGGACGTGTGCATTCAATTCAAGATAACACACCATAATTCCACACCTATCGTCCTAAAATGAATGGAGCAAAGGGAAGCGGCAAACAAGAACATAAAAAAGATCATAGCGAAGACTACGGATACCTACAGGGATTGGCATGAGAAGTTGCCTTTTGCCCTTTTTGCCTACAGGACGTCCATTCGCACATCAACAGGGGCAACACCTTACTCCTTGGTGTATGGTACCGAAGCAGTACTCCCAATTGAGGTAGAGATCCCGTCTCTCCGGGTCTTAAACGAAGTAAAATTGGAAGAAGCTGAATGGGTGCAGGCCAGACTCGACCAGCTAAATCTCATTGACGAAAAAAGACTAAAGGCCATTTGTCATGGTCAGATGTACCAAAAGCGAATGGTGCAGGCATATAACAAAAAGGTGCGCCCAAGGGAATTCAAAGAGGGGGATCTGGTACTCAAGAAAATCCTCCCTATCCAGAAAGATTCTTGGGGAAAATGGATGCCCAACTGGGAAGGACCGTACGTCGTAAAAAATGCCTTCTCAGGAGGAGCCCTGATCTTAACAGAAATGGATGGGGACGAGCTGAAAAATCCCGTAAATTCTGATGCCGTCAAGAAATACTATCTCTAAAAAAAATTGGAGAGCTCAGGACGAAAACCCGAAACCGGGCGTCTTGAAGCGAAGGAAGGACTCGAGTTGAAAACCCGCAAAGGGCGGCTCGGGTAAATTGAGAAGTTGAAGAGACGGGTATCCACCTGAACATCATGAAGAGGAGGCTTTAGGCAAAAAAAGAATTCTCCACCGGCTGACAGGATCATGTATCATTCATATCGAAGATAATGAGGGATCTTGTATTTTCATACTTAATTCATGTGTGTCATACCTTTCTTCTTAAGATACCCCAAAGCCCTTAATCGTAATAAAACCGTGTTTTTGAGCATCCATTCCTGGCCTTATTGTCAATTTCAATCAAATAAGATAATATAGGCTTATAATGAAACAAGAGATTTCGGAGCATTACTATGATTTAACCTTGAAAATACAGGTGATCAAAGAAAACGATGTTAACTTCGTCCTCCAGTTCCCTACATAATGGCTAGGGAAGGTGAGAAGCTCTAAACAACCAGGTAGGATGACCAATGGCACATGTCCTATCTATTCAAGGAAGGCACACGAGATAACAAAAGAGATCTCTTGGGTGAAAACCAGAAGGGCACCAAAAAAAAACTCTCTCTAAAGTGAAAACCCGAAAGGGCACTTTAGAATTCCAAATCGTAATTGGAGAAAAAGAAAGGTTGAGATGGTTGAACCTGACAGTGAGGCGGAGTATTGATGCCTGTAAAAAAGGAGAAAGCGAACATCAAGATCAAATAAGGATCAAAACAAGCCCACCAAGATATTGACACTCATGCATCATGAATAGTCAGACATCACTAGGATTAGGAGCATGTCAATTCATTTGTCATAGCATCTTGTTTTCATCTCAGACAGGTATCTGCAGATTCAAACAGACATCGATGGCCATCGTGGTGTTAATCCCGAACGGGAAGATAATGTTTTTGCATACAAAAGGCACATGTTTTCAAGCTCCAGAGAGAGGTTCTATATAGGAAGAATCCTTCTCTCCGAGGTTTCAGAAGCTGAAAGTTCTATATAGGAAGGACTGACACTCGGTGAAGAAGACTCGCAGATTCTATATAGGAAGGACTCCCAGTCGAAGCAATTTACCCATGACACACAAGATTATATAGGAAATCCTGCTGTGTCGAAAGCGAAGAGTTCTATATAGGAAGGGCTCCGAGCTTTATTGTCTTAGAGTAAAAGGTTCTATATAGGAAGAACTCAGTAGCTCTGAGATTCCGGACGCCAAAAGTTCTATATAGGAAGGACTGATGGCTCCAAGGTGAAGACTCAGATTCTATATAGGAAGAACTCCCAAATCAAAGCAATTCACCTATGACACAGGGTTATATAGGAAACCTGTTGTGTCGAAAGCGAAGAGTCTTATATAGGAAAGGCTCCGAGCTTCCTTGTCTTAGAGTGAAAGGTTCTATATAGGAAGAACCTATAGCTCTAAGATTGAAGACTAGCAGTTTCTATAGGAGGAACTCCCGGTCGGAAGAATCCATCAGCGGCGCAAAAGGTTTTATATAGGAGAAACCAGCGTTGAAGGCGAAGAGTTCTATATAGGAAGGACTCCAAGCTTTACTGTCTCAAAGGAAGGACTCATAATTCGGGATTTCAGAGCGAAGTGTTCTATATAGGAAGAGCCTGTAGCTCCAAGATCGGAAGGTGACGAAGCTCTATATAGGAAGAACTTACGAGCCTGAAGATTCAGCCAAGGAAGAGCGGAGATGTCCAAAAGAATTCGTTTTTCCAAAGCTACAAACAAGGAAGTCTGATAAAAATGAGTGCTTATGAATCTTTGCTTTGTTTCCCATTCCATGAGAACAAGCAAAGAGGGGCAAATCAGAATCACTCATTTTCACTTGTAAATATATTAATATTGCATGTATATTTATTATATTATATGAATGTCACTAATATAAGGTGGTGTGTGCATGTATAAGCAATGTATACGTATTAGGGTGTATGTATGTCGTGTATGTATCTAGAGTATGAGCGTATTTGATTAATATATAGATGTTATGTTAATTATATGTATGATTATACGTACGTATGCTAGAATATTATATTAATTAATGATTGTATAATAAGTATACATTTTCGTATGTATATGTATTGTTTATTATAATTATATTATTATTATTATTATCAATGACAAAATGAAAAAATTAAATATATTAAACCCAAATAAAAATTACACCAAGTCCAAATACATTACAAGGCCCGGTTGGCCCAAATCTAAATCTTATCTAATTGCAATTATCAGTGTGTGGTGGTGGATCGTGGACCGTTGGATCAAGATCTGATCCAACGGCCACGATACAACCAAGAGGTCAAAAATATCGCCAGCGCGCGTGTTCCACACGTATGGACCGCTCGAGTGCCACGCGCGGTCGCGAACATCCCACGCGCGCGTAAGATCCACGCGTTCTCGACTCCTCGATCGCGGAGCTCCACGTGGCGAGATCCGCCGCCTCATCAAATCGAGGCTTCATCCAGCCGATCGTTCTTCAAGCCATCTCGACCGTTAGATCGATCCGATCTAACGGCCGAGAACGCTCCCTGTCACCGGGCGTAATGTCCATACCGCCACCGCGCGCCGATATTCATCCCGTGTTCGAGAATATGCCCAAGACAACAAGCAAAAATTGTCGATTCGATTCAGATCAAAAAAGCAAGATGCAACTTGCAACAAAACGAAGACAATAATATATTTGTAACGGGGAGATGTAAAAGAAAAACAAAAAAACAGGGAGAGTAGTAACAAAAAAAAAGAGAACGGAGATCTTGTAAAACCAAAAAGATTTGTAACCAGTCGAGATAATCAAAAGACAGTCCAGTGGTAAACACTTGTCTCTTTTTCTTACTTGTTTTCTTTACATGCATATACGAAAAAAAACAGAAACAAAAAAAGGGATAGTAGTCTTACTGGCGTCTTTTGTGGGTCTTCCCTTCATTAGTGATAAGCCTTTCGGCTTCTACAAGCCAGATAGGGTGAACTAAAGGGAGGGGAAGACCCCTTGTGGTTTCGTTTTGGTTTTAAAAAAAAATTTCGCTTCGTATTTTCTAGATCTAGGGCAAATGAGGGTGTATCCTCTGAATCCAACCACGGATTCATGTTGAGGACGAAGAGAGGGTTATTTTGGTGTGTTTTGGAAGCCTGCCGGCGCCAGTTAGCGGAGAGAAAAATGGAGAGAAAAATAAGAACATGGTTCTTACAAAATCAAAACAAAATGAGACGAATGACCAAAAATCTGATTTCGGCCTAAAAGGGGGGCTTTTATAGTTATTATTATTTTGCTAAATGGGTAAATTACGCACTTAACCATCCCGCGTTTTCAATATTTTCGTTTTTGTCTCGCCACATGGTATAATTACAATCCCAGTCCCCCTGATATTTCAAAAGTTTACAATCTAGTCCCTAAATTACACCGAATCGTTTTAATGGTAAAATTACGCCTTTAACCATCCCGCGTTTTGAATTTTTCATTTTGGGTCCGCCCTTGGTCTAATTACGCTTTTGGTCCTTTTAGGTTTTGTTTGTTTCGCAATTTAGTCCCTAAATTACATATTATTGTTATTTAATTTCGCCACTGACTTTTATTTTTCTTTCATTTCATCTGCTTTTCTTTATAAATATTCATGTTCGTATTATAATCGTATATGTTGATATTCTATTGTTTTATTTTATGTCACTCTTATATGCCTCATGTTTTATGTTCATATTTATATGTGTGTTAAGCTTATAATAGTCATGTATTTTTTATCCATTATTCGTATTAAAACATGTTATGTTCCATTTGACTCAAATAAACAAAGATGTTTTTGTATTTTTGTACATATTGTATGTTTCCTTGACTTTTAGGTTACGTATTAGTGTGTCTTCTTTTATGCATAATATATTGTTCCACATATGTTGAAATATGTTTTATTACTAGCATGTATGTCCTTTTGAAATATTTGTTTATTTATATACGTAATTTTTCCTTCATTTTTATTCTGACTTGTTAAAGTTGTTGTTATCTATTATTTAGAATAATATGTATATATGCATGTTTTAGTCTAGTATATCATTTATGTTAGATTAGTATTCTGTTATGTCAATATTTATTGCATTTAAATATTTTGCCATGTTTTATATTTTTGCCACTAAGATTGCATATGATATATAAATTTTAATGCGGTGTTCTTTTATCCGAGCGTAAACGGGGCCAGTATCAGACGGAGTGATAGTGGTTGGGCGTTTACTCTCGGATAACGGGACCCTTAAAATTAATTCGCAATTATGACCAAATTTTAAAATAATCGTCACTCTAATCCGGAAAATTTAATATTAATAAAGCGGTAATTATTAAAGTACCAATTTTTGGGCGGTGTGGGGGTGCTAATCCTTCCCCATCCGTAACCGACTCCCGAACCCAATCCTTTTGAATCTCTGGTTTTATGGTGTCCGGCCTACCTAAGTGGCCGGTGGTGACTCCATTTTTTTAAATGCGGTTTCTTTTAAAACCCCACAAAATAAATATTTTATATCCAAAAGAATCACAAACACCTTTCAAAAACACCTTCGAAAACTCATCGTTTTTTAGCGATAAAGAAAAGGACATCGCTACAAAGGTGCCATATGAAGATAACGTGAAAGAGTCTCGTGTCAAATTGAGTTGGTTGGAAAGTGAATTTGGAATCAATTAGTATAGTACAGTTGATAAGATTTATAAGGTCAGTCGAGCATATATTCTGCAAATAATATGAGGGATACTAATGCCGGATAAATCTAGCAATCTGGTCAATGTACGGTATCTACATATTTTGGATACTCCTTGGGAAGCTGGTTGCTAATATAGTTAGGGATCAACCATATTAGGGTGCTTGCATCATGAGTTGTGCAAGGGCACTATAATAGAAAAGGGTAAGAAGGTAAGCGGTATTGGTGGATGTCTGTTGTTATTGCAAGCATGGGCTTGGCAACGACTTCTGTTTTTTACACCGATTACTTGAACACATATATAGTTTCCTCTTGTTGCAAGGTAAATATCCTGATTTTGAGTTGAATGTTTAAAAATTAAATTTACTTATTTTTAAAATATTATTGTGATTTGTATGTAGATGGTGCGAGGAAAAGTATGAGACGGGATTGGCGCACAACAACGTCAAAGTATATAGATATTATATTGATTTGTATTGTCAAGAGCATGTATCTGAATGGAAAGTTTATTTGGTTAAATGTATTATTTACGTTTAGTTAGATGTATTATTATAAATAATCAGTTTTTGCAGTTTATTTGGATGGCGTACAACGATGACCACATATATTTACCAGAATATTTGCTAAAGGGTTTAGTTTTATGGTGTAATGTTATACCGTTGGTCCACTTTCATACTACTGAGTCCCACTTTGGAGATAGAGTGCTGAGGCAATTTAGCTTCTACCAGCCCATTTCGCGTATTCTACGTGATCATTACTTTCTTCACGCTTTTGATGGATGCGGCAGGCTAGATACGAATTAGGAAGTTGTTCATGCCGATTACATTGCTTTATGGAATAACAAAACTCCATCGTTGTCGTATCACAGTCCAATACAGGTTGATGATTTTGATTTCAAAAGTTCAAAGTACATGATCTACTATTGTAGTCATGGAAAGCCGTACTTAACTATTCTCGAAGGATGGGAAGAATGCAAGGAAAAATATGGTGGCAAAGGTAAATCGTAGAAGACTGCAACGGGCATATATGAGAGTAGAAACTTTGAAGGTAGGCCAACCACATGTGAGCCAGATATGAGCACAGTAACACCGATAACTATATGGGAAAATGAATCGGCTCTTATATGTGTACAATCAGAAGTGGGCCCGAGCTTCTTAGATAATCTAGGGTTTGATGATGCTGGTTTATACAAACTCGAGTTTTATTAGCCTCCAACATGTTTACAACCATAAGTGGGTCCGAGCTCCTTAGATAATCTAGGGTTTGATGATGCTGATTTATACAAACCCGAGTTTATTCTGCCACACTCACCCATTTACTCAAACTTTGACAAGAACATAAATTTTTAAGAAATGTAAAATTTCCTAAATTCACCAGAGATTATGGGATGGCAGTGCGGTTACATGGATTTGTTCACAACACCGCCTCTTATACCCTCGGTGATTGAAGAGGTTAGTTACACTGAAGAGGATCCTGAGGCACCACAAAGGCCACAACATGCTTGACGACCGTCGTAGAGTTATCTTTCGACCACACCCCATCATATATTCTGTCTCGAAGTTAATTGGGGTATATTCAAGAATTGAGGGATGCCGATAATTCACCATGCTGACTCGAAGTTAATTGGGATATATTCGAGAATTGAGGCGCCCTCATCGCATTGAAATCTACTAAGATCATGTGAGTAGGAGGTTTATTGTATGTAATGTCGTCCCCGGTCGGTACGAATTCTCCAACACTGAAATTTGGGGATTACCAATGTCATTAGGGAACAAATTGAGATCCCTAATATCTTCATCTTCCCTGAAATCTTCAAGTCTTTCTCCCATTGACCTCATAGATTTTCCACATCAACATCAACAGTAGGTCTGTATGATGAAACATATGTCGAAGGCCCAATTGGATGAAATGCACTCGATGTCCCACTTGCCAACATTGCGACAAAACTACCTATGGGCATATCAATCTCATTATCGAAACCCATTTGAGCAGATTCTCCAACTACGTTTTTGGATGGGTCGGGAACATCACGCACCTCATAAAACAACTTGATATTTTGAATCTCCATATGGAGATTGCTCTCAATCATCATTCTAGCATCATCATCACCTTGGAGAGTGATTGTACAGTATCTGACTGGATTGTCACATGTTAGCCACCAGTACCCAAACCATGAATCTCAGCTCCAATTTTCTAGGATATCTTCTCATTTATTTCTCAAAATGTGATTTCCTTTTCAAATCTTATCTTTGTAGTGCTTTCAGATAAAAATACAATCCTGTCATCGGTTTTCACCATTTGTCCATTGTAATGGACAATCGTCATAAATCTATTGCTGCTCATTTTCTCTGCATGTTCAAAACACATAAATAGATTTTCAATCAGAATACACAAGTCAAGAACATACAAAATAAAACTTAAAAACAAAACTTTTAAACATTTTTAATATATTTGGAATATACTAAATTATTTTTGCCTTCATTTAAATATATTTCAAATATATTATTTAATATACTAAATTGTTTTTTTCCTTCATTTTAATCATATTTTGAATATATTTTTTCAATTCTAATTTCCAAAAATATACTAATTGGTAAAAATCACTAAAATCTAAACATCTTAAAATGAGGGATGAATAGATAATTTAAAGTTTTAAAACTAAATGCATCAAATTTAACTTATATCAAACATACAAAATAAAACTTAAAAACAAAACTTTTAAACAAATCGAATATACTTACAATATTTTCAATAACTTCTTCTTCTTCACTCAAAATTTTCCTTTTAAACTTACCTATTTAACACAAAAAAGTATAATTTCTTCCCTTAACTACCCATACCCTCATTTAATAATACTAACAAAATTTTAACTTCTAATCTTATACATTTTTTAACGTACTAAACACCCCAATCCATCCATCCTCTTTCAAAAAAAAATAATTCTCGGTGCCCATTACACTGCCACCCTACACACTGTCACCCTAATCAGCCAAAGCAATGCATGCACGCCACGCTACCAAGTCTGTCATGTAGACCGGTCAAAGGTGCCAGTACTGCTCATAGACGGAGCTAGTTGAGCTCATATTTGAACAGTGTCACGGACACTGCTGGCTCACCACGTTGCAGTACAATCACTGTTCACAAATGGATTTAGCTAAATCCATCTTTAAATTATTGTAGAAACTGTTGGAGTATGCCCAAAGACCAATTATGATATAGTTGTAAAAGACATACTTATTTTATCTTGTTTATCAATAAGAAGTCATTATTATTATTTCAGTCTTATTTTGTGTATCTATAAATAAACTGAATTATAATAAAGTCCTTAGAATAATATAGTTATTCTTGAATGTCCTTAGTCTAGAATTATTGTGGGCTTGGACAACAATAATGTATTAAGACAAATATGTAGTTGATTGATGACAAAGTGTTGTCATTGACATGGAGATGTCAAAATCAATACATAAGTATGTGTTAGGGAACGACATACTGGACTGACCCGCTATGAGCATGTTTCTTGGATTATTATGTTGACAGTCACAATATTGCTCATGGTGATAACTACATGTATGATCCTCAGACTTGAGATTATCATTATTTCAACATCGTGAGTAACATATTTTGATACGGCCAAATGTGTGTCATAATTGACTACACTATAATTATAAAGACTGATATTGGATATGTCACAATCCATGTAACAAAATATGGTTGATCAATATAGGATTTGTCCCTCCTACATAATATGAGTAATATCATAGGCCACTTGATTGAGTGAGACTAGAAAATGCATGGCCATGCTCGAATAAATTGATATGGGATATCATAGTTATTCGTTTATAATAGTCTACTCAAGATATCAAGAAACATTAAATGGACTATACAAGTGTGACTAATCCATGACTTGTGTCCGATCTAGATGTGAGGACAAAATGATGAAATACTAAGTTAAGCACGAAAAAATGTTAAATCAAACCACAATTTCATGCAACTTAGGTAGCAATAATGTATTGCTAGATGCCACTCATTGCTTGTAATATTAGAATTGTTCTAGATATTACTGCTACATGAACCTACAAGGGTCACACTCTATGATTGAAACGAACAAGTATCGACTAGATAGCATGTGTACAAACTTGTTGTAAACGTAACTAGTGAGAAACCGAAATTATTATAATTATTGTAATTATGGATAATTTCATTTTTATATATATGTTAATATTTGATAAGTTATTGTAATTATCAAATACTATTAAATATCTCTCTCTCTAAAAGAAACCTAAATAAAGTAGAATTAGATTCTACATATTTAATTATGTTCGATTAAATATATTGTATATTTAAAGAATCCAAAATTAATTAGAATTAGGTTTTTAAATAACATATAAAGGCATAAGGTCTAGCAGCTAACATGTATTTTTCAAAAATCCTATCTAACAATTAGAGAAGAGAAAAATTGTTCGTTTTATTCGGGTGGACTGCGTAGAGGTTGAAACGCTGTTGTGACGATTCGAATTTGATTTGGATTCTCCTATACTCGTTGCGGAATTCAAGATTACTTGAGATAATGTTTTCATCCTTTATCACCCCGAATTCATCCCTTGTACATGGATCACTGGTGGATTACGCCGAATAATTTTTTCGCTACGCCATGGGGTGTACCGACGCTACCCAACATAAATAATAATATTTCTGAAATTAATTTAGTTTGTGCCATAATTTTGGGAAAAGAAAACCGAAAACAATATTAACGTAAATTCTCCGTAAAAATTCTGTTTTTGGGATATTAGAATTTAAGAATTTTCAACAGTTATTTTTTTAATAATATATTGACTAAATTTATTAGAAAATAAAATAGATAAATATTTTAAATAAAATAAATGTAGTAGAAATAATAAAATAAAAGGAAATAAAAAACTAAAATGTATTGAAAAATAATAAAAATTATCAGATCAACAAAGCACGTTAAGTGAGCTGAATGATAAGGGTGAAATGAAACACCGAAAAAAAGAAGCAAGAAACAAAATTCATCGTCTTTGTCTACCCACACACTTAAGGATCAAAATATGAGTGATGAGCGAAATCAACAATCTTGCAGTCTACTTCGCAAAACATACATAACTACATCGGGAAATGAACCACAAAAGAGGATTAAATTATCGAAAAACCATCGATAACCACAAATCGTAGCCGAGCGTCGTGAGAAAACATTTCACGAACACAAATCTACCATAAAAGTAGATGAAAATGTGTCATAAGGAAGATGAAAAGCATGTTACAAGACAGATAAAAAGCGTACCACAAGACAAAAAAGTATCACAAAAATAGATAAAAATTAAAAGAAAATTAAAATATAAAAAAAGAACTAAATATAAAAAATTAAGAGAGAGGCATATCAACAGACTAACACAACTGACTAATCAATGGAAAAAAAGAGAGATAAAAGAGAAAAGAAAATAATTTTAAAAATAAAATTTATGAACAGTTAAAATTAAAGCTTCTTACTATTCAAAAGCTTATTTATTATTGGGTAAATTACATAAATAATCCTCCAATTATGCTTGAATTATTTTTACGTCCTTTAATTATTAGAAGTTACAAACTGGTCTCTCAACTTAAAAAAGTAATACATTAGTCCAACGTCGTTAAAAATTTAACGGCTGATGAGGTGATAGTTAATATAAATTGATATAATTATATAATTAGCCACACACTTAAGGATCAAAGTAAGAGTGATGAGCGTAACCAACAATCTTGCAGTATGCTTTACAAAACATACCTAACTAAATCGGGAAATGAACCACAAAAGAGGATTAAATTACTGAAAAACCATCGATAACCACAAATCGTAACCGAGCTCGTGAGAAAACAATCCACAAACGCAAATCTACTATAAAGGTAAATGAAAATGTGTCATAAGGCAGATGAAAAGCATGTTACAAGACAGATAAAAGCATACCACAGGACAAAAAAATATCACAAAAATAGATAAAAAATGAAAGAAAATTAAAATATATAAAAAAAGAAGAACTAAATATAAAAAATTAAGAGAAAGGCATATCGACTGACTAACACAATTGATTAATTAACGGAAAAAAAAGATAAAAGAGAAAAGAAAATAATTTTAAAAATAAAATTTTTGTACAGTTAAAATTAAAGCTTCTTACTATTCAAAGCTTATTTATAATGTGTAAATTACATAAATAATCATCCGATTATGCTTGAATTACTTTTTACGTCCTTCAATTATTAGAAGTTACAAACTGATCTCTCAACTTAAAAAAACAATAAATTAGTCCAACGTTAAAAATTTAACGCTGATGAGGTGATAGTTAATATAAATTGATATAATTACATAATTAACCCTCAAGTTCTACACTTATTTTAATTTGATCCTAATTCTAAAAAAATAAATCCACATAATTTTAATAATCTATCAATTTATTCTATCTTCTTTTCTATTCTTCCTCCCCTCTAATTCTTCAATCTATTTTCACCCAAAATATATACATATGTATACTTCCTCATAGTACTAGCATTGAACTTCATTGAAAAAAAATCATAAAAAATGGCTACTTTCTTCTGCACTTCACGCTCTTCTCTATCTTCATGTAATCTCCGTACCCGGCAAAACAACAAGAAACATGGGTTTAAAAATGTTGGGTCGAGTTTATCTACGATTGTAAAGAAGACCCAGAGTTTTAATCGTGGAAATTCCCTTGATTTCTCCTTTAATCGCCGTTGTCTTCCATTAAAACCTCTGCGATCCTCTGTTAAAGACGAGCAAGAAATCGAGCTCACCACTTCTTCAGGCTCCATCGCGGTGGCATCCGAGCGATGAAAAACACAGTGCGAAGAGTGTTCGACATGCTGAATCGAGTGCAGAAAACGGAGGAACGGAGGGGAAAGAAGATCAGCAAGAGATGGACTGGAAGACCGATGAGGAGTTCAAGAAATTCATGGGCAACCCTTCAATTGAGGCTGCGATAAAGCTGGAGAAGAAAAGGGCCGATAGGAAGCTCAAGGAACTTGAATGGAGAGCAGTGGTAACCCAATCGTGGGAATTTTCAACAAGTTAGTACGTGATAATTTGATCAGAGAAAAGGAAAGGTTGGAGCTAGCTGAAGAGACTTTCAAGGCTCTTAAATGGATTTTTGAGTGAAAATGAATCGAAGAATTAAAGGAAAAATAGAAGAAAAAAAAACTAAATTGATATACTATTAAAATTATATGGGTTAATTTTTTAAAATCAGGGTTAAATTAAAATAAGTATAGAATTTGATGGTTAATTATGTAATTATATCAATTTATATTAGCTGTCACATCATTAGCCGTTAGATTTTTAACGGCGTTAGGCTAATATGTTATTTCTTTTTAAGTCGTGGACCAGTTTGTAACTTCTGATAGTCGAATAACGCAAAAGATAATTGGAGCATAATATTTTTAATTTAAAATTTTAATTTATGTAGTTTACCCTTTATTAAGTTTTTATAGTATTTTTAATTTAAAAATATTGGTCCTTATATTTTTTTTATTTGAGTTTTACCATTAGCGATTAATATGACTATCATAAAAAGATAAAATATTTTTTTAGTCTCATGTGTTTATAATATTTTTTTTATCAATTTGACTCTTAATATTTAAATCTAAATTAAAACTATCATTGATTGAAAATATAATTTTTCAACAAACTACATTTACCGTTTTTAAGGGTAGAATTAATTAAAAAATAGAATAAAGTTCACAAATAGTAACTAAACTTTATTAAAAAAAATAAAAAAATAACCAAACTTTTAAATGTTACAAAATAACAATTAAACTTTGTAATAAAATGGTAACTCGACTGTTAAATACCTAACGAGACTGTTATGAAACTTTGTGTAATAACACATTTAGTCATCCATATTTACTCATTCAATCAATTTAGTGCTAATTCGAAAAAAATTCAATACATTTGTCCCTCATTATTTATACATTCTTTCAATTTGGTCCTATTTATATTTGGAAATAATATTAAATATTTAAATTTGGTCCCGGGGAAAATTCACCGAGTAAGTTGTTACCATTTATGCTAGATGGGCAGTCTCTTAAAAGCCTTGAGAATGTAGATTCTTCAAAATTTCTGGACGTGCATGGTAGTGACAAGTTGAGTGATTCTCACACGACACTGCCTGATGCTCAAGACTATGTCTCACAACCGTGATAAAGCTAAAGGAAATAGCTCAACAATTGTTGGTTGCTCTCTCTGACAAGTCAGTTACTGCAGTGAGTGGTGTAGATACTAGCAGTTTAATGAAGGATAACAATGAGCCTAATGTTAAAGCTGCTGATTCCACTATGATCAAGTCTGCCATACATCTATCTCAGCAAAAGCAATGCGAGTCGACATCTAATGCAATGCCTACTACACTACAATACAACGACTAAGTCCTAGAATTTAAGGTTGTTTCCGTTTTGGCTTAATCCGCACAAACAAAACCAGAGCTCCAAATGATCAATCTTTACATCATTAGTAATTTAGAGAAAATTTGTTCAGCCATGTAGAAAATATAGCATGAATGAAGAGGAAAAACAGTTACCATCACAAACTCGACAAAAACAATGCGAGTCGAATGCTGATAGTCCCCCAGCAACCTCAGGCGATAAACCTACATCAGTCAAGATGTCCCTTTAAATGCATCCCTACAATAAATGGAAGAAACAGAACTCGAGAGTCAATAGAATAACAAACCTCCCCACAAACTGTTTCGAAGAAGAGTTTAACATTAGCTTGAGTAACCTACATCGTGTAAAATCATTAATACATGTAAAGGTTATCTGCAATCGGAAAAATTGAATTGATTTTTATAACAATGAGTGCAACTGAGGTATGCATTAGTGGGTAAACAGATATAATTGATGTCCTATCTCCTTTGTGGTTATAACATTTAGGTGATACAGAGCAGTATATTAATGATCAAATTTCCTTATGTTACTTTTGCCTATGAAGTGCTATTGTTAAAGGCTTTTAAGAATCTATATTCTACATTTAAAAACAGGACCAAATTTAAATATTTTATATTATTTCCAATTATAAATAGGACCAAATTGAAAGAATGTATAAATAATGACGGCCAAATGTATTGAATTTTTTTCGAATTAGAACTAAATTGATTGAATGTGTAAATATGGGAATGTGTTATTACATAAAGTTTCATAACAGTCCCGTTAAATACTTAACGGCCTAGTTACTATTTTGTTTCAAAAACACTAATTTGTAACATTTGAAAGTTTGGTTACCGTTTTTATTTTTTTCAACAAAGTTCGATTATCATTTACGAACTTTACCCTAAAAATATAAAGCATAGACAAAAAGGTTACCTGGCCCTTTTTACGGTAATCTGATCTGCAAAATCAAAGAAGCTAGGGTAAAGTACACAAATGGTCATTAAACTATCTCAAAAAATATATAATGATCACTAAACTTTTAAAAGTTACATAATAAGTTTTAAACTTTAGTTTTTGTTACAAAGTGGTCACTGAGCCGTTAACTGTCGTTAAGTGAATGACGTGACAGTTACGAAAATTTATATAATAACATATTTATTCTTCCATATTTACACATTCAATCAATTTAGTCCTAATTTAACTCTCATTATTGATGTCTAAATATTGAGGATTAAATGTGTTTTTATACAAAAAATCATAACTGCCAGGTCACCCAGTTTACAACAGTTAATGGTTTAGTGACTATTTTGTAGCAAAAACTAAAGTTTAATGTTCATTATATAACTTTTGAAAGTTTGGTGACCATTTTGTATTTTATGAGATAGTTTAGTGACTATTTATGTACTTTACCCTAGAAGTTAACAGGTGAGCTAACATTTTCAAATAAAACAATACAGAAACTCAATGTTGTAAAGTTAAAATATGTGATCAAATTTTAAATTTTAAACAATACAAACACCTTTAGCATATTTAAATCAAAGTCATTGCTTAGTTAAACAATTATATAACTAAAAAAACTACAGAGAAGTTTGTTAAATTTCTTTCTTAATGTCTCATTATAAAATAAAAATGTCTGAAGTTCAAAATATTATTTTTATTTAATTCTAATAAGTATGTTTATACTATTAAAATTATTTATATATTATAATTTTACTTTCACGTTGCCCTATTATAAAATAAATTTTTTTTATCGGCAATAAAATTAAAAACTTTAACTTTAAAACATCAATTTTATTATTATTTTAAATAGTCTAAAAATGATTAAATAAAATAAATCCATTAATTTTTAGGGTTTGGAGGATTTTTCAGACTTGAGAAGTTTGAGGTGTTAGTTCGAAAATTCGATAATAAGAGGCAATTTTTTTTTGAAAACACGAGAACTAGTGTTAAAAACTTGAGGGATTTCTTAAACATTTTGTGAAGTCATTTTGCGAGTTTAGGAACTTCTTATATCATACTCAATATCTTTTTACGGGCTTATAGAAATTGATATCATTTTACGATATATTCAATTAAGTGTTGATATTGAATTTAGTGTGATAAATAATAAATTAGACGAATAGTTCAATCATTAAATGGATATATAAATGGAGGTTAATTTGTATTGTTTTCGAACGTAATGCACCTTTCAAATTAAGAGTAAATTATATCGGATACCACTAGATTTTAGGTATTGTATTATTTATACCATTTGAATTTTCAATTATTTAAATTATAGCACTAAACTTTCATTTTGCTTCAATTATGTCATTAAACTGTTAAAATTCAAACGATGTGTGATGTGAATAAAACGATGTTGTTTTGGTGTGACTATTGATGCAATAATGACATTGTTTTAGGCAATAAACTTTGGGTAAATTTTAATACACAGGCTGTGTAAAATTAATTTTACACAAGCCTGTGTATTTATACTATAAAAACCCAAATCTTAAATTCCTAACCCTAACCCTAAAAAACTAAATCCTAAACCTTAAACCCATACACTAAATTCTAAACACTAACCTTGAGTTCTAAACCCTACAACCTAAACCCCTAAACCTTAAACCCTAAACTAAAACCCTAACCCCTAAAACTAAAAGGCACGTGTAAACTAAAGTTTACACGGCCTATGTATCAAAGTTTTTTTCCATAAACTTTAGGGGTGTATTGATTTTGTAATAAAATTTTAAACGATTATATTTAAGTCACTAAACGTTTCAGCGTGTTGTTTTCGGTCAATTATCGCCCAACACTGATTTTCATTCACGCTCAGATTCATTTTCCACAAACACACTCAAAACCAATGCAATTAAACAAAACAAATCCATCATTTTATAAGGTTTGGAGGCTTTTTTCGAACTTGAGGAGTTTGAAGTGTTTGTTCGAAAAATTGACAGTGAGAAGCATTCTTTTAAAAATACAAGAACTAGTGTTAGAAACTTGAGGAATTTCTTAAACATTTTATGAAGTCATTGCGGGTTTTAGGAACTTCTTATATCACACTCAATATTTTTTATGGGCTTATTGAAATTGATGTCATTTTATGAGATGTTCAATTAAGTGTTGATATTGAATTTAGTGTGATAAATATAAAAGATATCAAAGTGAGATTGATTGTTAGCAATGATGGTGGAGAAAATTCAGAAGATTTCTCACTCATTTACTACAGATTTAAGAATGACAATTACATGATTTAAATCACTCAATAACTGCATATTTAATACAATAATTACATGGTTTAATCACCTATGTAGTGCATAATTAAGAAGACAATTACAAAATTTAAATAGGATTTAATATGATAGTTAAAAACAAATTAATCACTGTCATTATTGTTGTGAGTGATTTGTCAATTTTACTCACATCTTTCAGCCTATAAGTAAAAGTCTTGTGATTCACTTTTAGAATATCTCTCAAACACTCTCATGTGTTCCATGCTTACGAGAAGAGAGAGACAATACCACTTTGTCCAACTTTAAAATTTGGGTGTACGAATTTTGAGGGCACTGTGTTAACCTTGGGAGGCATCGTCTAGTGCATCGATTACACCAATTGGAACGAATTTGCTTCTAAGGCAGTGGTCATACCATGACACAACAAATGGTTTGATCTCTTTTAATTTGCTTTATTACATCCAGATGATGCTAACTATTTCATTTCGCAATTATTTTTCCAACAATTTAGAAGCAAGATCTACTGCTATTGAAACATGGTTGAAATTTAAAGCAAATTCAGCTTTTGAGAAATATATTCTCAATGATATGCATGCCATAAATTGTCAGTGTCTATATGACGTGGTTGCATGAATTGTGTTTCATGGCCTTGAAAATCCATGATGAATTTCTTTTATGGTGTTTTTTCAATCTTGATGTTGTGAATGAAAAAAAATGGATTGAGAGGGTTGTCCTCATATTGAGCCTTTGATTTACCCTATCTAGATTAGTCAAAAAAATATGAATAAAGTGAGATGCTAAGAAGCTGATTGGCTTAGGAATTTGTTGGCATAAATTCTATTATGGAAACTAAATTCATTGGTTATCCTACAATCCTAGAGGGATGCTATGATGCCAAATGGGTAACCAACAATGATAATGTAAAGCTCTATGAGTGAGTATGAGCAAATACAATTGGATTACAATTCCTCTAATTAAATATCCTTATCAAGGAGTTGACTTCAATTCCCATGATTTACAAAAAATTCCTAAATGGCTTATTGGAAAGTATTGTGATAGTACGAAAAGTGTATGTCTATGATTTGTTTTATGAGATACTTGGTATTTAAGTGTGCCTAGTTCACCATCTCTCTTTCTTAAATACATACTTGGTGCATTATTCATTACTATGCTCACTATTCCAATTTATAAAATATTGTGACTAAATGATACTCTTTAACTTAATGCAGAAGTTAAGAGTAATATTTGATAAATCTTATTAAGATAAATTCATTTGGTTATAGTAGATGAAAATCTTTTGTGGCCTCTTTAAGTCAAAAACTTTGACTAAGACACTTTAAAAATGTTGGGTGTCTTAAAACGAAGTATCATAAGAATATATGAATTTATAAAGATGGATCACTCATTTTAGAGTTGGAGATGACTTATGAGAACCTAACTAATCCACTGACCAAAAGGTTAAGTAAGATATTGGTTCCGGACTCGTCGAGGGGATGAATCTCAAGCTCATTGATTGAGGAATCACAGTGGATGCCCAATTTAGTATTCTAAGTTCAATGTGGTCACAACGAAACCGTGAAAACATGGTGGATACCTAACTTAGCATTCAAAGTTCAATGTGGACTAAACCTTGAAGAGACTCATAGTGTAAACACTAATATATTCTTGTAGCGAACATTGTACACATAAAGGTTTAGCTTTTGCTCTTAATAAATTCACAGTCCCTTTGGTGGTCTTAGTGAGAAAAACTTGACGAATTTATCCATATTAATGAATAACTACTCTTAATAAGTTCATAACCTAGTGTTTGAGCAATCCTATTGAGAAAAACTAGATGAACTCACCGCTATGAATGATGAGTTTTATATTGTAACGACCCAAGTTTCGTTAGTAATTCAAATCTTGGATCTAGGCTTGAGTATTTTAATATTAAGGAATTATTTGGAAAATTGAGAACTTGGAAGATTGGTTTTAAAGAAACTAATGACCATTTTGTATACATATTGAAGGTTGAGGGCCTTGGGTGTAATTTTTCCAATTTTATTTTGAAGGCAATATTTTGAAATAAAGATGGCCGAAAGGAGGAAGAAAAATCATTTTTTATTTCTCTTCACCTCTCTTCATTTTCTCTCTCTTTTCTCATTTTCTTTCCTAAACTTCCAACTCTGATCTATCAGAATTCGACTATCTATTTTCGACACCTCCAACACCATCGTGTTTCTCTCGCCAAGACGATCGACTGATGGTATCGAAATTGTCGTCAAAGTTGTCGTTAGAGGGGGCAAAGAAAAAAGTTCAGGCTTTGCAAGTTCCAGTGTAAAAAAACGAATGCCACCATCAGATTCCAACTTGAAAATATGTCAAAATGGAGCTCACCGCCATCGTTTGACCACCAAAATCCGTCGCACACGCCCCACTCTCTAACAATTTCAAGTGGGTGTTGCCTAGGCGGGTGCACCATGCTACCCTACACTTGCGCCACACTAGATCGCGCCCTATGGGTACACTATAGTTATCCTGTACCGCGCTGCACCAAGTCGCCCATTACCCTTCATCGACCATTGACTTTTTTTGGGGATCCTACCCAAGGGTTTTTTGATGTTTTGAGTCCGTTTCTGTAGCCCGTTTGACCAAATTCGAACCTAAATTAATCAGGCTCGAATATCGGATCAAGTAGAGTGATTAGGAAGCTTGAATGATGATTTATCTCTAGTGCTCGAGGTTAGTATACTTCGAACTCTGAATGCTTAATGAGTATCATAAGTATGAATGACTTGCTTATTAGTGGTTGCAAATTAGGTATTGAGATAATGAGCATGATTAGAGGATGAATTATGGGAATTGGTAGCCGTAAGGTGCATGATGATGTTTATAAAAATATAAAATGGTTCATATAAGCTTTAGGGACTTTGTAGGGTCAGTCGACTTGTATGTAAATACCAATGATTGTTTGATTCATGGATTTTGATGATATGATGCGTAGTGTGCTAGTTTGATTTGATGTTTTTGATTACAACCATGTTAAAGGAAATAAATACCGATAAATAGATTAAATAAATAAATGCATTAGTAAACAAATCATAACTCCATAAGCTTTAAGGAACAAATAAAGCCTTGTAAGCTCGTATTTTGCTGAGACAATTTAAGCTTGTAGATAGGGTACTAGTATCGACTTTGAGGAATATCGGTACAAGCCATCCTGTACCGGTGCTTGAAGATCCTTAGAATTTCCCATAAGCAATTTTCATATCGGTACGCGTGAGAGTACGAGTACCAGGGGTATTATATCGATACTCGTGGTCAGGTATCGATACCCACTAGTAGGGTTGTTCATTTTCAAGTATCAAATCGAATATTAAAAAATTAGATATCTAAAATTTTAGATCGATAAAATAGTGATCCGTATCCGATTAAAAAAATCAGATATCCAGATATTTAGATATTGAATATTTGGATCGAATATTCAGTTATCTGAATATATAATTTGATTTAACTATTTTTCGATTTGAAGGTCGTATTTATAAAACTTTCAGAATTTCGAATATAACAAAGAACAAATTGCTAAATATAACAAGATTCACATATATGAAATTTTCAATTTTTTTAATTTTTAGATATAACGAGCATCAAATTGTTAAGGCATAAAGTCAAAAAATACCCCCAACATTTGAATGAATAGTCACTTTGGCCCTTATTCTTTTTTTTGGAGCAATTCAATCTTCAACTATTCATTTTGGGTCAAAATAGCCCCTCCGCAAATAAAAATTATTAGAAAATTGACGGTAAACAATTTCATATGACTTAACGGAATGATAAGTCAGCAGAGAAAATTATTTTATATAATTTTATAAAAAAAATTGACTGATGTAACGTTTTTTTCAAGTTAAGACATGTCTATATGATACTGCCATGTTAGCGTGCACTGCCATATAGGTTTGTCACGTCATTTCAAGTTATTTACCGTCATTTGACTTACAGTTTTCATCCACAGAGAGGCCATTTTGACTCAAAAAGAAATGTTAAAGGTTGAATAGGCCAAAGTGACTATTCAATCAAACGTTGGGGGGCATTTTTTGGCTTTATGACAATTGTTAAATATCACAAGATTAATATTCATGAAATTTTCCATTTTCGGATAATTTGAAACTTGAAATATTGCGATCTGTATCCGATTTGAAAAATTAAAAATCGGATCAGATATCCGATCTAAAAATAAAAATAGGATATAATATTCAATGTTTTGGATTAGATTAACGGATAATCAAATCGGATCGATTGAATCAAATATTTTTGAACACCCCTACCCACTAGGCGAATGACTTATAATGCTAGCTAAGGATTTAAGAAAATACATGTATGATTAATAACTTGATTAATGCTTAAATTAATGAGGTAATGTGGATTGAAGGGAAAAATTAATGAGAATGAACAAGTACTCCTCCATAATGTATTAACTACTCGATAATGTAAAAATTGATGATGTGTTGATGATTAGAAGCCATAAGGTGATCCTTGGGATCATGTTGGTTGTGTGCCGGATTAGGCACTTACTTGGTAGAGCCGTTAATTGATGGGATTCGAATATCAGAGAGTGTGTTGCAACACCATGGTAAGAGACACTGAATTTACGTTCATGATGTTGTGTGACCCTAGGCCTCATTCAAAGATAATCGATGGGGGATTCCGAGTATGGACACATGTTCCTAAGGCCGTGTGACACCGAGCCTCACCCAGAGTGTGTGTTCCCAATGTTGTATGACACGAGCCTTACTCAGAGCTTATGTTCCCAGTGCTCTTTGACCCGAGCCTTACTCCAGGTTTGTAGTTTTGCCTTGTATGTTTTTGCCCTAATGATCTGATGAGATCACAAGTATGGTTGAGCCTTGTATGCCATGATTGATGACTTCTATGATGTTAGCATGTTTTTAGGCGACTAGCGGCAACAACACATGATTATTATTCTTGCCTCATTGCTCGTATTAACTTGCATGCTTGTATTTATGATTAGCATGAAGTATAGTAGAGTAGATTTGTACTATTGGGATTTGTAAGCTCAAAGTTCAGAATCATTGTTTCCGTGCGTAGGTTGGTAGATCGATCATGGGCTCGAGGAGCACTGTCAGTACGAAATTCCAGCAAGCTGTAATTACCAGAGTATATTACTTGTATTTAGTGGGATGTGTATTCATATGACCTTACTAGGTGACGTTGTAATTATTTTAGATGTTCGAACCCCTTTATTTATAAGTTGCTTGAATCGAAGGCTCACGTTTTGTAAATAAATGTTAATTATTTTTAATAGGAACCTTTTACAATGATAACGACTTTTAATTATGGCACAATTTATGGGTTGAAATTTTGGCGAGTCGGGTTGACGACCCAATGTGACGCTTTAGATATTCGGGTCAAATTAGAGTGTTGTAGCGACCTTTATTCTTCCCTTTTTGAAAAATGAGAAATTTTGCCTCGTTAAGGGCGTTTGTTTAGGAAAGAAGTCGGTTACTAATTATCCCCCTGAATTATTAATGAAAATCCTTTGGAAGATGGGGGATTTTTTTTGAAAACTTTAAATTTTCTAAGACGATGAAAACTTAGAGTCGCCACCGGCTACTTGGGTAAGGTAGGCCAGACACTATAAAACCAGAGATTCGTTGCGAAGGGGTCCGAGAGTTGGCTACGTGTGGGGAAGGATTAGCACACCCATCACGTCCGGGGATCGGTACCAAAAAATTTGTTGCTCTTAAAAGAATGAAAGTTATTGAAATTTAAATTGAATTTAACTTGAAGTTCTTAGATGAAGATTAACCTTGATTGCATGGGCCTTATCGAATTGGTAGACTCAAATTAATTAAACATTTAATTAATAAGATTGACGATATGTCGGACCATAGATTAAACCGACATCGAATAAGCCCGACTGTCGTGTTAATTCATGGTTCGACTTCCGTACGTCACCTTTATGCATGATGCAAACACTTAAGTATGATGTGATGATCTTGTTAGCTTTTAATCCATTTACCTCGGGATGGTAAGAACTAATCTGAATATTTGGTCTACATCCTTTAAGCTCGGACTGTTGTGACACAAATATTAGAATTGATAAATACTTCCCTTTTTATGATTTAGATTGATTAGCGATGCAACTAAGATTAAGATTACATTAATGTCAATTAAGGTATGTCAGTCAAGGGCATAAATGTAAACACATAAAAAGGCCAATTTTGACATGTATATAGAAAATTATGTATTTAACCCCTAAAAGAATTAAGAAGCTCAATTTATGGAGGCTAAATTGCAATTTAATGCTAAGTTAGGCTTAAAATCGATTTTCCCCTAAAGTAATTAAGAAATGTTCAATTAATTTAATGAATTTAACATTTACCCCAATAAGTCAAGGATAAATTTAAATTCGTAAATTAATCCGAACACTAATCTAATTAAAGTCTTTAAAAAACTAAGACTAATTTAATTCTACGATCGAGCCCTTATAAGTCGGGCACACGATTTGCTCGAATTAATTTGACTATTCCTAATCTAAGCCTAAAAGGAACTAACTAAATCCTACAATCTAAGCCCAAAGCGTAAGGCCCGAACTATTAAAACTAAACTAAAAAATATAAGGCCCAAATTATTATTATGTAATGAAAGGCCAAAAGGTTTAAGATACATTATATTAAAATAATATAGTATAAAAAATATCATTTAAAAACATACATCGAAATAAATTATGAATTAAAGTTATGACATGTATATAGAAAAAACCTATTATTTAAAAGTATACATTAAAGTAAATTATGTGTTAAAGTTATATTATACATAAGAAAAACCTACTATTTAAAAATATACATTATTCATTTTACCAAAATTTTCTATATACTTTAAGCCATAAACTACATATATATATATTTCATTTTCACATAACATCATTATATGCTTCAATAACTATATATGTATTTTATGAACAAAGAATGTATACATTATATTCTTCAAAATTACACAACATACTTTAAAAACTGTACATTATTTCTAAAAACATGCATGTATTATTTTATAAGATTATATTATGTACTTTGAAAACTATGTGTTATAGGTTCTATATATATTATCTTTTACAAAATCCTATCTTATTCTTTAAAACTATTATATATTGAAAGCATTTATTATATATACATATATACATTTATACAAAAAAATTACCATATATTAAAAATATAATATTTATATCAAAACATTTATATTTTATATATTTTATTTTATTTTATTTTATTTACAAATTTCGATTTTTATTCTAAAACATGTTATAAGTTGAGAGCTATTCATAACATTTTACCAATTTTAATTTATCAACAAATGCATGTTAAACATAAGATTATACGTCACATCTCCGATTCATGCTAAATCTACGTACACATTAAATTCCTAAAATACATTATGTTCGAACTAATTTTATCTCTAAAATTACCACCACAACTTAGCAAAATAACATAAAAATTAAATCGCAAATATTAAACATAAATATGTAAAATTTAAACTAAAAAACATAAAAATAAGTGAGTAAAATAACATAATTTGAAACTGGAAAAAATACCTAACTGTGAGAAAATAAAATACCAAGGCAAAATTAAAAGAAATAACAGGGATGTAATTGAAAAATTTTAAAAACTACGAAGGACCCGAGGGGTAATTTAAAAAGGCAGAATGGCTCCCCATGGTAATTATTCCACACGGAGGGACTGATAGTGCAATTAGACCATGTGGAAGCCCTTCCGGCATAATTATGTTAGGGCGGAGGGACTAAAAGTGAGATTATATCATTTAAAAACTTATAACGTTATATATACTCCTATTTATCCGGATATTAGATTCTTTCGGTCATTTTTTTGTGTTATAACAAACCCCCCCAAAACGCTTTGAACATGTTCTTCATGTTCATCTGGGTTCATCATGAACCTAGATTTTGGCAGCTCTCTTCCGCCGTGTTTCCTAGAATCTGGCAACGGCAGCGGCCGGCGAACCTAAACCGACCTAAAAATTCCCTATTTTCAAACCGAACCTAAACCCTAACCTAGTTTTATCCAAACCTATCCCTTTCTCAGTGAAAACATAAAGACCGAATCAAAATAAAAGACATCAGCCGCCTACTTGTGCCATTTCACAGTACTCGGCCTTGAGGAAGCCACGGTTTGTCAACGGAGTAACGATGGTGGGAGGAAACAGGAGCGGCGCAAAAGGAAAGGGGATCTACGAGGGTAAATACTTAACTCTGTTTTCTTATTATAATTTTTTATACATGCATATATATGAACTGGAAAAAGAATGAGATATACCTTGAAAGGTTCTTTTTTTGCTCTGTTTATTGCTTTTGGATTTTTGTTCCAACTACCGATGTTACAAATGATGCATTACATGCTTATATCTTATTCAGATTGTTCATTGCCCTATTGCCTATGATTTACAAGTTTAAGCAAACTTTAAATGTTATTACTGTGGATGATGATGCTCTGACATGCCCCTCTGTTTTTTTTATGTTTTTCTCTGGCTCGGTGGTTGAGGGTCGGCATAATTCCAAGCGTCGATGGAGGCTGTCTAGGGCGTGGGTCACACTCAAGCGTGGAAGTTGGGGAGCCGGCGCGTGGGAGCCGAATAGTTGCGGATTTGAGGAGCACGTACGCCTGGGGATCCGAGCAGTCATCTCGGGCTTGATCTGGACCGTTGATCTGATCCAACGGGCAGATACTGGTGTCTACAAAATGGATAAGAAGGGATCAGATTATTGTTTGGTTTTTTGTATTGGGTTTGGGCCAAATAGGCATTTGTTATATTATTATATATATATTTTTGGGTTAAATATGTAATGGACCTGGACTTTTGTAAATATTTAGGCTTAGATTATATATTTAATCTGTTTACACATATATATACATTTATATTTATATATTTTATTATTATTATTATTATTAATTAATAAATAACCCACATTATAGTAATCCTAGTAATAATCTTTTATAACATATATACATTCAAACATTAATACATACGTACGTACATGCAATTATACATACAATATGCATTCATAGTTAAGTATTGATGACATTGGACTAACAAATACATGCATATGCACACTCACATTAAAACAATAGTAAACATATATAATATACTAATAACACATACAATAGTAAACACATATAATATACTAATAACACATACAATAGTAAACACATATAATATACTAATAACACATACATATATTACATGCAATTTGGACAAACAACACATATACGTTCATGCTTTAAATAGACACTCATAATAACCACACACTTATGATATACATTTTATATGTATACTAACACATATGAGCCCATTTTATAATCACCTAATAATAAGATAAACATATATAAGCTCATTATTGAAAAATATAAAAAGGTTAACCCCAGACAAAATTAGTGATTACATGTGTTACATATACTCTTAATGAATACAACCCCAAGAGTTTGGGTGATCCTATTTGAGTTTTTATTCTTAATGAATTCTTATGCTTGAGTTTGGGTGGCTTATTTTTAAATGAATTTGAAGAATTCACCTATTTTATTGTGAGGTCAAGCTTACAGAAAAGCTATTAATGATTTTATAGCCCTAATTCTGGCAGTTTATGTTAAGATATACCTTATGAAATTACCTACGTAAGTGAGAAGGATTTGTCACCTTCTATGAAAGGCGTTGGGCTATCTTTCTAGTACACTTACTAGAATCTTGATGTGTGGCTATATATACATATACATACACATACGCATGCGCGTGCACACACACACACACACACATATTTGTTGATTTATCGTGGACTTAGTGGATGAATAAGGTTAGTCATGTGTCATGAGTTTACCCCTACCTTTACAAGTTTAAGATTCGTTTCCTTGTCAAAGAGAAGGATCACTCATCATCGCTACGTATTAGTTCCAAATACGTTCACTAGTACTTAAGCAACTAATTTCGCTATTGCTCTTCTCATGGTCTTTCTCCTTAAAATTTTTTTGCACATTTGTGGGGAATATTAGAAATGTTGGTGAAAAAATTCGGAAGATTTTTCTCTCATTTACTATAGATTTAAGATGGCAGTTACATGATTTAAATCAGTCCTTAACTGCATATTTAATAAAGCAGTTACATGGTTTAATCACCTATTTAATGCATAATTAAGATGACAATTATGTGATTTAAATAAGATTTAATGTGACATTTAAAAACAAATTAATCTCCATCATAATTGTTGTGGGTGATTTATCGATTTTGCCCCCAGCTTTTAGCCTATAAATAGAAAGCTTATGATTCACTTTTAGAGTATCTCTCAAACACTCTTATATGTGTTTCATGATTATGAGCAGAGAGGGACAATACCACTTTGTCAAACTTCAAATTTTGGGTGTACGAATTTTGAAGGCGATGTGTTAACCTCGAGGAGGGGCCTTGTTTAGTGCAGTGATTACATTAATTGGGGTGAGTTGATTTCTAATGTAGTGGTCATACCACGACACATCGAATTGTTTAATCTCTTTCAATTTGCTTTATTTCATCCAGTCGGTGCTAATGATTTTATTTTGCAGTTTTTTTCCAACAATAAAATGCATTTATTTATATTTGTTGCTTGTGTTCTAGATCCTAGGCAAAAATTGAGTTATCTTGAATATGCACTTAGTGAAATGTATAATAGAGAAAAGTTCAGGAATGATGTAAAAGTTGAAAGGATATTTTGTTTCAATTATATGATAGGTACAAACCTTGATTTTTTTAGTGGTTCTGAATTTAGGGGTGTTCGCGGTTAACCAATATACTATAACGGTTAACTATAAGTTATGTTCTTAGTGCAAAAGTTATATGTTCTTAGTGCAATTAAAGGGAAATGCATAGAGAATGTACATAAGAATACATAGAAAATTAAGGACTTTTTCTTAACGGTTAACCATGAACACCCCTAGTTGTGATCGATCAAGTGTGAAAAAACATGCTTCTTTAAGCGAGCCATAACAAAAGGTGAAAAGAAAAATGAAAGATTTGTATAAAAACATGTTATTGAAAATGGTGATGAAGACCAAATATTTGAGTTGGATAAATATCTTGGGGGTGACTACTAAGAATTTGTGATGATAATTTTGATATTTTATTGTGGTGAAAATTTAATAATCGTAGATTTCTAGCTGTTTCAAAGATGACCAAAGATGTGTTAGTTATATCGCTTTTTAATGTCGTATCAGAGTCTACATTTAGTATCGATGACATGTGCTTGATCAATTTGGTAATTTTTTAACTCTTAAAATGGTATAAGCCTTGTGTGTATCAAATATTATATTTAAAATTCATTAATAGAAGAGTAGACCAAGAAAATTAAAGAACAAATTCAAAAGCTTGACAAAATTGATAAAAGATATGTCGGTATCTTTGTTTAATAATTTTAAAGCTTAAAAGTCAAATTTAAAACCTCAAAAAAAATCAAAAAATTAATTAAGCTCTTATAAAAAAATTTCACCAAATTGAATCTTCAAATTACACCTAATTTAACTTCTCCGTTAAATTTACCGCATTGACTAACGGTCAGGGACGCAAGTACGTAACGTCCCTTGTGGCATGATATGTCGACGGTAATGTGGAAAATTATCTGACATGGAGCTGATGACGTGTAAAATAATAATAATTTTTATCTCCATAATTCCAATTGCATATTTTCTCCCACTTTACAATCTAATCTTTCCTTCTCTCACTTTCAACAACCGTCGATTCTTTGTATTTTTTTCTGGTAATATCTGACAAAGTCTTTCCTTCATCCAAACCCACCACCACGACTGCTCCACCGGCTGCCAATGGTGGAGCTCCAGCCATTACAAATGCTACAACCAACGGTGGCACCACAAAATCCCACCTCTATAAGGCGACCTCTCGCCCACCATATCGTCCACAACCCTACCACCGCCGTCACCGTCTACGGCAGCTACAGTTTTTGGACCATCCTCGTAATCCTCATTCTCGCGCTTTTAGTTGCCATAGACTGTTTCGTCTTTTACGCACTTTACCATCATCATCGACATTCCGCTTCCCTCCGCATCCACCGCTTGAACTTAACTACCACCGACTCTTCCTCCTCCTCCCATCTCTCAAATCTTTTCAAGTTAACCATTTCCTCTAAAAACCCAAACTCACACCTTTCCTTCTCTTAGGACCATTTCATCGTTTCATATGCGTATCTAACAACAATCATGTTTTTATAGGCAACATTAACAACAAAAAAGATGAAAATGGGATCTCGATTTCTGACCCCACGATCTTTTTCATTGCAGGAAAGAAACTCTGCAATCCACATTCAAACCAAAAATTGCTAATATGATCCAAAATCTTCTGAGGATTAACAACAATCCTACTAAAAGGTTAACTATGGCATATTCTTCCATACATACTTTAACTGATTAGAAGTAAAACTGTTCAAATTCTAAGATCAAACAAACAATGATCATGATTGTTTATTTGGCCACGATCTATTTCCTCTAAGAATCCCATTTAGCCACATTCATTCATTATAAAGTTAAATATGCAATGTTGTTGTTTTTACTCACTCTTCTTTTGATTTTTCCTCATATTACTCATCGTCATGAAAATCATAATACCGGTAAGCACTACTAAACAATTAAAATTAAGAAAAAAGAAACTTACAGCCTTTGATGGCTCAAGAATGGAAGCCATTCGCATGGGCTCTTAAGGGAATAAGTTGTTTGAATTCATTTTCTATTTCTTCTAAACGGCAATAGAAAGAACACATCGAGAAGAAACTGAAAAGAGATTTTTTTTTCTATGTTTGGGGACTGAGATGTTATAGATGCGGAGATGTTCGAGATGGATACCAGAGCGACGGTGAAAATGGGTAGGGTGAAGAGCAAGAAGGTCGGGATTTGCGTGCAACTGGTCAAAGAGGTTCCAAAAGTCAAACTGCCAACATGTCATGCCACAAGGGACATTACCGTCCTGCTGTGGAAGGGCTAAATTGAACACACTTTGAATTATAAGAGTTAAATTGAATGTAAAATTTTCATAAAAATTTAATTGGTTTTTTAATTTTTCGTTAAGGGTTAATTTGAATTTTAAACCTAATTTTAATTTTATACGTACAATTAATTTTTAGTACTATAGCACACTATGGTGTTGACTTGTTAAATCAATTGGCTTTTTAAATTTGTCTTGAAATGTATTTGATCCTACCCTTAATTCATGAGCTCATAAGCTTACGTACTCTGAGTGAAGTTAAAGGAATGATGTGCATTCTAGTCTTTTGGTTTATATTATATGTATGACTAGATTTCCGATTTATTTATTTTTATTTTTACTAAAATAACAAATATTTTGTAGAGATAATGTAAATGAATATTTTTTTCTTGAAATTTAATCGAGGCAGGTGAAGATCTTTAAAGAGTAAAGACTACTATATTTTGTCTAGGAATAAACTTTGCAATTTTCTTCCTATTCCGTTTTAATGTAATGTTTACTTTTTTTGAATGGGAATGTAATGTTTACTCTAAATTCTAACGTTTTTAATTTTACCTATAAATATATCTAAACCAATGTAATTAGATTGTAATTAAAATTTTAATATAATATTAAAATAGGACAGATTTTGGCCAGATATTCTCTTTTGAGAATTTTTTTTGGAGAGATATCTCAAAAGAAGATTTGGAAAAATACCCCCCATTCAGCCCACATAAGAACGACTCGCGTCCTGCAGGATGCGTTTTCCATACTTGCTTCTCACAGGACGCGACTTCATTCCGATGTAAATTATATTATCCGTTATTTTAAAAAAATTACGAAAGTCGCATCCTGTAGAATGCGACTTCCGCGAGAATTTAAAAAGACGCGATATTTTCGTGTAGATATTATATGGTGCAGATATCAAATGGTTAAAAGTAATATCCAATAAATACTTACTTTTGAATATAGATTCGATTTGATTTATTAATAAATTATACGTTTTTGATTATTTAAAAAAATTAACAGAAGTTGCATCATGCAGAACGCGACTTCCGCGAAAATTTATTGACGGCGTTAGGGTTACGAAGAACTCGCATTTTGTGTGATGCGAGTAATGGAACTCACGTCTTGCAGGGTGCAAGTTTCATTCAATCCTCACACCCCAATCGGTGCGATTACCACTATAAATTGGTCCCACCCCCTTTTTACCCCACCACAACAAACACAAATTCACTCTCTCAAATCTTCTTTCTTTCAAATTTTCGGTTGATTTCTCGTGTTTGATCTAATGGCGGGATTGATAAGTGGATCACAAGCACATGTTCGATTATCATCGGAGACATGTAAGTTTTATCTACATTAATTTTGTTTATTTTTATTATATATTCTAATTTTACATACGTGTTATTTAATTTTTTTATGTAGTTTAATTTATACTTACGTGTGCTTAATTTTTTTAGGGAGGGGAGAAACGACGTCTGGAGGTGTCTTATCGGGTGTCGAATTTACAGGATCCGTTGATTGAACAATATTTGGAGGAGGCCGGATTTCTGCATGCATCCAATATTATTGGAGGTGCGGAATTAGACGTTGATTTGATCAAGGCTCTTTTGGAGAGGTGGAGGCCTAAGACACACACATTCTACCTTCCTTGCGGCGAGGCGACGATCACCCTGCAGGATATTTCGTATATCCTGGGTTTGCATATTGATGGAGAGCTGATCAACGGTCCTGGTACTTTTGATTGGCATGTCCTATGTTTGGATTGACTAGGGGTTGCGCCGGAGAGTTTTGATGGTGGAAAAGTGAAATTAAAGTGGCTGTGGGATAATTTTAAAAATTTACCCGCTGGCGCAAACGAAGATCCGAGGAAGGTAAAAGATATTTTTTTAATATTATTGAAATAATTAAAATATTTTCATATGGTAATATATATGTTTTCCTGTTGTAGGCATATGCTCGCACTCATATTTTACAGATGAAATGTGGGGTATTGATGTCTGACAAATCCCGCAACAAAGTGCACATGATCTGGTTGCGGTATTTTGGTGGATTTTAAAGATGCCAGTAAATTGAGATGGGGATTCGCAGTTCTGACATGTATGTTTAGGGAGCTGTGTAAGAACACTGATCTTGAGAAGCATCAGATTGGAGATTGTTTGATGTTGCTTCAGTCTTAGGCGTGGTGGAGAATGTCGTTTTTACGCCCTTAGCTTAGGCAGCCTACTCCATATGTTTTTCTGCTGGGTCAGAGATAAGAAACGAGTTTATTTTTTAAATATACGAGTTTTTATAATTAAAATTCATTTTTAATATACGTATTTTTGTATTATACGTCTTGTTTTGTAGGTAGACCGATTTTTCAATCCATATTGGTGTTGCTAACGATCTGGACGTTATCAGACAGGATATTGAGAATGAATCCGCGAATAATCAGGTAACACTTTTGTGTATTTATTAAAAAAAATTATATTTAACTTTAATTATATATTGTACAATTTTTATAGACACCGTACGAGGATCTGAAAGTGCATGAGTGCATCTCAAAATTTTCAAACGAGACGAGGCTTCTTTGGACGGCCACTGTACCACTCGTCTACTACGCTACGGTTGAGTGGCACCCGATTGACCGCGTCTTACGGCAGTTTGGTTGTTTCTAATGTATCCCAGCGGTCCCTCCAAATCTGGACGAGTTGCACAAACTTACGTGACAAGGGAAGCCCGAGGTAATATTGATATACTTACCTCATTCTTTTATTAACTCGAACGTAATTCATATCTAAAAAAATAGTAAATTTTTGTATTGTCCGATAGGTTGATTGGTCGGTGCAACACCAAAGCTATTTTGCTCACTGGAGGGACATGATGAATCCCCAATAGCAACCCTAGCGTGAGTACCATATGTTTGATACGATGGTCAGCCATGACTACGAGAACTGGTTTTTGGCGAATAGAAAACCATTTATTTTGACTGTAGAGGAGCAATCAATCGTCCATCGATGTCAGTAGCGCAATTGCCCACGGTCTTAGCATACAAGGGGAGTACCGAACACCTTTAGCGGTGCGTCATCATCGAATCGAAGATGTGGTACTGCCTCTGAAGTACCGTCATATTACCGCCACTATCACATGCCACTCCACCACCGATGCGGCCGTAGAACTTCACTCATTCGATGCAGTCATCATTTCAGCCATGCTTGAGTCCGAGCAAAAGTTTTTTTAAGCCTTTTGTGTTAGACCCCTATGGTCAGTTTGCAGCGATGATGAGTAGGGCCTCGAGCTATCATCTAGACTACGTGCCCTTCACGCAGTTTCCACCAACGAGACCATATTGGAACCAAGATTGTCCAACAAACGCCCCGTAGTCCCTTTTCTACCTTAGCGGGCCTAGTGAAACGAGTGGTGCTGCTAGAGCTGGAATGGGTAGTACTGCCGGTGATGATGATAATGATGATGATGATAATGACGACGACGATGAGGATGAGACGGTTGATGTTACTTTCCCCTGATGCAATCCCGACCGACCTCAGCATCCACCACGTTGTGGTACCGGTGGACATAAGCATCATTAGTAGTTTATTGTATTTGAAAACTTGAACTCTAATTTTTATTTAATTTTTTAGTTATTATGTATTAAGTACGAAGTGATATATATGTTTTTAATTAGTATATATATATATATATATTAATTACTAATATATTATGATATTTGTTATTTTTTTAATTAGTATATTTATACTACAAAACGCGACTTTCCTAACACGTCAGGAATCCTGGCCAAAGTTGTGTTCTACAAAACGCGACTTTTCTAACACGTTAGGAATTCTGGCCAAACTCGCATTCTACAAAACGCGACTTTGGTCAATAAATAACCCCAAACAAACCGAGGTTCCAATCAGAGAGCTTTATTGGATATTTCATTTTTGTTGTAGCTATTAATGACAACAAATCGTGTACCCAAAAAATATTTCCGCAAAGAGATTTCCCGGGTATTGTGATTTGTTGCTATATGTAGTTGCATGATGAGTACGTGAGTTTTGGAAGGTTAATAATTGTGATGCGATGTGTGTACCTTGTTTTTGTTTAAGACGAACGATAACTCACAATATCCGAAAACGAGTAGTCTTTTAAAAGTGCATGCAATCCTTTGAGGATCCGCTCAAGGGTGCGGGTTACTTCATCTTACTCCGTCATCGTGGAGGCTAGGTGAAGAACATCGCATGTAACCGTGGTCTAAGCTCCTACCATGTCCGAAAATGATGAAAATAGGTACAAAATACAGTGTAATGAGGTAAACCTCAAAATCCACGACTGAGTTCACCGACGAAGAATGGGCATGTGTAAGGGTATAATTGATCAGTTACAATGTTGCTGACCCGACCCGATAATGTACAAGATGCCCTCATTGGTCGGTGGTCATCTTTGATTATGGTCAGAACTGCAGATATGATGCAACCCAGACTTGACAATTGATAATGCATAGCAATTGTTGTATTTTGATGCCGACCTCAAATAATTGGCACCTCAAAATCCACGAAGCTGCTTCTTCATCTGTCATGTCTAGGGTTACCGCTTTGATCTGGGTAAGAGAGCAAAACAAGTTGAGGATCTTTTATGTTTGTATAATGTCTGTTATAAACAAGTTGGGGATCTTTAATGTTTGTATAATGTATGCTATAAACACTATAGTAATGTACGTGTTTTTCTTTCTATTATAAGCTAATGTAATTGGATGTTTCGTGTTTAATTTTACGTGTTTACAGCTTCATAAATATTTAAAAAAATGTAGATGATTTACCCCTATAAATAGTTTCTAAAATAAATGAACGCACTTTTTAACCATTTTAACATATCCAAATCTAAGCATACAACAAACCATATTACCAAGTCATCATACAATCATAGAAAGGCTTATACAAAACAAGTTGGACCATATGCCACTTTACTATGAGTTTATAGCAAAAGATAGCATACATATATGGCAGGAACGTGACTTGCAATCGCAACAACACGATCAAGGCTCGAAATTGCTCATGGTCCTGAAAATGCGCGAGACACACATATTAGGCTTACGTAGCCTAGTGAGGCAGTTATAACAATTACAATAAATGATTAACACTATGAATGGCATGATGATTAAATATACAAGTAGTCATATTACACTACACAAAATTCAAGCTTATTTCACTTATTTTCATGCTTTTATATTCACATATACGTTTCACATATTCATGTTGTAATTCATATTGTCACAGCACAATTTATAAGCACATATCACATTAGGTACCATTGGATACACAGATTCCCTTGTACACCAATACATATAGCAGAGAATAGGTTGTAGCCCTTAAGCTTTAGCTCCAGAGATATATTTCTTACATAGCCGACCTTATCCCCCCCACATATAGGCCGTAACCCTGGACCGTAGTCCTCCCTTACTTAACCGAGCTCAATAATCTCATAGCATGCCAATTGTATCCAATGTCCATAATTACACAAGTTCACATAGTCTATATCTTTTAAGTCATATCATATCAAATATCAAAATGAGCCTTAGCTCTATACCGTGTAATATTTCATATCATTTCATATGTCACATACATGTAGCATATCATAGTTATATTTGCACATATCAAAGCAATGCAAAGTACTTACCAGATTTTCCAATCGAATTCGACATAGTTGCTCTACGTAAGCCCTTAAACAAATACAAACATAATCACAAAATAATGCAATAGGATGGCACTAAGACTATCTCCTGACACAATTACACTCACCTCGACAATCCGATGCATTTAAGGCTCCGAGATAGCAACGCCTTTATCCTTGGCTTTTAGAAGAGATGATGGTTGTTCTTTATCAACTCAAACCGATGGTCAATCCGAAAGGGTTATTCAGGTAACCTTATATTTTTCCTTGATCTGTGTGTATAATTATTTCGTACCAATTTTGATTCTTCCTTGTAGATTCTGGAAGATATGCTATGAGCATGTGTTATTGATTTCGAAAATACATGGGAAAAATCCCTGCCATTGGTGGAGTTTACCTACAACAATAGTTACCAAACTTCGATCAAAATGGCCCCTTATGAAGCTCTTTATGGAAGAAAATGCAGAACCCCTCTTTGTTAGACCGAGCTTGGTGAAGGCAAGGTTTTAGGACCTGACTTACTTCGAGAAACTGAAAAAGGGTAACCATCATTCGTGATCGACTCAGAGTTGCATTTGATCGACAGAAAGCCTATACAGATTTGAAAAGGAGGGACATTCAGTATGATGTTGGCGAGAAAGCCTTCCTTAAGGTATCTCCGTAGAAGAAGATCCTTTGTTTTGGCAAAAAGGGAAAATTAAGCCCTCGTTTCATAAGCCCATTTAAGGTGATCGAGAAAGTTGGACTTGTTGCCTACTGACTAGCTCTCCTCGAGGAGTTAAGTTGAATCCATAATGTTTTTCACGTGTTTATGCTAGGGAAGTACCGATTAGACCCTTTCCATGTGATCGAGCTCGGGTCTGTGGAAATTCAGTCCAATCTGATATACGAAGAAGAACCAGTACAGATCCTCGCACGAGAAGTCAAGAGGCTTTGAAATAAATCTATACCCTTAGTGAAAGCCCTTTAGATGAGTCATTCGGTTGAAGAAGCAACATGGGAGCCAGAAGAAACAATGCAGAAGCAATACCGTCACCTATTCTAGTCAGAATTAGGTTTTAGTGATAGAATATTTTATACCAGTTATGTTCGAACAATGTAATTTGCTCGACCCTGTATCTAATTTGAAGCAATGAAGGTTATTCGGGTTAACTGTAACAGTTTATTAAATATCATTAATATTAGTAAAAAAAGGATCGAGAGACCCACGGGCCACGGCTAATTCCTTCATATTGAAGGAAATTGTTGTGCCCTTCCCACGTTGGGAAAACATGGCACAAGGTGGCATGTTTTGTCCACCAAGTGAGAAAACATAAGGGTCATACCCCTTTAAAGCTTTCTACGGGTCCAACCTTCGTGGAGCTTGGAGAAAGCAATTAGGAGGCCGACTATTTGTGTATAAATATGGGGATCTTGCGCAAGAAATACAACAAGTAAGGAACAAAGAAACGATTCAGTGATAAGGTGGTAAGCTCGAGTTTTTCGGTTCAACAAATTTGAATCCTCGTTATCGATTGACTCAAGAGGTTGATAAAGAACAACCGTCTTCTCTTCCAAAAGCCAAGGATAAAGGCGTTGCTATCCGGGAGCCTTAAACGCATCGGGTTATCAAGGTGAGTGTAGTTGTGTCGGAAGATAGGCTCGGTGCCATCCCGTTGCATTATTTTGTGATTATGTTTGTATTTGTTTAAGGCCTCACATAGAGCAACTATGTCGAATTCGATTGGCAAATCCGGTAAGTACCTTGCATTGCTTTGATATGTGCAAATATAACTATGATATGCTACATGTATGTGACATATGAAATGATATGAAATGTTACACGGTATGGAGCGAAGGCTCATTTTGATATTTGATATGATATAACTTGAAAGATATGGATAATGTGAACTTGTGTAATTATGGACATTGGATACAATTAGCATGCCATAAGATTATTGAGCTCAATTAAGTAACGTAGGACTATGGTCCAGGGCTACGTCCTATATGTGGGGGGACTAAGTTCGGCTGTGTAAGGGGTATATCTCCGGAGCTACGGCTCAAGGGCTACGGCCTACTCTCCGTTATATGTATCGGTATACAGAGGAATCCGTGTACCCAATGGTACCTAATGTGATATGTGCTTATAAATTGTGTTGTGACAATATGAATTACGACATGAATATGTGAATATGAAAGAATGAAAATAAGTGAGATAAGCTTGAATTTTGTGTAGTGTAATATGACTACTTGTATATTTAATCATCATGCCATTCATAGTGTTGATCATTTATTGTAATTGTTATAACTACCTCACTAAGCTACGTAAGCCTAACATGCGTGTCTCATGCATTTCAGGACCTTGAGCAATTCCGAGCCTTAATCGTGTTGTTGTAGTTACAAGTCACGTTCCTGCCATATATGTATGTTATCTTTTGCTATAAACTCCTAGTAAAGTGGCATATGGTCCAACTTGTTTTGTATAAGCCTTTCTATGATTGTATGATGACTTGATAATATGGTTTGTTGTATGCTTAGATTTGGATAGGTTAAAATGGTTAAAAAGTGCCTAAATGAGCCTAAGGTAAAAAGTTGGTAAATGGATTCCGAACGCCCTAAAATTTGACGTACCAATAGGAACATGGTTTATAAGTGTATTGGTAAAATTTGGTAAATTTAGTTAAGTCAGAGAACTAATTTTTCGTAAAAAGTCTCAAATTGGTTTAATTGGCTTGGTAAATCAATAGGTTATAATAATGAAACCTTTAGATTAATAATTGGAGAGTTTAATTTCAATTGGTAATACAAAACCAGATTAAATCAATAACTGGTAAAAATTTACAATTTAATCCCTAAGGTTAAGAAAAGTTTAAAATTGACCCCAAGTCCAATTAAGTTTAGTAACCAACAAAGTGGATAAGTCTTAAGAATAATCAATATGATACTTAGATTAGGCTTTAAACTATGCATCCTTTTCCGAACCCCTGATTAGTCTTCCGATAACACTATCCAACCCAGATCCCTACCAGACCGGGAAACACCTGAAAAAATGAACGATTAGTTTCTAAAATAAATGAAAGAACACCGGTTCATTTATACCCCTTTAAATCTAACACGTTGAGCAACACTTTTATAGTCACATTCGTAAAAAACTAACTCATTAAATCGCCAACCATATAAATACCCCATCCCCACTTCCTTAATAAATCGCTCCTTAAAATTTTCTTTCGCTACATATTCTTCTTACTCAGTTTCCTACTATTCCACTCTACAATGGCTGGTAACATTGATGATTTCCCATTATTGAGAGACAGTCAAACGATGCTGCTGTCGATTGCGATGGTGAATTAGAAGTTGGAATGATATTCGCGACAAAGAACCTAGCAAAAGATGTAATTAAGCATTACAACATACTCCGTCCAGTTCTGTCGAAAGTGAAGAGAACGAATGCAGACACCCATATTGCAGAATGTGTCCAAAAGGACCACAGATGTAATTGGAGGATTCGTGTATCACGAATGAAGAGGCTAAACAATGTGTGGCAGATAGTAAGATACGAAGGACCTCATACATGTTAGTTATTGCAATGTAATTGGATGTTTCGTATATTTTTTTAATTAAATCTGCATGTTAATCGAAATGTTAATTCTTTTGGTGATTTTGTTAATCGGTGGGATGCAGAAAAAATAGATTAATGAAACATGCTACACGATAGTTAATTGAAATAACTACACCAACATTAAATTACTAAAGCTTAGTTAAAATGAATGGATGTGGAATATGGTTTTGTGTCCTCGTAGTCTGTACTTAATGTCAGATGTTAAGTTTACTTCCTCCATTATTTGTTCTTTCTCTTGGCGCCTCCTATAATTCCACGTTGACAACGTGTTTACGTTTTCGTCTTGGAAATGAGGGGTAGTGGACGCCCTAGTTGATGACATAGAGCCATCATCAAATTGTACAGTGAGCTTGATGTTTGTACACCCGACACGTTTGTATGACTGAAACATCTTGCGCATATCTCTCTCATTCGATAGTGTTAGCATGTAATGTTCTTTTAGGTGGGGCTCAGCGACTGGGACTTTGCCATGCAAGGTAGATATTTTTTGGTTTGTTGACTTGCTGACCCGTGTTGAAATCAAGTCAAATAGAGCATCTTTTATGATTTATTCGTTGAAAGATGTGTATGTGTAAGTTCTGAAGGAAATGGTAGCAAAAAGTCGGGCCATACTTTGTATTTTGTAAACTGAGGAAACGAATTTGGGAATAACGTAACATGTTGATGAAGTTGTACTCTGTATTTTGTAAGCCGATGAAACGAATTTGGGAATAACGTAACAAGTTTATGAAGTTTCATTCCTATAAAAGCTTAAGGTACTCGAATCCTGCATGACGCGAGTTCAGCTGATATGTCAGGAATCCTGCAAAGCTAGCCAAATTCGTGTTTTGTAGAACGTGAGTTCCTGCAAAAGTTGCCAAACTAGCGTTGTGTAGAACTCGAGTTCCTATAACGTGGTTAACACTTTACATCAAGTTACATCTGATAAATAGGTACATGAAATAGAGAAATAACATAACTTCAAAGCACTTTGCCTGCGAACAAGATAGACCGCTTGTTATTTTTAGCAATGGCAAAAAGAGTGGCAGCTCTAGTATACTATGATGGTGAGATGATCTCTGATGCCGAAATTGGTGTCATATTCCAATCCCCCAACAATGTTACCATACAGATTCCAAGGGGAGTAACATATGAAAGTCTGAAGCGAACGCTAACGAGGAAAGTTCCACATACTTTCAGGATGAAATTACAATCACTAAGGTATCGACTACCTTCATCGTTAGATCCTTTGTATTTCACAATATTTGATGTCCAGTACGACAAAGATGTCCAAATGATGTTGAGACCCATAACGACTATTCCATGGGATGACCCATAGAGCTCTTCGTAACATTTTTTGATTGAAACGTCAGAGGGAAGACTGCGGTGCCAAATTGGCTTCAAGCATATCTTGACTTTGACCCAAATGCTAATAGTCCAACATCAAGTTTGTGACAAGGCTTCAACTTATTAAGTACGAGCAATGACGAGGCTTCATCGTCTTTTGCCTCTAGGCCAATGCATTCTTGTGCAGCCAAGTTCAAGTTAGACCTGAACATGCCACCAACACAACATTCAGCGTATAATCCATACAATGCGAGTGTAGAAGCGTCATCATCTACGGGGTCGTTCTACCGTGAATAGTTTAACCCATGCGATTTTTCATCAGTCGGGCGACACTCAACTTATATCCTTAGTGAGGCAAACGTAGCTGATTTCTCAGATAGACGACACTCAACTTATATCATCGGTGTAGGGCCATCATCATCTATGGGGTCGTCCTACCATGAAGAGTTTTACCAGTTCGAAGGTTTTTTTTGGACGCCACTCAACTTATATCCCCAATGATGCAAAGACGTGATTTCTCATTGATGGGAAGACATTTATGCGCTGCTGATATGGACCTAGATATTGGACATAAGCCTCGTCAACAGTCTTCTCATCGAGTTACGGCCGCAGAACCTAGCAGGGTATATGTTGTCGATGAATCAGAACTATACAGTTTTGAAGAGAATATTTCTGATGAGGAACCGCTTAGGGACCTCAGGCCTGAAGGTGACGAGATGAGTTTATTTCTTGAAGAACCAACAGACCTTGACGAGCCTGTCAATGTGGAGGATGATGCAGACACTGCTTCAGAGGATGATGCAGAGGAAGAACCTGTGGAAGTTACTGCCCCACGTAGTTCTACTAGACCATGCAACCGCGTAGCGTATTACGATCCACCATCCTACTTCACAACAATGGATATGGAAGGCTTCTACGCTATAGAATTTCTAGAATTCCCACAGTTTGAGATGTTCAACGAATGAAATGATGGTGAACTTAGAAGTGGATTGGTCTTCAGGACTAAAAAATTGGCAGAGGCTGCGATCAAGCATTATAACATACACAACTCAGTTACGTTCGTATTGAGGAAAACTAAAGCAGACAAATACATCGCTGAATGCCTTACAAGTACGAAAGATGTAATTGGAGGGTCTGTGTATCACGTTTCAAGAGGATGAACAACCTTTGGTAGATAACGAGATACGACGGACCTCATACATGCTTCGCGGCAAGCCTGAGTCAAGATCATCCTAACTTGGGTGTGCACGTGCTTGTTGAACATATCCTCCCACTCGTGCCATCCAAAAACTTTATGGGCAGTGAGAGGAATCATACAATGAGCTGCGAACGTGGTTGAAGGTGATGCAGAAATACAACCTAAGAATGGTTGTACAACTAGAGGCAAAGCTAAGATACTATAATGATCGGGTCGTAGCTGGGGAGTGCCAATTTTTCTGCCTCTTCTGTATATTCCTGCAATGCATTAAGGCTTTCCAACTCTACAAGCTGATGCTGCAGATCAACGACATATTCTTGTATGGCAGATACACCCAGATCCTTCTACTGGCAGTTGCACAAGACGGTAATAGAAAATGTATTCCTATAGCATTCACAATCATTGAAAAAGAAGATATCCCCTCGTGGACATTTTTTCTCACCAACCTGTGTACGCATATCCACTATCGGGTTCTGCGCTCAAGAGAAGATGAGATATGTATTATTTTAGACAGAGGCGCAGGGATATGGGGATCAATCGAATGTTTGGGCCACTCTTGGTAACCTCTGTATATTCATCACCGGTACTGTCTACGACACATTGCTGCCAATTACTACCAGAGATATAAGAATGATGATAAGTGTATAATGGTTCTCCGCATTGGTAGGTCTTTCACTCTCAAAATTATTAATTAGTATGCATTTTACTATTATTTCTCGTTAACTATTTTATCTTTTATTGAATAGGCAACGCGCACCGAGTAGAAGAGGTTCAGGAGCTGTTGGAAGAGTTGAGAGATAGAAATTTAGCTGGATATAACTATTTTCTTGATATCCCGAGGGAGAAATGGTTGCGATGTTATAATGAGGGTCGTCGATATGGTCACATGACAACGAACTTGGTTGAGGCGATCAATTCGTCTTTGAAGGGAACATATCATTTACCTATCACATTCGTTGTCAAGGCGACATATTATCAACTCGCTACACTTTTTGCAAACCTCGGAAAAGAAGCAATAAATTGGATGGAAGGTGGCCACACATTCCATCCAGATCTCCAGCAAAAATTTCAAATATACCGTTCGAACACAAACGCGATGGGTGCAGTATGCTTCTCTCGTCATGAACATCGCTTTACAGTTACTGAATTTTCCCGACCGTTGCAAGGAATATCGCAGAACAATTACATTGTTAGTCTACAACAAAAAAGATGCGCCTGCGGCGTCTTCTAGACATTCAAGTACCTATGTGCGCACGTCTTTGCTGTATGTGCATCCATTTATTTCGATGTAATGACACTCGTTGATCCTTTATACCGACTTCAAAATGTATTCAAGGTATACCGATTCAAGTTTCCTCTAATCGAAAATGAACGTGATCGTGAAGTGGTTGACGATGAACCTAAGATATGGCTAGATGAATCCATGTGACGCAACAAAAAAGGTCGCCCAAGGTCAACTAGGATTCATTGTGCCAAGGATATGGTTCCTCGAGAACAGACCGAACAACCTAGGTTGTGCAGTAATTGTAGGAACCCTGGACACAACATTAGAAAATGTCCTCATAGGACTCGCCCTCGATTGAACTAATTGTACTTCTAAATGTATTGTTTTATTCCTAATTACCATAATAAGATTCCTTATATGCTCCAATTTTTATTCCTAATTACCAAAATATAAGAATTAAATGAAAACAATAATACTCTAACTATGAATATATATTATTAAGTAAAAAATTAATAATTCTTAAGTTCATTCGTTTTCATATTTTCGCTAATAATCTAACCATTGTAAGCATGTGTTCCCGTACTACGACGTGAAAGTTAAATAACTAGAAAAAATATCCCCTAACATACTACAAAATCGACTCAAACTAGACTACAACCCATGTTCCCATGTTTCTTAAGGCTTTTCAACATGGTTAGATAGCATTTTTAACGCGATTTCTGCAGCCTTTAGGATGCCTTATACGCTCCGATTTCTGAACCATTGTCAACATGTGTTCTCGAACGACCACGTGAAAGTTAAATAACAAGAAAAAATATCCCCCAACATACCACAAAATCGACTATAATTTACTACAACCCATGTTTCTAGGTTTTTAAGGCTTTTGAACAAGCCTAAATAGCGTTTTAACGCGATTTCTACATCTTTTAAGGTGCCTTATATGCATCGTTTTCTGAACAATTGTAAGCATGTGTTCCCATACTACGACGTAAAAGTTAATTAACACAGAAAAAATAACCCGCAATGTAGCACAATATCGACTAAAACATGACTATCGACCCAAGTTTCCTTGTTCTTCATGCAAAGAAACATGGTAATATAGCGTTTTTAATGCAATTTCTACGGTCTTTACAATGCATTATATACGTTGATTTTCATATATTTTCAAGAGATATATTAGTAGTAAGCTGTAAAAGTACATACCTACGAAAACTTATTCCCCAACACTATGCAAATTCAACATAAACATGCTTATCAAGCCTTGTTTTAACAACTGTGGAACGCGATTTTAGTGTCAGGATCTCGCGTTTCGTGCAACGCGAGTTCTGCGTATTCAACCGTTCGTATTTACTGCGATAAAATCTTGTCGTTTCGTCTGATTATCTCACCGACGTCGCGTCATGTAGGGTGCGAGTTCCTTTAAACGAATATTTAAAAGACTCCAACAGATAAGACATGCCACATAAGCCGAAACTCGCGTGTCGCATAACGCGATTTCAGAATTCGCGTTCTGAAGGACGCGAGTCGTTCCTATGTGGGCTGAATGGGGGGTATTTTTTCCAAATCTTCCTTTGGGGGTATTTCTCCAATTTTTTCCGAAAAGGGAATATTTGGCCAAATCTGCCTTAAAATAGAAAGTTCAAAAATAATTTTATGATTTTTTATGTAAATATTTATAATTTAATAATGAAAGTTCACTTGTTGAAAATAAAATAAATCTCAAGAATAACTTGATAAAATATGCATTCGAGTAATCTTATAATTTTCCAACTAAAACTTGTAATGTTGCATTCTTGTCAAATAAACCGAACAAGGTAATGTAACATTATCAGTAACATGCCAAGTAATGTTACATTTTAAAAATCTCGTTATCAGAGGTAATTTTACATCTTGTGAACTTAATGCACCCTTAGTTTAGTCTTTAAATTACTACATCTCTATCACAGTCTTATAAATAATCGACTCAATCTTCAACTTCAAACTTCTTCAAGTTCGATCTTGATTTTATTCTTATATCACTGTTAAGCCAAATTTTGAGGTCTAATTTTTTTTATTGTTTTTTCGTTTTTTTTATCGAGACATTCCTTCCAATTTTCTCTGTTGTTATTACCACATCTATGCAAAATGCAAAAAAAAAAAAATGCTGTAATTTTTTTATAAGGTACCTTTAAGTCCAAAATTCTGATCTATCTTTGCATCATCAATGTTTAATGGTGTTTAAACAGGGACGGAGCAAAAATTAGAATTAAGAGACAAAATATAAATATTTAAAAATAAAAAGTAAATTCATAATTGATTCAATTTTCTTGATAAAATTTATATACTCAAAGTAAAAAAAATTGTTGCGCAAGGGACAGAAGCCCCTCCCAATGTTTTAATGCTTTCGTCCTTGTGTTTAGACCTATTTTTGCTGCAGTTTTATTTATCAAGACGTGTTGTTTTGTGTTGTGTTTCAATGGTGTACGGAAAGCCTCTAATACTAGGGGCGGGACGAGTTCGGTGGAGTCCTTTGTTTTTTGAGGCGGATCGACCAAATATCGAATTGTATCGTCTTGTTGTCGTTCTTAATTTATATAGAGGCAAGTTTCATGGATGAAACTTTTATGTTTTACTTTTTTAAATTATTGGATGAGTAAAAATTAATAATTAAAAGGTTAATAGTAGAGAATGAGAAAATTTAAAATTATTAATTATATTTAATTACTTAATTTAATGATAGTATTTTATTTTCAGTGTAATTATAAAAATAAAATAATTAAAGTATAAAAAAGATTTCAAATATCAAAATCTAATACTAATCACTATTAATTAAAGGTTAAAAGGATGTTTTTGTTTTTGAGTTTATACAAGGTAATTAATTTAGTTCATCCGTAAAAAGTGCATCCAATTTGGCATTCTTAAGCTTGTAAGATTTTTAGTTTCGCTCACTACTCCTACTTCGATCCTTAAGCGTGTAGGTGAATAGAGACAATAAATTTCGTTTCATGCTTCTTTTCTTCAGCGTTTCACCTCATCCTTGTAGTTGCAGCTCACTGGATAAGTTTTGTTGGTTTAATGTTTCATTCTCTAATTTCTTTTGCTTCCCTTTGTTTTGTTATTTTTCTTCTACATTTTCATTTTGTTTGTTTGGAATGTTTCTCTATCTTATTTTCTATTAAAATTAGTTGGCATATTATAAAAAAAATAATTGGCACTCAAACTCGTGAATTGCATCAATTTAGCCTTTGACTAAGTTGATTGTTTATTGTGCTAACAAAGCTGCTAATAATGTTGGCGTGACAGTCTACATGTCAATGATGATGTGACATAGAAGAAAATTTTAATTTTTTTATTAAGTTTGAAGTAAAATTGGTTTTTTAGGAAGTTCGACCCTTAATTGAATTTTATATACTATTTAAAAAAGGTAAAATACACAGCTTATCACTAAATTATCTTCTCACTCTTATTTTAGTCATTCAACTGTTAAACTTTTCAATTTACTAACTGTACTTTTATATTGCTCATGTTTTGGTCACTTTTAATTATTTTATTATTATTTTGATTTTTTGGCATTTATTGTTATTATTTAATATAAAAATAATTTAGAATATAAAATAAAAAATTAAATCCCACTGTTCGCTGGCTACCATTTGCCGTCGTCAAACGTCCCGTCGACAACCATAGATAGTGGTTGTTCAATCTCAGAAATTCACCGGTCTCTTCGTCTCGGACTTCTGAGTCCGAATTCGACCTCTATTTTTGCTAGAAAGTGCTCCAAAGTCTACAAAAAAGAGATCGAATGTGAATAAACTGAAAAGTTTCAAATGAGACTTGCGGGTTTCAGGACATTTTCCGATGAAACAAACATCATATTCAAACTCAGAGTGTCAAAACGAGTCTACCGGTGTAATTTGGGATAAAACGGTCGTCGATTTTGAGACCAACGGTGGTGGTGATTTTTTTTTTAAATTTAATAATAAAAAATATGATTTTTTAATTATTTATATATTTAATAATATTAAAAAAATTCAAAAGTAATAATAAAATATTCTAGAGTGACCAAAACAAGAGCAATCTGAAAGTTCAGTTAGTAAATTGAAAAGTTTGAAAGTTGAGTGACCAAAATAGGAGTGAGAAGATAGTTGAGTGATGAACGATGTATTTTACCCATTACAAAACTAAGAAATTAAAAATAAAATATTAATATTAAATATTGATAAAAAGATTAAAATATACAGAATTTTGAGTGAAACAAAATATTATTTATGTAGTACTGAACATGCACATATAGAAACTAGACCGGACAAACTTGAATCGATAGGAGACCCGAAATTAACCTGAATATGATGATTTAAAAATTAAAATAATTCGAACCGAAAGCGATCTGAATTTTAGTTGAACCGAAATGGACCCGAACTAATTTTTAACCGAACAAAATGGACTCGAACCGAAGACAATTCAAAATAAAAAAATATTAAAAGCAATAAAGAAAGATGAGATGTGAACTTCCGCACAACTTACCGAAAAACCAAATATACTAGTTTTATAAAGCCATTTAGGGGTATAAAAGAACTTAGACGACCTAAAAACCCGACTGATATTCTATCGACCCGATCCGAAATCAACTGACCCGATATTACATGAACCGACCCGATAGTCAAACCGAATCACCACATACCTGAACTAAAATCGAATAAAACTCGAACCAAAATTAAATCAAAAATATCAAACCTAAAATGACTCGAACCGACTCGTTTGCCATCTCTACTGAAAACCATTGTTTGTTTTGTCATTCCTATTTGAACATTTTTTTAAAAGAAAAAAAAAGGCACTCTTCAATATTCCTTTTAATTTCCATATCCAAGACATTGACATTTCTTTCGCCTGAAAAATCATGAGACAGGTCAAAATCTTTAAATTTAATTTTTAATTGCCAAAGCTTCAAGTTTTAGATGATACTCTAGTCGTTTGAAAAATGCTGAAACTTACAATTGCAAAACATGTTTGCCAAGACAAGACAAGACAAGACAAGACAAACCTGCTGCCTGAAACATGTTGCAAAACATGAGATAAAGTATAAAAGCATACCGACAGTGGTTCATCTGTTCCATTTTCTGAGCAAATGATCAAAAGTCTAGAATGGCGAAATCTTACCCAAAGCAACAATATCCCCCGACTTTCAAGCTATTTTTCTTCTTCTTACCCATAAGCTTAGCCCTCACCAGCTTTTTCCTGGTTTTCATTTACATTTACACCACTTCAAGTGTCTTAACCAATCCCCAGTCCAGTCCTTTCTTACAACCTGCCACAAATATTTCTCTGTTTGATCTCATAATCCCTCTTCCCACCGATAACGAGGAGACGGTCCCGTTTTCGATCGACAATACTGCTGAAGATTTGTTCTTTGATCTGCCCACAACTTCCAAGCAGACTCAATGGTCTCTTCCACTTGGAGATCTCTTTGGCTTTACTGGTTTGTATATCTTGTTTCATTTCTATTCTTTTAAGCACTAACAATTTTGAAACCTCAGATATGCTGACATGGAGATTGAACATTATCAGGAGACAATATGAATAACACAGAGATTTATCAGGATACGGATGCATTTCTGGAAGATTATAAAGAGATGAATAAGAGCTTTAAGATATTTGTTTATCCTCATAAACCTGATGATCCCTTTGCAAACGTGCTGCTGCCGGTGGATTTCGATCCCAAAGGTCACTATGCTAGTGAACTCTACTTCAAAAAAGCTCTTTTCAATAGCCATTTCATCACAAAGGATCCCGACCAAGCTGATCTTTTCTATATGCCATTCTCCATTGCTGACATGCGCCATGATCCACGAATTGGCCCTCAAGGACTGCAAGATTTCATCAAAGACTACATCTTCAATATCAGTTCTAAGTACCCTTTCTGGAACCGGACCGGCGGGGCCGATCATTTCTACGTTGCGTGTCATTCGATCAGCAGAATCGCCATGGATAAAGCTGTTGAAGCTAAAGAAAACGCTATTCAAGTTGTTTGTTCATCGACTTATTTTGTGCCAAGCTATTTCCCTCACAAAGATGCCTCTTTGCCTCAAATTTGGCCCAAAGAACGAGATCCGAAATCACTTGTTTCATCGAAAAGGTGAACCTTTTGATCCAATTGTAACAATCTTGTTTAGATCATCGATTCAAATTGTCCTTCCCCGGATGTGATTGCGGTCGCCTGTGGATTTAACCGAAGCTATCTAAAATTGACATTGATTGCAGGAACCAACTGGCTTTCTTCGCAGGACAAGTGAATTCCCCGGTAAGAGCAGCTCTCTTGAAACACTGGGTCAATGACACCGAGATATTCGCCCATTTCGGACGACTCGAGACGGACGACGGCGAAGAACAACTCCGAAGCAAGTTCTGCCTCCATGTGAAAGGCTTCGAAGTGAACACGGCGAGGGTAACCGATGCGTTGCACTACGGGTGCGTCCCCGTGATACTTGCCAATCACTACGACCTTCCATTCACCGATATTCTAAACTGGAAAAGCTTCTCGGTTGTGGTGCATTACGTGGATATCCCGGTGTTGAAAAAAATCCTGCAGGGGATAAGCTTTGAAGAGCTCTCATGGCTGCAAAACAATGTCCTGAAAGTGAGGGAACACTTTAAATGGAATGTTCCAGCGGTCGATTATGATGCATTTTATATGGCCATGTATGAATTATGGCTCAGAAAAAGTTCAGTCAGGGTTCGATTAAGTGCTTCCAGGGAATATATATGAAGCTTCAGACCAGCTTTCTGCATATGTTTTTCCTTTTTCTTATGACCCGATTTCTCATACTCATATCGAGTTTCGATTATTTCAAACTGGACTCTATTATTTCTAATACGAAAGAAGAGTCACGATTGTTTCATTGAACTCCAGGCAAGGTAGCGATTGCTTTATTTATTTATTTTTATCAAGTAGTGTTCTAATAATATTCTCAAGACAATTGTTGGGATTCAAACTCAAACAAAAGATGTAGATTAATATCCATGACCACTAGGTCAATTAATAAATTCTAAGGTAGCTACTGCTTTAATTTCATTTTCTTATTTCTTTTATATGCAGCTGAAAATCTTTATAAATTATTTACTATCAATTTTTTTGCATCCAAAATTAAATTTTAATCACTACAAGATCGTTTAGTTAGATAGAGCTAAATAGATCTTAACGACGGTAATTGAGTTTCTAAAAAAATTAAAGGTCATGTTCAAGGGAATTTTTTTGTTTTTTCTTCACGTCCTTTGATTTTTTTCGTGTTTTATCTTTATTTTTGTAACATTTCTTGGCGGACATTAGTGGTGGATGCATGCAACCCTAAAATAGTAGTTGCATCACTATTTTGGAAAAAAAATATTTTAGACCATAGTCTTACATTTTTAGATCCACCCCCGGTGGACATATAGTCTCTAAGTTTATGTGTCTTCTGTTGTACTTTTCTTATCTTAATGAAAATTCTTGTAACGACCCAGATTTCTGGATCCAAGTGTCAGGTTAATTCGAAGCGTGGACTTCGCGCTTGGGCTGAGAGTTTGGGTCTCATAAGCCTTTGTGAGCTTGTTTTTGGGTTGTTGGGTTTGTGCTTTGGATTGGGTGATGAGTTAGGAGGTTGATGAAAGGGTAGAAAAGTAATTATCTATTTTTGAAGAGAGAAAGGAAGGAGCTCTTTAATTTTGTCTGCAGAAAAGTGGAAAGGTGAGATCACCTTGTCTCTTGTCTTCTCTCTTCATCCATTCACATCTTCCTCCCAAGCACAAAAGCTAAAAGGTCCAACCTTTGAGTTTCGGAGTGTGAATCTCGGAATTTCAATTAAGGGTGTTGTAATCTACTTCTAAGGATGTACATTTTGAGGTATGAATCATCAAGTTTGTTGGAGAAGGAGTTTTGGTGGGGGTGAGGGAAAAGAACGTGAATGGGAGTTTTAATCACATTCCTAGCTTTTAGATTCTTCATTTTCACTCATATTTCCTTTAGCAATGTTGTAATCCATTTTGCAACACTTGGTTGTAGTGAAAGAAGTGAAAGAATCATTTAAAGAGCTTGGGAAGAAGAAGAATTGAAGGGCTTGTCTAGGAGCTTATTCTTCAGCAAAGGAATCAAGGTTAGTACACTACTAACTCCTTTTTGTTCTTGGAAATCATGAATTTGATTGCTTTGTTGCTTAGTTGATAATTTGGCTGTTTGAGTGCTTGAGACTCTTAAAATGGATAATTCAAAGATTGATATTAATATGGCTTAAAAAAGGTAGGAAACCACTTAAACCACTTCCCATAATTTGTAGGTTAGAGTTTAGGTCTTGCCATTGGGTTTTAGAGGCTTGAAAGGTGATTTTCGAACTCCAAAAAATAAATTATGGGTTCGAGTACCGATACGTGTCGAATGCGTATCGGTATCACGTGTTAAAACGACTGAAAACAAGCCATTTTAGAAAGGCGTATCGGTACGCCTAAGGGGGTATCGATACCCATTATTCTATAAGAATTATAGTAGCAAAAAATGGGTATCGGTACGCTTGGGGGCGTATCGATACCGAAAGGTGTATCGGTACACGACCCCGTGTATTGGTACGCGGTTGTTGGGTAAACCCCTACATGTGAAGCTGAGTATCGATACACTTGGATGGGTATCGGTACCCTGAAGGGTGTATCGATACACGCAGGTGGGTATCAATATCTACTGGGCAGTCTGCCCAAAAAATACATTTTGAGTTCAATAGACCTATAGTTCGAGGACTAAGGCCTAATGGACTTCTAAAGTGGTAAAATGAATAGAAAACCGAGAAACTAAGATTTAAACCTCACATACGAGCTTAATGAGCAAATAACTTATTAAAACCTTGAGTGACTTATTATGTTATATTTAATAAGGATCCTTGGTGGATCGAATAATGGTTGTATGCAACATAAGAGCATTTCTATGATTGAGTCACCTTGTTGATGGGATTCTGTCCATGTGAGAAGAGTGTGTTGCAACACCATGGTTAAAGATTTTTGAATGTATGTACTTGATGCTTAGTGTGTCCGAGACTCATTCGAGGATGCTCGATAAGAGATTCTGAGTATGAGTGTTTGAACCTGATGCTTAGTGGAATCAGTCCTCACTCAGAGTGTGTGTACCTGATGCTAAGTGGGATCGGGACTCATTCTAGGATGCTCGAGGACCAAGTTTGTTGGTATTATATGTATGATTTCTATGTGAGACTCTTACTTTCTTATAGATTGATACTTGTGTTTAAGCGGCTAGAGGTAGTGCCATATTGATAGAATGTTATTGTCATGTTATCATATTTAGTCACATGCTCTTATTTATGATTTGCTTGAAGTATGCTTGAGTGGAAGTGTATCCACTGAGCTTCGTTAGCTCAGCATTCATACTTGCTGTTTCCGTTTGCAGGTTAGTAGGTTTGGTGTGAATTATCGGAGCACCATCGGAGTAGGACTTCAACACTGACTTGTTCCAAGTACAGTACTTAGATTATTTGGGCTATGTATTCGTAGGACCCTATGATTGTATTGTAACTCATATTTTGGATTTTAACTTAGGTGTCGAATGCTTTTAACTATGTATTTTAAATGGAGCTCCTTATGTAACGTTTTAAAACTATTTGCCTATGTCAAATATTTGAACTTATGGGTTTTTATATGAATGAATGTGGCTTGGGATAAATTTAGTGCAAAATTTTATAGTAATGGGTGGGCTTAAGGATTAAATGTGACATTCAGGTCAATGGTGTTACATTCCTCTCTTGTTTAAAACATATTGTATTAGATACTTTCACTTTGGTCACCAAAATTTTAGAACTTGCATTATTGTCTTTAAATTTTTATTTCATTTTCATTATAACCATTGCCATTAGTTGTCGTTAAGAAATACTGATGTGACACATGAAAGTTTGCTTTTTACCAAAGCAAAACCCTAATTTTTCAAATATGCACTTGTCACAAAGGCCTAATTTCTCATGAACGGATCAGCCGTCGGCCAATTCCAATAGTAGGAAGGATATGTTTGACCAGAAGATTAATATAATTTATTTTCAAGCAGATCTAACATTAACATATTAAAAAATTTTAATTTTTAGTTTCGATTAAGACTTGATTGTTTTTTGAAGAGATTATGAGGTTTTCAATGAGTTTCAATCGACATAAAGGAAGGGAAGGAAAATGGCATATTTTGATGTTTTTTTCTACTAGAGAAACCATCAAGTGACCACAGAAACAACAACAAAATGAGACACAATCCAAAAGTAACTAAAAGTTAAAACTTTTTTATTCTTCACTATTAACCGTGATTAACTTGAAACCAATCTATCTATGTTAATTTTTTTGGTCAAATAAAGTTTTCTCAAACCAAAAATAAATATGAGAATAAAAAGGGGTGAGTTTGCTCCAATTCTTGCCTCCGGTGAGAGGGTGTGTTGGATTTCTACAATCTGGCATCTCAGTTACACTAGGAATGGGTATGGCAAATTTTTGATAGACACGGGGTGGTTTTAGATGTGTTTATCCCCTGAAAACGAACAAAGGAAGGGGTGCGGTTTGGTTTCGTTAGGATGAAATCAGTGGAAGACGTGTTGAGGGTAATTGAAATATTGGATGGATTTCAAATTGTATGCAACAACGTTTAGGGTTTCTTTAGCTCAGAGGGCGATGCGTGATCATTCATGGTGGCAGGGAAAGGGGGCAGATCATTTGGATGGTAAGAGGGAGGGGTAAGGGAGTTGATTCGGGGTTTCGTATTTTGCTGGAGTCGATTTCACCTAATCAGATTCAGCGGAAGTGCGTACAAGGTGTTATTGATGACAACACAGTAGAGGTTTTAGGTTGTTGTGCTGTGGGATGGAGCAAACAGCCGATGTTGATTGCAGATTTGGCGAGAGGATTGCACGAGTCAAATATAAGTGGTCTTTTGATGTTAAGGATAGCAGAGGCGATGGTCCTTATCATCTTTGATAATATGCTGAAGCTAGCTGAGTTCATGAGGAGAAATGTGAATCAATGGTTTAGTAAGGTGGCAATTTGGTCGCCAGAATTGTAGCCGGAAACGAGAAGGGCATGGTTGGCTTTTTTTGGTATTCCGATCCAAGCATGGTTCAGGGGGACTTTCGAGAATCTGGTGTTTTCATGGGGATCATTAGTTTTTGTGGATGATAGTACGTTGGACCCAACCTCTTTTGAAAGGGGACGAGTGCTAGTTGAGATAGATTGTTTTGAGTTGATCAGTGAAGTGACAGAGTTCCAGGTAGAGGGGTGTAGGTAATATGTTTATGGGATGGAATTGGATCCAATGATGTCCGAATGTAAAGAGGAATACTACGTTGGATGGAAAGGGAACGATAATAGTGAGTCGGATGACTTAGAGCTACGGCTACATTCACAGGAGTTGGGACAAGTGAGAGGTTGTGGGAAGGTGGAAGGAACTCAAGTGGATGAGAGGCTAAGGGAAGATGGAGTGATATGTCATGAGGAGAGTAGAGAGCCTAGGGAATGGCGGGATAATGATTTGTAGGATGAGAGATTAGAATCTGGTGCGAGGGACAGAGAGACGGTGGTGGGCACGGAGAGGAGGGAGGGGAAGCCGAGTTTATTAGTTCGAGTATGTAGGGATGAATAAGAAGGGTGTGAATATGGATAGGGCTTTAGTTGTTCATCAGGAACATGAATGGGAAATGGTTATCCAACATGAACTGTTAGGTGGATTAAGTTTGGATAAGGATAGAGTAGAGATAGAGCAATATCAAAATTTGAACGTAGCTCTATCCTCTTTGGGGAATGAGGTGTTTGGGAATTTTCAAACTCAACTGCGTGTGGATTTGTTGACTCCAAACGAGAGTGTGCAGCATGTGCAGCCGTGTAAGGACTTAGGCGGAGTGAAAAATGGGAATGTGAATTCGCAATCTCCAACCAAAAAAAGGGATGACCTCGGAAGGAACAAGTGCACGAGGACGAGAATTCAACAACCATATTATCCAAAGCTCAAGTGGTTCTTGAGGTGAGCTAGCTTATTGGGGTCTCGACTTTAGGAAGAGAGATGTTATTAAGGAGATTACAAAAGCTCTTGCCGCGAGAGGCAGGTGTTTGTGACTTATACGGATCTTATCATGGAATGTGCAGGGTTTGGGGATATCAGCGAAGAAAAAGGGGGTACGAGATGTAGTTCGGAAGAATAGAGGAGATTTGATTTTTCTTTAAGAGTCAAAATTAGACGAGTTAACAATTAATACAGTACGAAGGCTTTGGTCGTCTGATGCGTTTGGATTTGCTTTTGTGCCATCTGTGGGAGCTTCAGGGGGAATTATAGTTTTTGGAATTGTCTCGTTTCGAGTTACTAAATGTGGAGGTTAGTATTAATGTGCTTTTGTTGGATGGGAGATGGCTAGCGAAAGAGTTTGAATGCTATATTTTCGCAGTATATGCACCATGCGGGGTGGAGGATCAAGTAGAACTATGAGAAGCTCTGGGCAATAGATTAGGAACTTGTGAGCATCCTTGCTTAATAGGAGGAGATTTTAATGCGATCCGTTTTGCGTCGAAAAGGTCAGGATACAATACTTTATGTGCTGGGATAGGGCCTTTCGTTGATTTCATTGATCAATTGAGCTTAATCGATCTTCCTCTGGAGGGGAATAATTCACGTGGTTTTGGTCTAGGATTCGATGTAGTCGCATTGATCATTTTATGGTGACGAACTCTTGGTTGGACCATTTCTCAGGTATTAAACAAGTAAACTTGATACGTTTATTATCCGATCACTCGCTATTATTGTTGGTAAATGAGATATCAGATTGGGGGCCTAGGCTTTTCGTTTTATAAATTGTTGGATGGATAGTCATGCTAACATTTGCAAGATGGCTTCACATTGGGAATGTTTATCGCAGTCGGGGGGTGAACAAGTTGATTTTATGGGTAAATTGAGGGAGATGAAACGGTTCTTGAAAGTGTGGAATAAAAATGAATTTGGGGATGCGGAGAAGTGAATTTGTGAGCTTCATAAGTCGATTGATTCGGTAGATAAAGAGATGGGGTCAGAGAGTTTTTCTGACGAGATTCTTGAGGAACGACGTCAATGGCACTTGGCTTTGTGGAAAAATATCAAATTGAAGGAATCTATGTGGAGACAAAAATCAAGGATTACATGGCTACGGCTCAGGGACCAGAATACGACATTTTCTCACCGTATGGCTAAGTTGCGCGCATTGGGAAATCAGATAGAGGGGTTGTTTGTGAATGGGAGATGGGAGTCAGAGCCAAGTCGGTTGAAACGACATGTGGCAGCGGTGTTCCGAAAATAATCATGTAATTTAAGTGCTTTTGAACCGTCTCTCACATTTAACAGGTTGCAACATTGTGATGCAGCAGCTCTTGAATCTCCTTTTTCGGAGGAGGTAAAAGCAGCAATATGGTCGTGCGATGGTTCGAAGTCACCTGGCCCGGATGGGTTCAACATGGAGTTTTTGAAGAAATGGTGGGAGTTCCTGAAGGCGGATATTATGAAATTTATGAGGGAATTCTTTGCTAAGGGTCAGTTGTTGAGGGGATCGAATAGTTCGTTTCTTGTATTGATACCAAAAAGAAGTCCCTAGTTGACATCAGTGAGTTTAGGCCGATAAGCTTGATAAATTCTATATACAAAGTCTTGGCAAAGGTGCTTGCACAAAGATTACAGCAGGTGTTGGGAGGTCTCATTAGCGATTCCCAGAGTGCATTTATTCGGGGAAGACATTTTTGACAGAATATTACTCGCCAATGAGGTAATTCATTTTCTAAAGCAGAATCCAATGGCGATGAATGGTGTTATTTTGAAATTGGATTTTGCCAAGGCGTACGACCGTCTATGCTGGGATTTTTTGGATTCTATTTTGGAACGAATAGGGTTTGGCGACAATGGATTTGGGAATGTTTGAGTTTTGCGCGCCTTTCGGTTCTTTTGAATGGTAGTGCAACACAAGAGTTTGGAATGCAGCAAGGACTGAGGCAGGGGATCCATTGTCACCTTTGCTTTTTGTGATGGTGTTCAAGGCGTTACATTTGATGATTGCTAGAGTGGAGGAGGTGAATTTAATCCGGGGTGTTATAGTGGCGAATGATTTTATTGTCTCATTTGCAGTTTGCTGATGATACAATCCTTTTCCTTGAGGGATCGGTGGAGGTTGTATTAAATATTTGCATGTTATTTCTTGATTTTCAACTTTGTTCTGGTTTGGAAATTAATTTTCATAAATCTATGATCATTCCGGTGAGGGTGGAGGAGAATGTCGCAGTGGAATGTGCCGAGGTTCTGGGGTGTGGTGTAGGCTCGCTTTCGTTTCAGTATTTGGGGATGCCGGTGGGCGTGTATCCGCATGAGAAAGCTAAGTGGGAGCCGATGATTACAAGTTTTCACAAGAAATTTGTAGGATGGAAACAAGCTTCCCTTTCATTCGTGGCAAGGTTATCTTTGGTAAATTCAATTTTCTTAGCTTTACTATTGTACTATATTCGTGTTTTTGTGGCCCCGAAGGGAGTTATCGCAAAATTGGATAGGTTATGCCATTCTTTTTTTTTTTGGGGGGGGGGGGGTGGAGGTTAAAGGGAAAATTAGTAAGGTTTCGATGGGAGGTAGCGTGTCGACCGCGACAGTTAGGAGGCTTGGGAGTGGTGGATTTATGATCTCGTAATTTGTCTTTAATCTTAAAATGGGCTTGGAGATTTGCGTCGGATAGACACTCATTGTGGCGGGCTCTAATTGTGGCAAAATATGGTGAAACAGTGCCTTGGTGAAGATTGAATAATGTGTCTAGGCGTGATGCCTCAGTTGTGTGGCGGCAATTTTTCGATACTATATCGTCTGAGTTGGTGCGACATCACTTTGAGGATAGCTATTTTCTTTGGAGGATTGGGGATGGTATGAGTGTGTTATTTTGGATGGATTCATGGTGTCGGGAGGTGCCGTTGAAAGTGTTGTTTCCACGCTTGTTTATGCTCGCAACGAATAATATGGCTTTTGTTTGTGATTATGTGGTGTTAGGCTTGTTTGATCATTCGGAATGGGTCAGTTTCTTTCGCAGAGAATTGCGGTTATTTGAAGACGAGATGTTGTAGCAATTGGTTGAGGTTGTTCGTAGGGTGCATATACAGAAGGACAATCTCGACCTTTTGGTTTGGATGTGATATCCTTCTAGGCAGTTCTTGGTTCGAGTCTTGTCTCAATTGTTGGCATCATTAGGTGTGGGAGAAGTTGACTTGAGTGCATGTTTCGTGTGGCATTTTCCGGTGCCTCCGAAAGTGCAGTCATTTGTGTGGTTCGCGTGCATGGATAGGTTACCAACAGTACATTTTCTTCGACATCGAGGCGTGCTTGTAGATGAAACGCATGATGCATGTGTATGGTGTAATGAGGGATATGATGAGGCAGATCATATTCTCTTCTCGTGTACGAGGGTGCAAGTTTTTTGGTTCCGTTTGTTGGCTTGGTGGTAGATCGAGATGCCTTTGCCGCGTACGTTGAAGGAATTTTTAGTTCTAGGAATGCATTGCTTGCTTGGTGGTGCATTAACGAATGCATAAATGTTCAATTTTATATGCCCTTAATCCTTGTATTTTGCATGTCTTTAAGCTCATTTAGGTTGCATTTAGGTTAGAATGTATATATTTGCATTTAGATAGGGAGTTACACCACATGTGCTTAAATTGTCATATATATAGGTGCTTTTCAAGGGAAGATGGTGTTTTGTGGTGTATGTGCAGGATGCTGAAGGAATGCTGGAGTAGGAGAAGAGCAGATCGCATGGCTGGAGCTGGTGAAGCACGGAGAGTTTGAGATGAATCTTCTTTTGCCCACGTGGACTTTCTCTCATGTACGCAACATTTAATGTGGCGGGAAACAACTGGCCTTTCTTTAATGAAGCCATGCACTTTAGGGTACTAAAGCCCTAGTTTCACCGCCTATATAAAGAAGACTTGGACGTTACTCAAAATGAGTCGATCGCTAAAGAGCACAATTCAGACGACAGTCCTAATCTGAGCTTGCGGAGAACCACCGGGGCGAAGCTAGACAGTTCTCCTCATCGAACGAAGCCATCAAGAGAGGCTGACGGAGAAGACGCCTGCAGCGTAGTTAGAAGTCATAGAGGGAATTTTGTCGAGGACACGCGGCTTATTTCTTTTCTTGCTTGATTAACTGCCATCCTATATACTTTTAATTATGGTTGTTTTACACTCAGACATGTGCTAAACTCTTTAGTTGGAGTTATTGCGCCTCTTGATTATATGTTTTGGTTATCTTAATTCAATTCTTCAGTTGTTTCATCTTCATCTATTTTGTTCATGTGCTTAATGCGTAGTTAATTGTAAGAGCTATTCGAGAGATGTTTGTTAACTATTGATTTGTGGCTTAATATTCAAGAGAGTTAAGTTAAACAAACATGAGCAGTGGGGCCAAGCTATCAACTTAGTTCTAATTTGGTTTAAACATAAGTTTATGGTTTCAACAACTAAAAAGGGTTCTTAAACAAATAATAGTTTGGTTAGGGTTACTGTAGACATGTATCACCTTAATTACAAAGTTATTAACTTCCAAGCATCGAGAGAATCAGAAGTTCTTTAGTAAATCATGTCTAGTAGATGAAGTATCTTAAGGTTTACACATACATGTATTGCCCGTTGCTATAGCATTGAATTAGATAACCATGCATATATCCTTAGCAACAATCCCAACCTCCATAATTAATCGTTAAGTCGTTGTAGTTGATTGTCTTTATTACTACAATCTTAGATTAGTTTAATTGGTTTTCTCTTAAGCCAATGTAACGCCTCAATTTTGGGCCTAGGTGTTAGCCGGAAAGGTTAGACGGTTCGGGGGAACCAGAGAGAGAGATTCGAGTTAGATTCAGGATTAAAATTGAAATAAATATTTTTATGCAAGATAAAAATATGAAAAAATGTTTAAAAATAATTATTTATTATATGGGTATTAATGGTTAAGTCAATTTTGGAAAACAGGTTTTGTAAATGAGACATATTGGCTGGTGACTAAAATGTAAAGTTTGAAAACTATATTTACTGACTATTTTGTAAAAGAGTCAACACTTAGAATTTTAAGAAGCTATTTTGCCAATTCTTTTAATCAACCTTTTTCCTTAATTTTAGGCTATTTTAAAATGTATTTAAATTAAATATTAATTAAGGATGAGAAGGATTTAATAAAAAGAGTTTTGTTAAATAAAAATATTTTCTTACGTAACTTCTTTTGGCTTTCAACATTTCTCTCCACTTTCTTATTAGTCAAACTACCTTTCTTCTTCTAAAATATCTCCAGAGATTTACTTCTTCTTATCCAACTTTGATTTCTAAATGGTTTCCATGAATTTCTACATCAAGCTTCACTTGTTTTCTTGAAGATTTCAATCCAACCTTGCCAATTAAGGGAAAAGCAAGGGATTAGAGGTGATTTTCCTTTCTCTCCTCTAATCAAAGTTTCTTTATTGAAATTCACAAGTTTTTGACTCTTTATAAATGATTTCTATTAAGTTTAATTGATTTAATTATGGAATTTTGTTAAATCAAGGTTTTACTATTTTGATGGGTTATTGATTAATTTAATCATGATTTTTATGTTTAATAATGTTAAGATGTTGGTTTTAATATTGGAATCCTGAAACTATATGAATCTTTAATTGGTTAGGTTGCTAGTTAAGTGTTTTTGAGGAGTTGTGGTGATTTAATGTATGCTGGTGATATAAGGATGGTATTTGATGGATTTTGGATGTTAATTGATGATTATAAGTGGATTGAATTGTTAGGTTTTGGCTAGGTTAATTTTGGAAGGGTTTCGATGTTATTTTCGGATGTTTTTGGGCAGCGATTGATAGCTTTTAGCATGGCGATGTTGAGAAATTATTTTGCTGGGATTTTGAATAACATCACCTTGAGGTTTAGAGGCTTGCGTTAGGAACGACCTCTCATTAATCAAGCATTCGATGTTATTTCTGGATCCATTAACCCTATTTTATTATGTGGTTAAAGCAGGAGAGGTCGATCCTATAGCTATCAGTGAAGCTTTAGAGGCTTCAGACGCTTGATTCGTGTCAACGATTGAGGTGTCGTGAAGTTGGTGAGTGAGAACGTGGATTTTAGCTTTGAAATGATTTAAATGTGGTTTATGGGTGTTTAAACTTAGCTTGAAATGCAGGTTTAAACTCGGAAGTAAGTATAAAAGGATTTTCTCTCTTGGTCGTACTTTTACGAAATGGTTTTATGCACTTGCTTTGAATTACATGGTACCTACTGTTTAAGCATGTTTTGAGAATGTTATATACTGATTTTGAACACTAAATGATGATGGATGCATGTGGTAAGTGATCCATGTAAGTATGAGTTATATTTGTTTTAAAGCATGATTTTTGCTTTGGAAATAGTTTTGAATTGATGCATATAAAAAAAATGAGATACATGGTTAATAATGAATTATATTGGCAAGTGACGTGGTTTAAAATGTTATCAGATATAGTTGGCCATCTATAGGATTGATAGTGCACTATAAAAAGTCGCATTGGATGTTGAGGGGTTTATACGGTGTACCGAATACTCCATCCAATTACCCTAACGGCTAAGGGGTTTATGGTACCAAAAACTCTCGTTAGTGGGTTAAGCGTCTAACTGATGATTGGGGTTGGTGTCCCTGAGGTTGTAATTGTACCCGATTGTGAATGTACCACGATTGTGATTGTATCGTTATCCCGGTTGAGATGGGTTGAAGTGTTGAGAGGACACTTATAGAATCTGTGTATCTGATGAACTATTTTGGAAATGGAACTTGGTTAACGATCACTTGAAAGCTAATATAATTGTTGGTGTATCATGTTAATGATGGTTAATGTATAATGTTGGTTTATACATTTAAGCATTGCATATGGTTTGTTATGCATGAGAATGCTTAAATTGAGGTTTAACAATGGGATTTGCTGTTGGTTCTTGATACATGTTGCATATGATTTAATATGTTGGTTTTTGAAAGTGTTAAGTGCATGGTTTTCAAGGCATGATGATTTATACGATGATTGAAATAAAGATTTCAATGTGGTTTTGGAAAATGGTTTTAAATGCATTGATGGTGTGTTGTTTTTGAGCACTCCTCATTAAGCCTAGTGTGCTTACGTTCTCTTTTTCCATCAATGCAGAGAATTAAAGATCGAAGGCAGCGAGGAAGCAAGGGGAACCATGGGCTTCGGTATTGAAAGTATATTTTCAAAGTTAGACTATGAGTAATAAAGACAATGGGGTTTCCCCTGTGTTTCAGGAGATATTTTGTTAAACTTCTTGTTTTAGCAAGGTTGTCTTGCTGTGTTTTGATTGTAATTGGCCTTTATTGGTTAGTATTTGATTTGGATTTGAGATTCATGCTTTGATTGACTTGTGGTTTAGGAAGCATGCCTCTAGACTTTCTTTAAAGCATGGATGCCTTGCTTTATTGATGATTCTATGATGTTGTGATTAGGATCGATCCTTAGAAATGTTGATTGAATGTTTGAAGAATGTTTAAGTAGTTTGAGAGTCATCAAAGTATGTTAAACCATCAAAAATGGACATTTCAGGTTCAGGCGTATCGATACACGTGTCCTTGTACCGATACGAGTAAGTTGTTTTTGAGGACGCGTTTTGGTACGTGGGCTACCATTTCAGTACGGGCTTAGGCAAAGTTTGGCCTGCGTTTCGGTACGCAAGGAAGTGTTTCAGTACAGATAGTGTATTTTGGCAAAGTGTACCGATGCGCGTAAGCCATATCGGTACGATTTTGAGATATTGGAATTTGGGATTTTAAATTATGCCAAATCGTACCGATACACCTGTTTTTGTACCGATAGGATAGCAATTATGTTAGTTAAAGTGTTGTTTGGAAGTTTCTGTTCTTACGTTTTGGTCCGTAATTGATATATATGGAATTGTATGAGTTTGGATGATTGTATTGGGCTGGTTTTTGACATATGAGTATGAAACTTGATTAATTGAAGGATGGTAACTTTAAAATGGGTTAAGTCCCTTTAGTTTTTGAAAATCACAATTTGGTCACTAATTGCAATTGCGAACAATTGGATATCGATTTGATGCCCGATTGAGTTGAGTTTTCACCCGTTGCCAATATGCACACCATATGTTAATAAGTTGCATTTAGATAAGATAAAAGAAAAAAAATGTGTGTTTTGAGTTAAATCTTTCCGATTTTCTTTAATAAACCTAATGTAGCTCACTCAGTTTGGTTTTGCGACTAGGCCGGGTCGAGGGGGTTACAACCAACATTCACTATACTTGCAACTCATCCTTAAGTACGATAACCTTTTATTTATCAAACCAATCCTCATGGGTTTGACACTCTACTCTCACTTTGATACTTGAGAAGACTAGTATACTTGCTCTAAAGTGCATCGCTATTCGAGAAGCATCAAATTTTTGGTGTCGTTGTGTCGCAACCCTTTTTTCGAGGAGGGGGTCGACATTTTAAAAACAAAAACAACTAAGTCGCCACCAATCTTTTAAAGGTTTTATTGGATCACCTAAAAATGAGTCATTTTAATAAAAACATTTATTTTATTAAAACAACGATTTTGGTCTACAAAAAATACCAAAAACGGGTTCGGGAGTCGGTTACACGTGGGGAAGGATTAGCACCCCCAGAACGCCCAAAAATTGGTACATAGCTGATTACAAAACATTTTTAATGTTGAAATTTGCAAGTTCATATAAAATTTAAATTATTGTCCATTTATGAATTTGATTCCATTTTAACGGCCTTATCATTCAGAAAATGAACTTTAACCACCGCCAACACTCTTGGCACTAACCCATCATTTTTGTTTGATAAGACACTGCATTAATAATTACATGTCATTATTAAATATTTCTTTAAGAAACACATTTAATTAAATTAATCTACAAGACAATATAAAGACATACAAATATATGAAATTAAATACATACACATAAATGAATGTTAAAGAAAAGAATCAGATTTGTGATTTTGAAAAGTGCATCATTCCCTAAATATGTCCAACAAGCTGTGCGAGCCAGATTTAAAAATGCGAATAAAGACTTAGTTTAAATAATAATAGAAATCAAAATTAAAAAAAGTTTAATTAAAACAATTAAAGAATAAAACTAAAACACGGTGGCCAAATTGAAAGAATTTAAAATAAGGTATCTTGCGGAATAAAGAAAAATAGGGCGGTTAATGAGTGTAAATTGCCCATTTTTTGGGTATAAAACCCATTTTTTATAAACACATTTCATTATTCCCATTTAGAAAAAATTGGGTCAAACACCTAATTTCAGAATCCTCTCAAATGTTCTTGGTGTTCTTTAAGAATGAAGAACACCGGGAACGGACCACCGCGCCGGCTGCCTTTTACTAGTGCCGGCCGTTGTTTGATGGCGATAGTAAAAAATATCCCTTTTTAAATCTTTTTTTGAAATCCCAACTCGAATCCACTTAAAAAACAAAATCGATTTAAAACCTGTTTCCCCTTTCCTTAAAGAATTTCAAATCTTCCCCCACTTTAAAATCTTCAAAATCCGGCCACCAAATCCACTTGAATTTCAGCGATGGTGGTTCAAAATGGGTAAGGTTTTATCCTTTTTTTCTTTAATATACTCGAATAGGCACAAAATTAAATATAAAAACAATAGAAATACCTTAAAAAACTTGCTTGTATTTCTCTTCAATTATTCGTGTACAAGATTATAGTAGAAATCACCCCCTTTACAATGAATTTGATTGGTTTAAATAGGTATTTTCATACCCTAAATACAAAGAAAATCAAAACCCCTAATTCTTGGTAGATGTTTCTTCCATATGTATTTTGATTCGATTTGCTTTCCCATTTAATTCGAATTCCTTCCCTCTTTTGTTTGGTGATTGCTCGAATATTTAGATTCGATTATGCTTTTATTTGGTCCAAAATTTAGTGGATTTGGGGTTGGCTTTTCCTATATTTTGATCGAATCTTCCCCTTTTGCTGCTGCAGGTATTCGGTTGGAGAAGTAGAGGTCACGACAGTGTGGCGCGGTTGACGACGTGAGCTGTGGAGGCACGGTAGTTGTCGTTGGCGCTGGTCGGTGGTGTAGATGTCGGCGCGAGCAATTATGGAATCTGTACGAGAGAGCAGGTGGTTACCACGCGCCTGCGGTATTGAGCACGTGAAAAAGCGCGTGGGAAGCTCCTCCTCCTTTTTTCAGGTCCAATTTGGACCATTGGATCCTTGCCCTAGATCCGTCGGCTGATATTTGGCTATACATGAGATAGAAAAAGGGTTAGCTAGAGTTTTTACTATCTGGGCCAAATTGGCTTATGTATTCAAATTAAATTAAATGGACCATTTTTATTTAAAATGGACTCTTTTATTAAATTGAGCCTCTTTATTAATTATGGGTTTTATTTAGGTATTAACAATACTAGTATTATATATTATATTACATAATAAAAATGATAATAATAATAAAATAAAAAATTTGGGTGAAAATTTAGTGACAACAACTGTCCATTCTTTGCTTATTCTGGCGAAACAGGGATACAACAAAGAACAAAAGGAACTGATTTTCACCGATCGCTAATTTTCTCGGACAGTTTCATTCTCCTGACGCCTGAACGGATAGGCGTGTTATATTCTCCTTATGCTCGAATAGATAGGCGGGTTCCATTCTCATTACGCTTGAATGGATAAGCGGGTTCTATTTTCCTTATGCTCGAAGAAAAGCAGGTACTGAAAAAAAGGTTCCATTCTCCTCATGCTTAGATGGATAAGCAAATACTGACAAAAAAGGTTCCATACTCCTCATGCTCGTATGGATAAGCTGGTTCTAATAAAGAAAGGTTCCATTATCCTCATGCTCGAATGGATAAGCATGTTCTATTCCCATCATGCTTGAATAGATAAGCAGCTTCTATTCTTCTCAAACCCGAATAGATAAGCGAGTTCTATTCTCCTTAATCCCGAATAGATAGACGAGTTCTATTATCCTCATACTCGAATAGATAAGCAGGTACTAAAAAGTAAAGGTTCCATTCTTCTTATGCTCGAATGGATAAGCGAGTTCTATTATCCTCATGCTCAAATAGATAAGTAGGTTCTAAAAGAATAAAGGTTCCATTATCCTCATGCTCGAATGGATAAGCGGGTTCTATTCTCCTCATGCCCAATAGATAGGCGGGTTCTATTCTCCTTATGCCCAAATAGATAGGCGGGTTCTATTCTCCTCATGCCCAAATAGGTAGGCTGGTTCTATTCTCCTCATGCCTGAACGAATAGGTGGGCTCCATTCTCCTTATGCCTAAATAGATAGGCTGGTTCCATTCTCCTTATGCCTGAACGAATAGACATGTTCTATTCTCCTTGTGCTCGAATAGATAAGCAGATTCCAATCTCCTTACGCCTGAAAGGTTAGGCAGCTTCAATTCTCCTTATGCCTAAACGAATAGGTGGGCTCCATTCTCCTTGTGCCTGAAAGGATAGGCGGCTTCTATTCTCCTTATGCCCGAACGAATAGACGGGTTCCATTCTCATTATGCCTGAACGGATAGGTAGGTTCTACACCTGTCAAAATTTAACAAATGCCATGATTATGATGAGCATGCCCCTAGGGACGCCTAACACATGAATGCATGTCATTTTCTCTTTCTTTTTTAAAATTTTTTCTCTTATATTTTCCTTTTCTTTTTGATTTTTTCTTTCTTTTTCTTCTTCTTTGTCTCTTTGCATATTTGCTCGTTCAACTCAGATAGACAGCCACGCTCCGTCGTTTCATTCTTCGTATCTCTTTGCTTCATAAAAAACATCTGATCTTTTTGATCCAGATATTTATCAAAATAATCTACTTAGCCATCCAAGCATCTCTTAAAATAATATCGAACACCTTCAGTGCCTCTCATGAATTCTCAAATCCTTGCCCCTACAAGGCACCTTGAAGCGCTTGCATATAAATCCTTGCAACAAAGCTTATATTCACCTTGATTGTCTTTGAACGATGTTGGCACTTTAATATCTTCCTCTCATGCCTATCAACATTGAGAGACTTAAATCCTTGGCCAATGTAAACTGCCCCAATCTGATGGCATGATCTGCTTATCAAGTGTTATTTCAATGAAATATGCCTTTAAGACCAAGAGAATTAGTTTTTTTGAAAAAACAGAAAATAGAATAGGATGCCCCAGATATCAAGTGCATGAGTGTCTCCAACTCAAACTTCCATTGATCACTTTAAGCATAGCTTAAGTCTTTGAAGACTTTAAATATTGTGATGATATTTCGAAGTTGTGAAATTTCTCTCAGACCGCTCGGTTCATCTTTATGATTATCGCATTACTTGATCTAGTCGAAAACAACACCTTTTCAGTTCTCATCATTCTTCTACATTTTAAAATGTGTTCAAGCTTCTTATATTTGCTTAACCAAGTGTGTACAAAAATATCTTTCTAAGAATAGAATTCTACGAGTGCATGTGTGCGTTTCTAATTGCAACTAGCCACTCTTTTATCAGCTTTTCTTTTTTCGACCTCCTCGAGATTTCATTTCATTAATTTGTTTGACTTTGTCAGGATTTGAAAATCACTCGTAAAGCCAAGGCATTGAGCAGATAGAGCATTGCTATCTTATTAGATACCCGACCTAATAGCTACAACAGAGTGCCCTTGAGGTTTTCTTTTTACCGGTTGTTTTTACTTATCTCGATATTTCATCTCATTAAATATTTGACTTTGTCAGGATTTAAAAATCACTCATAAAGCCAATGTATAGAATAGGTGGAGCATTACTTTCTTATTAGATATTCAACATTATAGCTTCAGCGGAATGCCCCCGAGATATTCTTTGAGCTACTAGTTACAATCGATGTGTCTTTGTTGGATATAGAAGACTATTATTAGAATTTCAATTTCAAGTAACCCTCTTTGGTTAAGCTTGCCTAGTTCACAATTCCACATTCATGAATTTCAAAGATTTTTTCATCAACGAACGTCATCAAAAGCGTGGCAATCTTTTTTTTCATGCTTGATAAATGTGTTAGCTCAACATAAGAAAGCTTTAGGTTGGACTATGGCTGACTTGAAGGGCATAAGCCCTACTATTTGTATGCACAAGATTTTTCTTGATGATTGCCACAACAATTCTGTTGAACCCCAAAGAAGGCTTAACCCAGTCATGAAGAAGGTGGTGATGAAGGAGATAATCAAGTGGCTTGATGCTAGAGTTATTTACCCATTACCTAACAATTCGTGGGTCAGCCCGGTGCAATGTGTATCTAAGAAGGGAGGCATGATCGTGGTGAGCAATGAGGACAATGAACTTTTACCAACAAGGACCGTCACGGGGTAGAGAATTTGCATGGACTATCGGAAGCTCAGCAAGGAAACCAAGAATGACCACTTTCCCCTCCTATTCATCAATCAAATGCTGGATTGATTGGCGGGCAAATATTTTTATTGTTTTCTCGATGGATACTTAGGGTACAACTAGATTGCTATAGTGCCGGAGGACCAAGAGAAGATAACTTTTGCATGCTCCTATGGTACTTACACCTTTAGGAGGATGCCCTCTGGACTTTGCAACGCTCCAACCACATTTCAAAGGTGCATGTTGGCCATTTTTTCTGACATGGTTGAAGGATTTTTGGAAATCTTCATGAACGATTTCTCAGTCTCCGGAGACAACTTTGAGTCACACTTGGGCAATTTAGAAAAGGTGCTCAAGAGGTGTGAAGAAGCAGATATGGTTCTCAATTGGGAGAAGTGTCACTTTATGGTGGTTGAAGGAACTATTCTAGGCCACAAGATCTCAAAAAAAGGGATATAGGTGGACAAGGCTAAAGTTTAAGTAATCGAGAAGCTACATCCTCCCACCACCGTAAAGGGCATTCGAAGTTTCTTGGGACATGTTAGCTTCTATAGAAGGTTTATCAAGGATTTTTACAAGATCTCCAAGCCATTGTGCACTTTGCTACAACAAAACCAGCCCTTCATATTCGATGATGAATGCTACAGTGCATTTAAAGAACTCAAGGAGAAGCTCATCTCAGCACCCGTAGTTATTCCTACATATTGGACTTCACCATTCGAGTTGATGTGTGATGCAAGCGACTATGCAGTGGAGGCAGAACTTGAACAATGTCGAGGTAAACTTTTCCATGTTGTTTATTATGCTAGCCACACTTTGAATGATGCACAAATCAATTACACAACCATTAAAAAGAGTTGTTGGTTGTTGTGTTTGCTTTTGATAAGTTTAAAGCATACTTGATAGGCACTAAGGTCACTGCACATACTGATCATTCTGCTATTAAGTACTTAGTGACTGAAAAGGATGCTAAACCTAGACTCATTAGGTGGATACTTCTTTTGCAAGAGTTCAACTTGAAGGTTACGGATAGAAAGGGCCGTGAAAATCAAATTACCGACCGTCTATCTAGGATAGAAAACAAGGTTGAAAACAATGATGGATTAGAAATTAAGGAGGAATTTCATGATGAGAAAATATTATATGCTACGACAATTCTGTGGTATGCTGATATTGTTAACTTTCTCGTTAGTGGTGTTTTGCCTCATAATTTGAATAGCTAGGGAAAAAAGTTGAAGCATGCTGTGTTATTGTACTTTTGGGACTAGACCTATTTGTTAAAGCAATGTACCGACCAAATAATTCGAAGATGTATACCAGAGGAGGAGCAAAAGGGGATCCTATCCCGTTGCCATTCATCTTTGTGTGGAGGCCATTTTGGAGGAGCTCGGACTGCCGCAAAGGTCCTACAATCAGGATTTTATTGGGAAACACTCTTCAAGGATGCACATGAGTTTTACAAGGCATGCGATAGATGCCAAATGACAGGAAATATATCTCGAAGGCATGAAATTCCATTGCAATGCATCCTAGAGGTGGAGCTCTTTGATGCATGGGGAATAGATTTCATGGGACCTTTTCCTTTGTCATTTGGAGATTTCTACATCTTGCTAGCCGTGGACTTTGTGTCAAAATGGGTCGAAGCAATAGCTACACCAAGAAATTACTCCAAGATTATTTTGAAGTTTCTCTACAAGAACATCTTCACAAGATTTGGAGCCCCAAGAGCCGTCATAAGTGATGAAGGAACCTACTTTGACAACAAGCTTATTGCCAAGGCATTGCAAAGGTATAGAGCGAGGTAAAAATTGCTACGGCATACCACCCTCAGACTAATGGCCAAGTTGAAATTTCGAATCGAGAGATCAAATAGATATTGGAGAAGGTGGTCAACCCCAAAAAGAAATATTGGTCTCCAAAGCTTGATGAAGCCTTATGGGCTCATCGAACAATTTTCAAATCCCCTTTGGGAATGTCTCCATTCCAGCTCATCTATGGCAAAGCATATCACCTTCCCGTTGAGCTAGAGCACAAGGATTATTGGGTAATAAAAAACCTCAATATGGATGCCCAATTAGCTGGAGAAAGAAAGCTATTGGAGCTGAATGAGATGGAAGAGTTTAGGGCCTAAGCTTACGAGAACGCACGCTTATACAAGGAAAAGACGAAAAGGTGGCATGATAAACATCTTCTGCCACAACATTTTTCTAAAGGTCAACAAGTTCTCCTTTACAACTCTCGACTGGAGCTCTTCCCTGGAACGCTAAAATCACGATGGTCAAGCCCTTTCATAGTGGACAAAGTTTACCCTCATGGTGTAGTGGACATCAAGAAACTTGATGATGACACAGTTTTCAAGGTTAATGGCCAAAGATTGAAGGTTTACAATGGAGCCCCGATCCTGCAAGACAAGTCCTCCATGTTTCTCCATGATCCATGAGAGTTTGCAACCCCTCACTCTTTCTATTTTTACTATAGCATTTTTTATATTTCCTATGTTTATAAATAATTATGTTTGTCTTCTTGTTAGTTATTCGTTAGTTCTTTATTTTATTTTATGTTATGCTTTTATTTTGTCTTTATCACCCCGTGTCATATTACTTACCATAGCTATAGGTGGCACGCGAGGGCTTGATTTAAGGAAGCAACCTTTTCTCTAATTAGGGTTAGGGTTTTGTTTTTATCCTATTAAGGGAAGTTGAAAAGAGCCAAACTTTTCCAAGGACTTTGGGCGGCATTAAAAGAGACAAAAATGGGGATTTTATTCCTATTTAACTTTCAAAAACCCTACAATATCATTACACTTTTCATACTCTCTTTCCTCCTTTTTGCTTTACATTAAACACCCATCACATCTCTTCTCTTCCCCACGCCTCATAATCGCCACACCAACCTTCTCTCTCTAATTAATTGTGGCAGTTTCCTTCCCTTTAAACTTTCCTCCTCATAATTCCTTCACATTACTTCTTTATTTTCTTTAAACTCGCTTTCTTCATCCCCTTCACCATTATACTCAAAACTCCATCAAACCAGACTTCACCCCAAAACCCTAATTGCCCTAAAAATCTTTGCCTCTTCCTTTAACCATGGTTCATTACAAGAATGTCACCGGTGCTTCTAGTAGTGCCCAAGCACAGCCAACTGTTGATATCAATAAATTTTTTGACGACGCGACCAAGCTCCGCTTTCAACAAATCAAAGAGAGGAAAGTATTCACTGAACAAGGATTTGTTTTTCCTTCTGCGGGCACCGAAGGCTTCGACACTGAGGTGATGGAGGCTATCACCAGTCAAGGTTGGGAGACTTTCGTCAAACATCTGGACAACATCTGCGTGCCACTGGTGAGGGAGTTTTATGCCTATCTGACAAGCCCTACTCAGTCCAGAGTGTACGTACAAGGAGAGCAAATCAAGTTTGCTACCACGACGATAAACAAGTTTTTGGGTTAAAGAATGTCGCCAACCAACATGCTTCTTTTGTTGAAGCCACTGATGCCCAGACAATCAAGGGAGTCCTTGAGGACATATACTTCACGAGAATAGATCTGGACCCTACTACTAGGTCAGTGGAGAGGGGGCGTCTGAAACCCTAAGCCAAGGTGTGGAATCACTACATCAAGACTCGCTTGATGCCCATATCCCATCACTCTTCTGTACACATAACCAGACTGCTCCTTCTGCACTCCATTCTTAATATAGGGCTAATAGATGTAGGAAAGTTAATCATCGATGAGGTGTAGTGATGCCTGAAGCAAAAATCAAGCACTCTGATCTTCCCTAACCTCATCACGGCCCTCTGTAGAAAGAAGAAAGTTTATGAAGACGTAGAAAAGGACGAGGTAGATAAAGATTGACCCTAGACCATATCCCAGGACTGAAGAGATATGACAAAGATGCCCCGGTAGAGACTGTTGAAGGAGGAGTGAAGACTATTGCTGCAACAAGGATTGCATCTTTGGTTACATCCACGAGACTCATGAAGAAAGATATGGAGGACATGCGCAACAACTTGAATACTCTTTTCAAGTATATCAAGGAGAGGGACGCTGCCATGAACTCCTACTTTAAGGAGATGCTACCGCACATGGATATTGATTTCCCACCCTTCCCTAAGACCCTACTTTCTATCTAAAAGGACCCTTCTGCACTGAAGAAGGCCACTACCTAGTGCACAACTCATGTTGCCAAGAAAACCTCTACCATACGTTCGACCCTTGCACAACAAGAGCCAACAACACATGAGCCAGCCCTTGCTGATGCCACAGAAAGCCCTCACACGAAGTGGCAGAAAAAAAGCCCTCATGCACACCCCACCACCATAACCCCCTGTTGATGATCATGTCACAATAGAAAGCGACGACGAGGATATGGCTGCTGATACCACTACCTAGACACCTACTCTAACTCTAGATGCCACGACAAAGATGCGAAGTCATCTCAAGTGTATTGTAGGTTGACTTTGGAACACTCATACTGAAGAGAGTGACACTCGGGAGGCCCAGCATGACTAGAATGACCAATAGGAGCAAGACCCACCGTCACAACCAGCTGAGGATGATGAGCCCATTTTCGCACTTAAAAAGATACGTATCAAGTGCAATGCAACCAAATTAGTCTCCACAAGGATTGGTGCCACTTCAAGAATCTAGTCTCTTGCACTGTAAAAAGTAAAAACACAAATAAAAGATTATAGGAGTTTTAACTAATAACTAATCCAGAAAGCAATAAAGTAAAAGAATAAATGAGATCAAATGAGAGAGATAGGCCAGGTTATCGTGAGTTGAGGTGTGATAGCCAATTGGATTGTCTTGGTAAAAGAGTGCACGGGCAACTCAGTTGCCGTGGTAACTTGCACAACGGGGTTGCCTTGGCAACTAATCGATGGTTGCCTGGGCGACTAGTTGGGCAACTACTTGGGCGTCTGGGCAGCAACCTTCAAGGTTCGGTATAGCGTTCTTCAATGGTTTCTTCTTATCCCTAAGTCGAAACTCTAGCTACTTGTGCATGCCTTGATAATACATCCCTGCGTGAATCAAGGGTGAACAACAACCAATCTTGCGCTCCTATTAGCCGTTGAAATCCTTGACTTATTCCTAAGCCGGATTAATCTTCACCATCTATAGATTGAATAAAGATCATATCCATTCGTTTCTTGAATCTAACTCTCTCGATATTTGATAAATGGATGAAGTTACGAGATCCTCTCCCAATTCACTCACAAACAAGAATAAGAACCAAGAATGAATAAACCTTGAATAGAAAAGTGCAAACTCTTATTACCTAAAAAAAATCCAATAGTTTCTCACAACCACAAAACACAATAACCATAGCCAAATAGATTTAGTTCATGGCTAGGTTCCAAAGAATCACAAGATAAATAATCCCTAGCATGAACCCAATCGAACAAGAAAGAAAAAGATGAAGAAGGAAGCTTGTCAAAATCCCCTTGCCCTAGATGCTTGTCGAAAATTCTCTCTTCTTGCTATCTTCGGAGTTGTCGAAATTCCTCTCTAATTTATAGGGCTAGGTCAAAGTCCTTCTTTGAGGAGGAAGTTAAGTTGGAATTAAATTATCTTTAAAGAATATAATTCTTTATTATAATTATATTCCTACTAGAACTTCTCCTATCTTCTTGGAATTTAATTATTCTTTAATCTCTTCATGGAAATCAAATTTCTTTGGGATTGGGCTTTGCTCCACGTCATCTTGGGCTTGTCTAGTCATCAATTTCGACTACCATATCACCTTTGTTCTTTGTCGACAATTGCCCTGGCAACTGGCTCGGCGTCTCCTTCATGCATTGCCCTGGCAACTAGCTCGACATCTCCTTCATGTATTGCCCTGGCAACTAGCTCTAGCCTTGCTTTGGCAAGTGATCCTGCACATACACACAAAACACACCAAAGCAGCATCTTTTCCCACAAAAACTACCAAGTTATGTAATCAAGATCAATGATGGAAGGAAACATGGATTAATGCATGAATGGCTAATTATGTAACTAATATGAGCCTAAGTCTAATAATAATATGAGTAAAAAGGGTAAGAAAAATAGTACTTTTGAACACTTATCACCTACTATTGGTAATGACATATTATCCCCTTGTGGGAATCCATCCAATCCAAACGTAGGAACTAAATTCTGAAAAAAAAGATTCCTCTTGGTAATATTTTCTTCCATGATTCAAGCACCCCCTTATTGGTTTTATACTTAAGTGAATATGTGAACAGCTTTAGGCGTAGTGCCTCATATAGAGCTCCTTGTTGTATAAATAAATCACATAACTCAATTAAAGAGGTCAGGTGAACACGAGAGTTCTTTTGATGTGTTTCGCAGTAATGTCCCATAGATTTTAGCAATTGGAACATACAAGTTTAAGTTCAAAATATGTAGTATTGATAGTTGGTTCAACAATACTTGGATTCAGACCTTCTAGTGTCAAACTACATGGTCTCTAATAGGCCGTTCAATATCATTGACAACATCATGGTTGTTATCATTGTTTCTCTGGCCTGCTGCATTAGCATTTTTCTATTTTGGTTCTGGTGGTGGTGGCGGGTCATTAACTAAATATATAAATATATATATGTTCGAACAAAAAGTTTTCAATTTTGAAAAAGTTTTATAATTTTTTTTGAAAACATGGATATATACATCATAAATATATAAAATTTAAACCTAAAAGCTATACAAATATAAAGAAATTTGAAATAGTATGAAAATAGGTTTTTACCTTGAATATGAATGAATAAATGAATGAGATGAGACGATTTGCACAAAACTTGATGATCAAAGCTTGGGTTTGATGTTTTGAGTAAAAGCCCCCAAAGATTTTGAAGAAATTTGATGAAACTTAGAGATATAGAGGATTTTTATAAGGGATTTTCGGCTAGGTTTTTTAAATAAAGAGATACACTTTTATTTGAAATAGGAAAGCCTATTTAATGGCTCTAGAGCACGTGTACCAAAACCGCATACCGGTATGGTATATCCCCATACCGATCCTCGACCCATGCCGATACAGACTCATATGTATAGAAACACTACCCCTGATGCCCCGTATCGATATAGCTACCCCCGTATTGATACCCTCTAACCAAATTTGACAGATTTGGCTGCAAAAAACCTAAAAATTTAATTTTACTCGAATCGATATGCATGATTATGATATGAGAGCAACATTTATGGGCAAAAACAGATACACACTCCCCCTAACAGCATGAATAGATGCATATAGTAACAAGATCACACAAACATGAATATCAACCAAATTCAAGCTGTTGCCTAGGCAATTGGGCGACAACCTTCAAAGTTCGGCAAAGCATTCTTCAATGGCTTCTCATTATCCTTAAATCAAAACACTATTAACTATGCATGCCTTGATAATACATCCCTGCGTTAACCAATGGTAGACAACAACCGATCTTGAGCTCCTTTTAGCTGTTGAAATTCGCAACTTATCATTAAGTCGAATTAGTCTTCACTATCAATTGATTGAATAAAGGCCATGCCCATTCGTTTCTTGAATCTAACTCTCCCGATATCAGATAAATGGATGAATTCACGAGATCCTCTCCCAATTCACTTGCAAAATTAAGAACCAAGAATGAACAAACTTTGAATTAAAATTGCAAACTCAAATACCTAAACAAATCCAATCGTTCTCACAACCACAAAAACAAAATAACCCAAACCAATTTATATCAATTCATGGCTGGGTTCGAAAGATATACAAAGGAAAAATTCCTAGCCATGGATCAAATGGAAACAATAAAGAAAAAGAAGATGTCGAATAATCCCTACCTTTCTCTCTCAAGTCAAACTCTCCTCCAAGTAGGCAGCTATGGCTTCTTTATATAGGAGATGGCTTGGTCAAAGTCTTTCTTGAGGAGGAAGTTAAGTTGGAATTAAATAGAATAAAAGAAATAAATCTCTTCTATCTTTTTCCTTAAAAACTCCTTATAAATCTGAATTTAAATCTTCATTAAATTCTGCATGGAAATGCAAATCTTTGGGATTTATCTCTTGCTTTTTGTGCTTATCCCTAATGAGGTGGATTTGTCCTGACATGCCTCGATAATCCGCTCGGCATGGCTTTCAGAAATCAGCTTCGATTGCCTTGGAAAACCCTTCAGTTTTCTTCCTTAATTGCCACAACAATCTAGTCCTACACAAAATAACACACAACAGCAAAGATTTCTCCACAAAAACCAACCAAAATGCAAACCAAGGTTGTTAATAAATTAAACTATGAAATTATGCATGAATGACTGCAAATGCACCTAAAATGAGCCTAAGTCTAACAATGATCATGAGTAAAAGGGTAGAAAATATAATATTTTTTCACACTTAACAATCTCTAATGAAATGATGTCTTATTTCTGTATGCCTGGTTCTAGAATGTTGGATGAGATTCTTAGCGATACAAATAGCACTAGTATTGTCACACTTTAAAGGGATGATACCTACATCAATTCCATAATTTAAGACTTTTTGCTTCATCTAAAGGACTTGAGCACAACAACTACTGCCTGAGATATATTCCGCCTCAATGGTAGATCTACACTATTTTGATTCTTAGAAAACCATGAGATAAGCATGTTACCTAAAAATTGACAAGTACCGAAGGTACCCTTTCTATCTATGTTACAACTTCCATAATCCGCATCCGAATAAGCATGCAAACTAAAGGATGGGTCTCTAGGATACCAAAGACCTAAATAAGGGGTGTCTTTAAAGTATTTAAAGATTCTCTTAATGGCTTGTAAATGCGATTCTCCTGGACTAGCTTGAAATCTAGCACACAAGCAAACATGAAACATGATATACGGTCTAATTGCGGTAAGATAAAGCAACAGACATATCATAGATCTATAAAGCTTAAGATCAACACATTTACTTCCTTCATCTTTGTCAAGATTTGTAGATGAGCTCATTGGAGTGGCTTGAGGCTTTACATTCTCTAAGCTAAACTTCTTGAGCATATATTTGATGTACCTTGCTTGATTAATGAAGATGTCATCCTTTCTTTGTTGATTTGGAGTCCCACAAAGAACGAGAGCTCCCATATCATGCTCATTTCAAATTCACCTTGCATTAACTTAACAAAATCTTGCCAAGGAGATTCATTAGTATACCCAAAAATAATATCATCAACATAAATTTGAACTACTAAAATATCCCTGCCTTTTCTTTTTTAAAAAAAGTGTAGTGTCAGCATTCCCCTTGTTAAAACCTTTTTCTATTAGAAAATTTGACAATCTTTCATACCAAGCTCTAGGAGTTTGTTTCAAACCATATAAAGCTTTTGAAAGTTTGAAAACATGGTTTGGATATTTTAGATCTTCAAAACCGGGTGGTTATTCTACATACACTTCTTCATTTATAAAACCATTTAGAAAAGCACTATTAACATCTATTTGAAAAAGCTTGAATTCATGATAACATCAAAATGCAAGCAACATCCTAATAGCTTCCATTCTAGCTATAGGTGCATAGGTTTCATCAAAATCAATTCCTTTTACTTGAGTGTAACCTTGAGCAATAAGTCTAGCCTTGTTTCTCACTATGTTACTAGTCTCATCTCGTTTATTTCTATAAATCCATTTAGTACCTACAATAGATTTATTACTAGGCCTATCAACTAATGTCTAAACTTGGCTCCTTGATTTAACTCTTATTGCATAGTCAATATTGAATAATCATCATTTAATGCTTTTTATATTTTTAGGCTCTATGCATGAGATAAATGCAACATAATTACATGTATTTTTAAGAGAGGATCTAGTGGTTACCCCTTTGGATGGATCACCCAAAATACCATCACCTTTGACATAGTTGAACTAACTTGGGTAGGCGACCTCCCTTTCCTTTAGAGACATGTCCTTCAAGGCTTCTAGAGGTGGATCTTGTAGTTCTTCTTTTGGTGGAACTTCTTCTACCTTTGATGATTGTCCTCCACCATCATTGGCATCCAAAATTCCTACATCATCATCATCACAAGTATCATTCCTTGGAAGGAGGTTATCATTGAAAACAAAATTAATTGACTCTTCAACCACTGAAGTTATTTTTTTAAATACTGAATAGTCTTTATAATTTAAAGAATAACCTAAAAATTTGCTTCATCACTATTTGATCAAACTTGCCTAAATTGTCTTTTCAATTGTTTAAACCAAAACATTTACATCCAAAATGATGAAAATGGCTAATGTTAGGATTTTTATTTTTGAAAAGCTCATAAGGTTTTTTCTTCAAAATTGGCCCAATCATTACTCTATTAACAATATAGCAAGCCGTATTAGTGGCTCCCGCCCAAAAATGCTTAGGAAAATTGTTTTCACAAAGCATGGTTCTAGCCATTTCTTCTAAAGTTCTATTTTCCCCTTTGAACAGCCCCATTTTGTTGAGGTGTGCTAGGAGCCAAAAAATTATGCCTAATTCCATTTGAGTTAAAAAAAATTCTTCAAAACTAAGATTTTGAAATTCAGTTCCGTGGTTACTCCTAACATGAGAAATAGAGTAACCAACATCATTTTGGTTTACTTTTGAAAACGTGATAATTTTTTTTAAAGCCTCATCTTTGGATCAAATGCATATTGTTTTCCACCCAAGACCGGAGTTCTAATAGGACCAAAAAGATCTATATGGATCAATTGGAAAACTTTACTTGTTGATACATCATTAATGGATTTAAAAGCAACTATTTTGTGTTTGCCTTTAGCACATGCATCACAAGTTTTGTCAAGAGGAAACTTGATTTTTGGCAAACCTCTTACAAGATCATTTGAAATCAATTTTTCCAAAACATCTATGCATGCATTTCCTAGTTTTCTGTGCCATAACCAAGAATCATGCTCATCTTTTGCAACAAAACATGCATTTGAAATATGAATGCCATCTAGATGAGCCATGTAAATGTTTCCTATACGATAACCAATAACCACAATTTTATTAGATGCAATGTCAATGGTTTTGCAATCATTTAAATCAAACATGACATTGAAACCTTTATCCCACAATTGGCTTATGCTTAAAAGATTATGCTTAAGACCATTGATATATAAAACATTTTCTATGAGTATGGAAGAGTGATTATCAATATAACCAATTCCTTCAATGGGGCCTTTGGAGTTGTCACCGAAAGTTACTACTTCTCCACTTTTTTGTTTTAGCTCTAAGAATTGACTCTTGTCTCCGGTCATGTGTCTCGAGCATCCACTATCAAGGTAGCATGAGTTTGCACTTGAAGTTTTGGTCTTGAAGCAATGCCCCCTACAAACATAGCCTCAAGTCTTGATTTTTGGTACCCAAATTCTTTTGGGTCTATGAGTATTAGCTCTCAAAATCTTGGTTCTCTTAGGAATCCAAGAAGCAATAGCATCAATATTGTTATAAGCTACAAGTTTCTTAGGAACCCAAACACTTCTAACTTTCTTACCATTAGAGGGCCTTTCGAAGCTTCTATGCTTGTATCCATTAAAGTTTTTTTCTTACATGGTTGGGTTTTAAATGATTTCCTTTTTCAAAATGAGGTGTCCCAACCTTGTTCAAAGAAGCTTTAAGATCACTTACTTCCTTTTGGTGATCATCAAGAACTTTTGAAAGTAGGTTATGCAAGTCTTGGTTTTTCTTTTCAAAATCTTTTTGTATTTCGGCATATCCATAACCTTTCTTTCAAGTTCCACATTGGTTTTGGATAAAGAATCATTTTTTGTTTCTTAAACTGAAATTGTTTTCTTTTTTTCAAAAGTGATTATTTATACTTCAAAACCAACTCATCATAAACCTCTTGCAACTCATCATAAGTTTCTTGAAGCTCATCAAAAGTGAAATCAAATTAGATAACTTTGAGGTTACCTTAGGATCCTCCTCCAATGCCATGATACAAAGGTTAGCTACTTATTGCTCCTCATCGAATGAGTCTTCACTGCTCCAAGTAGCTATATGTGCCTTGAGCTTCTTCTTCTTCTTGAAGCTCTTATTCTTTAGTTGGGGATAATTGAACTTGATGTGTCTCAGCTTTTTGTACTCATAGCAAATGATTTGGTCCTTCTCTTCTTCATTAGGCTTGTTCTTGAAACCCTCTCTCCATTGAAACTTTCTTCTCTGGATGGATTTCATGAACCATGTAAATCTCTTAGCTATCATAGCCATTTCTTCATCTTCTTCCCCACTTGAATCGCTCTCCTCTTGTAAAGCTTTAAGAGTGATTCCTTTCTTCTTCTTTTTCTTCTTCTCCATTTCCTTATTTTATACCATTCTCTCTTCTCTTCCGTTCTTCATGATCTTATAAGTGAGAAGAGACCCCAAGAGAATATCAAGCTTTAAGGCTTTGAGATCCTTTTCTTCAATGATGGCAATCTTCTTTCAATCCCATGACTCGGGAAGTGAGTAAATAAACTTCTGAACAAGCATGTCTTCCGGGGTGACTTCTTCATATCCTTTAAGCATGTTGATGAAAATGGAGAATCGATCGAACATCTTGGTAATTTCTTCATCTGGTTCCAATATGAAGTTATCAAAGCTAAGATTTGGGAGTTCAATCTTGGCCTCCTTCACTTCATTGGTGCCCTCACAAGTAACTTCTAGCTTGTCTCCTATCTCATTTAAACTTGTGCATGATGACATCTTGCGTACTCGTCCGGTCCAAGAGCACAAAATATGATGTGCATGGCTTTGTCCTTGATTTACAACTTCCTTCGATCATCATTGGTGTATTCTTGCCTTGTCTTTGGAATGTGTCGATATCATTCCTCTTTCATCGAAATAATTGGTCTATCTTTCACTACATCCTAAAGCAGGTAGTAATTTGATTTGATGAAGATTATCATTCTATTCTTCCAATATGGGTATTTTACCCCATTGAAATATGGTGATTTGGAGATAGATTGTGATTCCTTGAAGTGGTGTCCAGAGGTAGACTGTAACCCTGCATCGAAAAGGCTCAAATGTTGTATTGACTTGACTGTAAGGTCAATTACATCGATATTGGACTCTAATTGCGTCAATCTATTGGTTATGGACCTTATTGAATGTGTTGAAAATCTTTTATTGGCTAAACTATAGAAATTGAAAGTTTGGTGGTACAAGTATGGAGAATTGAGAGCTGAAGGACTAACCTTGCAATTAGCCCATCCTCAATTAAAATCACCACCTATGTGGGATTATTTGAAGACTTTCCTTGAATTTAAGGAAAGTTAATGCTATTAAAATAAAATGAAGAGAAAAGAAATAAAGGCTTACCTGATTTATAAAGAAGCAAGCACCTCCCTTGTCTTCATCATCTTCAAGCAAGCATACACCTCTATTGTTGAGTGTTGTGAAGTTTGAGTTTTTTTCGGTTCATTGACATCAAATCGTTGCTATCGATCGGGTAAGCTATAATCCCCAAAAAATCATTGAAATCTAGGGATAAATCAAGCTTAATCTTAAGCTATGGTTTTAGTCATCCATGGAATTTGATAGCAAATAGCTATTTTAAGCTTTGATGTTGATTTTGATGTCATTACATTGATTTCGATATTGTATTGTTGTTTCTAACAATTTTCTATTGTTTACCTAGCTCAAGAAGTGGGGAAAGACCAACCACCATCACTGTCAAAATCTAAGAACAAAGGAATTTCAATTTGAGAGTTGTAAGAGCTTCGAAATATTGAGGTGAGTGTAGTCGAAGTCTCATGATTAGGCTAGGTGCCTTTCCCGATCTTATTGTCATTGAATTTAGTACTACTAACCCGTTGTTAGGGGATATTGCATAGAACCACTTAGCGAACAATCTTGGTATACATTGGTAAGCTATAGTATTGATCATTGAGTACTGACATTTTCATTATCATTGTTATTGAACAGCGTCATTGATTTCGCCACCGTTGTTGTCATTGAGTTGTGCAAGTATAGAATATTAGTCATGGAACATATTCATTGCTATTGTTATAGTCATTGAACATGGATATTGACTTAGTTATTATTATGGAAACATTGGAAGTAAAGCATAGTCCATTGACATCGACATTGAGATCATTAAACATTGCTACCATTATTGTTATTTCTATTGAATATTGATATTGAAACATTGCCTATTGATAAGGATGAATTCTCGAAACCTTCATTGTATGCCTTGTCGCTGAAAGCCAAGGATGAACCTCGTTTATCAGACATTGACACTGTATGTGAATTCCCTGGTGTCTTCCTTGAAGAACTTGTCTAATTTACCTCCAACCTGTGAAGTAGAGTTTGGCATCAAAGTGCAACCCAGAACTGCTCTAGTTTTCATTGCACATTATCAGATGGCAGCCATTAATCTAAAAGAACTGAAGGCCTAGATTCAAGATTTGCTTGATAATGGCTTCATCCAACTGAGTTCCTCACCTTGGGGAGCTCCGATTCTATTTTTGAAGAAGAATGATGGTTCTATGTGACTATGTATCAATTATCGACAATTAAATAAGGTAACTAGCAAGAACAAGTATCCATTACAAAGGATTGATGACCTATTCGATCAGCTTAAGGATGCCTCTATATTTTCCAAGATCAATTTAAGGTCTAGGTATTATCAAATGAGATTTAAGGATTGTGATGTACCCAAAGCTATTCTCTATATCAGATATGGTCACTACGAATTCTTGGTGATGCCATTTGGGCTAACTAATACACTGGTAGCTTTTATAGACCCGATGAATCGGGTTTTTAGATCATATCTTGATAAGTTTGTAGTGGTGTTCATTGATGATATTCTAATGTATTCCAAGAATATTGCGGAACACCGTGAACATCTTCGTATTGTGCTTCAAACTCTTTGAGAGAAGCAATTGTTTGCCAAGTTCTTTAAATGCGAGTTTTGGCTTACTGAAGTTACCTTATTAGGACATATTTTATCATCTTCTGGCATTCAGGTTGACCTGGAAAAAATTCAAGCTATTCTTGATTGACATTCATCAAAGAATGTTGGTGATGTAAGGAGCTTCCTCGGTCTTCCTAGCTACTATAGGAGATTCATCAGAGGATTTTCTATGTTAGCAGCCCCACTAACTAAATTATTACGAAAAGAAACCTATTTCATCTAAACCGAGGAACAACAGTGAAACTTTAACTAGTTGAAATAAGTGTTGACTCATGCATCAGTCCTAACCCAACCCGAGTTTGGAAAAGACTACACAATTTATAGTGATGCATCACATCTCGGATTAAGATGTGTATTGATGCAAGAGGGCAAGGTTATTATATATGCTTCAAGACAACTTAAGCCACATGAGATGAATTATCCCACTCATGATCTAGAGTTTTCTGCAGTTGTATTTGCGTTGAAAATTTGGAGACACTATCTCTACGGAGAAAAGTGTTATCTCTTCACTGATCATAAAAGCCTTAAATGCTTCTTGACTCAAAAGGAGCTAAATATTCAGCAACAGAGATGGATGGAACTCCTAAAAGACTATGACCTTGTCATTAATTACCATCCGGGCAAGGCCAACGTTGTAGCTGATGCATCAACCGTAAACCTTCACCTAGTAAGTATTGTCATTACATTTTATGCATTGCGTGGCAAATTGACTCACTATGAAATCATAGCCCCTAGAGCTATTAATGCTCATTTCCAACTTTGGAAGCATCATTGTCTTGTTGCTGAACTTCAAGTTCAATCTACCATCATTTCGAGGATTAAAGCATTGCAAGAGCAAGACTCGGAACTACAATCCATTATCTCTAAGCTTTAAGATAACCCTGATTTCAGGATCAATTCTAAAGGACACATATGTTTCTGTGATCGAGTTTGTATGCCCAATGACGAATCTCTTCGTGGTGATATCCTTAAGAAAGCTCATTCGAGCTTATTCTCTGTTTATTTGGGTTTTGTAAAAATGTATAAGGATCTTCATGAGCTCTATTGGTGTCCAGGTATGAAGCAAGCCATAATCGATTTCATATCTAAATATCTCACGTGCCAACGTGTCAAGGCTGAGCATTGTGTTCCTATCGGGTTATTGCAACCTATCGAATTACCGCAATAGAAGTGGGAGAAGATCACAATGGATTTTGTTAGTAGTCTAGCCCTAACTCCTGCTAAACACGACGCTATTTGGGTCATTGTGGATCGTTTCGCCAAGTTAGCACATTTCTTACCTATTAGAATAGACTACGATCTTCCAAAGTTAGCTGATTTGTATATCAAGGAAGTCATTCAACTTCACGGAGTACCTCAATCTATTATCTCCAATCGAGAACCGCGATTTGCTTCTCTCAGTTTTGGAGAGCATTATAAGAGGCTCTAGGCATCAGAGTTAATCTTAGCATTATCTTTCACCCTCAGACTGATGGCCAGTCAGAAAGGGTAATCCAGATTTTAGAGGACATGCTACGAACATGTATCATTGACTTTAGCGGGTCATGGGAGAAATCCGTACCTCTCATTGAGTTTGCCTACAATAATAGCTACCAAGCTTCCATTAAGATGGCACTGTATGAAGCTTTGTATGGCAGACATTGCAGAACTCCATTGTGTTAGTCTAAACTAGGTGAAGGTAAGATATTGGGCCTTTGACTGACAAAAGGCCTATGTTGATCTTAAACGAAGGGATATCCGATACGAAGTTGGTGAGAAAGTATTCCTTAAAGTCTCACCATAGAAGAAAGTTATGAGATTTGGAAAAAAAGGGAAAATGAGTCCCTGGTTCATCGGACCTTTTGAGGTTATTAAAAAAGTTGGCTCAATGGCTTATCGTTTATTGTTGCCCTCAAAACTGAATAAGATTCATGTGTTTCACGTATCGATGCTCCGGAAGTATCATTCTGATCATTCGCATGTTATTGAACTTGAGTCTATGGAACTTCAACCAGGTTTGTCCTACCAGGAAGAACCGGTTTGGATTCTTAGAAAGGAAGTTAAAAGACTCCGCAGCAAATTTGTACCATTAGTCAAAGTGCTCTAGAGGAGCTATCCTATTAAAGAAGCAACTTGGGAACCAGATGAGTCAATAAAGAATCAATGCCCTCATCTCTTCGATTCAGGTAAAAATTTGAGGATGAATTTTTCTTAAGGGGAAAAAGTTGTAACATCTCGAAATCCGGTCTAGTTAGAAATAGGTTCCGGCGATCAGAAACCCTACATCAGAAACACCCAAATATTGTATTAAATTTACCGCAAGGTCAATTACATTGATATTGGACTCTGATTGAGCCAATCTATTGGTTATGGACCTTATTGAATGTGTTGAAAATCTTTTAGTGGCTAAACTATAGAAATTCAAAGTTTGGGGGTACAAGTATAGAGAATTGAGAGTTGAAGGACTAACCTTGTGATTAGCCCCTTCTCAATTAAAATCACCACCTACGTGGGATTATCTGAAGACTTTCCTTGAATTGAAGGAAAGCTAATGCTATTAAAATAAAATGAGTAGCAAAGAAAGAAAGGCTTACCCGGTTTCTAAAGAAGTAAGCACCTCCATTGTCTTCATCGTCTTCAAGCAAGCACACACCTCCATTGTTGAGTATTGTGAAGTTTGAATTTTCATCAGTTCATTAACATCGAAGCCTATGCTATCGATCGTGTAAGCTATAATCCCTAAACAATCATTGAAATCCATGGATAAATCAAGATTAATCTTAAGCTAGGGTTTTAGTCATCCATGGAATTTGATAGCCAATAGCTATTTTAAGCTTTGATATTTATTTTGATGTTGTTACATTGATTTCTCTATCGTATTGTTGTTTCTAACAATTTCCTATTGTTTACCTAGCTCAAGAAGTGGGGAAAGACCAACCAGCATCACCGTCGAAATCTAAGAACAAAGGAATTTCAATCTGAAAGTCGTAGGAGCTTTGGAATATTGAGGTGAGTGTAGTCGGAGTCTCGGGATCATTGAGCACCGACATTGTCCTTGTCATTGTTATTGAACATCATCATTGATTTTGCCACCGTTGTTGTCATTGAATTGTGCAAGTATAGAATATTGGTCATGGAACATAGCCATTTCTATTGTTATAATCATTGAACAAGGATATTGACTTAGTTATTGTTATGGAAACATTGGAAGTAAACCATAGTCCATTGACATCGACATTGAGATCATTAAACATTGCTACCATTATTGTTATTGCTATTGAATATTGATATTGAAACATTGCATATTGATAAGGACATTGGAAATATCGAACATTGTCAATGCCATTGAACATTGATTATTTATATTGTCACCGGACCTTGGATTCGAAGGACATTGGATGCAGTTGGCATGCCAAAAAATTCATGAGCTCGATGCACGGGTGGACTACGGTCCTTGGGCTACGGCTTATATTGTGGCAAGGTGGAGGGATGTTTTTGTTATTAGTCATTTTGGCGAGGTGGGGGAACTAGACCATTCATTGATTTAGCAAGGCGTAGGAATTCGTGTATCCAGTATCTTGATTTGATCCAAGGGTTAATGTTGAATTATGATTTAAATGATATTGAACATAACATGTAGTATTGATATTGTTAAAGCATGAAATATTGCATTCTTATTGTCGTTTACATTGGTCATGACTAGCTTACTAGGCAAAATATGCCTAATGCATCTCATCTCATGTATTTTAGGTTGATCGAGTTGTAGAACAAAGATCAGAGAAGTTGGAAGCTTGACAAGTTACTTGCAAGTCAAAGTAAAGTATTTTGTCTTTATAAACTCCTAGAATGGTGGCAAAGTAGTTAAACTAGTCACTTATGGCCTTTCGGATGTGTGTATATTGCCTATGCTCTTTGTAAGTTTATAAGACCCTAAAATGACTTTTAAGTCTTGCTAAAAGTAACTAGTATGACATATTTGGCTCTAAAAGGTGAAAACCTAGTAAATGGATTCAAATGACCGTGAATTTGACATGCTAGTAGACTATAGTGTTTTAACCTTGCTGGTAAAGTTTCATTGCATTTGGATATCATTTGGTTGGTCAATCCGGTTAAAAACCAGGTAAAATCTATCATTATAGTGCATGGCGTATTCGTACTTCTTAGTGCATATCGATACGGGTATACTTAATTGGACCTAGTAAATAGGGCGTATCAATACTACACAGCGTGTATCGATACGGGTTTTGGTTACTGGAATTTGTAAAATTAAAGGTATCGATACGGTCTTAGGGTGTATCTATACGAGTCAATGTGGTCAACTCGTACTAATACTGTCTCCAACTGCATCGATACGAGTCTATAAATTTTGAATCTGGAATTCTTAAATTATGCATGGTGTACCGATACGGCCTTCCAAGTTTCGGTATAGTGATAGGTAATTCAGTTATAAGCGTTACGAAATAGTTCTGAAATATTGCATTTTGGTCATTGAATGTTATATACCTTAATTGAAAAGGGAGTTGAACTCTGATTAGCGTGAAAATTTATACAATCTTTGTTTATAGGTTTAATTTCATTTTAGTAAAGTTAATTTTGAAAAAGGATCTCTAGAACACTGAAATTACAATTTAGCCCCTAAAACTTTTAAATGTTTAAGAATTAGTTTTAAATGATTAATTATTGTTTCTTATGGGATAATTGGACTTATGTTATAGTTTAAAAATGTTTGAAAATCATTTCAACGTTTAAATTTTGATTATTGATTGAAATTCATCACACTGATTCACTGTATCGAACACCGGTAGCACTCTCCGACTCGATTATCGACCTGGCTGGGAAGAGGTGGTACATAAAGGTCATGGCTTGATTTGTTGATTGATTATACACTGGTAGGATCTAATAAAGAGGATGTGAAGTCTTTCAATGAGTGTAGCTCTGATACCAATTGTTGGGATAAACAATCAATAAGGTTTACATCCACTACCTTAGTTATCCACACTAAGCATTTCTTAAATTCACTAGATTTGCTTTCCTTTTGAGGCTCAAGAAGAAAACATTACAACTCTCTTAAGGTTTATACACCAAAACCTTAAGAACACTTTCAAAGATCATTACAAATATAACAAACTATGAAAACCTCAAAAAGGCAGTATGTTTACACAATTTAATGCCCACTCAATGTAGCACCCACTTCCCTGCATAGTCGAGAACCGGGTCGGAGAATGCTACCGGAGAATATAACTGTGATTGATGCGATAAAATTTTAATAATGAACAACGCTTAATTGACATTATAACTTCCAAACATTACCCATTACCAATATTAGCTCAATTTGTCCCATTTGGAACAATAACTAATCAGTTAAAACCAAATTCTAACTTTTACGAGTTTTATGGGACTAAACGGTAAATCTGATAATTTAGGGTCCTTTAATGCAATTTACTATATAACAGTGAAACTAAATGCAATAACGGTATACTCGTGATTTTTTATGTCATTCCGATAACATTTACCCATCCAAATAAACCATACTATATTCAGGTACCATTTTGTAAACTATTTAAAACCGTGTCCAATGTCTTTTAACTAAATTAACTACCACCGTACTGAAACAACTTGGTGTCGTATCGGTACGGGTGTACATCAATTTGAGCCCCAAATAAAACTGTCCAAACATGTATCGATATGGTCTAGGTTCGTATCGATACCACATGCAAGGGTATTAACCCAATTTCCAATAATTCAAGAACTCGTATCAGTACAGTGTAACCTGTATCAAAAAGGGTTAACTGACGTTGACTTTGACCATGACGCGTTTCGATACGCCCCAAGGTCGTATCGATGCATTTAAATGCCTCAACCTTACTACCAAAACTTGTATCGATACACTCCAACCTGTATCGATACGCCATGGTTAACTCATGCTTTCACAAGCCAAATATGCAAGGCCGTATCGATACAGCTTGACCTGTATCTATACGCCCTGCACTGTAATGTCAATTTTTAGCTGGTTTTTATTCGAATTCACCTAGCAAACGATGTCCAAATGCAATGAAACTTTACCAACAATATTTCAATGCTATAATCTACTTGCATGTCAAATTCTAGGGTTATTCGAATCCATTTTCTAGGTTTTCACCTTTGATTGCCAAATATGCATATTTAACCATTTTTAAGCTATACCAAAAAGCCATTTAGAGCCTTAGACACTTTTACATGTCATGAATAATACACACATATCAAAAGGACCACAAATGATTAGATCAACTACTTTGCCACCATCATAGGAGTTTATAAAGGCAAAACACATTACTTGAAGCTTTTAGTGACTTGTCAACAATGTCGATTCTCCGATCTCCCACGGTGAAATCCTTAACCTGAAATGTATGAAATGAAATACATTAGGCATGCATTGCCTAGTGAAATAGTCACAACAAAACACTTTATCAATGAAATGCATTCCAAATCATATCTTAACAATAACAATGCAATGAAACAATAATAGCAATGCAATAATCATATTCAATAGCAATAAGTCTATATTTCAACAATAACCCCTAGACCGATTAGGAATAGTGGATACGTGAATTCCTACGCCTCGACAAACCTATGAATGGTCTAGTCCCTACGGCTCGCCAATATGACCAACATCACAATACATCCCCCTGCCTCGCCAACTCAATATAGGTCATAACCCAAGGACCGTAGTATACTTGTACACTGAGCTCATGAATTCTATGGCATGCCAATTGTATCCAATGTCCTTCAATCCAAGGTCCGGTAACAATATCAATAATCAATGTTCAATAACAATAGTTATGTTCAATGTTCTTATCAATAATCAATGTTCCGATGTCCATGTTCAATAGCAATATCAATAACAATGGCAATGTTCAATGATCTCAATGACGATAACAATGGTCGATGCTTCATTTATAATGTTTCGATGACAATAAATTTGTCAATATCAATATACAATGACAATAACAATGACGACGACAATAGCAATACCTATGCTCTATGACCAATGTTCAATGCTTCAATAATTCAATGACTATATCGATGGCAAATTCAACAACAATGAGTGAGGACAATGACTATGGCAACATCAATGGTCGACATTCAATGCAATAACTTACCTTAACTTACCAATGAAATCCACATAAGTGGTTCAATGCAATAATCCTTGACAATAGTGTTAGCCATACTATAATCAATGACAATGAAATCGGGAAAGACACCTAGCCTAATCTTGAGACTCCGACTACACTCACCTCGATAATCCGATGCTCCTACGGCTCTCAGATAGTAATCCCCTTGTTCCTAGCTCTCGGTGAAGATGATGGGTGCTCTCTTTCAATTTCTTGAGCTAGGTAAACAATAGGATTGTGTTAGAATCAATATTACGATATCGAAATCACTAATAACAATATCAAAATCAACATCGAAACTTAAAATAGCTATTAGCTATCAAATTCCATGGATGACCAAAACCCTAGCATAAGATTAAGCTTGATTTATCCATGGATTCAATGATGGTTTGAGGATTATAGCTTACCCGATCGATAACAATGATTCGATATCGATAAATCAAAGAAAACTCAAGCTTTTCTACCCTTAACAATGGAGGTGCTTGCTTGAAGGAAGATGAAGATGAAGAGGGGTGCTTGCTTGATACACAATAGGGTAAGGCCTCAACTTTGGCTATTATCTTGTTTAATAGAATAGCTTTCCTTTATATGAAGCAATTGCACCTGATCATCCCACGTAAGGATAATTATAATTGAGGAGGGGTTAATTGCAAGGTTAGTCCCTCAACTCTTAATGACCTATACTTCTACCCCTAAACTTTCATTTTCTATAATTCAGCCACTTAATAGGTTTTCAGTACTTCCATTAAGGTCCTTAGAAAATAATTTGACTCAATTAGATTCCAATATCAATACAATTGACCTTGCGGTCAACGTCAATACAATATTTAAATAATTCCGATGTAGGGTTTTCGATCGCTGGAACCCACTTCCAACTAGGCCGGATTTCAGGGTGTTACAACTTTCCCCCTTTAAGAAAAATTTTACCTCAAATTTTACTTGGATCAAAGAGGTAAGGATATTACTTTCGTATAGTCTCCTCAAGTTCCCATGTTGCTTCCTTAGCGGTGTGGCTCTTCTAGAGCTCTTTAACCAATAGAATAATCTTGTTACAGAATCTTTTGACTTATTTTGCAAGAATTTGAACCGGTTCTTCCTCATACGACAAGTTTGGTTGAATTTCTATAGATTCGGGCTCGATGACGTGTGAGGGATAAGAACGATAATTTTAAAGCATTGATACATGAAACACATCATAGATTTTACTCATTTCTGAGGTCATCAGTAAACGATAAACCATAGGGCTGACTTTTTCAATAACCTCGAAGGGTCCAATAAATCAAGGACTCAGTTTCCCCTTCTTGCCAAATCTCATAACTTTCTTCCACAGTGAGGCTTTAAGAAAGGCCTTCTCACCAACCTTATATTGTATATCCTTTTGCTTGTGATCAGCATAGGCCTTTTATCAGTTAAAGGCATCTTTTAATCTATCATGGATGATGGTAACTCGTTCCTCGGTTTCTCAAAGTAAGACAGTGTAGTCTTTTCGAGACTCGGGCTGGGTTATAATTGGTGCATGAGTTAAAACTTGTTTCAATTGATCAAAACTTCTTTGTTGTTCCTCAGTCCAAATAAATTGAGCTTCTTTTCTTAGCAACTTAGTCAATGGGGCTGCTAACATAGAAAATCCTTTGATGAATCTCCTATATTAGCCCGCAAGACCAAGGAAACTTCTAACCTCGCTGATGTTCTTCGGTGGATGCCAATCAACAATAGCCTGGATTTCTTTGGGTCCACCTGTATCCCCAAAGCTGATATAATGTGCCCAAGGAAGGCAACTTCGGTAAGACAAAACTCACACTTAAAGAACTTAAAATATAATTGCTTCTCTCGAAGAGTTTAAAGCACAATACGAAGGTGGTCTCAATGCTCAATAGGGTTCTTATAATAAATCAGAATGTCGTCAATGAATACCACTACGAATTTGTCAAAGTAGGCTTGAAAACCTAATTCATTAGGTCCATGAAAGTTGTCGGTGCATTGGTTAGCCCAAATGGCATCACTAAGAAATCGTAATGTCTGTATCTTGTTCAAAAGGCTATCTTGGGTACCTCACATTCCTTGACTCTAATCTGATAATACCCTGACCTTAAATCAATCTTGGAAAACATGAAGGCATCCTTAAGCTGACCGAATAGGTCATCTATCCTTGGAAAATGATACTTATTCTTGATAGTCACCTTGTTCAATTGTCGGTAATTGATGCATAGCCTCATAGAACCATCTTTCTTCTTCACAAAGAGAATTGAAGCTCCCCAAGGTGAGGAACTCGGTTGAATGAAGCCTTTATCAAGCAAATCTTGAATCTGGGCTTTCAATTCCTTCAGCTCAACAGCTGCCACTCGATAGGGTACAATGGAAATTGAGGCAGTTCTAGGTTGCACTTCAATACTGAATTCAACTTCACGGGTTAGAGGTAAGTCCATAAGTTCATCAGGGAAAACATTAGAAAATTTACACACAGTATCAATATCTTGTAATCGAGGTTCATCCTTAGCTTCCAACATCAAAGCTTACAACGAAGGGCTTCTTAAACTCATCAACACTACACTCTCTTTGCCAAGACCTCGAAGATATAACTTCCTCTTGCCATAATCTACCCACGCTTGATGCTCACTAAGCCAGTCTAGACCTAGTATAACATCAAACTCATGGATCGGTAGAGCTAACAGATTGACCACAAAAGGAATCCCTTGAATCACTAAGGGACAATTCTTGCGTATAAAAGTTATGGTGACACAATCACCCAAAGGATTTGTTATAGAAATTCTCGGTGTTATAGATTCAGACGATAATCTATGTCTCTTAACCAACATGGTACTTATAAAAGAGTGGGTAGAACTAGGATCAATCATTGCATATAGTGGATAGAATATAATTCAATGGTACCTGCAATGACATCAGGTTCATCCCCTTCTTCCCTACTCCTCACATGATACATTTGGGTAGGGGTCTTGGATTCTTGCTTGATCGGTGTTTTTCCAGAGCCTCTAGGTCTCCCCACAGCTCCCGATGAACCTTGCCTTAACCCCTTACCCCGAAAGGACTGAGTAGGGGTTGCATTACTTGTCGGTGCAGCAATAGACTTGGTTGTATTGAGGGGACAGTCTTGGATAAAGTGGCCTTATTCACCGTAACAGAAACAAGCTCTAAACTGCTTACGGGACGGACCTGGTGGATGCCTATTCTAAAAATAATTGCAAACAAGATACTGTGAACTTCGATTTGATCCCCTAGTGCTCTCAACCGAGGCTGCCTTAGAGAAAGATTGATTCATGGACAACAACTTCTCAATATTCCCAGAACGAGAAGGCTGTAGATAAACATGTTGCTTAGGCCCTTGATATTTTCCCTTTTTGTCCCATCTAGGAGGTCGAGAATCATCTCTAACCCACTTCTCACATTTGCCCGACCCGCTGATTCTTTGGGCTTTCAAAGATGCTTCGGTGGCCTTGATTCGGCTCACCAAGTCCTAAAAATCAGTGATGCCCCATCCAGTGAACACGGGGCAAAGTTCATCACTAAGCCCTGCAATAAACATGCGACACTTCTCTTCCTCCTTCTTGATGTATTCATCACCATATTGACAATACTTGCAAAAATCACGGATGTACTGCTCGACTGGTCATCTACCTTGCTTGAGGTGGAGGAAGATGCTACGACTCTCCATAAGATAGTAATCACTAATATACTTCTTTTAGAATTCTTGAAGGAAGAAATCCCAAGTGACAGTTTCCTCAGGGATAATAAGAATAATGGTCTCCCACCACTGAAGTGTTTCGTCAGCTAGCAATGCAAGGGTGCACTCTAGTTTGTGCTCATCAAAACACTGCAATTGCTTGTTTAGGATTCTCAATGTGTTGTCCAACCAGTACTCAGAGATCTCAGGATTATCATTATCCTAACCAATGAAAGTGTATGCCCGGAGTGATGCCAGCTTGTCAATAGAGGCTTGGTCATATTGGACAATTGGTGGGGTAGGTTGCACTACTATCTCGACTCTCATAGACGTCATAAATTGCTTAAACATATCAACCATTTTCGGTAGCATTCAGCCTGCACATCAGGCAATGCCGACTCAACATTCTGGGGTGGAAGATTAGGTGAGTTCAGAGGGTCTCCCCTTACTTCCTCACTGTGTGTCGAGGAGCCGGTAGCAAGCTCATTTATATGGACTTTGTTAGTCTCAGACATATCTATAATATAAGGAGATCGGATTAGTCGACAAGTCACAATATACACAATATACAACTCCTAGGTGGCAAAATAACACAATAATAATACAATAGGCTTTAGTTTAGTCCTAGAATCGACTAAATTCTAGCTTTAATACCACAAATGTAACACCACCTTCTCGGCCTGGTTGAGAACTTAGTTGGAGAATGCTACCGGTGAACATAACTATGATCGATGTGATAAAATTTCAATAATGAACAACGCTTAATTGACATTATAACTTCCAAACATTACCCATTACCAATATTAGCTCAATTTATCCCATTTGGAATAATAACTAATCAATTAAGACCAAATTCTAACTTTTACGAGTCTTAAGGACTAAACAGTAAATCTGATAATTTAGGGTTTTTAATGCAATTTACTGTATAACAATGAAATTCAATACAATAACGGTATACTCATGAATTTTCATGTCATTTCTATAACATTTACCCATCCAATTAAATCATACTATATTCAGTGACCGTTTTGTAAACTATTTAAAAATGTGTTTAATGTCTTTAACTAAATTAACTACCACTGTACAGAAAAACCTTGCTGTCGTATCGGTACGGGTGTACATGAATTTGAGCCCCAAATGAAACTGTCCAAACACGCATCGATATGGTCGAGGTCTGTATCGGTACCATACACAAGGGTGTTAACCCAATTCCCAATAATTCAAAAACTCGTATCGGTACAGTATGACCTGTATCGATACGAGTTGATGACGTTGACTTTGACCATGACCCGTTTCAATACGCCCCAAGGCCGTATCGATGCATTTAAATGCCCTAACCTTACTTCCAAAACTTGTATCGATACACTTCAACCTGTATCGATACGCTATGGTTAACTCTTGCTTTCTCAAGCCAAATATGCAAGGCTGTATCCATACAGCTTGACCTGTATCGATACGCCCTGCACTGTAATGTCAATTTTTAGCTGGTTTTTATTCGAATTCACCTATTAAACGATATCCAAATGCAATGAAACTTTACCAACAATATTTCAAAGCTATAATCTACTTGCATGTCAAATTCTAGGTTTATTCGAATCCATTTACTAGGTTTTCACCATTTAGTGCCAAATATGCATATTTAACCATTTTTAAGCTATACCAAAAAGCCATCTAGAGTCTTAGACACTTTTACATGCCATGAATAATACACACATATCAAAAGGGCCACAAATGATTAGATCAACTACTTTGCCACCATCCTAGGAGTTTATAAAGGCAAAACACGTTACTTGAAGCTTGTAGTAACTTATCAACAACGTCGATTCTCCAATCTCCCATGATGAAATCCTTAACCTGAAATGTATGAAATAAAATACATCAGGCATACATTGCCTAGTGAGGTAGTCACAACTAAACACTTTATCAATGAAATGCATTCCAAATCATATCTTGACAATAACAATGCAATGAAACAATAGTAGCAATGTAATGATCATATTCAATAACATTAAGTCTATATTTTAACAATAACCTTTGAACCGATTCAGAATAGTGGATACACGAATTCCTATGCCTCACCAAACCAATGAATGGTCTAGTCCCTCGACCTCGCCCATATGACCAATATCACAATACATCCTTCTACCTTGCCAAATCAATATAGGTCGTAGCCCAAGGACCGTAGTCCACCCGTACACTGAGCTCGTGAATTTTATGGCATGCCAATTGTATACAATGTCCTTTCGAATCCAAGGTCTGATGATAATATCAATAATCAATGTTCAATAACAATAGCTATGTTCAATGTTCTTATCAGTAATCAATGTTTCGATGTCCCTATTCAATAGCAATATCAATAACAATGGCAATGTTCAATGAAAATAAATTTGTCGATACTAATATACAATAACAATGACGATGACAATAGCAATGCCTATGCTCTATGACCAATGTTCAATGCTTCAATAATTCAATGACTATATCGATGGAAAATTCAATGACAATGAGCGATGACAGTGACTATGGCAACATCAATGGTCGATATTCAATGCAATGACTTACCTTAACTTACCAATGAAATCCACCTAAGTGGTTCAATGCAATAATCATTGACAATAGTGTTAGCCATAATATAATCAACGTCAACGAAATCGAAAAAGGAACCTAGCCTAATCCTGAGACTCCGACTACACTCACCTCGATAATCTGATGCTCCTATGACTCTCAGATAGCAATCCCCTTGTTCCTAGCTCTCGGTGAAGATGATAGGTTCTCTCTTTCAATTTCTTGAGCTAGGTAAACAATAGGATTGTGTTAGAATCAATATTACAATATCGGAATCACTATATCGATATCAAAACTTAAAATAGCTATTAGATATCAAATTCCATAGATGACCAAAACCCTAGATTAAGATTAAGCTTGATTTATCCATGGATTCATTGATGGTTTGGGGATTATAGCTTACCCGCTCGATAGCAATGATTCGATATTGATAAACCAAAGAAAACTCAAGCTTTTCTACCCTCAACAATGGAGGCCCTTCCTTGATACACAATCGGGTAAGGCCTCAACTTTGGCTATTCTCTTGTTTAATGGAATAGCTTTCCTTCATATGAAGGAATTGCACCTGATCATCCCACGTATGGATGATTACAATTGAGGAGGGGCTAATCGCAAGGTTAGTCTCTCAACTCTTAATGCTCTATACTTTTGCCCCTAAACTTTCAATTTCTATAATTCAGCCACTAAACAGGTTTTTAATACTTCTATTAAGGTCCTTAAACAATAATTCGACTTAATTAGAGTCTATTATCAATACGTTTAACCTTGCAGTCAACGTTATTACAATATTTAAACAATTCTGTTGTAGGGTTTATGATCTTCGAAACTCATTTTCGACTAGGCCAGATTTTGGGGTGTTATAACTCAACCCCAAACATTTGAGTAAAAAGATTACAATAAAGAACTCTTTAGTGGGTTTACAAGATTTTGACAAATAAAGCTCAAAGATGTTGGATGTGTGCTTGATTTCTTTAGACTTGTTCAATAGTTGTTGAATAAGCTTTGAAGACTTGATTTTATACCCCCTTATTGATTTCTAGCCTTTTGGGTAGATGGGATATTGATTATAGCCGTTGGACTGTATTTTTCCCGTAATAAATGATGTCCGACAACTAGAGGTATCAGTACACATGTAGCCATATAGATACCTTTCATAAGAAGAAAGAGCTATTGTAATAAAGGGGTATTGCTACGCGACCAACCGTATCGATACGAAGTGACTATTTTACAAAGGGTATCAGTACGTTCCTTACCGTATCGATGCCAATTTTTTACGCTAGAATCCTTGGAAATTTAGGGTCAAAAACCGTATTGATACGCCTATGAGGGTATCGATATGCATAACCGTTTTTCAAAAATTATGGTTCCAATAAAACTAACAAGTCAGCGGTCGAATAATAAATGAAAAGATTTGGAAAATCTTTAACCCCCGTACCGGTATGCTATAAGCTGTACCGATACTCAAAAGTAATTAGGTTTCTAGTTTCAAAAAGGTATATTGATATGTACATAATCGTATCGGTACCCTATAGCCATTATGCACAAAACAGTTTTCCAGTAACGAAAAACCGTATTGGTACGCCATAGGCCGTACCGATACTCAAACACCAAATTGGCTATTTTTAGTACCAAAACACTTAGAAAAACTTTGGGGTATTAAGTTTTGACTTAGGAAAAGTTTAAGTTCGAATGCCTGTCAATTTTGTGAGTAAATTGATTAATTGAAAATTTATTCCTTTTTACAAAATAGTCCTTGTTATATCAAAATCAAATATAGGTTTAACAAAATCCTTCTTTTTCCAAGAAAGTGGCCTTGACCAAAAGGCTGACTATATTGACAGTTGCAGTAGTAGTCAGTGTAAGGCTCAAGTGTCCAAGAGAAGTGGAATTCAAGAGCCCGAGAGAGACTTGTTTCTTGCTACTGATCCTACGTGATCTTAGAATATGTTGTTTTCTAAACTTATTTCATATTTTATGTTTTGTATAATTTAGTAATTTATTTAATGCAATTACCCTTTGCTTATGTTATTTGTTATTGGCTTATGTTTAACTCAACCCACTATAGTAAAATTTGGTTTCATTTAACAATTCCTTAACATGATATAAAAAATGATTTAAACGCTATGAGTAATGAAAGTCATCACCTTGATAAGTCAAGTGACACTTAGGGCTTAACTAGGAATGGTTGTATCGGCACTTGAATGGATGGATGTACCGACAGACTATGTCAAGTGACACTTTGGGGCTAGTCTGGATATTTTTATTTGTAACCTCAAAAGAGCATTACCCATCAACTATGTCAGTATCGTAACAATACAAATATAGGTACGGCTGTAACTGCATTAGATAATTTCATCTTTTAGATCACAACTTTTGGTTGCTTCTAGATGTATCAGCATCCCTTCTTCTAGTTATCTGAGTATCTCTCTATTGAGAAAACTACATTAATGAACCCCATCGAACTTATTGGACTTTTACAACCAATAGCATCGATAAAAGCTGCACATTCTCTGTGGGATTCGACTATCCAACACACACAGTGTGTGTCTACTTTACTACTTGTGTCGATAGTGTATACTTGCACTAAATTAAGTATCGGAATACATACACCAGTAATCGTCCCACATGACATCTCCATCTTTTATCTTTTATTTATTGCTTTCAAAAAGAGTTAGTTGGTTTTTGTTTCTTGTGGCACCGGTATTCTTTTAAGGCTTGCGCAAGGTATATTTTTGTCCCTAGAGGTGTCAATACACTATCTGTGCTGTACCGACTGAAACATGAAGGGTTAATTTGATAGTGCCCAATGGTAAAATGAGGTAAGTGGTAACAGCTTTAATTATTTTATTACCGCTAGGATCGAACTATTGAAGCATTTTAAGGAAGGGTGCGAGTGGCGACACGTTGGCTATGTAGGACAATTAAAACGGAATGTTGGTTCGGTTGGAAAATATCAATCACACTCAGGATGACATGTTCTCTCGTGTGGTAAGTATCGATATATAGCAAGCAAAGATGTTGTCCCAGCAGAAAGCATACAGGAGTACGTAAAGAAGAGAGTCATTATAGTGAAGAAGCTCTCATTGAAGTTTCAGCAATATACTTAAGTTGTTCCCTAACTTTCAAGGGAAGTGGTTTGGGATTCATCATTCGTGAAAGGTGATGAAGAAGCAGCTGATGTCGAGATAGAGTTCCACTTGTCGCTACTGAAGGCAACACTGCTTCACCAATTTTAGTTGACCCAACTACTCAAGCAACAAATACACCAGATGAATTTCTTTGACAGCTCAATGCTCCAACTGAAGATGAAGATGAAGATGAACAACCAACATAGGTATTGTCAGTTCATTTTAATGATGAACTGCATGCGAAGGAGCTGATAAACCAGATCTAGAATTTACCGATAGAAATTCCCTTCGCCCCCTCTAGTCCTACTCATGTTGTCATTAAGAGGACAGAAGAAAGTGAAATACTTGAGGAGATAGCTCATCAACTTGAAAGAAGAAAGGATTCGGTTGTACTGACAGAAGAGTAAGAAGAAATCCATCCTTCAACTGATTAGCCTATATCAACACAACTAGACGCTGAAGCAGAACCGCCCGAGTTTGCACGAAAAAAGAAAAAAGCTGAGATGAGGGAACGACGTAAGCGGAAGAAGCTGAAGAGAGAGAAGGGAATGAAGGAAGAAGAGCATCAAAAACAATAATAGCAATAACAACAAAAACAACAACTAGACCCCACCACTACCGATGTCGATATAAACACCTAGGGCAATATTTTCTTTTATGTTTGTTTTAAATTTAGGATGTTTATATTTCTGTTGTGAATTGGGGTCGATACACCTAAATAATTTATGTGGTGCATGTCCCTTAGGATATAAATATTAGTGATGAGTAGAAAAATGTGTTGACAAATGAAATGTATGTTTCGACAAAGAGTTACTTTTTCTAGCAGAATGGTCTCTTTTGAATCCTATATTCTAAGAAGTTTTGTGACGACACGCTGGACGTTTATAATTTAGAACCAAGGTTAAGTTTAAACTGTGCGAATTGAATCTAAGTAGATGAAAGCTCATGAGAGTTGTATAGACAAGTTTTAAAGAACCTTAAGAATAATATAGATCTTTGTGACTTATTTTTTCTTGTCATGATAGACTCGTTTATTTGGGTATATGAATAAAATATGTGGTAATACCAAGTATGCTCGATAATACGAAGACGGTAATACCGAATCAATCATGAGCAAAGAATGGACACTCCTCTGTTTCGACATGAGTGCATGAATCTAAATTAGAACATGGCGAAGCTAATGTTTATGTGACGACTTCCCTTCTCTCAGTACCAGTAGATAGACTTTAGAACAGTGTTAAAATACAAAGCATGTAAGGTAAATGTATAGATTCTCAATTGATTATAGAAACAACTTGTCGATACAGGACACATTGCACTCTATACTCTACTGATGAACTGAATCTATGATCTATTTGAGTTGCACAATTTTAATTAAGCTTAGCTAATTTAGACTTGATTGGTTTGTCGAGAACTAATGATAGATGATTATGTAGAGAGACTTGAATATATCTGCATTAGATAATTTTATCTTTTAGATCACAAGTTTTTGGTTACCCCTAGAAGTATCATGATCTCCTCTTTTGTTTATCTAAGTTACCTCTTTGATTTTCTCTCACATATTCCTAACCTATCATAAAACTTATTACAATTGTTTACACTCAATAGCATTTGTTAACATTACACAGTCCTTGTGAGTTCAACAACCCGACACACTTCATGTGTGTCCACTTTATTACTTGGATCGACAATATATGGTTACAATATTTACGTGTCGAAACACTACACCATTCATCATGTTGATAAGAGAGTTGTCTTGAGTCAAAAGAAGCATATACTCGAGCACCTACATAAAATAAATATGTTAAACGCAACCCCAACGCCAACACCTATGTAACCTCTCCACACCTCACAAAAAATGATGGGGACCTTTTTCCTAATATAACACAATATAATCAAGTTGTAGGTACACTTCATCGTATAGATAATACAAAGCTCGACATTCACTTTATTGTTAATAAAGTTAGTCAATTCATTCGTACACCATTAGAGAAACATTGGAAGGCAATTATATGAATTCTAAGGTTTCTCAAAGGAACAATACATCACGGGCTTCTATTTCAAGCTTTATCTTCGTTAACAACTTCAGTAGGATACTGATTTTGAATGAGAAACATATAAAGATTATATACGGTCAACATTAGGGCATTGCATGTTTCTTGTGTTCAAGCATCACCGGAGGGAGAAGCTACGACAATAATGGTTAAACGGAAAAGAAGATCGATGAAATGACGAAAAGGGGAAAGGGAAGACGAGCCCTAGAATTTCAGAGAATAGAAAAAAGGGTCTACTTGATAATGGGTACAATTTACTTAAATCTGGGATTTAACCCAAACAACCTATTTATACTATATCACCTAACAATCAAACAGAAAACCGGAATGGGCCAGCTGTGACAGGCTGAAGTCTAGCTGTGGATAGAAGATTCTGGGCCTCCGTAGAAACAAGTCCTATCCTTTTTTCCCTCTAACATTCACCCCACTTTTTTTCTTGAATGTTTGAACCAGAAACCACATTCAATTTCCTTCTGAAGAACTCAAACTGTTGAGCTGTCAACGGTTTAGTAAACAAACAAGTAGTTTGAGAATGAGCTGGTACATAACCAACTTGTAAATCACCTCCCAAAACTTTTTCCCGAACGAAATCCAAATCAACATGTTTCGTCTTGGCATGCATCACCGGGTTTACAGCCATGGCAATGGTGCTGGTATTATCTCACCACACCATCGGTAAATCACACAGATCTATATCATATCCCTTAACAGATTTCAAACCCACATAAGTTCTGCAGTAGCATCGACCAAAATTTGATATTCAGCTTCGGCAGTGGATCTCGACACGGACCGTTGTTTCTTCGAACTTCACAAGAGCAAATGATCATCAAAATATACACAATGGCCGAAAATAGATCTTCTATCATCTTCATCGCTTCCCTAATCCGCATAAAAAAATCAATAAGTGGAGGATGACTCATATGTTGAGCTGGAAACCATAAACAAAAATCAAGAGTTCCTTTCAAATACCGGAGTATCCTCTTAATTGTATTCCATTGATTGACCGTAGGGCATTGCATATACTGTGCAACTTTGTTAACCGCATACGAAATGTCCGGCGGAATGTGACATATGTATAATAATGCTCCTACAATGCTATGAAACTTGGTAACTTCAGTAAACAATTCACCATCACACTTACTTAGCTTTGGCGAGACCACCATAGGCGTGTCAACTAGTTTTGCTTTTCTCATTTGTGTCCTTTGCAACAGTTGAGAAATATATTTCCTTTGGTTAAGGAAAACTCTTTCAGCTTTCATTGATGCTTCCATGCCTAGAAAATAATCTAAGAGTCCAAGATCTTTCAAGGAAAACTGATCATGAAGTTGGCGTTTAACTTGTGCTATATGTTCTTCGAAGTTCTCAATGATCAAGATGTTGTCCACGTAAACAATTATGTATGTGATCACACCCTCCACTTTATAAATAAACAAGGACGTGTCGGCAAAAGAACACTGAAATTTCAGTGTAACCAGAAAACTAAGTTTGAGAAACCACTGTCGTGGAGTTTTCCGCAAGCCGTACAAGGCTTTCACGAGTTTGCAAACAAGAGGAGCACCACTAGAGCTTCTTTGTTCAAAGCCGAGTGGTTGTTGCATGTAGATTTCATCTGGTAGATCTCCCTTTAGGAAAGCGTTGTTGATGTCGACTTGATAGATCATCCACTAATTGGAGACAGCCAAAGTAATCAGAACATTAATAGTGAGGGACTTGACAACGGACTGAATGTGTTTGTAAATTTATGGCCAGGAACATCCGAATATCCTTCACCACTAACCGTGCTTTGTAGCAATTTATTGAACCATCGGCATTTCTCTTAATTTTAAAAAGCCATTTGCAGCCGATGATTTTATGCTCAGCTGGCACTTCGACCAATTCCCATGTGCCATTAGCTAATAAAGCTGAAAATTCATCCATAACAACATTTCTCCCATCAGTGCTTTCCATTGCTTCATGAACAAATCTGGGCACTTCATCACACTTCAGCAAAAGAGCCTTTGGCTTAAAAACTCCTCGTTTGCTACGAGTTATCATCGAGTGCGTATTTCCCAACAATACTGCATTGGACTCAATAGTTGGTACTGCATTTTGGGGCTCATTAGAAACCAAAGAGGGTCATTTGGCAGCCTCGGCATCTTCAGAATATGAAGGCTGATCAAAAAATGAGGAGCAGCTAGCATCTGGTGCTCATTCGAAGGGTGAACAACCAGCATCATCATCAGCTTATGTGTTTGAAGGAATGTCTGATCCCTCAGATTGTGTTCTTACTCCAATATCGACTTCTTTAGGTTGATAAAAAACTCCTTCCTGAGGTGGAGAGTCAACAGTTTCATTTGGGGTAGTTTCACTCCACACATTTGGGACTAGAACAAGAGGTACTGAGGCAGATTCAAGTCGAACTGACTGTGGATCTACTGCTGAAGTAGTAGTTGCTGCAAATGTCTAGTAACATAAATGCGACCTCGAGGATCAAGACATTGGTACCCATGATGCTTTGGCGAGTACCCTAAGAATATGCACTGTTGGGATCTAAAATCCAATTTGTGCTTGTTGTATGCACGAAGATATGGGTAGCATGCACACCCAAATATTCTGAAAAAAATCATAGTCTGGTTTCCTACCAGTTAGATTCTCAAAAGGAGATAGATTATCAATTACACGAGAAGGGAGGTGGTTGATAATGCATGTCGCACTCAATACGGCATGTGACCAATATTTAAGGGGAATCGATCCTTGAGCAAGAGGACACAGTGCAGTCTCAATAATTTGGTGATGCTTCCTTTCCACAACACCATTATGTTGTGACGTATAAGGACACGTTACACGATGCTATATTCCCAACATGCTCAACATATTTACAAAGGCTTGAAATTCACCCCCACCATCGGTTTACACAACCTTTACATTCGAAGAGAATTGAGTTTTAACTAATGCAAGAAAAGAATCAAAAATCACAAACACTTCGCTTTAATTCCTTAGTAAGTAAGTCCAACAGCTTCACGTATACATGTCCACAAAGGAAACATAATAGTAAAAACCACTAGACATTACAGGAGCTGGCCCTCAAACATCCATTTCTATGAGTTCAAATGGAGTTGTATATTCAGTGGTGGAAGACTGGAAAGGAAGAGCATGTGCTTTGCCCATTTGACACGCTTCACAAACTGATTTTCTATCAATCTATACTTCTTTATTCAATGCAGAATTGAGCACTTCAGGCGAAGGATGGTCGAGCCTCTTATGCCACATCCAATAAGGAGAATTGGCTTTATTCACTGTAGTACGATGAACCAAAGCACTACTGGATTCTAACAGAGCAGGAAAACAATATAAACCTCCTTCTTGTATGCCACGAACCAGAACTACCCCTATACTTTCATCCTTCACATAACATTCATTCGAATGGAACTCAAAAAAGACCTTATTGGCAGAGGCAAATCTAGAAACCGACAACAAATTTCGAGATATATCAGGCACATGAAGCAATATATCAACTACCAAGTTTCGACTAGATGCATGTATAGTGGATTGTCCAAAATGAGCTATACTAATGGCAGTATCATCACCCAAATGCACTTTACCCTGACCATTATAACGCATAACTGTAGTCATAGTGGACTTACTATTAGTAACGTGATGAGTCGCACCGGAGTCAGGTTACCACCGCATCGAGCCATGTCCAACAACAGAAGCAGTCAGAGAGTTTACTTGAATTGATTCCACTGGTTGGTGAGTCTCTTCTGCACCCGATGTTCCTGTAGAGGAAACATGTGGCTCATAGCATTGCTCAAAAGGGTCAGATAGGTAGTGAAAAGTGTTGGCCTGTGGCGCATCGGATTGTCGAGAGTGCTGGGACGTGACACCTTTGATTTCTCATCGAACCGATGCCATCAAGTGTCAACCATGTGCCCTAACTTGCCACATAGCTGGCATTTTGGTCGAGACCATCCTTGTGATCGACCGCCACCACGACCACCACCAGCTCTCCAGCCTCTGCATCGATCTTAACTAGTAGAAGGTCTTGTGTATTCTGGTCTTCCAGAGAGTTCATCAGACTGATACTAGGACAAATTTATCCCAATTGGTGCCTCGACCGGATCAGAGAGTCTTGACTCTACATCAACCAACACAGAAACAACTCCATCCAATGAGAAAGGCTCTCGGCTCGCAGTGATTATAGCAACGAATGGGGCAAACTCAGGCGGCAATCCATTTAAGATTGTGGCGATGTGCTCGACCTCGGAAACCTTGTGACCAACTAAAGACAGTAAGTCATAAATCGCTTTGATTTTGACTGCGTATTCCCGCATGCAAATCATTCATTTTTTCATTGAACGCAGCTTGCAGTGAAGGTGCATCACCTTCGTTGTCGACAGCTTTGAAAACAAACCGGTAATGACACTCCAGATTTCTGTAGGCGTATCTACCCCAACCAGTTTAAGAAGAATATCAGAGCTTACCGTTGACAAAAGCCACGGCGCGAGGGAGCTATCTTGCTTCACAAACTGAGTATAGTCGGGATTCACGATCCGTTCTCCACTTGCTCTTTGAATAATCTTCACAGGCTTCAGAGTTTCCGGATCCAAAAATTCCTCTAATCCGAGGCCTCGAATAGTAAGGATTACCTGTTTCTTCTAGAGGAGGAAGTTAGAGTCATCCAAAAAGGCGTTGATTCGCTTATTGGAGAACATTTGAGCTGGAGACTCATCTCCGTTGCGAGTCACGATGGATTCAGCTGCAACAGACTCGATCGGTGTCACCATACTAAACCGCCAACGACACGAGCTTCAGAGCAACGAGGATCGCTTCGCACGAACGACAACAAAGATCGGAAACAGTTATCAGAGCGGAAGAAAATCGGCGTCAGGGCCGTTGATGGCGAATGATACCACGTTGAAGCATTTCAGAGAATAGAAAAAAGGGTCTACTTGTTTTATTGATTATCTGAAAAATATGATAATGGGTACAATTCACTTAAATCTGGGCTTTAACCCAAACAACCTATTTATACAATATCACCTAACAATCTAACAAAAAACCGGTATGGGCCAGCTGTGTGATAGACTGGAGTCTAGCTGTGGCTAGAAGATTCTGGGCCTCGGTAGAAACAGGCCCTATCCTTTATTTCCTCTAACATCTAGCAGAAATTCCAGTTTCTTGGAGTTCAAAAAAAAAAAAAAAATAGTGTTGTGTATCTCTCGTCACTTGAAGCAGAATTTAAAAGTACATATTGTTGTACAACTTTAAGATTTAGTTAGTTAGATTCAGTTTATTCTGTTAAGAATAATTATGAAGTTATAAATCATTTTTTGTTACCTTCTTCATTATATGAAGAGAAGATATACATGTAAGCAAATCAATTCTTTTAGTCCGATGAATTTTAGTTTATAATTCTTTGTTTCTTTTATGCTTTAGTGTATACTCTTTATAGATATGAAGAATAAAAATACGAAAAAAAGTTTAAAGAATGAGAAAAGAGTGAAGTGAAGATGGAAAAAGAAAAAAAAAATAACGATCAACCTATAATTGGTGTCACTTTCAACGATAAAAAATATATATCAACAAAATTAAAAGAAAAACAACAATAAAAAATAAGCGGTAGGAAGGTTGCTCTTTTATGTTATCGTGATAGTCGAGTATTTCAACAAAATATATATTTTGCGTCTTATTTTCTTTTCACTATTATTTTTTTTTATTTTTATCGAATTTTATTTTATGTATGTCAAATCATTTTAATTCTACTAATAGAATCCAAGTATATCATCAACAACGTATTAAATATTCCCTCTTTCTCAAGAAAATTATACTTTATTGATTTTTAATTAATTTTTATAATTTTGACTCATAATTATTTAAAATTTATTATTGATAAAAATAAAAAGTATATATATTTTAAAATATCTAATCAAGTAATTTTTAAATATATATTTTATTAGTGTGGGAGGGAATATTTACTTTTATACTTTATTGGATAATTTATCATGTGAACCAAAGTTACAAAAGCTCCCACAAGAAAATTTTTATTCCTTAAATTGTGCACTTAGATATATTCAAAATAATTGTGAGGTTAGATATGACAAAGACTTGAGAATATTTTTGGTTAAAAAAATGGAAAAGAAAAATAAAAGAGGTAAATTGAGTTGTTCCCGGAAATGCGATGACGTGTGTCAAGCAAGACACCCCATCTAAGCAAAGACAACTCAAGCGTTGAACAACTATATAAATCCCTCCCCTCCCCTCCCCATACACACTCTTAACTTAGCCTCTGCCATCTCTTTCTCAATTCCATTCTCACCATGCAACTCCTTTTCTTCCCATTTCCACCATCATCACCGCTACTAACCCAAACTTGCCATGATTCTCAGGTCCCCTTCCTCGTTATTACTCCAATTCTATTCTCCTCTTTGTTCTTGTTGTTGTCCTTGTCGTTGGTGTTGCTGGTATTGTTCTACTTGTCCAGTCATCAGTGGCGACACCACCCCAAGGGCAAACTTCTTCCGCCTGGTTCAATGGGTTGGCCTTATATTGGCGAGACCCTCAAGCTTTACACCGAGAATCCAAATTCCTTCTTTGCCAACCGGCAAAAAAGGTAGACATAATAAAAACAAATACCACCTTATTTGCAAAGAAACAAGTTGAGTTTCGTTTTATTTGTGTTTATAGGTACGGGGAGATATTCAAGACTCACATATTGGGATGTCCTTGTGTGATGATTTCAAGCCCCGAGGCAGCGAGGATAGTTCTGGTGACACAGGCTCATCTTTTCAAGCCGACGTATCCACCCGGCAAAGAGAAAATGATAGGGCCTGAGGCTCTATTCTTTCACCAAGGTGCTTATCATTCAAGGCTGAAGAAGTTGGTCCAGGCCGCTCTTTTACCCTCTGCGATTAGAGGCTCGGTTCCGGAGATTGAGCAGATTGTTTTGAAATTTCTACCCACTTGGGAGAATGCCACCATTAACACCTTACAAGAAATGAAGAGGGTTTGTCTATGTCTATGTCTATGTCTATGTCGTTTCTTACTTTCTTTTAACCATTTTTGTCTTTTAATCACCGCATCATTGCTTTTCTTCTTCTTCTTCTTCTTCTTCTTCTTCTTCTTCTTCTTCTTCTTCTTCTTCTGGCATGTTTAGTACGCTTTTGATGTGGCAATGATTTCGGCCTTTGGTCATAAACGAGACACGGAAATGAAAGGAATCAAGCAACTGTATCAATGCCTGGAAAAGGGTTACAATTCCATGCCTTTAGATCTTCCAGGAACTCCTTTCCATAAAGCAATGAAGGTATTTATTTTTCATTCAGATTCTTTCTAGACGAACTTGCTCTTCATTGTCAATGAATTTTGTTGTCTGTTTTGAGAACAAAAAAAAGGCAAGGAAGCAGCTGAATGAGAACCTGAGAAGACTGATACAAGAAAGAAGAAGAAATGAGAAACCAGGAGGAGGGCTGCTGGGGAATCTGTTGGGGGCCAAAATACACAAGGTTGATCAGCTCAGTGACTCCCAGATTGCTGATAATGTAATCGGAGTTATCTTTGCTGCTCATGACACCACTGCAAGCGTCTTAACCTGGGTTTTAAAGTACTTGCATGACAATGGAGATTTACTAGAAGCCGTCACTGTAAGTTTTTCTCCTCACCTCATCCTAAATTTTACTGACCAAAATAAATTTTTGAGTAAAAATCAATGATAATTTAAGTTATTTACCCTATTATTTAACCAATTTCAAACATGTGTTGCAGAGAGAACAGGAAGGTATTCAAAGCAAAATAATCGAAGAAAACCGCAGACTTACATGGGATGATACAAGGCACATGCCATTGACTACCAGGGTACATTATCGTCGATAAACCAAATTAAGAAACCATTTTTTAATTAAACCGCAGATTTATATTTAATCCACTTTTAGTACCGGATATAGATTGATTGTACAGATTCATACACGACAGTAAATGATGTGATGTTTTTTAATTGTTTAAACCATCATTGTATAAATTTATAAATTAACTGAACTTAGGACGGAAGTAAAATTTTATGTTAAAAAATAAATTTATATTAAATTTTATAAGGTAAAAATAAATTTTTAATAAAAAATATTTTAAAAAATATATAAATTTTAAATTTTTAAGAGGGAAGTTATTTTTATAGCTGTTGGTGCATCCTCGACTAAAGTGAATTTCAGGTGATTCAAGAGACGCTAAGAAGAGCAAGTATTCTATCATTCACGTTCAGAGAAGCAGTGGAAGATGTCGAGTTTGAAGGCTATTATATCCCAAAAGGTTGGAAAGTTCTTCCTCTCTTCAGAACCATTCATCAGTGTGCAGATTTCTTCCCTCAACCCGAAAAATTCGACCCTTCCAGATTCGAGGTAAGCTCTTGCATTAAAATAATAAGTTATCAAAATTAAACTCATATTTCAACATTATAAACTAACTACTATATGTTTCTCACCAATATCTGTTGACTTCCCGTATATCCAGCCGCGGAAGCTTTAAAGGATTAGACCCAAATTAAAAATAGAATAAAATTTGACCCTTAAAATTTTTAAAAATAATAATTTGGTCCTCTTAATATTTTTTAAAATTTATATTAAACTTTAAATTTTAAAATATTTTTAATTAAATCGTCTCTCATAATTTTTAAAAGTTCATATTAAATTTCTCAAAATTATTAAAAAAATCATTTAAGCCTCCACATTTTTAAAAAAATTTAAAATGATCCTTCAAATTCTTGAACAAAAATCTTCTGCCCCTTTTGATGTCTTTTTTATGACCCAACAGTAAAAAATCGAATCCTAAATTCTAAGTATTAAACTCTAAACTCTAAATAATACACCTTATACCCAATACTTTAGACCCTAATCCTAAACCCTAATTCTAAACTCTGATCTTGAATCTAATTTTTCTAGTGTTAGAACATAAATAAAGACTTGAAAAAGGGCATATGTTTTCTACTCCAAACTCTTACCCGAGTTCAGCCTCTGCATATGTCACATATCTATAAATTGTGGACAAAAATCTTCTGCCCCTTTTCGGTGCCTCATTTCATACCCCAACACTAAAAGAATTAAATTCTAAGTCTTAACCTTAAACTCTAAATCCTAAATCATAAACCCTAAAAAATACACCATACCCCTAATTTCATAAACTCTAACCTTGAACCTTAATTTTAAACTTTAAACCTAACTCCTAAATATATATTTTTAGTGTAACATATATATATATAGTAACATCGAAAAGGGAAGCGGATTTCTATTCATAAATTGTTGGCATTGGCATTGTTTTAAACATATTTGGAATCCCTGACCAAGATTCGTGAAGTGGGTCATCCACTATCCGGTTTTGACACAAATATAAGGTTATCAATGGTTTATCTGATTTTTGCTCTTGCTGTTCCGTCCTTTTCATTTCTGTATTGTGTTCTCAAGCGGTTGATGAAATCTTTCTTGTTTTAGAGGCACGTGACTTGATCTTGTAGGTTAGTAACAGTGCAATTTGGTTTCTGTGATGTAAGATTATCTAATATTATATAATAGAATTATTTTGTTTAATTTCACAATATTATCTAACTGCGATGATATAAAATTGTCAATAATTAACATTATTAGAATAATCTCATTACCTCTAAACAATGTTACATTATCCTTAAGTTAATAGTTTTTTTTATCAATTTAATCTTTTAAATCAAATCAAATACTAAGCAACAACACTTAAATCATAAATTAGACATATAGATTATAGATATACATAAAATACAGTATGTATTAATCATATTAATAGTATGTACAATTATTATTTAAAATTATTTAGTACATAAATCATATTAATAATATATTAAAGGTAAAATTGTCTGTACAGTCCAATTAAATTTATTTTAAAAATCCAATTCAAAAAAAATAATTCAATAAAATTGCTTTTAAGTAATCTTACTCTCTGAAAATCTACACTCAAAGCAATCTTACAAACTGTAAATTAAATTCAATATTAATTTCAACAAAACCTTGATTATCGGAGATCAAAAAAAAGAAAAGATCTAACAATATCGTTGCATTAAAACAGCGTGTTAATAGTTAACTAATAAATTAGATATCGATGATTATGTTTGAAGGTGCCGCCGAGACCCAACACGTTTATTCCTTTCGGCAATGGTGTTCACTCTTGTCCAGGCAGTGAGCTGGCTAAGCTTGAGATGCTGGTTCTTCTCCACCATCTCACCACCAGTTACAGGTATCCATTTCTCATCTCCTTTTTCACCATGATTTGTTGTCTTTGAAAACGTAAGATGAAAAACAAAGCCACGTACATAGAAAAAACATTTTGTTTAAAGTATTTTGTCTACTCCTAGTTGACTAAAATAGGGTAACCTACTTAAAAGTGGTCCTCTTTCTTTGTGTTCCTTAGGCTCCGGAAGTGGTCCTTATTAATTACTCCTCCTAACTCCTAATACTGCTATTTGTACTGCTATTAGTTTTGAGGTTTTGTGACTTGTTTATTAGAAATTGTGTTTTTGGTTAGTTGTGGAGTGCTCTTTTTCTCAATTTAATATTATAAAAGTTTTTAACGAGACTCATATTAAGTTGTATGCTTTTTATATTATCTATAAAATCTTTTGCCTAACAAAATATAATCCCTAGTACTGCACTATGATTCTAACAACTTGGCCGGGTGCTTCAAAAGTGTATGTTCTAAGTAATTACATAATAGTATTTATTTTTTTAATTTTTACATAGTTAAAATACACATCGTCCAGACAAAATATTTCAATACGTATCTTCTAAAAATAACAGCATATCTTTTTTAATACGAATGGTTAAATTCAAGTTTTCTAAATGAAATTGGATATTTGAATCCAACTTTAAGACACGGTTTTCCACTGTGGTAGCTTTGCTGCCAACAAAAGAGCTGGCCTTTCGTTGTATCTAACCCTTACAGGTGGCTACCATGCGCAACATTCTTTGACCAATTTCCATGAAAGACAATACCAAACCTTTTGAAAAAACAAAACAAAACGGCGTTATAGGAAATTATGTTTATCCAAACTCAGTTGTACGTCGATACGTGCTTAACAAAGAGAACAAATTTGGATTAGGTTTTAGATAACTGCGAAAAGTCTGATAGAATTTTATTTTACTAGTTTTAGATTTTCAACGACGTTAAATGAAGATATTGAGAACCAGAAATGACAAACCAAATGTGCTTTGTTGACAATCTGGAATACAAAGGTGGGACCCTGTATTAATCATAAACTGTTATTACAAAAGAGAATGGGACTCGTCCATGTTTTTGAGACATGTTTTAGAGACAATCTGCAGTCCACATCAGGGATTCAAAACTAATGAGTCCTGTGATCTTGTCCTTCCTCGTATCTCTAATCTGATGAACATATTACTTGTAGAAGGGTTTGACCCTAGGAAGATGACGGATTTTTGCCAGCTGGTACATCTCGATCAGACGGCTATAAGACATGCATGTAGATTGTAGGGTTTTCCGAGCTATTATTCACAGCATGAATCTAGAATGTGATAATGGTGCAGGCTGTGTCAGCTCTTTCGTTTGAAACCACAGCTTTGATCTGCAAGTTTTGCGCCACACCATTTCTTACTTTGTCGTCTATTCTTTGAAATCCACCCAAAAAATATCAGAGATTTGATTTGATTTGAAAGAGGTTGCATTCCTGACGTGGATTACTTGTTTATTTTGAAACGATTATCTGCAGAACTTGGAATTCAGAAAAAAAAAAATAAGATCCCGGTTTCTTTGAAAGGGAGGCTGCTTGAGAATAGCTAGCTGTCAATATTTAGCAAGTTTTGAAGTTTCAGAAATGTTGCCATCAACGTTGTTTTCAGTATATTTTTCATTTGACAAATACAGAGATCTTGCCGCCATTTTCATTGAAAATTTAGCTCTTGTTATTAGTCTTGAAACCCTTGAAATGTTTGTCTGCAGGTGGCAAGTTGTGGGAGATGAAGATGGGATCCAGTATGGTCCCTTTCCGGTGCCTAAACGGGGCTTACCTGTAAAGGTCACCCCCTACAAAAAATAAAGCCAACAATCAACAAATCCAGATTGAAAGTTCCCTTCACCGGGGGGGAACATAATCCCCCATTGAACCCCTTTAACTCTTGCTTTCTTTTCTTTTCTTTTCTTTTCTTTTCCCCCCATTTTTTGCTTGTAAAATTCGTCTTTGGAAATCGTTTGTAATTTGTCTTCCTTTGTTGGGGTCAACAAAATGTATGGTGTACAAAAACAAGCAAAAATAGAAAACAGGAAAAATGTGTCTGCATTGGTGCATTTGAAAGCAAGCTCGTTTGTTGTGTTGTTGAAGATCAAATCTGTGTGCCCTTGCATCGTGGATAAAGTAGCTATCAATATTCCTCAGATATTTTTGCTCCAATTCCCTCTGATTTGCCTGGTGCATAAACAGCCCAAAGATAACCTTCGTCTACCATGGATTTTGGCCCATACAAAATTACCATCAACTATCATATTGCCTACCACGTGGCAGTAGTGGGTAGTGCTCCTCCAAAGTCCACGTCAACCTGAGTTTTATAAACATGTTTAAAAGTCAGATTATTCGGCGAAAGTAGTAAGCAACTTGATATTATTTAAAGAAGTCTCAAGTTTGAGATATTATATTTGTAAAAAAAATTTGTTAGAAGACTCGCTTATTATAATCAGATGTGCGACACAGATCGATCTAGGTTAATCAAGACAAAATCTTGGAGAATTGGAATATAAAAAAAAAATTAGATTATTCATGTACTTCGAAATATTGCTTCATATTAGAGAAGATCAAGGGGAAAATACTATGCTCAAGTTTGGGGAAAAATTAAATGAAATTCAAACATAAATCTAATTTAAATTCCAACATTTGAGATTCCAAATGGATTGGATCAAATACCTATGGAAGTCACTGAATTTCTGAACCTGTCTAATCGGATTTTCGAGCGCAGGAAAATTGCAAGGTTAAACTTGTATATAAATATGTATTTTTTGAGATATGAAATGGTGTTCAACATGGTCCAATTCTTCCTTATCCGGTTACGTGATCTTTCATTACAAGGCATTGAACTAACTACGACATTTCAACAACTTTCTTCCATCTTCAACATGTTTATGGTACACAAGTTCTTGATATTGTCCTCTAAACGACGAGCTTTTAGTTTAAAAACCACATAAAACTTGTCCTATCAAAATGTGAAATGAAAAACACCAACTGATACCCTTCCTCAATATTATTATGGTCGGCATCATATATCTTGAGTTTCGATTGCTTTTATTGTTGAACCATGTAATTAGGATCAAGGATTTAAATAGTTATTCCCGACCGTTATAACGATCGTTATATAGCGGTTTTGGTAATGTTTGAAACTACGATACTTGCAAATGTCATGTTCACAATAACTTATGTTCTTTAAAAAATTCATGACCATGAATAAACGCTAAGCCGCGATAACATCCATAATGTATACAACCGCGAATAAACACTAAGCCGGCCCTAGGCCATCTCTTTAAGACTCCTGCCCAAGGCCCCACTCAGGGAAGCTAAAGTTCTGTAATGTTATTTTTTACAAATTATATTTGTTATTAAGGGTCCATTTTTTTTCTAATACTTGTTATTAGGCCTATTTTTTCAACATTTGTTAATAGAGGGCTAATTTTTTCTAATATTTATTATTATGGGCGTATTCTTACAATTTAATTTTTTAATACTTGTTATTAGGGGCTTGATTTTTTCCCAATATTTATTATTGTGAGCATATTGTTAAAAATCAATTTTTTCATTTCTTGTTATTAGGGGTTTAATTTTTTTAATACTTATTATTATGGACTTACTCTTAAAGTAATTTTTTTCGATACTTGCTATTAGAGATAAAGATTTAAATAGTAGTGTAACATTCCATCAATAGGCCTAGAAGTATGATTCGTAATCTAATTAAATTGAAAATACATCTCTAATTGATTGGTGGGAGCTAAGGACCGAAGTGAATTAAACAAGGAATAGGTGCTCATATTACAAGTGACCAAATTGAGTGACACATTAAATGATGTGATTGCATGTTAAATTGAGATTACTTAAAGGGTTTAAACACATGTCAAGTGGATAGTGATTTAGGTGGAGGTTGAATTTCGGTCAAAGGAAATGAAACAAAGAGACTTGTCTTCTTCCTTGCACTATTCGAAACACTTAAGACAGAACGAGAGGGAGAGAGCTTAAAAAGCCTTCCATGGTGATTGGAAGCTTATTTTTAAATTGGTGCAAGTTCCGGATCCTTGTTCGTGAGATATTAGAAAAGGGGTAAGTTAGCTTCTTCTTTCCCCAATTTATGAACAAATTATGGTTTGATTGCTAAATTTTGTATGTGCCATATTTTGATTGTTCGAATGGTTGATTTTCTAAGGTAGAACACCACTAAAACACTTGATTAATTCATGCATGAAAAGGGATCAAGTTTGTAAATTGTAAATCTATGAGTGTGATATCTCCTTGAATTTCAATTATGTGATGTGTGTGAGAGTTCTTATGCTCGAATGATACTAGCTTAGATAAACATGGTTCGAAATGTTTTGTTCTCCTTCGCATTGATGATTGATTTTGTTGTGAAATTGTACTCTCAATGTTGCGTTTTGTTTGGGGTTAAATGGTAGTTCCTTGAGTTGCTAGAATAATTCAGATATTAATCTAAGTGGACAATCGGATAATTTGGATTGCTTCATGTGTCGTTTAATGGAATTGTTGAGATAACCTTGTGAAGTTATAGTCACAATGTTGCTAATAGTTGAGATTAAAGACTTAGAGTTGAGCAACGGCAGTTTGTAACAAACAAGGACTGTTTTCAAAGTAAATAGGGGGCTGATCTTGATGTGCAAATGTATGATTAAGCTCATAACTGATCAGTTTGAATATGTGTTACAATTGATAAAATTGATTTTGATATGTATCTTGTTAAAACATTCATGTTAGAATTACATCATGCTTAAGTTTTGTGAAATCTGCCCAGGAATAGGTAATGTGGCAGTGAGTTCGAAATGCGTAAGAATTTCGATAGGTTAAATTAGGACATGAAACATTTATGTACAGAATGATGTGTGAATCTAGTTTCATATACAACAAACGGTGATTAAATTCGATTTTTAGATTAAGATATGAATTTTTGAGTAGATGAGGGTCAGAAAAACAAAACAGAAGTTTACTATTAGGACAACAAAGGCAGCAACTTCGAAAATTCATTATAAATTGTACAAGTCGAATTAGAAGCTATAATTCATATGGATAGAAAGCTTATTATGTCTAGTTTCATTTAAAACAAACGGAATTAAATTCCGAGTTATAGAACAGTTTTTAGAGATGATTCTTTAAGGAGTGTGCAATCTGCCTGGTGACAGAACTGGGCTGTCTTTTAATCAAATTCTATATTAATTAATAAGGATTAAAAATACAAGGCCTATATGGCTAGGAAGGTATTTAAGTCAGATTTCTAACGGTGTAAACGGATTGAAATTCTGATATACGGAATGGAATACACAAGATTTTAAGCGAGTAATGCACAGTCTGCCTGGCAGCAGCAATATAGGTGTTCTGAAAAGAAGAACTATATTCATTCAAAATAAACTAGGTATCTTGCCATATATGGTTAAAAAGGTCTAAGAGTCTAGTTTATAATGGTACAAATGGATTAATTTTCCGACGTACGGATTAAAATATGGAATTGATTTAGTAAAGGCAGTACGGCTGCCCGGTAGCAGTTTTGTATGCTAAACAAATACAGTTTTAAACGTGAAATGTATGTTGTTTTGAATTGATACACATGCTGGTTGTGTTTCAAATGGTATAGAATTAAATGAATTGGTTAATAGTGCCTGGATATTCGTTTTGAGGTACGCTTGGACAAGGATGGCTAAGTGAAGAAGTAGATTGGGGTTAGTGGATCAAGTATTCCATAACTTTGGAATAACGAGGTGAGTGTAGTTGTGTTTGTCCCGGGTGACATGGTGTCATCCGAATATTGTTTATTGATATGCTGGTCTGATCTAAGCATATGCATATGGCTCATTTAGAGCAAAACATGTGAAGCAATCATGGCATGGCAACATTGATAAGCATCTAGTTATGCATGTATTGCACGAGTATTGTATGCCTTGCTATGATGCACTTGTGTTGGTGATCTTGAATACATTGTGATAAAGCTTGAAATTGCTTACTGACCAATAAAACCATAAGATTCTTATAAAAGATTGGAAGCTAATGTTATAAGTACCTTGAATATTAAAGACTTAAGAAGCAAGAAAGTTTAACTTATGCAATAAGCTATTGAAAGGAAGTATCAAGTAAAACTACTTGTACGATAAGATACTTCTTCAATATCAAAAGAAAGATAAGATATCAAAGTTGCTCTATTAATGGAAGTCCTTGGACACTTGGGTATAATACATGGTCTGCCTGGGACTACGGTCCATGAGTCTCGGCTCGGGGGACGCTCCATTTATATGTGATATATTTTCGATATTAGCCATTGCTATGTGCTTTGGACTAAGTATCGCTTGGACCTATATGGTCAATATTGGACCAATGCTATTCTTAATCAAAAGTGTGATCCAAGGCAAACAAGTAAAGACATGAACCTAATGAGAAATCAAATAAGAAGTCCGAAGGAATTGGTAAAGCTCTTGTTGAGCATGGAAGTTGATAGCTCTTGGTGAGCATAAATGACATCTTTTGGAGATCAATTGATGGATACAAGACTAAGATTCGAATGATACCTCAAAGATCAGAATCTTTCAAGAACTTCTAATAAACAAGAAAAGTTTAAGTTAACTTAACTCACGAGAAAGCACTCGTACGATCACATTATTGAACTGCTTGGTTTCTTTATAGCCCTATCCACTATTGCTTATTATCTTGACATTACTACCTCACTTAGGCTATATAAGCCTAATGCACTCATTTTCATGCATTGCAGGATAATCAAAGCTTAAGTTTCAAGTATGGTTGTGATTTACAAATCTTTATTCAAGATCCAAGTAGAGTTTAAGTAGTATACTCCTAGAATGGTGGCACATTGCTTGATTAACATACGTAGTGCATTCTCTGTCTTATACAACCTATCAATACCCGATACTTCATGTTGTCGATATTGTATGTAAATACCATTTAAATGGTTATGGAATTTAAAGGAACTATGAATTACTTGAATGTTCTACCTAGGTCTTGAGTGATAATTGATGTTCTAATAAGTATTTTAGATTCGAGATTAACATTATTGGCTTGATTTTGTGAGTTCATTTGATTGAACTTAGTTGCAACTAGTATATTGATCTTAAAGTATTAAGGCATGTAGGTTATTGAGTTCATAGATCGTTCAAACTATTTGCTTGCATGAATGAATTTCGAAAATGTTATATTGCCCCATTGATGACAAGAATCGGTCTTAACCTAAGGATTTACTAAATTCAATTGTTTGGTGAATCAATTATTTGATGAATAAAGACAACTATGTTGAATATTCAATAAGGAGCTATGGTGTTATTAAGTAGTCACATTTATTTAATGAGTTGAGATCTTAATTAGAGAAATGTGATTTGATATAAACAATTAATCAATTGGGCAGTTTAACTGAATGAAATGTGACTAATGAACAAGTAGGATCGGTATTCTAATGTGTTATGCGGGCTGTAGTAATTTGTATGAAAATTATTAGTTCGACTCTTGGGGTTGTTTTTATAAGTAATAAACTGCTTGTTCAAAGAAATGGAACTCCAAATGAATGTGATTGTTTCTGATAGTATACTGGACAGTTATAAATGAATTATATGATAATTTAAGACTATTTAGTTCAATGGATTAATAATACTCGAAACTGCCCTGTTACGGGACTAATTGCTAACAAGATAATCAATTTGGTATAGTATAGATCACATGAGTCACTCGTATATGATTTTGGTAAGATATGAATAAGTATTTCGAATGCTTAGTTAGTATGAAAGCAAGTATTGAGAAACTCTTGAGTTAAGATAATTACCTTAGTAAAAAGAAAACATTGGCCTCTGGTTATCTTAGGATATTAAATAGAATGGGTTAAAGAGCATGAATAAATCAAAATATTGTTATGTGTATTTATATAAGAATATGTATAAGCTATGGACTGTTATACATGATATAAACCAATGATCTTGTAAAGATCTTAGATAATAAAATCCAAGAAAGTTTATAAGATTTAATAACAACTTAATTATCTTCATGATGTTGAGTTAATAATTGCCTAAGCACATTGTTACATTAATGGGTACACCTTTAAGAAGGATTTTGTATAATCCTTGCTTGATAAATGTAACATGTAAGTAACTTTTATGTTGGATAACATGAAATGATGAGATATCTATGTTTGGATGAATGACGTGGTTATAGTATAAGATTATATATTAATAGTAAAACTTTCGAATGGATGTAGTTGGTTTTATGTCATGTGAATAGGTTTAAAGATTGAAAACTTGTGTATGATTTAAAAAGTTTTAATTTATTGCCCATTTTCATTGATTGAGCCTTAACTTGTAAAACAAGTTAGTCTTGGGTGTCTGTTTTTAACACTCTAGACTCGGTTTACTACTAAGTCGGGTTTAGGGCGTTACAAGTAGCATGCAACCACAACAACGACTGTTATATAGCAGTTGTGGCACTATCCAAAATCGTAATACTTGTAATCGTTATGTCGACAATAGCATGTGTTATTATAACAATTCACAACCGCAATACTCCTAGCGACCGAAATAGAATTGATTATGTCTGTAATTGTGATAAACGCAACACAACTTTGATTTAAGACCCAATTTACAGGTTCATCCTAAGGCCACCAAATGTCCAAGACCGATATTGAATAAACTCAACGCCTTCGAAAACACGGTTACAATCACAGTTTATTCGAGGGTATAATTGATTTTTTTTGCTGAGTTTAGAGATATAATTGATTTTAATTGAAAGTTCAACAACTTATTTAATCTTTAAGCTAAAAAAATAATAAAATTATTAAAATTTTAAAAATATTTAAATATTTATAAAATATTAAAAATAAAAGCGCTATAATGAATTTAAAAATTAACTTAAAAACATAAAATTGAAAATATCAAAAAGTTATAAATATAAAAAAATCAAAAAATAAAAAAATTTATAAAAACCATTGAAAAAATCTTCTACTGTTTCTGGTTATGCTAAACCAACTAATATTCGTTGAACATATTTTCAATGAAATCATCCTTCTATTAGAGTAGCAATAAGACTTATCAAATATTATTGAGCATCAGTTTGATTTAGAAAAGAAAAAGAAAATTTGATGAAATTGTTCAATTTTTAATACTTTATAAATACTTTTTAATTTTTATATTTATATTTTATCATTTTATTATTTCTAAAACATTTTAATTTTTAAATTATTTTTTATTTTCAATAAATTTTTGAATATCTTATTTATTTTTATTAAGTTTATGGATTTTTTTTAAAAATTGATGAATATTTTGATTTTTTGTGAGAATTCCCACTTTGCTTATATTCAAAAATCATCAGGGACCCAAAGGATATTTACACCAATTCGTTAATCGATTTACATATATTCAGTTTATAAAAGTTTAACTTGGAAAACCAAATTATTTATTCAATTTTATTCAAAAACTAAATAAACCGATTAAATTAATTTGAATTTTAAACAAATTATTTGTTCATTTTTAATATTTTAAAATTTTAATAATTTCTTAAATTCTTATTTTTAGCTTAAATATTAAATAAGTTATCAAACTTTCAATTAAAATCAATTATGCCCCTGAACTCAGAAAAAAATTTAATTATACCCACGAAGTTAGTTAAAAAAGCAATTCAGCCCCTCTGCCACATCATAATTATGGATTGCCATGTCAGCACTTTAATGGTCAACGTTGGCCAAAGGAAAAAAATTGCTGCAATTGAATGACTTGGAGGGCAAAATTGCATGAAAACAAATTAGGGGTAAGATTGCTAATTTGGGTTTAGTACAGGGGCAAATTTAACCCTTTAGCCTAATCTAAACAAAGTAAAAACAACAACCCACTAACAACATGTTCTTAAACGTAACCTGCAAACTTAAATGCAAATAACAATCTGACTAAAAATAGCTAGCTCTAACAGAGGTCCTAAACACTTCAACTAACACTCCTTCTTGCTTTAGGAGTTGCAAGCACCAAGGGTTGTTCTCAAAACCTCAAATTTACTTACGAGAGCAGCTTGGTGAAGATATCTGCAATCTACTCCTCTATTTTGCAATAACCTAGTAAAACATTACCTTCATTTTGCACTTTTCTAAAAAAATTAATGTTGAAATGCTTAGTCTTTTCATGAAATACTAGATTATGAGAAATTACAATGGCATCTTGATTATCAACGAAAATTTTTGTGCTTTCTTTTTGTTCAAGGTTAAGATCACTTAATAATTTTCTCAACCACAAAGCTTGATTAACAGTGGATGTTGAATCAATAAATTCTACTTCAGCAGTGAATTGAGCCATTGTTTCGTGCTTCTTCGAGCTCTATGAAAAGATACCAAATCCAAAAACAATAGCATGAAGTACTCCTCATGTAATCAATAGAACATCCACAATCAAGTATTCAAAATATCAAAATTTGTTGTTGTAAAACACATTAAGCAACCAATTAAGCTTCTAAAATATCCTTCATCAACTTTATCTGCTCTATCTTCTTTACATAATTTCCCTTTTAATTCATAGGAGTCTTCACTTCTTTGCATTCTTCAAGCTTAAACTTTTTCAAGATTTTCTTATATTTCTTCTAGAAGATGAATACTTCTTGTTCAGCCCGTTAAATTTCCATTCTATGGAAAAAAAGACATCAATCCAATATATGATATCTCAAAAATATTTATTATTTCCTGCTTGAATTTCTCAAGCAACCATGCATCATTTCTCATTAGTGAGAGATAATCAACCTAAGAGAAACTATCAAGACATCATTGTTCTGACGTTTGACATAAATATTAGTCTCGAATAGACTTTTTTAAAGCCCAAGTTCAACAAATGATCATCTATCTTGATGTACTAAACTTTTTGTTCTTGTTTCAGCCCATAAAAGGCTTTCTTGAGAATAAACACTCTCTTTTCTTTATAAAACTTTTGGGCTGCTCAATGCAAATTTCTTCATGCAAAATGTAAATTTATTACTGCAAAATGCCATTTAAAAAGGTTGGTTTTACATCAACTTGATACAATATCCAATTTATTTGAGCAACTACAACATTTAAAAGTTTTATGGTGTCCAAACGAGCAACTGGTGCGAAGGTGTCCGAATAGTCTACGCTAAAAACTTGTATGTTGACAAAATATCGCATGACAAAAGATTAAGTATTATGTCTGTCAATTCAGGAAATGATGCCAAGGATATGTATTTTATGTGCAAGTATACATGGTCAGCAAGTAATAAAGTAGTGAGTTAAGTATCGTCTCCACATGGATTGTCCAGAAATTAATTGCCACGATTAATATTTTTGAACTGAAAAATAAAGGTGATGGCAATTGATTGAGGGAATAAGTAAAATTAAATAATTAAAAAATAAAAATGATAAAGAAGCTAAAGTAAAGATCTAGGTAGATTGGCAAACAACTGGTGTAATGATGATTGGAAGGCTTGGCAAAGGATGTTTGGATTTCACGCTAGCAAAGGCAACAACTAATAACACTAAACTTCGGTTTTAATGCCGAACAGATTCTTAAGTTAGTATTGTCTCTATCGATGGCAATACCCTAAGTTAATTACTTTTAACACCTATATGTCTATAGTGAGTTTTCAAACAATTAACTTGGTTAAGATTCAATCTTTACTCTTAAGGGGTAGATTCACTTCAGGTGTAAGTTCATCTACTTGAATAACTTCTGTTGAAGTTTCTCTCCTTAACATTTGGCAATAATACTTATCTCCTAATTCTGTTAAGATATTAGGGGATAATAAGCATTCAATGCCAACTATCATGTGGAAATAAATATATGAAATGTAAGCACATGCAAAATAGACAATAATGCCAAAGCATGTAATTATTAAAAACTAAAAGTAGTAAGCATTCATCGCAAACACCCTAGCCAATTTAAAAGATTAGTTCATGGCTATGAAAACCAACAATAAGTCATTGTTTTGATTCATCAACACAAAAACCAGAATTAAACCAAGAGATATGAACAAAAGAATGAGTTCTTTTGATGCAGCCATTCAATGGACCTGGAACTCTTGGCGAAGTTGCTCAGCTTGCCTCCACCCTTCTCTTCTCCTCGCGGCTTCAGCTCCCCTTTGGCTCATTCTTGAATTCCTTTATATAGGCATTGGCGAAGCCCTAATTAGGGTTTGGTTGAGTCCCGAATTTTCGGTGCTCACTCTTTGGACGCGACATCCACACGTTATAGTAACTAGGGCTAACATCATCATCCTTCATTCTTTGTCCAATCAAGCTTGGAATTCTTCTCATTCTTTTGCCAACCGAACTTGGCATTCTACTTTTGCCAACCAAGCTTGGCATTCTGCTCTTGCCAACCAAGTTTGACATTTTGCCTTTTCCAACCAAGCTTGACATTCTCCTCACTGCTTTTGCCAACTGCACTCAGCATTTCGTTCATGCGTCCACTTGCTCCAGTACTACCGATCCTGTACACCACGACAAGAAAACACCCCTTCACTCTAGCAATAAAAACTATACATTCCTCAACTCCTAAATGCAAATGCATGAAACTACTAGCAAAATAGACTAGTATGTACCTAAAGTTATGCAATATCATGGCAATATATGCATGGAAAATACATCTTTTGAGGAGTTAACACACCCCCAAACCTAGCCCATTACTTGTCCTCAAGTAATGCAAAAAAAACTATAAATTAAAGTGCCTTGGCAAAATTTTTTGATTAGCAACACAAGCTAGCAAGCAAAATCTGGCTTTAGTTCTGTTCTCAACATCTCACAATAGTAATGCCAGCAAAACTCAAAGCAATTTCAAGTGCAAAAATATAACTCTAACCTAAGGTCATAAAGTGCAAGTGGTTTGCTTCAAGTATCCCTTAACTGCCTTAGTCGATTTTTACTTCCCAAACTTAGAATTTTTTTATTCACCAAGGGTTTCTTTTCTTTTCTTTCTTTTGGCATTATTTGTAGGTTCGCGTCATAATGTTGTTTGGTGTGAAAAGTAAGAAGGAGCATACCATGAACCCCCACGTTAATCCAGACTACATCACTAAGCTAACCCTTATATTCATACCCTAAAGTTTTTGTTGGCCTGAGAGTTAAGAAGGAGCAAACTACGAAGCCCCAAGTGACTTATTGTTTCTAAGGTAGATGGGTGTTCTAATTTTTTCTTGCCTTTAGCAAATTTTTTTTGCCTTATTCTTTATTTTTACCATGACATTTTTTTCGTTATGAGTTCAGTTTCAAGAATCCTAAGTTTATCTTGGGAACTAGATGCGTACTACATGTTTGAGTGAAACTAAATTTGCCTAAGTTAGAGATCAATTACCAAGCAACTCGTCATTACTAAGTCTACTGGCTCTTACTAAGTCTAGAGATTCTAAATTCATCATTGAACAGGGTTAAACTAAGGCTGAATCTAACTATGCTAGCAATGTGTTTGGAAAAATTGCCAGTTCAGAATCAAGCCTTGGCAAAAACAATTTTACTGGTTCGGTATGCAAGGTTCTACTATATCTACATGGAAACAACAAAATGCAAACATAAACATAAAAATGAATGTCATGGCAATAAATGTGAGGCAACACACACCCCCAAACCTAAGGTATGCATTGTCCTCAATGCATGAGAACACATATATACAAATGCAATGCATTCTAGAATCAAAACATGAATGTAAGGAGTTAAGGGGATGAGGACTCCCATTAGGAATGATTTTGGCAAGTAGAGAAAGTCTTTCTTTTAGGGAAGGATCCTCGTTCAGTCATCACATCATCAACATATATTGGTGGGCAGGTGATATTGGTACAGTGGCATCAGATTGCAGGGCTGGAGTATGATCAGGCTGAAGGCTGGTTGGCATACCTTTCGGTGCATGGAGCTCAGTTGGGAACTTCGAATATGGTGACAAAAGATTGGTGGACATTGCTTCAATAGTTATCTTCAGGGCACGGTCTCTATCCCTAATATACTGCCAAAGTGCCAGGTTTTCTTTTTCAGCCTTTTGGAACTTCTGAAGGAGGAGTTCATGGCGTTGATAGATCTGGTAGAGTAATGCCACAACATCAGCTGGCAATTGAATGATCGATTTAGCGCCGGGTGTCTTGGCAGTAGAACTCGACATGGTCTCTTGGCAAAATTTCATGTGCTAAGAACCAATGACCTTTCAAAATAAAAAAAAGAAATAAAATGAAAAACTAAAAATTTACAACTGAGATATCCTAAGTACTGAAAAGAAAATAACTCTTCTAAACCTATTTACAATGATCATATTGGGTTGGCAAAAAAATTATTGAATGTTCGCAAGGAGAATGGTCTTCTTGGCATTAATCTGACTTTCTTCCTAGTAGTGCTTCAGTCTTTGGCCCCTGGTTGGTGGATGGTAGGTTGTGAAAATCTTTTTTTTGAATAACAAACATACAAAGCCGAAGAATTGCTTTCCTTTGAGTATGCCAAACTCTCGATTGCACAATAAAAGAGAATATTTTGCCATGGTTGCTTTGAACAACCACCTTAGAAAATTGAAGTATCTCTTTGTTGTAGGTCTCGAGAACCTTTGATCGAACTCAACACCCTAGTAGTGCTTAGGCTTTGTTTCTCCTTTCTCCTTTGATGTCGCGACATGTTTGAAGTGACTTGGAAATTATTTCAATTCCAAGTTCGACGGCTGCTCACTAGATGACTTTGGTGCTTTGATCTTTCTGGCAGCCAACTCAAGTGGCTTAGATCTCCCGTAATAACTCATGACTTCACTCAACATGGTGGTTCTTTAGATTCCCCCTCATCATATCTTCATCATCTTGCTCTATGGCATCGACTTCTATACCCTGACAAATCTGTGGTATGTCCACATTAAAAATGCACTCCATTAGCTCAACAACTTGGCATTCCTCAGGTTCATCTGCACACTTACGAGCTTGGAACACGTTAAATGTAACATGATGGTCATTTATACGCATAGTAAGCTCACCTTTTTGGACATCAATTAAAGTCCTACCGATGGCAAGAAATGGTCTTCCCAATATTATTGGGACATCAATTAAAGTCATTCCTAAGCGAGAAGGGAAGGCCTACCTTCCTGTAAGAATTGAGGAGAATCACGAGAATGAGGAAAGATCACGACATTGGAAATCTTGGTGCCCCCACCACAAATGAGACTAAATAAAGTTAAAAAAAGATTAAGTAAAAGAAATGAATTTCATAGGGCGCAGGGACATGATACAAATGAGTGTATCCACTTGAAAGATGAAATAAAGCCCACCATTAGAAGGGGACAATTAGAAAGATTTATTACAGACAAAAAGGAGAGGTGTTTAGCGAAAACAAGGGTGGAGAATATAAGAAGTTCGGATGAGAGATTTAAACGTCGGAGGGTCCCACACAGTGCCAAAGGAAGGCCGAGGGTGAGAAGAAGGAAGTCCATATGAGGGATGTAAGGAGACGTTGTGGTTATGTAACACCCCTTTTCCCGGTCTAGTAGAGAACCGAGTCGAAAAGCGTTATCAGAAAACATATTCAGAAATTGAAAGCTTAATCAGAGTCAAAAATTCATTCAAAAGTTATAATATTCTTATTTAAGGCTTAGTGAACCTAATTATCAATTACTGACTCAATAAGGGGTCAATTTTAAACTTTTACAAACTTAGGGACTAAATTGCAAATTTTATAAATAGCGGTCCTAATCCAAATTCTTTTTTACCAACTTGTAATTAAACTTACCAATTATTAATCTATGAATTTTCGCTCCTATCAGATATCGTTTACCTAATCAATTAAGCTATATGACTGTAGTGACCATTTTGTAAACTGTCCAAAACTTCTCTTTATTCTTTATAACATAATTAACTAACACCGTATCGATACCTTGGGCGCTGTATCGATACGCTAAGCCTAATTTCAGATTTCCAGATTCAAAGAATGTCAAGCCCGTACCGATACAACTAAGCCCGCATCGATACCAGTTTAATGCGTTGACCCCGTATTTATACGCTATAAGACCGTATCGATACCATTTTTTGAACCAAATTCCAATGACCAAAATCCGTACCGATACGCCCAAGCCGTATCGATACGCCCTGTTTGACCAATGTTGACCAGACTATTTATGCAAGGGTCGTATCGATACGCCATCACCCCATATCGATACCCCCTGACCTGTAATGACAGATTCTTTTACTAGTTTTTATTCGAATTAACCTAGAAAACGTTATTCAAATTTTACCAAAAATATTAAAAAAAAGTAAATCTAATAGCATGTCAAATTTTAGGGCATTTCGAATAGTTATCTTTAGGATTGGTGGACATTACTTCAATAGTTATCTTCAGGGCACTATCTCTATCCCTAATATACTGCCAAAGTGCCAGGTTTTGTTCGTCAGCCTTTTGGAACTTCTGAATGAGGAGTTCTTGGCGTTGATAGATCTGGTAGAGTAATACCACAACATCAGCTGGCAATTGAATGATCGATTCAGCGTTGGGTGTCTTGGCAGTAGAGCTCGACATGGTCTCTTGGCAAAATTTCCCGTGCTAAGAACCAAAGACCTTTCAAAATAGAAAAAGAAATAAAACGAAAAACTAAAAATTTATAACTGAGATATCCTAAGTACTGAAAAGAAAATAACTCTCCTAAACCTATTTACAATGATCATATTGGGTTGGGAAAAACTTTACTGAATGTTCGCAAGGAGAATGGTCTTCTTGGCATTAATCTGACTTTCTTTCTAGTAGTGCTTCAGTCTTTCGCCCTTGGTTGGTGGATGGTAGGTTGTGAAAATCTTTTGTTTGAATAACCAACATACAAAGCCGCAAAATTGCTTTCCTTTGAGTATGTCAAACTCTCGATTGCACAATGAAAGGGAATATATTACCATGGTTGCTTTGAACAACCACCTTAGAAAATCGAAGTATCTCTTTGTTGTAGGTCTCGAGAACCTTTGATCGAACTCAACACTTTAGTAGTGCTTAGGCTTTGTTTCTCCTTTCTCCTTTGATATCGAGACATGTTTGAGGTGACTTGGAAATTATTTTAGTTCCAAGTTCGACGGCTGCTCACTAGATGACTTTGGTGCTCTGATCTTTCTGGCAGCCAACTCAAGTGGCTTAGATCTCCCGTAATAACTCATGACTTCAGTCAACATGGTGGTTCTTTAGATTCTTCCCTCATCATATCTTCATCATCTTGCTCTATGGCATCGACTTCTATACCCTGGCAAATCTGTGCTATGCCCACATTGAAAATGGACTCCATTAGCTCAACAGCTTGGCATTCCTCAGGTTCATCTGCACACTTAAGAGCTTGGAACACGTTAAATGTAACCCGATGGTCATTTATATGCATAGTAAGCTCACCTTTTTGACATCAATTAAAGTCCTACCCGTGGCAAGAAATGGTCTTTCCAATATTATTGGGGCATCAATTAAAGTCCTTTCCAAGCGAGAAGGGAAGGCCTACCATCTTGTAAGAATCAAGGAGAATCTTGAGAATGAGGAAATATCGCGGCATTGGAAATCCTGGTGCCCCCACCACGAATGAGACTAAATAAAGTTAAAAAAAGATTAAGTAAAAGAAATGAATTTCATAGGGCGCAGTGGCATGATACAAATGAGTGTATCCACTTGAAAGATGAAATAGAGCCCACCATTAGAAGGGGATAATTAGAAAGATTTATTATAGACAGAAAGGATAGGTGTTTAGCGAAAACAGGGGTGGAGAATATAAGAAGTTCGGATGAGAGATTTAAAGGTCGGGGGGTCCCACACAGTGCCAAAGGAAGGCTGAGAAGCAGAAAGTCTGGATAAGGGATGTAAGGAGACGTTGTGGTTATGTAACACCCCTTTTCCCGGTCTGGTAGAGAATCGGGTCGAAAAGCGTTATCAGAAAACATATTCGGAAATTGAAAGATTAATTAGAGTAAAAAATTCATTCAAAAGTTATAATATTCTTATTTAAGGCTTAGTGAACCTAATTATCAGTTATTGACTTAATATGCGGTCATTTTAAACTTTTACAAACTTAGAGACTAAATTGAAAATTTTATAAATTAGCGATCCTATTCCAAATTCTTTATTACCAACTTGTAATTAAACTTACCAATTATTAATCTGTGAAGTTTTGTTACTATCAGATATCGTTTACCTAATCAATTAAGCTATATGACTTTAGTGACCATTTTGTAAACTGTCCAAAACTACTATTTATTCTTTGTAGAAGAATTAACTAACACTGTATCGATAGCCTAGGGGCCGTATCGATACGCTAAGCCTAATTTCAGATTTCTAGATTCAAAGGACGTCAAGCCCATATCGATACAGCTAAGCCCGCATCGATACCAGTTGACTGCGTTGACCCCATATTGATACGCTATAAGACCGTATCGATACCATTTTTCAAACCAAATTCTAGTGACCAAAATCCGTACTGATATGCCCAAGCCCTATCAATACGCCATGTTTGACCAATGTTGACTAGATCATTTATGCAAGGGTCGTATCGATACGCCATCACCCGTATCGTTACCCCTTGACCTGTAATGACAGATTATTTTACAAATTTTTATTCGAATTAACCTAGAAAACATTATTCAAATATTACCAAAAATCTTAAAAAAAGTAAATCTAATAGCATGTCAATTTTTAGGGCGTTTCGAATCCGTTTACTAAGATTTTACCAATTAGGGCTTTTAAGCCCATTTTAACCAATTTACTAAACTCAAAACATGCCATAATACACATACAACACCTAGGTACTATTATGCTTGCTCAAACACATCAAAATAAACTATTATAACGCGTTTAAAACCTTATGCCACCTTACTAGGAGTTCGGAAACAAAAGTAGACATACATATAGTAGTGAGAGTGACTTGCAACTGCAAATTACACGATCGATGTCCAGAAGGCTTTAGGCTCCTGAAATGCATAAGACACATATGTTAGGCTTACATAGCCTAGTGAGGTAGTCATAACAACATAAGCAATGACAATACATAAATGGCATGCTATGAACATGAATGGCATATTAACATACTTAATTATCATAATCGTATTCTTTTAATCACAAGGTCTCATGCTTAGGCCATTTATCATACTTGTACATAATCATAATGAAGCTTATACACATTTAAATTCCCTTGGACAATGTAACAAGTAGATATGCGGATTCCCCTCTACACCATACATATATCGAAAAATAGGCCGTAGCCATATATTACATAAAATAGGCCGTGGCCTTGAGCCGTAGCTCAAGATATTATCCCTTACACAATCCATTATAAAGAAAGGTTACAAAGGTCAACTATTACAACATTTTGCACATCGGATTCAAAATTTCCGGTCATCAGAACCAAATTTCGACTAGGTCGGTTTTAGGGCTGTGACAACTCTCCCCCTTAAGAAAATTCGTCCTCGAATTTTTACATCAAGAGAAGAGGTGAGGATACTGCTTTTGCATAGTTTCTTCAGGTTCCCACGTTGCTTCTTTGACGGAATGACCTCACTAGAGAACTTTCTCTAAAGGCATAGACTTGTTATGAAGTCTCTTGACTTCTCGTGCGAGGATCTGCACAGGTTCTTCCTCGTACGTAAAATTGGATTGAATCTCTACAGACTCCAGCTCGATTACATGGGAAGGATCTGCCTGGTACTTCTATAACATAGATACATGATAGACATTATGGACCCGACTTAACTCCTTAGGGAGGGTTAATCGGTTCGCAATAGGTCTAACTTTTTCGATAACTTCAAATGGGCCAATGAAACGAGGACTTAACTTCCTATTTTTGCCGAAACGTAGGATCTTCTTCCACAGAGACACTTTAAGGAAGGCTTTCTCACCAACTTCATATTGAATGTCCTTTCTTTTCAGATCAGCATAAGCCTTTTGTCAGTCAAATGCTGCTTTGAGCAGATCACAGATGATAGTCACCCTTTCTTCGTTTTCCTAAAGTAAATCAGGGCCTAACACCTTGCCTTCATCGAGTTCGGTCCAGCAAAGAGGAGTTCTACATCTCTTTCCATAGAGAGCTTCATACAAAGACATTTGAATCGAGGCTTGATAACTGTTTTTGTAAGCAAATTCGACCAAGGGTAGGGATTTCTCCCACGTATCCCCAAAGTCGATAACACATGCTCAGAGCATATCTTCTAGAATCTGTATAACCCTTTCAAATTGGCCATCATTTTGAGGATGGAAAGTAGTGCTTAGGTGCCCTCGAGTTCCCAAGGCTGCAGGTAAAGTCCTCTAAAATCATGCTGCAAACTGAGGGTCACAATCGGAGATAATGGATACTGGGACTCCGTGTAAATGAATAACTTCACGGATGTACAACTCCGCGAGCTTAGGCAAACCAAAATCCATTCTCACTGAAAGGAAATGAGCAGATTTGGTGAATCGATCCACCACAACCCAGATAGCATCATTCTTCTTCGGAGTCATTGGCAAACCACTTACAAAGTCCATCGTAATACGCTCCCATTTCCATTGTGGAAGCTCGATAGGCTGCAAAAGACCAGTCGACACCTTGTGTTCAGCTTTGACTCGTTGGCAAGTCAAACACCTAGCCATGAAGTCTGTGATGTCATTCTTCATACCAAACCACCAATATAGCTCTTTTATATCTGTTCACATCTTGATAGCTCCCGGATGAACAGAGAAAAGGCTAGAATGAGCTTCACTTAGAATTTTATTCTGAAGATCATCCTTACCGGGCACATAGATACGGTTGCGAAAACATAGCAAGCCTTCAGAATTCATAGGAAAATTAGGATATTGATCATTCTTGACTTTAGCAATGTGAGGTCGCAACTCCTCATCGGATTCTTGGAGTTCTTTGATTTGGGATACAGTGGTTGACTGAACTCTCAATTCTGTCAACAACTTGCCATGCTTCTTAAGTCGAATGTGAGCATTCAAACATCTCGAAGAGGGAGTGGGCTTTCGACTAAGAGCATCAGCTACGACATTGACTTTACCGGGATGATAATCAATAACCAAGCCGTAATCTTTTAGATGTTCCATCCACCTACGCTGATTCAACTCTTTCTAAGTTAAAAGATACTTCAAACTTTTGTGATCAGTGTACAAATAACACTTTTCACCATACAGATAGTGTCTCCAAATCTTCAAGGCGAAAACAACAACGGCCAATTCCAAATCATGTGTTGGATAGTTCAATTCATGAGGTTTGAGTTGACGTGAAGCATAAGCCATGACTTTGCCTTCTTGCATTAGTACACAACCTAATCCTAGGTGCATCACTGTACACAATGAAGTCTTTGCCCGACTCAGGTTGCATCAAAATAGGAGCATGAGTAAGGACTTGCTTAAGCTGATTAAAACTCTTTTGCTGATCCACTGTCCTAAAAAAGGGGGTTTCCTTACGGAGAAGCTTCATCAAGGGTGCATCAATCAGTGAGAGCCCTTTAACAAATTTACGGTAGTAGCCTGTAAGGCCTAGAAAACTACGAATTTTTCCAATATTCTTCGGAGGAATCCAATCAAAGATTGCTTGAATCTTCTTTGGGTCAACTTGGATCCCCGCAGAAGAGATCACATGGCCAAGAAAAGATACTTCGGATAGCCAGAATTCATATTTGCTGAACTTGGCATATAGTTGTTTCTCTCAGAGAGTCTGAAGCACAATCCAGAGATGTTCTTCATGAGTAGCGACATCTCTCGAATAGATCAAAATATCGTCTATGAACACTACTACGAAATTATCTAGACAAGGTCGGAACACATGGTTCATCAAGTCCATGAAGACTACAGGTACATTTGTAAGCCCAAATGGCATTACCAAGAACTCATAATGACCGTATCTAGTACGGAAGACGGTCTTAGAGATATCAGTCTCCTTCACTAGCATTTGGTAGTACCCGAATCGAAAGTCTATCTTTGAAAAGAAAAAAACATCTTTCAATTAATCGAAAATGCAATCGATTCTAGGCAACGAGTACTTGTTCTTGATTGTCTTGTTCAATTGACGATAGTCAATGTATAGGCGCATTAATCCATGTTTCTTCTTAACAAACAAACCGGTGCTCCCCAGGGTAAGGAACTCGGCTAGATGAATCCTTTATCCAAAAGGTCTTGGATTTGGGCTTTTAGCTCTCTTAACTTCACCAGAGCCATCCTATATGGAGTAATAGAGACTAGAGTAGTCCAAGGTTACACTTCTATCCTAAATTCTACTTCTCGCGTGGGAGGGAGTCTCGAAAGTTCATCGGGAAACACATAAAAAAACTCTTTCACTATAGGCATATTCTCAACCTTTGGATTTTCTTTAGACTCTATGGCACACATAAGAGTCTTTTTAGGCTCAGGTATGGATTTCATCAACGTTATGTTTTCCTTACCAAGTTCACGAAGATATAACTTATTCTTAGAACAATCCACCTAGGCTTGGTGTTCAGCTAGCTAATCGGGGCCTAAGATGAGGTCGAATTCCCGAAAGGGTAATGCCATCAAATTTGCCAGAAATAGGATCCCTTGGATCCTTATAGGGCAAGCTTTATAGACCAACCGAATAACCACACTATTTTTTAATGGATTAGAGATAACAATCTCGGAAGCAATAGGTTCAGGTTCTAAATCGTACTTTGCAATCAATGGTTCAGTAATGAAAGAGTGCATAGAGCCCAGATCTATTAAAGCATAAACATGATCAGAACATAATTCCACCATACCTGCAATCACATTAGGACCATTTCCTGTTCATGACCCCAAACATGGTACATCTGGGCTAAAGTTTGGGGATTACGTCCGACCATAGGGGTATTGGTGTTGTGAGGTCATCTCGCTGATCCAGACAGCATCTTCTTTGCTCCTCTTCCTTTACTAGGATTATTCTGAGAAGCCATGGTAGTAGGAGCATTTGGATTCTGCAGACACTGCCCGATGAAGTTGCCAGATTCACCATAAAGATAGCATGATCCAGATTGTCTACGACACTTCCTAGGGTGCCTCTTTTGACAGAAGTTGCATAAAGGAATCTAAGAACCCTTCGTGGAACCGCCTGTACTATCGATGAAAGGTGTACATGCAACAGATGTTCCCGTAGACTAGAACTGTGGCACATAACCCGACCTAGGTAGCTGATGGAAGGTAGCAGTCTTCTGATCCCACTGTGTACCCTTGTTCTGAGGCAAATGAGGTTTGGAATCATCTCAGAATCACTTTTCAGACCGGGCTTGGTTCCTCTTTCTTTTTTCATAAGCCTTCTAGGAGGCTTCAGTAGCAATGGCTCAGCTGACCAGAGTCCAAAAGTCCTCTATCTCCAAAGTAACGAAGAGGGGATGTAATTTAGCACACAGGCCGTCTATTAACATTCGACACTTCTCCTTCTCTGTACGGATGATCTCAGTTCCATATCTTGCATATTTGTAGAAGTCATGGATATACTGTTCCACAAGTCTTCCCCATATCTCAGATGGAGGAATCTCTTACGTCTTTCAGCAATATAATGGTCACTAATGTACTTCTTGCGAAACCCCTAAAAGAAGAAGTCCCATGTAACTCGGTGTTCAGGCACAGTGAGCGTCACAGTATCCCACCAGCTCTGGGCCACTTCAGCGATCAAGGCCAAGGCACATTCTAGCTTGTGCTCCTCATGGCACTTCATTTGCTTGTTCAAAACTTTGAGCGTATTCTCTAGCCAATATTCTGTGATCTCGGGATTATCCAAGTCCTGGTCGGTGAAGGTATAAATTAGATACTGCTTGAGCTTATCAATAGGAGCTCTCGACATAGGTATAGGTACTTTAGCAGGCTGAAAGAGTGGTTCTTGTCGAAGTGACACAACCACTTGCTTAATCATGTCAGCCATGGACATTAGGTATTCTTGCTGAGCAGGTGGCATTGGAGGAGGGTGAGGTGGGTCGTTCTGCCCTACTTGTTCAGGCCTTGGTTCGGGCCTCAGATTATCCTTCTGAGTCGAGGAGGATCCAGGATTGGGTTCATTCACAGCGCGTCTATCAGTAGACACAAACATTTTCGGATCTAATTATATAGAAAGATTAAATCGCGTAAGCTACAAGTCATAGATATTATAAAGAAATAACTCCTAGGTGGCATAAGTACATACAGACTCGTATTGCGATTCACTTTAGTCCTAGAATCGACTAAACCTAGGCTCTGATACCACAATTGTAACACCCCCTTCCCGGTCTGATAGAGAACCGGGTCGAAAAACGTTATCGGAAAACATATTCAGAAATCGGAAGCTTAATCAGAGTCAGAAATTCATTTGGAAGTTCTAATATTCTTATTTAAGGCTTAGTGAACCTAATTATCAATTACTGACTCAATATGGTGTCAATTTTAAACTTTTACAAACTTAAGGACTAAATTGCAAATTTCATAAATTAGCGATCCTAATCCAAATTCTTTATTACAAACTTTTAATTAAACTTACCAATTATTAATCTGTGAAATTTTTTTACTATCGAATATCGTTTACCTAATCAATTAAGCTATATGACTTTAGTGACTATTTTGTAAACTGTCCAAAGCTTCTCTTTATTCATTATAACATAATTAACTAACACCGTATCGATACCCTAGGGGCCATATCGATACGCTAAGCCTAATTTCAGATTTCCAGATTCAAAGGACGTCAAGCTCGTACCGATACAGCTAAGCCCGTATCGATACATGTTGACTGTGTTGACCCCGTATTGATACGCTATAATACCGTATCGATACCATTTTCAAACCAAATTCCAGTGACCAAAATCTGTACCGATATGCCCAAGCCGTATCGATACACCCTGTTTGACCAATGTTGACCAGACCATCTATGCAAGGGCTGTATCGATACGCCATCACCTGTATCGATACCCCGACCTGTAACAATAGTTTTTTACTAGTTTTTATTCGAATTAACCTAACAAACATTATTCAAAATTTACCAAAATTTACCAGAAATCTTAAAAATAGTAAATCTAATAGCATGTCAAATTTTAGGGCGTTTCGAATCCGTTTACTAAGATTTTACCTATTACGGCTTTTAAGCTCATTTTAACCAATTTACTAAACTCAAAACACGTCATAATACACATACAACACCTATGTACTATTATGCTTGCACAACCACATCAAAATAAACTATTATAACGCGTTTAAAACCTTATGCCACCTTACTAGGAGTTTGAAAACAAAAGTAGACATACATATAGTAGTGGGAGTGACTTGCAATCACAAATTACACGATCGATGTCTGGAAGGCTTTAAGATCCTAAAATGCACGAGACACACATATGTTAGGCTTACATAGCCTAGTGAGATAGTCATAACAACATAAGCAATGACAATACATAAATGGCATGCTATGAACATGAATGGCATATTGGTATACTTAATTATCATAATCGTATTCTTTTAATCACAAGGTCTTATGCTTAGGCCATTTATCATAATTGTACATAATCATAATGAAGCTTATACACATTTAAATTCCCTTGGACAATGTAACAAGTGGATATGCGGATTCCCCTTTACACCATACATATATCTAAAAATAGGCCGTAGCCACATATAACATAAAATAGGTCGTGGCCTTGAGCCGCAGATATTATCCCTTACACAATCCATCCTTATCTCCCCCACATATAGGCCGTAGTCCAATCCCTTACTTATACGAGCTCAAATAAGCCTATGGCATGCCAATTGTATCCAAATCTCACAAATGTCCAAGGTAACACATATTTCATTATATTACTTACCTTTATGCCCGTAGGCCATAGCGTATCAGAATCGAAATTGAGCCTTAGCTCCATAACATATCATAGCTTCATCATATCATATCATAATCAAAACATATCGGATACCACATATATATTCATAGACATATCGAATAATGTAAGGACTTACCATGCTAGCCGTTAGCATCCACACATGTTTGCTCTTTGTGAGCCTTTAAACAAAATGCAATTATAAGATAAACAAATGCAATGGGATGGCTCCTTGCCTATCCCTCGGCACTACTACACTCACCTTGATTACGAGGTTCTCGGATTACAACTCCGTTGTGCCTAGCTTCATTTGAAGATGACAATGGATCCTTCTCCACTATTTGAGCTAGCACAAAATTAGGAGTTACATTAGAATTCGATCTAAAGATTTGGAAACATATTTCAAGCTTACTAAAACTTGTATGCAACACCAGAATATCGAGATTAATTTCCTAGTTCATGGGCTTTCCTTGAACATAGAAAACCTACTTTTGAAATTAAACCTCAACAGAGATTAGAATCATCAAATCAATATAGGGGTTTTACTTACCGAAGTGTGGGCTTTCAAACGGTATATCGAACTTAAACGAATTTTGGAGATTGCACCGAGGTGCTAGCTTAGCTTGAGGTTGAAGATGGAAATAGAGGTGTGTGCTTGCTGAGAAGTAAGGGTTGAGCTTTGGTTACCGAGAGTTCAAAAGCTTGAGAATGAAAGTTTCTCCTTTCCCTACTCATTTAAGGAATTTCTAATTCCATTATTGCTTACCTTTCCAAGAGCCAATAAAAGGATTTCCTATCCTAAAGGGTTTGCTTAATCTAAGGTCTTTCACATCATATTTCTTTATAATATGAAGTAATTTGATGGGTACTCACTTTCTTTTCTGAGACAATCACGTGGGGAATTGACAAGCAAAGAGGTGAGTAAGCACCTTGCTTAATTCCCTCTTATTTGGCTTCGAACAGATTCAGAACAAGGGACTCGTATCGATATGCTCATGGCCGTATCAATACACCCTTGCTAAATAGGTAATTTAGTTATTGATAGTTGGGCCATATCGATACTGGCTTGACCGTATCAATACATCTTGCTCAAAACTTGCATTTTGGCTTAGAACTTCATACTAGAAAGACTTAAACTATTCAAATGGGACCAAGATGTGATTTCATTATAAAGGAAGGTTACAAAGGTCAACTATTGCAACATTTTGCATATCGGATTCAAAATTTCTTGTCATCGGAACCAAATTCTGACTAGGCCAGTTTTAGGGATGTGACAAGTTACCTTACTACAAGAAGAGAAACAATTCATGCTGATGAAATTCGAAACACAAAAGTAGATAAAAAGAGTCATTTCCCCATAACCTTATTGGTAGCCAAGACCAGTGTCTGTGTGTTGGCGTTCAATGTAAGGCTACAAACCATTTAACAACTAAGTACAATAGCAAGGATGAGAGAAAATGTCGACCTGCTGCCAAAGAACAATAAAGATAGAAGGGGATAAGCAAAATTACTGTGGAATAATGAAGCAAGTAAAGAATCTTGAGGATAAGAAAATCCTCAGACCTTGCGATGAATGTCGCTTCCCTTAACGTCCATTTCTCTACATTCTCCCTTTGTTTCCTTTTCTCTTTTCCCATCCACATTAAAAAAGCATATATTCATATTCGGTAGTCTCACATGTTTTTGTATATACCCAACTCGAAAAAATGCAGACTTGTAACAAGTATTTCATCTATGAGGAACCACCACCATAAGTTGTTTCAATCAAAATACTCAATAGTATTGGTTAAGCCACTAATTTCCAAAGCAAGCGAGCAAAATAAATGAAGGGTCGTCTGAGTGTCCGCCACTTTTAAGAAGTGTGCCTAAAGAAATTAGCTCAATGATTGCCGCTTCCAAAGCAAGAGAGCAGAGATAAACAAAGGTTTGCCTGAGCGTCCACTACTTTCAAGAAGTGTGCCTAACTAAAGGAATCAGCTCAACGATCGCCGCTTCCAGAGCAAGCGAGCAGAGATAAACAAAGGGTCGTTTGAGCATCCGCCACTTTCAAGAAGTATGCCTAAAGGAATTAGCTCAACGATCGCCTCTTCTAGAGCAAGCGAGCAAAAATAAACAAAGGGTCGTCTGAGCATCCGCCATATTTAATAAGTGGGCCTAAAGGAATAAGCTCAACAATCACCGCTTCTGGAGCAAGCGAACAAAAATAAAAGAAGGGTCTTCTGAGCGTCCGCCACTTTCAAGAAGTATGTGTAAAAGAATCAGCTCAACGATTGCCACTTTTAGAGCAAGCGAGAAAAAATAAATAAAGGGTCGTCTGAGCGTTCGCCACCTTCAAGAAGTGTACCTAAAGGAATCAACTCAGCCATTGCTGCTTCTAGAGCAAGCGAGAAAAAATAATGGAAGGGTCGTCTGAGCGTCCGCCACTTTCAAGAAGTGTTCCTAAATGAATCAGCTCAATGATAGCTGCTTCCAAAGCAAGCAAGCAAAAATAAACGAAGGTTCGTCTGAGCGTCTGCCACTTTCAAGAAGTGTGCCTAAAGGAATCAGCTTATTGATCGTCACTTCCAGAGGAAGCGAGTAAAGATAAACGAAGGGTCATTTGAGCGTCTGCCACTTTCTTGAAGTGTGCCTAAAAGAATCAGCTCAACGATCGCCGCTTCCTGAGAAAGTGAGCAGAGATAAACGAAAGGTCGTCTGGGCATCTGCCACTTTAAAGAAGTGTACGTAAAGGAATCAACTTAACGATCGCCACTTCTAGAGCAAGCGAATAGAGGTAAACAAAGCGCCGTCTGAGTGTCTGCCACTTTTAAGAAGTTGGCAACCACAAGCACACTAAGATAGAAAAAAAAAACTCTTGATCAAAAGGACCAGAAAGTAAGGATCAAGATCTTAGTGTTTTTATTAAGAACGAGCCTTATTAATAACCGTCACCCAGGTAGATCTTGAATGAACAAATCAGTTCTAGTGCAAAATGCTTCTCGTAGAGACTTGTTTTCGTTAAGTAGTAGAAGGTCAACACAATTAACCCACTCAGTTCTCAATTTCAGCAGAGTGTCTCCTGCCACTTCAAGGTGTGCGATAAAATATGCGAACGCTTCTATAACAATGCAATCAGCTCTTACAAAGAAAATTCATACTATGACAAGTGATGCAAAGGTGAGCTCTCCGACCAATTGTTTTCAAAAGACAAGGGGAAGCATACGTTACCCATTTATCCTACCAGTCTGCGAGTATTGGAAGTTTAAATTAGCGAGCTGCCAAAAAACGGATTCCCAATTGAGTATATACAATATCTAAAAGTAGATATTAGCCAACCTATCAAGATTACACTTGCTATAAATTCAAAGAAATGATTTAATATCTATCACCTTTAACAAAGAGTGCAGTAAAGCAATAAATTAGTAAATACATAGATCATTCCCTATAAATTGCCAATTATTAGGGGGCAAGAGTTCACCGAAAGAAGAAATGTGATTCGAACACTAAGATACAAGAATAATTCCAATTTTATAACTCATTTCTTATATATTTTTTATCACTTAAGGGGTAACAACTCATCCTAAAGGCAAGACAACATGTCCCAATGATAAAAAGCTGCAAGTTCACAAAGCCTTTGTGACTCACATTTCCTCTCCAGTTTCCAGGATTGCTAGGGTGCGCAATACATATGCCGTCACCAAAATTAAGCAACAAAGTGCGATCGTTGTTAAGCAATTTGTGATTCCACAAAAAGAACCATTTTTATAATATGCTCCAAGAAAATAATTATATTCTCAGATACAGATACATAAATAGAAACATCGTAATTAGGAATTATTCTATGAAAACAAAGGTTCACCCATTAAAACCTAATACACACAAAAATACTCCAACACAAACCACGTGACTATAACACTTCAAACTCTGACGAGAACAACTTCTCTCATACAAACAAAATTAACGAATTATTACAACCAAGAAAACATGTAAGTGAAATATGGGCATCTTTAAAAATTCTTTCCAAACGAGTTGGACCTAGGGAGACTCATGAATCAGCAGCAACTCCCACTGATTGAGATAAAGTGGACTGCCTAAGATATCGTCCAAAATACAATGACACAACAAGCATTTCCCCTAATTTCGCTTCGGCTTTGTCTTAACAAGTCATCTAGTACGAATTGTTCAGCATCACAGTTGTCGAGACTACAAGCAGCCACCTCAACCTTATATATGCTGAGGGAAGCAAATCCTATCACATTCACATGTACAAAAATATGACTTGTGTTTGCTGCATCCAAGAGTAGTTCCAAACACTAACACACAACATAAGTCAGACAGATGTTGAGAACAACGTTTCCCAAATAAGTTGTCTCCTAGTGTTCATTCCTACCAATGAAAATGGCTTTCCGAATACTATTGTCTGTCAGTATGAATAATAAGAGTGCCAAATAAAACCCCCATGATCTACAAAGCATAAATTTTGTATGTCGCCTATCACTAAAAATATATTTGCTTCACATAGATATTTTACCTTCCCCTCCCCTCCAACTAGAACAAAAAAATTGCAAAACAATAGCAAACAAAAGAGCTTCGGCACACGAAAGAATAAACCATCCATAAATTAGTTCATCAAAACATACATCCACAAAAGCCCTATTTATAATAGGAAAGTGAGAATACCAATCCAAGGTGTTTCGGTTTCTGATATGAAAATACTGATGTAAGCATATAATGTCCAGATCCTGAAATCTCGAGCAACCCATTTAGATCATGTAACCCTCAAACTTCTAATTAGAAAATGCGTTATTAGACGCATTCACTTGCCAAAACCAACCAAAACCTTCCTTTTTTCATCATGGTCTACCTCAAATCGTCTAATCACCATAAGGAACCAATGTGCATCAAGCGCAATGCACGAATCTCAAAGAGCATAATTATATCAAAAAACAACGCAACCAATAAAATAATAAAATACGCTAGGGCATACTATATCAATAACATGACTTATGCGCGATAGAATAGGAAATATCCACTATGTGATCCCTTCTATTCCGGATAATAACAATTAATACCGTTAAAAGACTACAAATAATGGGAATGGCAAACAAGTACAACAGCAATCAGAAACATTATACACCGAGGGGATAGAAACTAAAATAAAGCATCATGAGCTGTGAAGGATACCCAAAAGCGCAAATACTTTCAGCTTATACAAATAATCATTCTTTTTGCAACTCGAACCTCAAACAAGAAACCCATTCCTCAAAATAAGATTGACCAAAGTAAAACAAATTTAGATCAAAGTTAAGATAACGTAAGAGCTACCTCCAACTCATTAATCATATTCTCATCAAATGACTTACTCACTCGAATAGTGCAAATATAATATCAAAGAGTTTCCCAGTTTAAAATAAAAAGGGGATTCCTGATAAACACAAAAAAAGTAATAAAGTAGTGCTTTAACCCTCAAAAGAGGGCCAGTTTCATACAAAAGCGTATAAATAACAACGTTACCAACAATCACGTAATTTTACTACAATCACCCAAAGCACTGCGACCATCTATTCTATTCACAGCACCACCGTGATCGTTCAAAGAGGAGGATGCATTAGTAGAAAAAGCTACAATGTTTTAATGCTTTGCAGCAAAGCTTTCCTACGAAGGCCTAGAGGGGTTTCTTACGTCAAAATCCCATGTCTGCCTTGCAAAAAGTGCCAAAGTCCACACCCCTAACATCAAAAGGACCTCGCGCCAACTAAATGCTAAGAATAGCAGCATCTCAGGGACCTCTCCACCCTTTTAACCGTAAAGGCAGATATGGTGTCTGTAGCTGCCACGTCAACATCATGGGTAGCCTTTAGCACCATAATCTCATTCTTGTGCGATTCTTTAAGCTCTATTAATTTCCTTGTAAAATTTGCAAAGCTTTTATTTGCCGCGCTCTCTGCTTACTCCAGCTTCTCTTTAAGACCTCGAATCTCAGCCTTGAAACTTTGCTTCATGGTTTCAAGCAGCGTATTTTTAATTCTAAGAGCGCGATCAATCTCCTCCGCATACTTTCTATGCAAGTTCCCTAATCGTGCCCGAACATCTACCTCGCATTTCTCTTGTAACTCCCTTAACTGAGCAGCATAAGCATCCACCTGCGAACGCAACTTCGTATTTTCCTCAAGCAGACCGGAGTAACCCTCCACCTGTGAATGCAGCTTTGCATTGTCCTTAAGAAGCACATTCACATTTGTTTCCATGTTAAGTTGAACACAACCTAATTCCTGAATAAGGCCCCAACCCCCTCAATAGTCCTCCTAATATTGGTACAAGGTGAAGAAGCGCCACAACTATTTGTATACAGCTCAAACAACCTCTTGAAAACAGATTCAGGATGCAAAGATGAAATGCGCTCCACGAAGTGAAGGGTTCGCTGCCTTCAGATGGAGAAATGTTGCTAGACAAGGGAACCAAAAGAGTCACCACAACATCTAAAAAAGATATGGGTCCAACAAGCGTAGCCACAGGGGGTATATCCTCAACGAAATAATGAACAACAATAGAATCAGTAGCAGTCGATCCTACAAACAAATCCAAAAAAAAACTTTATCAAAAACTAAATAGCAAAACTACTAAATTAAAAGCAGCAACAACAACACATCACTTAAAACACTTGAAGCTACACAAGCAGTAGACCGACCAGCGCCCGAGTCGGTAGAAACAACACCCCCAGTAGCGCCAATCGTAGCCTCATAAGAAGAACTATGAAGTTTGAACGAAGTAGGTTGAGCATCACGGTTCAGCTCAGGTAAAATATCAAAAATCTCAACGTCAAACATGGGCCTCTTTCCCAGCCTCTTTTCTTTGGCACCCAAAGGACACTCTTTTAAGCCATAAGCCCTCATTCGCCTTGCCATGCTTTCCCATGCCACCTCTATGACATGCATCGACACTACTACAGAAGCATTTTGGATATAAGGGGAAATCCCCATAAAAAGAGAAGCGGGAACCATGTCCACCAAAGACATCGTTGTAGCAGCTAACACTACCGAACATGGCGAACTTACTCATTCGCTACTAGAAGCATCCGAGGGTGCCATCGTTACTAGCCCTTCCAAACCTAACAGATTACTGCCAGCCACAAAGAGTGAAGTACCCGACACCATAGTACGATCCTCCATTTCATCACCAACGCCTCGTAAAGGAGAAATCTTAGCTGCTATAAAACATAAAAATAAAAATAAGAATAAACAAATGGGGGAGGTAGAAAGAAAGGATATATGAACCACAATATGCATACCTCATCAAAACGACAGGGTGGATCACTTTCTAGCCTCTTGATAAGCTTAAGCTCAGCAGGCGACATTTTCCTAATGTTAGGCTAGACAACCCTATCCTTCGATGAATGGTGCCATAAAACAGGGAATAGAAAACTTTCAACAATAAATTCGACTTTGATAAACTTCTTCTTGTCCATAAAAAGATTATCACTACGGTTATTCATCAACGACTCTTTCCCTCTACGGTGAAAAATAGTCACGAAGCCTTTCGCATTCTTGTCATAGCCAACCTTCACACTATAAAAGCAATGAAATAAATCGATAGAAGGTTATTCCCCATGAATCCTACAATTCAAAAAATAATTCACCAAAGTCCACCAACTAGTTCCGCTTAATTGAACCAACGCTACATCAAACCAATTTAGCCAGTCCACGAAGAAGGGATGCATCAGTAAAAGGAACCCAGCTTCAAAAGCAAAAAGGGAAATCAAAAACCACGACCTTCTCTCATCAGAATATGTACTCAGGCAAAATGTCCTGAATGACACACTGAACCGATAATGAAAATGGTTAACAACAAGAAGACCCCGACACTCCAACATTGTTAGCAACTCGTCTGGTTCGGTAGTACAACAAACTTCATCCCTCACTACAACAGATGACTCAACCATCAACACAGGAAAGATTATATTTCCCTTTTCGAAGCTTCCTTTTAATCTTTTAAAAAGATCAAAAAACAACAAATAAGATAGATAAAGTAAAACCCAAGAATGCCAACTAAAGTTCATTTATAACTAAGAACGGTGTCTTCCTCGACATGATTCACTACTCAAGAGATTCATCATTTGACGCTTCACATACAATAGAATACTCTCAAAGAAAACCAATTGGTCCATCAATGAATGCAATTACGCAACAATTCGTAAAAAATTCAAAACTCCCAAACAAAACCAACCTATTGAGCCCTCTTTAGATTCCACAGGTTCGTCAAGGTCAATTTATAATTTTCGCTCACTTGGGGGGCAATTGTTAGTACCTATGAACACGTACCGCCATGTGCTGGAACCAAAATGAGCAAGAATGAGGACGATGTAACACAAGGGGTATCCCGACGATATGCATAACAACGCACGTAGGCCACTACACGCAGAATCACTCATAAACTATGCGGTACCTTTTGCTATCTACGGAGAATAGACAAGACTACTCGCAACATCGCTTCTCACCCGGTGGCCATGTGACTACGCATGTGTCCGCTACGAGTAACAGGGGGAACCTAGAACATCAAGTCATAGCCAGTCTAATCAACACGCCATGACAACCCTATCATGACACATGACCGAGTAGTATAAAATTGGATATACAGCAAGAGAGAACTAGGACCTTCCACCCCAGGCACCACTACTACAAAAAACAAGAGTAATGTACGAGCTTCGACCCAAAGTAGCCGTCTCAACCACCATCGAGCCACCATCTCTAGTCCCTGTCCATTTTGACAATCAACAGGAAATATGAATTTATCTACCTTTACTAACACGTCCTCAATCTTACCCTTGGGTTGTGCATAGGATCGATCGGCCAATTGAAGTGTTATTATGGTAGGCCTTGCTTCTCCAATACTAAGTTTCTTGAAAACTTCCATTAGCATTAAATTGATGCTAGCTCCCAGATCACATGGTGTTTTACCCATGAATTTATTGCTAATCGTACAGGGAATAGTAAAAATCTCAGGATCTTTCAATTTCAGTGGAAATCTTTTAGTTATCATTGCACTGCATCCCTTAGTATGTGCGATAGTCTCGTAATCGCTCAGCATTCTCTTTTTGGACAAGATATCCTTCATGGATTTAACATAGTTGGGCATCTGTTCGAGAGCTTCCACTAATGGAATATTAATCTGCAGTTGTTTAAGGACTTCCAAGAAGCGCTTAAACTGTTGATCTTGCTTGTGTTTCTGGAGCCTCTGTGGAAAAGGTGGTGGTGAGTAAGCAAATGTTGGCTCTACTGGTTTTGTCGAGGTGGTGTTGGAACCAGATTGAGGTCTGACATTGCTAGTGCTTGCCTCCTTTTCTCAGCTTCCTTGGATTCTTCTACCGGCACTGATTTCTCTTTCTTACAAACAACTGGATGCTTGCCATGCGTTTCTTTCTCGATTTGTTTGCCACTTCAGAGGGTGACTGTTTTGCATTGTTCTCTCCTTTTTTTTCAAGCATCCTTTGTATCATTTGGTAGAGTTCTTGGAGGTCTGGAATTAAGTGTGCTGACAATCTGTCCTATTTGAACTTCTAAGTTCCTCATAGATGCGGCTAGATTCTAGATAGTTGCATCGTTATACTCCATATAATCTTTCAGGGTGTTCTCATTGGAAGATCTTTGCACTGGAGGTAGATTATTCTACACTCTCTGTTATATAGCATGTTTATTTAAATTTCTTGTTTTATTTGCTTTATTTATTTGAAATTCAATATTTTTATCTTGAATTATTGGACTAATAATTTCTTTGATGCTTGAGTAAGGGGGAGCCACTTTAAAAATAATTATGATATTTTTTTGGTATCTTTTCTCCAAAAGTTATCTTACACCAACAATTGATATCTCCTATCATTTGGTGCAAATTTTTCCAACAATTGGTGTTTTTGAACTTAAATGTGATTTCAAACTTAGTTCTGAAACTATTTTTATATAACAAAAAAGGGGAGAGATAGTGTTGAAAAATTAAATTTCAAAAAGGAAAAAAGGGGAGCTTTAAATATTTTCAAAATATATTCTTTTTTTTCTAAAAATATTTCCAAATGGGGGAGTTTTCACAAAAATAATTTTTCACGTGGTTTCGTTATATCAAAAAGAGGGAGATTGATGAACCTATTTGATTTTGATATAACTTTAAATAAAAATGTTTTTGGACTTCTAATTTGCAAAAATATTTCAAAAGTCCATATATAACACCCCTTCCCGGTCTAGTAGAGAACCGGGTCGGAAAATATTATCGAAAAACAAATTTAGAAATCAGAAGCTTAATTGAAGTTATAAATTTATTTGGAAGTTTAAGTGTTCTTATTTAAGGCTTAGTGAACCTAATTATCAATTACTGACTCAATATGGGGTCAATTTTAAACTTTTACAAACTTAAGGACTAAATCGTAAAGTTTACAAATTAGCTATCCTAATCCGAATTATTTACTACCAACTTGTAATTTAACCTACCAATTATTAATCTGTGAAGTTTCGTCACTATCGGATATCGTTAACCTAATCAATTAGGCAGTATAGTTATTAGTGACCAATTTGCAAACTACCTAAAACTTCTTTTTACTCTTAATAACAAAATTAACTAACACCGTATCGATACCCTGAGGTCAGTATCGATACGCTAAGACTAATTTTAGATTTTCCATATTCAAACATAGCAAAACCGTATCGGTGCACTTGGGACTATATCGATACAAGTTGACCTTGTTAACTCTATATCGATACCCTCTAGGACCGTATCAATACTATTTCTACACCCAAATTCCAGTAGCTATTTTTCATACGATACACCTAAAGCGTATCGATACACCCTCTTTTTGACCAACATTGACCAGACCAAATATGCAAGACCGTATCAATACGCCATCACCCGTATCGATACGCCCTGCCCTATAATGACAGATTTTTAACTGGTTTTTATTCGATTCAACCGGGCAATTCATATCCAAATGCAATGAAACTTTACTAGTAAGTTTCAAGCATTATAAACTACTAGCATGCCAAATTTCATGTTAATCTGAATCCGTTTACTATATTTTCACCTTTTAGAGGCAAATATGCAACATTAACCATTTTTAGTCACTTTTAAAAGGTCATTTAGGGCAACTTAGTCTTATACCAAAACATAGACAACGTTTATACATCAAAAGAGTTATACGTGACTAGTTTGACTACTTTGCCACCATTCTAAGAGTTCATAAGGACAAGACACATTACTCTAAGCTTGAGGTGACTTGCCGATCTTCTAACTAATCCTGATCTCGAACCGATAACTTTCTTAACATGAAATGTGGAAGATGAATGCATTAGAATTATATAGTCTAAGTGAGGTAGTCATAAATCATGAATAAGCATGATGTGCAACTTTCCATGTTCCAATGACAAATCTAATCATGCTAACATGAGGCATATAATAAACATAACATAATATCATGCTCAACATGTAACATAACATCAACAATTATCGTAATGGCAATCATCATTAGCATATCAATAGTTCTGAATCAATGATCAATAGCAATAATCAATAATTTCCCTTGGCCACATAACAATATATATTTAAGCCAAAATTATATTTTCACACAACAATTACAAATCATATAAACATATCATTCCCCTTGGACAATGTAACAAGTGGATACACAGATTCCCCTCTACACCATACACATATCGGAAAATAGGCCATGGCCTTGAGTCATAGCTCTGGATAGGTCCCTTACACAATCCATCCTTATCTCCCCCACATATAGGTTGTAGCCCTGGACCGTAGTCCAATCCCTTACTTATACGAGCTCAAATAATCCTATTGCATGCCAATTGTATCCAAAACTCACAAATGTCCAAGGTAAAACATATCTCATTATATTACTTACCTTTGTGCCCGTAGACCATGACATATCGGAATCAGAATTGAGCCTTAGCTCCATATTATATCATATCGAAATCATATCATATCATATCGAAATCATATCATATCATAATCATAACATATCGAATATCACACATGTACTCATAGTCATATCAACGTAATGTAAGGACTTACCAAGCTTACTATTAGAGTTCACATATGCATGCTCTACTTGAGCCCTTAAACACAGATGCAATCATAACACAAAACAAATGCACCAGGATGGCTTCGTGCCAATCCCTTGACACGGCTACACTCACCTTGTTTTTGAAGCTCCTAAGGCTCCCGGATCGTAATTCCTCCAATCTTTGTGCTAGGGAAAATCATAAAGGATTTGTTACAATCAATATGGCAACATAGATAACCATTTCAAAGACTGGGCTTAACCATTCGACTTGAAATTAAACTTCAAGTATCCATGGATTTCAATAATGATTGAGGGCTTTTACTTACCTAATCGATAGCTATAGAATGATACCTTTGAATCAAAGAAAGCTTGGAGTTAAGAGGCTCAATAAGAGAGGTGTATGCTTGAGTTCAATGGAGAAGACAACAATGGAGGTGTGTGCTTAGGTAGGAGATGAAGTGAGCAAGAGATGGGATTGGTCTCGGTGAAAGCAAAACAAAGATGAGGGTTTTCTTCAATTCATTTTAAAGAAGTTTAAGGCTCTAATCTTTTCCCCACCTATTCATGAGACAATAGGGAGTTTACCCTAAACAAAGGGTTTGCTTAAACAATAATTTCTATCAACTCATACTTTTTATCATCTCAAGGTAATTGATGGCTATCCATTTCATCATCTGAGGTAGCTCACCTGAGTTGGCAACCTAGTAGGTGAGTCATCACCCCAAATTCACTTTCTTTCAATTATAGCTTTTGAAACAGATTTGGAAAGAGGACCGTACCGATACCCTCTTAGCCGTATCGATACGGTTAGCCCTAAATAGGTAAGTTAGTTGAAAACCGTTATACCATACTGATACGGTAGATACCCTTGACTCAGATTCAACATTTTGACTTTCCAATATGGTCCCCAATTCAAAGATTATACTCAATCAAAATTTAATATTAAGAAAATGGATCATATAGTCAACATTGGTGCAAAAATTTAAACTTCTCGGAGTAGGATTTCTAATCGCCGGAATCCAATTCTGACTAGACCAGTTTTTGGGATGTTACACCATAATCTTGAAAAAATATGTTTGAAATGTTTTCAAAGGGTTTTGACATGTTTTAAATGGCCAAAGTGTCAAAAACAAGAATTGAGTACTAATACGGTTTGACCCGTATCGATACCTAGAGTAACTGTACTGGTATAGTTTTATGTGTACCAATACGCCCTTTTGATCCCCAAGTTTTCCAAATTCTAGTAGCCAAAAACCTTATTGATATGGCCTCAGCCGTACCGATACCAATGGGTCTGTACTGATACGCATGTATCAGTACCGATACCCTGTGTAATAAATGCTCCAACGACTCTATCTGTTTAAGGTAGGTACTGATGCCAAAGTGCCCATAACTATATTTATGGCTAGAATTTATGTCTCCAATGGCTCTTAACAACCCCAATGGCTAGCAACTACCATGAAGTCATTAGAGGGTTTAAAAGACCTCTTCAAGCATTCATGGAAGAACAAGAAACAACAAGCCAATATTCTATGATTAAAAAAGTGTTTTGTGCTTTTCATTGCCAGTTTTCTTTGTAGAACACACTTGTGAGCTTAATTGTTATATATGCTCAAGTGTTAGGTTTTGGGTGAGAGCTTAATTGTGCAAACATTGTACCTCGTGAGGTTTTTCTTGTTTGCTATTTGTTTTTATCTTTTAAGAGAATGTTTTCTCAAAGCTTTGGGGTATAAGCTTTGAGGTTGTAAATGTTTCCTCTTGAGCCTAGAAAGGGAAGAAATTCATAGTAAATTTGGGAAAATCCTTAGTGGGAAGCTAAGGTTGTGGATGTAGAGCTAGGTTAGAAGCTTAAACCTCTACAAATCCTTGTGTCAAATTTTTAAATTCCATTGCTTCTACCACTATCACTCAAAAACCAATTCACCCCCTCTTTGCTATCTCGGTTAATCGTATAAGCCTCCCAAGAATTGGTATTAGAGCTTTGTCTTTATGCCTGATTAACATTCTAGAGTCGATCCTTGAAGTGCTTAACATTTTTACATCAACTGGAGTTCATGGCGTAATCCATTGACAACTACTTCATGAGAGCCAAAGATCATCATCTTTGGGACATTGTTCTTGTTCGCCCATTCGATCCACAAAGAAGCAAGCCAAAATAGAGTGGGGATGATCGCAAAAAGATAGAGCTTAGTGAAAAGGCCTTGCACATTCTCTTTTGTGCACTTGGCTCAGAAGAATATGCCAAAGTATCCTCTTGCGAAAGTGCCAAGGAGATTTCGTACAAGCTTAAAGTCACTCATGAAGGAAACAATGAAGTGAAGGAGACCAAGATTGGTCTTCTCAACCTTGAGTATGAGAACTTCAAGATGGACCCAGAAGAAGACATCAAAGCTATGTTCGATCCATTCTCCATTATTATGAATAGACACAAAGGCTATGGAGAAGTGATCTCGGAGGACAAGCTTGTGAGGAAGTTGATTTACTCACTTTTCGACTCATGGGATTCCAAGAAGACCGCCATCATAGAAACAAAGAATTTGAAGGAGCTCAAACTTGACGAGCTTATGGGATCTTTGCTCATCCGTGAGATGATGATGTCTAAGGGGAAGAAAAAGATAGTAGAGCCATGCATTGAAGATTTGAATGTTGTTACTCTCAAATCCTTCTCAAGAATCCAATAAGAATCAAGTGAAAATGAGAGTGAAGATGAAGAAAAAGATATGGTCAAGCTCTTCAAGAAATTTGCCCGATTCATGAAGTGCCATAAGGAAGAATTAAGGGATGAATTGAGAATAAAGAGGAAGATCCCGTCATATGCTTCAAGTGCAAGAAGTCGGGGCATACCAAGTATGATTGCCATTGGTTCAAAAAGAAGGGATCAAGCTATATGAAGAAGGAATTTATGGCTGCATGGAGTTATGAAGAGGACTAAAGTGAAAATAAGGTAGCACTCTTATGTTTCATGGCCATCCAAGATGAAGGGGTAACTTCTAACTCATCTAATTTAAATTCTTATACTTTTGATGAGTTACAAGATGCCTATGATGATTTAGTTTTGGAGTTTAAAGTTCATTTTCGAAAAACAAGAAATTGGTTTCAAAACTAAAAATTGAAAATGATTTGCTTTCTAATACTAATTTAGAACTTGAAAGCAAACTCGGTCAAATGCAAGTTATTTTTAAAAATTTTGAAGTGAAAATTTCAAACTTACAAAATTTTCTTTCTAAAGTTCAAGAGGATCATCAAAGGGAAATTGATGATCTCAAAAAGAATTTGTTTAACAAAAATGTTCAAAAATGTGAAGTTGGAGGTAGCTCCAAACAAATTTTGTTAAAACAAATTTTTATCAAAGACAATATAGTTCCCCTAGATTTTTCAAAGGCAAAATGGTTAAGAACATTTGGGTCCCTAAGGGACTAATTTGTTCAAACAAAAAGGAAGACATTGAAAAATGGATTCTTTAGGGGACTAAATTTTTGGGACTAATGCCATTGGATCCAAAGAAATTCGGATACCAAAAGTTACTTGATTGTCTTTTGTAGATGTGCTTGAGCCATTGATGATCAAAGTCAAATCTTGGAAGCTCATTTCACAAAAAGGGGGAAGGACACTTGGAGAATGAAGGCTTAAAATCATACCTTGGTTTAAGTGGCAACTTTAATTTTCATGCAATTTGCTTGATCATGTGTTCCATGTCTATTTTCATGTTGATCTAAGCATGTTTGTATGACTACTTGTTATGCCTAATTGCATATAGTTAGGGGAGTCCCAAATTGCATGAGTTACATATTTTTGGCCTCTATGATTGATTTCTATGTTTTTGGCCTTAAACTTGTACTATTTGGTTGATTTTGGGGAAATCATGCTTTCTATGTGTTAAATGGTATGTTTTTTGAGAAACATGTGTATCAAAATGTGCATAATGGATATCTAGGACTTAATAGAGCCTTTGTATGAACTTAAAACTAAGTTGTAAAGCCTTTTAAGTTGTTTTTGTTGTAGTTTTTCACCATATTCGTGCCTTCGGTACTGATACCGCCCATAACGTACCGATACGGCCATCAACTAGTACTGATACAGATAAATCTGTACCAGTACATATAGACAAAAAAGGACAATTTTGTCTCCTTTTTGGCATGCTTTGAATGCTTATTGATAAATTTTGTTATATAGCATGTTTAATTGTAACACCCCCTTCCCGGCCTAGTAGAGAATCGGGTCGAAAAGTGTTATCGGAAAGCAAAATCGGAGATTGGAACCGAAATTGGGGTTAATTTAAAACTTTTCAACCTAAAAGAACCAAATTATAAATGTTACAAATTAGTGACCCTAATCTGGATTATTTATTACCAACTTGTAATTTAGACTCATCAATTATTAACCTGTGTAGTTTCATGTTTATCAGATATTTTTAATCTAACCACTTAAGCCATATAATTATTAGTGACCAATTTGTAATCTTTTAAAATTGTTTCTCAAGCCTGTTAACAGAATTAACTAGCACCGTATCGATACACTATAGGCCGTATCGGTACACTCAGTTGAATTTTGCACTTTCTAGGTTCAAGGTCAACGACCCCGTACCGATAAGACTTTGCCCGTATCGATACGCTTTGACTTGGGTTGACTCGTGTCGGTACGCCTGAGGCCATACCAATGCAATTAAATTTTTAGACCTTATGTCCAAATTCGTATCGGTACTCTCCCTAATGTATCGATACTCCCTGCTTCATCAAGTCTAATTATGCAAGGTCGTATCGGTACAGGCTTCCTTGTATCGATACGCTTGACATATTTTATCTGGTTTTTATCTAATTTGACCCCTCAATTGTTGTCCAATTATCACCAAATTTTACCCACAAGCCTAAAATTCATTATTTTACTGTTATGCCAATTTTTATAGTATTTCAAATCCATTTACCTAGTTTTCACTTTAGGCTCGTTTTAGGCTCATTTTAACAACTTAACAATTTCCAAAACTCACCATACTATGTATATAACTCTGGATCATTATAGGTCTATTACACAACCATCAAAATACTCATACAAAACATGTTTAAAGCATATGCCACACTTGTAGGAGTTCAAGATAGAGAGTAAGCATACATATAGCCATGAAGAGTGACTTGCAACCACAACAACACGATCGTAGCTCAGAATCGCTTAAGGTCCTAAAAATGCATGAGACACACATGTTAGGCTTACATAGCCTAGTGAGGTAGTTATAACAAATACAATGAATAATCAATGTTATGAATGACGTAATGATCAAGAGCTTAACATAGGCATCGTTCAATATACACAATCTCATGCTCATTTCACATATTCATATACTGTCATGTACTTCATATCACAATTCATAGATGCATAATACTTTATCATTAGGTACCATTGGATACACGGATTCCCCTTTACACCAACATATCGAAAATAGGCCGTAGCCTTGAGCCGTAGCTCCGAAAACATATCTCTTACACAATTCATCCTTATTTCCCCCACATATAGCCCGTAGCCCCAGACCGTAGTCCACCCTTACTTAACCGAGCTCAAATAATCCTATGGTATGCCAATTGTATCCATGGTCCATAATTTCACAAATCAAATATTTTCACATAGTCATGTCTTTCCAATTGTAATATATGAATATCAAATTGAACTCCAACGTCACATTTAACTATTTGTTTCTGCTTGACATGTTGAATGTGCCATTTCTGCCAACCTTTTCTTACTCTCAATATCGTAATTCATTGAATCCAAAATTTTTGACATGACATAATTTGGCTCCCGAGAGTGTCCTAATTATTTATCGTGGTTCTACACAGGTAAGACGTTAGGTGATTGTGAACAATTATATAAAACTTCAAAAAAATATTAAAATAAGAAAATTAAACCTTAGCTCCATATCAATTAACATATTCATATGGTTCCATATTTCACATAATCAACATATCATATTCATACTTACACATATCAAAGCACACAAAGTACTTACCGGATTCGCCAATCAAGTCCAACATAGTTGCTCTATGTGAGCCTTTGATCAAATGCAACATAATCACAAATAATGCAAAGGGGATGGCACCATGCCTATTCCTTGGCACAACTATACTCACCTTAGGATTCGAAGGCTCTAGGATTCTCGAACGTCAATTTTGTTGTTCCTAGCTTCGATTGGGGTTGATGGATCATTTTTCTTCTTGTTTTGAGCTAGGAAAACAATAGGAATCATTACAACCAAATTGACAATATAGCTTAAGCCTAGCTTAGAATTTCGAATCGAAATTAAACTCTCATCTTACATGGAAATCAATAATTGAAAGAGGGCTTTGCCTTACCCGATGGACAACTTTAATATGGTGTTTCCAAATCGAAGATAAGATTAACTTAAGGTGACTAGAGAGTGAGGTGTGAGCATAGCTTGAGGTAGAGCAACAATGGAGGTGTGAACTTGCTTTGTGAAAGACAATAATTTTACTTTTGGGAGGATTTGGACAAGTGATGATAGCTCTCCTCTTTGGTGAATTAAAAAGGGTTTACCCTCCTAATGATAACTCACCCATATGAGGACCAATAGGAATCTTCCATTCCTTAAAGGGTTTCCTTAACCCAAGAGTTGCAACTTTCTAAGATAGCTTTTGACCTCATTGGTTTTTGAATTCTGATGATTTCACGTGGGTTTAGACAAGCATAGAGGTGACTCACCACCTTACATCACTTCCTTATCAAAACGACACCAGATTTGCTCAAAATAGGGACTTGTATTGATACACGCTCTTGTTGTATGATACGGATTGGCCAAAACTAGTATGACAGTTAATACTATTTTGCCCGTATCGAAACAACACTGGGATGTACCAAAATACATGACTTATTGTATTGATACACGTATTGCTGTATCGATACACCTAGCCCAAAATTAACTCTTTTATTCTAAATTTATTACAAAAATGTCCCTTATCTTTCATTGATTCAAAATTGGGTACAAAGAGTTGAAATTACATTATAGATTACAAAATTTCTGATCATCAGGGCCTGATTCCGACCAGGCCAGTTTTTGGGATGTGACAACTCTCCCCTCTTTAAGAAAATTCGTCATCGAATTTTCACCTTAATTGAATAGGTGGGGGTATTGCTTTTGCATAGTTTCTTCAAGTTCCCACGTTACTTCTTCAACAGAATGGCTTCTCCACAGAACCTTCACCAAAGGCACAGACTTGTTACAAAGTCGTTTAACTTCTCGTGCGAGGATCTATTTCGGTTCTTCCTTGTACGTAAGATTGGATTGGATCTCTACGGATTCTGGTTCAATCACGTGGGAAGGATCTGATCGGTACTTGCATAGCATGGACACATGTAAGACATTGTGAATTCGACTTAACTCCTCAGGAAGAGCTAATCGGTAAACAATAGGTCCAACTTTTTCGACCACTTCGAACAGACCGATGAAACGAGGACTTAGCTTTCCTTTCTTTTCGAAACAAATGATCTTCTTTCACGGAGATACTTCGAGGAAGGCTCTTTCACCAACCTCGTACTGGATATCCCTTCTTTTCAGGTCAGCATAGGACTTATGACAATAAAAGGCAGCTTTGAGTCGATCACTGATAATGGTCATCCTTTCTTCAATTTCTCAAAGTAAGTCAGGACCTAACATCTTACCTTCACTGAGTTCGGTCCAACAGCGAGGAGTTCTACATCTCCTTCAATAGAGGGCTTCGTACGGGGCCATTTGGATTGAACCCCAGTAGTTGTTATTGTAAGCAAACTCGACTAAGGGTAGGGATTTCTCCCATGTGTTCCCAAAGTCAATGACACAAGCTCGGAGCATATCTTTTAGAATCTATAAGGAAGAGTCGGAGTTGGTACAAAACATGTACTTATACGATTCAAAGAGAGATTTAGAGTTACCTGAATAACTTTTTCTGTTTGGTAATCGGTTTGATGATGGAAAGCAGTGCTAAGGTGCACTTTAGTTCCCAAAGCTTCGTGTAAAGTCCTCTAAAACCGAGACGCAAATCGTGGATCACGATCAGAGATGATAGATACTGAAATTCCATGTAATCGAATGACTTCATGGATGTATAATTCCACAAGCTTAGGCAAGCTGAAATCCATTCTCACTTGAAGGAAATGAGCTAACTTGGTGAATCGGTCGACAATGACCCAGAAATCATCATTCTTTTTTGGAGTAATGGGTAGGCCACTTATGAAATCCATTGTGATACGTTCCCACTTCTATTGTGGCAACTCAATAGGCTGCAGAAGGCCAGTAGGCACCTTATGCTCAGCTTTGACTCGTTGGCAAGTCAAACACCTTGCCACGAAGTCTGTGATCTCGCTTTTCATACCAGACCACCAATAGATCTCCTTCAGATCTTTATACATCTTAATAGCTCTAGGATGTAAGAGAAGGGACTGAAATAAGCTTCACTTAGGATTTGATTCTGAAGGTCTTCATCGTCGGGAACATAAATGCGGCTACGAAAACACAATAGGCCTTCGGAGTTCATAGCAAAATCAGGATCCATATTATCTTTGATCTTGGAAATGATTGGTCGCAACTCCTCGTTGGTTTCTTGGAGTGCTCTAATTCGAGATACAATGGTTGAATGAACTCTTAATTCGGCTAGCAATTTACCATGCTTCTTGAGCCGAAAGTGAGCATTCAAGCATTTTAAGGAAGAAATGGGTTTTCGGCTAAGAGCATCAGCCACCACGTTGGCTTTACTGGGATGATAATCAATAACTAGATCATAATCTTTCAACAATTCCATCCATCGATGCTGACAAAGATTTAACTCTTTTTGAGTTAGGAGGTACTTCAAACTTTTGTGATTAGTGTATAGGTAACATTTCTCACCATAAAGATAATGTCACCGAATCTTCAGAGCAAACACAACTACGACATGTTCTAGATCATAAGTTGGATGATTTAGCTCATGAGGCTTGAGTTACCGTGAGGCATAAGCTATGAATTTGCCTTCTTGCATTAGAACATAGCCTAATCCTAGGTGGGATGCATCACTGTACACGGTGAAATCTTTGCCTGACTCGGGTTGTACCAAGACAGGGGCATGAGTAAGGACCTGCTTGAGCTGATCGAAGCTCCTCTGCTGGTCCTTGGTCCACACGAAAGGAGTGCCTTTGTGGAGAAGCTTTGTCAAGGGTGCAGCAATCAAAGAGAATCCCTTAACAAATCTGCGGTAGTAGCTTGCATGGCCCAGAAAACTACGAACTTCTCCCACATTCTTCAGCAAAATCCAATCAAGAATTGCTTGGATCTTCTTTTGGTCCACTTGAATTCCCGCAGAAGAGATTACATGGCTAAGAAAAGACACTTCGGGTAGCCAAAATTCATATTTACTAAACTTAGCATAGAGCTGTTTCTCCCGGAGGGTTTGAAGCACGATCTGGAGATGTTCTTTATAAGAAGCAGAGTCTTTAGAATAGACCAGGATGTCGTCTATAAAGACAACCACAAACTTATCAAGATAGGGCTGAGATATACAGTTCATGAGGTCCATAAAAGCTGTTGGTGCATTCGTGAGCCCAAAAGGCATCACTAAGAACTCATAGTGGCTATATCGAGTTTGAAAATCAGTCTTTGGAACATCAGACTCTTTTACCAACATTTTGTAATATCCAGATCGAAGGTCAATCTTAAAAAAGATAGAAGTATCCTTCAACTGATCAAAGAGGTTATCGATCCTCGGATGTGGATACTTGTTCTTGATCGTGACCTTATTCAACTGGCGATAGTCAATGCACAGAAGCATCAATCTATCATTCTTCTTGATGAACAAAACCAGTGCTCCCTAGAGTGAGGAACTCGTCAGAAAAATCCCTTATCCAAAAGGTCTTGGATTTGGGTCTTTAGCTCTCTTAACTCTACCAGAGCCATTCTATACGGAGTAATAGAGACTGGAGTAGTCTCAGGTTGCACTTCTATCCTGAATTCCACTTCTCGGGTGGGAGGGAGTCCCAGAAGCTCGTTAGGAAATACATCAAAGAATTCTTTCACCACTGGCACATCTTCGAGCTTTAAGTCTTTCTTAGACTCCACAAAATACATAAGGGTCCTTTTTGGCTCAGGTTTGGACTTCATCAAGGTTATACTCTCATTGCCGAGCCCACGGAGGTATAATTTCTTCTTCGAGCAATCCACCCAAGCTTGGTGTTCAGCTAGCCAATCAAGGCCTAGGATGAGGTCGAATTTTTGGAAGGGCAAGACCATCAAATTGGCCGGAAATGGAATCCCTTGGATCCTTAGGGGGCAATCTTTACAAATTATTCGGATGGTCACACTAACTCCCAGTGGATTGGAGATAATTTTCTCGGAAGTGACCGGTTCTGAGTCTAAGGCTTACTTCTAAATCAAAGGTTTACTAATGAAAGAGTGCGTAGAGCCTGTATATATCAATGCATAAACGTAATCAAAGCATAACTCTGCCATACCTACAATCACATCAGGGCCATCTTCCTGCTCATAGCCGCGGACATGATACATCTAAGCCGAAGTTTGTGGATCATGACCGACTATAGGTGCATTGTTGTTACAAGTTTTTCTTGCGGATCTGGATGGCATTGGCTTCGCTCTTCTCCCTTTACTGGGATTGTTCTGAGAAGCTACAGATGTATGTGCGTGTGGATTCTGCAGACACTGTCGGATAAAGTGGCCAGACTCTACACAGAGATAGTAGGAACCAGACTGCCTACGACACTGCCTTGGGTGCCTCTTCTGGCAGAAGTTGCATAAATGGATTTGATAACCCTTTGCAGAACCACATATGCTATCCAGTAATGCAGTACGGGTAACAGATGTTCCTCCGGACTGACACTGTGGTACGTAACTAGATCGGGGTACCTGCTGGTAAGTAACAGACTTCTGGTCCCACTGTCTCCCCTTCTTTTGGGACGTAGGTGGCTTGGAGTCATCATGAAATCTCTTGTCAGGTCGGGCCTGGTTCCCCTTCATTCTCTCAGAAGCTTTCTGTAAGGTTTCAGTGCGATGGTCCCGTTAACGAGGGTCTGAAAGTCCTCAATATTCAGTGCAACAAAAAGAGGACGTAGTTCGTCACAAAGACCATCTATGAACATTCGACACTGCTCTTTCTCTGTACGGATGAGTTCAGTACCGTATCTTGTATACTTGCAGAAATTGTGGATGTATTGCTCCATGGGTCTTCCTCTTTGTCTTAGATGGAGGAACTTCTTGCGCCTTTCTGCAATGTAATGCTCACCGATGTATTTCTTGCAGAACTCCTGAAGAAAGAAGTCCTACATGACACGGTGTTTAGGAATAGTAAGGGTCATCTTATCCCACCAACTTTAGGCCTCTTAAGCTATTAGGGTCAGGGCACACTCAAGCTTATTCTCCTTAGGACACATCATTTGCTTATTCAGTACTTTTAGAGTGTTCTCCAGTCAGTGCTTTGCGATCTCAGAATTGTCCAGGTCCTAGCCCGTGAATGTATAAATAGGATATTGCTTGAGCTTATCAACATGGGCTCTCAAAGCAGGCAAAGAAGCTTCAGCAGGCGGGGGATGTGGTTCTTGTCGGAGAGACGCCACTACTTGCTTGATCATGTTCTCCATGGACATTAGGTACTTATGCTGAGCGAGATGCATAAGCAAAGGATGAGGTGGGTCATTCTACCCCACACGCTCGGGCTGGATTTCAAGTATCAAATTATCCTCTTGAGAAAAGGAGGAGTCGGGATTGGGATCGTTCACTACCCTTCGATCGGTAGGGCAAGACATCTTGGATCTAATTTCACAAAGGATTAAATCGTGTAAGTTGCAAGTCACAGATAACATATTCAAATAACTCCTAAGTGGCATATGTTGATACAGACTCATAACAGATGCCTGTTTAGTCCTAAAATCGACTAAACGTAGGCTCTGATACCATAACTGTAACACCCCCTTCCTGGCCTGGTAGAGAACCAGGTCGGAAAGTGTTATCAAAAAAGCGGAATCAGAGATCAGAACTGAAATTGGGGTTAATTTAAAACTTTTCAACCTAAAAGGACCAAATTGTAAACGTTACAAATTAGTGACCCTAATCCGGATTATTTATTACCGACTTGTAATTTAGACTCATCAATTATTAACCTGTGTAGTTTCATGTTTATCAGATATTTTTAACCTAACCACTTAAGCCATATAATTATTAGTGATCAATTTGTAATATTTTAAAACTATTTCTCAAGCCTTTTAACAAAATTAACTGGCACCGTACCGATACACTATACGCCATATCGGTACACTAAGTTGAATTTTACATTTTCCAAGTTCAAGGTCAACGACCCCGTACCGATACGTCTTTGCCCGTACCGATACGCTTTGACTTGGGTTGACTCGTATCAGTACGCTTGAGGCCGTACCAATGCAATTAAATTTTCAGACCTTACTATTCAAATTTGTATCGGTACACTCCCTAGTGTATCAATACTCTTTGCTTCATCAAGTCCAATTATGCAAGGTCGTATCGGTACAGGCTTCCCCGTATCGATACACTTGGCTTATAATACATATTTTATCTGGTTTTTATCTAATTTGACCCCTCAATTGTTGTCCAATTATCACCAAATTTTACCCACAAGCCTAAAATCCATTAATCTACCGTCATGCCAATTTTTATAGCATTTCGAATCCATTTACCTAGTTTTCACTTTAGGCTCATTTTAGGCTCATTTTAACAACTTAACCATTTCCAAAACTCACCATATTATGCATATAACTCCGGATCATTATAGGTCTATTGCACAACCATCAAAATACTCATAAAAAATATGTTTAATGCATATGACACACTTCTAGGAGTTTAGGATAGAGAGTAAGCATACATATAGCTATGAAGAGTGACTTGCAACCGCAACAACACGATCATAGCTCGAAATCGCTTAAGGTCATGAAAATGCATAAGACACATATGTTAGGCTTACATAGCCTAGTGAGGTAGTTATAAAAAATACAATGAATAATCAATGTTATGAATGACGTAATGATCAATAGCTTAACATAGACATTGTTCAATATACACAATCTCATGCTCATTTCACATATTCATATACTTTCATGTACTTCATATCACAACTCATAGATGTATAATACTTTATCATTAGGTACCATTGGATACACGAATTCCCCTTTACACCAACATATCGAAAATAGGTCGTAGCCTTGAGCCGTAGCTCCGGAAACATATACCTTACATAATCCATCCTTATTTCCCCCACATATAGCCCGTAGCCCCAGACCGTAGTCCACCCTTACTTAACCGAGCTCAAATAATCCTATGGCATGCCAATTGTATCTATGGTCCATAATTTCACAAATCACATATTTTCACATAGTCATGTCTTTTCAATTGTAATATATGAATATCAAATTGAGCCTTAGCTCCATATCAATTAACATATTTATATGGTTCCATATTTCACATAATCAACATATCATATTCATACTTAAACATATCAAAGCACACAAAGTACTTACCAGATTCGCCAATCGAGTCCAACATAGTTACTCTACGTGAGCCTTTGATCAAATGCAACATAATCACAAATAATGCAAAGGGGATGGCACCATGCCTATCCCTTGACACAACTACACTCACCTTAGGATTTGAAGGCTCTAAGATTCCTGAACGTCGGTTCCATTGTTCCTAGCTTCGATTGGGGTTGATGGATCGTTTTCCTCCTTGTTTTGAGCTAGGAAAACAATAGGAATCATTAAAACCAAATTGACAATATAGCTTAAGCCTAGCTTAGGATTTCGAATCAAAATTAAACTCTCATCTTACATAGAATTCAATAATCGAAAGAGGGCTTTGCCTTACCCGATGGACAGCTTTAATATGGTGTTTCCAAATCGAAGAATAGATGAACTTAAGGTGACTAGAGAGTGAGGTGTGAGCTTAGCTTGAGGTAGAGCAATAATGAAGGTGTGAGCTTGCTTTGTGAAAGACAATAATTTTACTTTCGGGAGGATTTGGACGAGTGGTGAGAGCTCTCCTCTTTGGCGGATTAAAAAGGGTTTACCCTCCTAATGATAACTCACCCATATGAGGACCAATAGGAATCTTTCCTTCCTTAAAGGGTTTCTTTATCCCAAGAGTTTCAACTTCCTAAGATAGCTTTTGACCTCATTGATTTATGAATTCTGATAATTTCACATGGGTTTAGACAAGCATATAGGTGACTCACCACCTTACATCACATCCTTATCAAAATGACATCAGATTTGCTTAAAACAGGGGACTTGTATCAATACACGCTCTTACTATATCGATATGGATTGGCCAAAATAGGTATGACAGTTAATACCGTTATGCCCGTATCGAAACAATACTTGGATGTATCAAAACGTCTGCCTTACTATAACGATACACGTATTGCTGTATCGATACACCTAGCCTAAAATCAGCTATTTTATTCTGAATTTCTTACAAAAAGGTCCCTTAGCTTTCATTGATTCAAAATTGGGTACAATGAGTTGAAATTACATCATAGATTACAAAATTTCTGATCACTGGAGTCTGATTCTGACTAGGCCAGTTTTTGGGATGTGACATTAATTGAATTTCTTGGTTTATTTTCTTTATTTATTTGAAATTCAATATTTTTATCTTGAATTGTTGGTCTAACAATTTCTTTGATGCTTGAGTAAAGGGGAGCAATTTTTTAAAAAAAATTCTTTTTGTGATAATTTTTTGGTCTCTTTTCTTCAAATGTTATCTTACACCAACAATAGATATCTCCTATCAATTGGTACAAAATTGTCCAACAATTGGTGATTTTGAACTTAAATGTGATTTCAAACTTAAATTTTCCAATAGATAGTGCTGAAAAATTAAATTCCAAAAAGAAAAAAAAGAGCTTTAAATATTTTCAAAATATATTCTCTTTTTTAAAAAATATTTTCCAAAGGGGGAGTTTTCACAAAAACAATCTTTCAAGTGGTTTCGTTATATCAAAAAGAGGGAGATTGATGAACCTATTTGATTTAGATATAACTTTAAAGAAAAATGTTTTTGGACTTAAACTAATTTGTAAAAATATTTTAAAAGTCTATAAACTTGAAAAATATGTTTGAAATGTTTTCAAAGGGTTTTTGACATGTTTTAAATAGACAAAAGTGTTAAAAACAGAAATTGAGTACCGATACAGTTTGACTCGTTTTGATACCCAGAGTGCCCGTACCAGTACAATTTTGTGTGTACCGATACACCCTTCTGATCTCCAAGTTTTCCAAATTCCATTAGCCAAAAAACTTATTGATACGGCCTCAGCCATACCGATACCAATGGGTCTATACCTATACGCATGTATCAGTATCGATACCCATGTATAATAAATACTCCAGCAACTCTTTCTGTTTAAGATAGGTACTGATACTAACATCCCGAGTATTGATACCGAAGTGCCTAGAACTGCATTTATTACTAGAATTTATGTCTCCAACGACTCTTAACAACCCCCAATGGCTAGCAATGGCCATGAAGTCATTAGAGGGTTTAAAAGACCTCTTCAAGCATCCATGGAAGAACAAGAAACAACAAGCCAACATTCTATAATTAAGAAAAGTGTTTTGTGCTTTTAATTGTCAATTTTCTTTGTAGAACACACTTGTGAGCTTAATTGTCATATATGCTTATGTGTTAGGTTTTGGATGAGAGCTTAATTGTGAAAACATTGTACCTTGTGAGGGTTATCTTGTTTGCTATTTGTTTTTCTCTTGTCAGAGAGGGTTTTCTCAAAGCTTTGGGGTATAATCTTTGAGGTTGTAAAAGTTTCCTCTTAATCCTAGAAAAAGGGAAGAAATTCATAGTGAAATTAGGAAAATCCTTAGTGTGAAGCTAAGGTAGTGGATGTAGATATTGGTTAGAAGCATGAACCACTATAAATTCTTGTGTCAAAATTTTAAATTCCATTTCTTCCACCATTATCACTCAAAAATCAATTCACCCCCTCTTGGCTATCTTGGTTGGTCATACGAGCCTCCCAACATGCATTCTTCTCTTTTCCTTTTCCAACCGAGCTTTGCATTTCACTCTTTCCAAAAAAAGCTTGGCATTTTACTCTTGCCAACCAAGCTTGGCATTCTCCTTACAGCTTTTGCCAACTGCTCTCATCATTTCCTTCCTGTGTCCACTTGCTCCAGTCTGTCGCAACCCTTTTTTCTTTCAAAAAGTGGTCTCGACGTTTAAAAACAAAACAATGGAGTCGTCACGAATCGTTTTTAGAAAAGGTGTGATTGGATCACCTAAAAATCGGGTTATTTTAATAAAAAAACATTTATTTTATTAAAACTACGGGTTTGGTCTGCGAAAGCAAAATTGAGTTCGGGAGTCGATTACGCGTGGGGAAAGGTTAGCAACCCCACAACGCACAAAATTGGTACCTTGCTGATTACAAAATGTTTTGATGTCGGATTTTGCGAATTCACGTAAAATTTAAATTACTGTCCATTTATGAATTTGATTCCATTTTAACGGCCTTACTATTTGGAAAATGAACTCCAATCACCGCCAACACTTCTGGCGCTAACCCGTCATTCCCGATTAGTACAACACCGCATTAATTATATTATTAAACATTACAGACACAAAAAATGATCTACAAAATAATATAAAAGCATACCAGATAAAAAATATAAGTAAATAAACAAACAAATAAAAAAGAAAAAACAATTTTTAAAATAGGCTAGTTTTATTTAAATTAAATGAATATATATATTTTATATATAAGTCGATTTATAAAAATATACCTATTATAAATTATTTTAAAAAGTAAATTTATTTAAAAAAGAATTTAAATAAATTTAAAGACCGAATTAAAAACAAAATAAAACTATAAACCAAATTTAAAAGAAAATAGTGACCAAATCGAGAAATTTGAAAACTCGGTTTCCCGTGGGGTAAAAATAAATGGGAAAGGGAGATTTAATGAGTGAAAACGACCCTTTTAGTTTAGGGTATAAAATCCAATTTAAAAAACACATCTTCCTTTTATTTTTTTCAGTCAAAATGGATCAAAACCAATTTCTAACAAATTCTTTCAAATTGTTCTCGATGCTTTTCATGAATTGAAGAACACCAGGAACAAACATTTTTGAAAACTCGATTCAAATTCAATTAAAAAATCTCAAAATAATAAAAATATTGTTTCCCCCCCTTTTTTAAAAAAAATCAAAACTTCCCTCTCTTTTTTAAAACATCAACTTTCAACCATCATTTCACTTGAATTCGGGTTATGGTGATAGTGATTTAAAATTCGAACAAGAAAGAAGAAGATAAATTTTATACAAACATTCGAACAAGAAGAACGCATAAAAGAATGTAAATGAATACCTCAAAAGATGCTTCAAACTTCTATTCCAATTTCAAATCCATGTACAAGAGCTCGAGCATAAACTGTACAAAATTCTCTAAAAAAACTCCCAAACTCTCTAAAATAAACTATGTTTCTCTCCAGTGAATTGTATGAATTGTGTGTCTGAATGAGTGGTGGATGTTGATTGTGTGTTGTGTAAATTACAAAGAAAGATGGGTGTTTATATAGGCTTTTTGGTTACCAAAATTACAAGAAAAAAAATCAGAATTCAAATCCCTAAAATCTGGTTGATCTTCCTTCCATATTTTCTTGATTAGGATTTGACCTTCCCTTTTTGATTTGATTTTCTGTGATTTGGGATGATTTCCCCCCTAATATTCGTATTCGATTCGCGAATCCATTTTCTACACGTGTTGTCTTCAGTAAAACGAGCATATCTTGAGCTCCCGATGTCCGATTGAGGTATTTCAAGATGCTTTGGAAAGATAACTGAAAGACGGTCAATACTTAAGAAGATATCCTAGCCTGAAAATGCTTGGATCCTATCGGAAATTTGCCATAAGTCTGTAGTGAGGAATCTTTTACACACAACTTGACTTTCCATGTTTGTCATGATTATGCTTGATCCCTTGCCTTACTTGAATGATTCAAATTTCATTTTGATTTTGGTCTAATTTGCACTAAATTGAGATTTATTTTCCCTTTTTCCATATTTGATGTGATCTCTTCCCTTTTTTATGTCAGGCTAAAAATCAGTGACAACAACTGCCCCTCTTTGCTCATTCCTATGAAACATGGATAGAGAAAAGAACAAAAGGTACTGATTTTAGCCAATCGCACTGCAAATCAAAGAAAGGTTCCATTCTCCTTGTGCCTGAATGATAGGCGTTGTGCTGAAAAATAAGAGTTCCATTCTCCTCGCTCCCGACTGGATAGGCGTTGCTAAGAAGCAAGGTTCCATTCCTCTTACACCTGGACGGATGGGCAGGCTCCATCCTCTTTATACCTGGACGGATAGGCGGGCTTTATCCTCTGAATGGATGGACGAGTTCCATTCTCCTTATGCCTGAATGGATAGGCGGGTTCTATTCTCTTTATGCTCGAATAGATAAGCAGGTTCCATTCTCCATATGCCCGAATGGATAGGCGGGTTCTATTCTCCTCATGCTCGAATAGATAAGCAGGTTCCATTATCCATATTCCTGAATGGATAGGTGGGTTCTATTCTCCTTATGGCTGAATGGATAGGCGGGTTCTATTCTCCTTATACCCGAACGGACAAGCAAATTCTATTCTCTAAATGCTCAAATAGATGTGCGAGTTCCAATCTCTTTACGTCCGAATGAATGGACGGTTTTTATTCTCTATGTGCCCGAATAGATAAGCGCGTTCTATTCTCCATATGCCTGAATGGATAGGCAGGTTCTATTCTCTTCATGCTCGAATAGATAAGCAGGTTCCATTCTCTATATACCTGAACGAATAGGCGGGTTCTATTCTTATGATGCTCGAATAGATTAGTAGGTTTCCATTCTCCTTATGTCTGAACGGATATATGAGTTCTATTCTCCAAATGCTCAAATAGATGAGCAGGGTTCCATTCTCTTTACGTATAAAGAGATAGACAGGTTTAGTTCTCCATGTGCCCGAATAGATGAGCAGGGTTCTATTCTCCGAATGCTCGAATAGATGAGCGGGTTCCAATCTCCTTACGCTTGAAAGGATAGGCAGATTTTATTACTGAAGAGTTTTTGTATACCTGCAAAAAACCTGATATATGATGCAATTATGATGGGCATGCCCATAAGGATGTCTAAAACATGAATGCATGCTAATTTTCATAGTCATTTTTTATTCGTTTTAACCTAGATAAGCGGCCATCTCCGATGTCTTTGTTTCGCTATCCATATTGTTTGTATCTCTTTGCTTCATTAAATGGTTATCTTCTGCTTCACTATTTTCATTCCTTGTGCCTTCTTGCTTCATGGAAAACATTTGCTCTTTGCATATTTGCTCACTCAATCTGGTGATCTTGCATTCATGGGAAGGACAAACTACTTCATCTATCTCTTCTTTACTATTCTCATTCGTTGTACCTTTTTGTTTCGTGAAAACATCTGATCTTCGTTGGCAAATGTCTCAAGATCTACTATCATTGTAGTTGATACATCAATTTCGAGTGAAAGGCCTTATTGAATGGTCTTGAAAACTTTAATTCTTCATATGCCCTTAAAATAACATTAAGCACCTTCAGCGCTTCTTGTGAATTCTCAAATTCTTGCCCCTATAGAGCATCTTGAAGCGTTTGCACGCTAAACCTTCACCTTGAATGTCTTTGCATGATGTTGTCATTTTAATCTCCTCTTCCATGCCTATCAAAGTCAGGAATCCTAAACTCTTAGTCGACATAACTTGCCCCAATCTGATGGCATAATTCGCCCACTGGGCATGGCTCTATCTCTTTTTATGCTTTAGGGATCTTACATCTTATGTGCGGAACATAATCTACTAGGGAAATGAACCTTTCAACACATGTTTTTTCTTATTATGCAAGGTGATTCCCATGTTCAAACTAAGGTTCAATTGTCGGCCTCCTTATTTTTTCTAAAGCGCTTGAAAACATTCGTTCTTGGTTCACTACAGTTAGGATCAATACCAAGAAATCCTTTGTTTTTCATGAATCTGTGTCAGCTTACTTGTAAGATGCAAAAAAAGGATAGAAATGATAATTTAAAGGAAGAAGTAATGGCAGATGCAAGAAAAGGCTAGAAATGGGGATTTAAAGAAAATAGTCATGGCAAACATGGAAAAGAGGAAAGTCAGATGCCCCAAAATTCATAGTATGAATGATTCATGAATCTATCAATCGGATAGTGCCCCACTTTTAGGTGGCTCTCTTTGACTCACACACTCCCCAAATTTTAAATTTCCCACTTTTCTAATCTCAATCAGGCATTAGAAGTTTTGAGGTCCCTGAAGAAAGGTTAACTCAATTAGGCGGAATGTGTTCTGAAAACAAACTCCTTTTTCTCAGATATTCATGTGTGATCCAAATGGTCTTTAAAGGCTTGTAATGTAGGCTAGGCTTAGGTTACAAAAAAGGATATATAGGCTCAAACACATGTTTTAAAGGTGATTAAACCAAGGATCAATATTTATTGATGAAGTCTTCATTTTTTTCTTCTCTGGATCACTCTAGACTGCCTATTTTGGGTTTTCACCCTAGAGTTCATTTCCTTTTCTAGCACATGTCTCATTTGAAGGATTTATTTCAAATTTTCCTTCGCACTCTAGCTTTCATTTCTACTTTTTTTTCTTTTTTCTTTCTTTCCTTCTTTTTTTTCATTTCTTTTCTTTCATTTCCCTTTTTGCGTCCTTTTCATTTCGAATTTAGGACATTTACTTGATCTGACATGTTTTTCTTTGCTTGCAAATAGCTTTTCATCCTCTTTGCCCCCCAGTGTGGGGAGTGATCCTTGGTTAGGGTTTAATCACAAGAAAAATCAGGCTCAAAGGGGGACAACAATAGATTTTTTTTATTTTCTTATTCGTGAAGGGAAAAAAAGGAATGCCAAATGTCATCTCATACACAAACATCATCGAAGAGAAGTCGTCTTCAGTTGGTAGATGTTTTAGAGTTATCATTTTATTCAAAGTCCTTAACGACAATGTCTGAGAGGAAAAACACTCAAAATTTGTGTATAAGGGATTTCCCATTAATCCTAAACGCACTTTATTGCCCCTCTATCTCGGGATTAGATCCAAGAATCATTCATACAATCAATAATAAAGGCTCTGCCAAAATGATGTATGTTTGAAAAAGACGTAAAATGAAAAGAAAAATGAGAAATGTTTGCCACTTGGGAAAATAAAGAGAATGCATCTTTAAATCAAGCAGATTAACATAGAAGCCCTTAGAAAAGATCCCTAATGCTCATGGGCAAAAGAAAAAGGGTTGGTTCTAGGTATGACCACAACATTATATAGGAAAATCCTTATTGTCCTGAGCATTACTCTAGAAAGGCATGAATGAATTCTAGCCAAGCATGCTCCTATCTACTTCGTGACAAGATTCCATTGCCCGGGTAGTTCAGGTTATAAGCATTCGCCATGTTCTCCTTCCTTGAGTCTCCCACTTTTGATGGCCGCCAATATCAACTCCTCGCTCATGACCATGTATGCGAAACCCTTAGTGGCATGGTTTAACATATGTTCGTAGAAGGTACCATTTTAGGTTTTCCACACACATTGGAGTAACCTCATTTTCCAACAATAGAGGTTGTACTTGGGCTGCCACATCTCACCACCTCTGGGCATACTGGCGAAAGCTCTCGTCGGGCCCTTGTTCCATATCCTACAGTAGAATCCTTACTGGGGCCATATCCGTCACATGCTCGTATTGTTTGAGAAAAGCTCTTGACAAATCTCTCCAACTGCGTATTGACCCGACATAATCGGGTATACCATCGGGTAGCAGACCTTGATAAACTAACTTGGAAACAGTGGACGAGTAGTTTCTTGTTTTCCATGTACGACGCCGTTTTTTGATAGTACATGGTCCAGTGCGCCCTAGGGCAAGTGGTCCCGTCCTACTTCCCGAAGTTGGGAGCTTTGAATTTTGGAAATACCACCAAGTCAAACACTAGACTCAACTCTCTAGCGTCTACATCACCATAGATATTTCCCCCTTGTAGGGCTCTGATGATCTCTTCGAGCCTGTCACAGCGATCTTCCAACCTCTCATTTATCCTAGCCTTGTCGGTTGACTTATTGAGAACCTCAATGCCTTGGTTCTCCCTATGATTTATTCCAGACTTTACTGGAAAATGGGATGAGCTTTTTGTTATGCGGATCTTGGACCTCCAATTCAGTGGAAATGTCTATGTGGTCATCTCAGGTTGGGGCGACAAAGTATCAACGGCTTCAACTGCCTTTCCTCTTTCTGGGTCTCTAAATCCCAACATAGGCGCTATCTGGCTGACAGTTCTTTTCTGAGTTTGTACAATTTCTTCCTTTAAGACTTTTTCTAATTTATCGAGCTGACCTTGTAGTTTATTTCTAGAGTTGTCAACCTTTCCTCCACAGTCATAGCTCGAGTAGAATCTTGCTAATAGAAAAAAAAACTTTTCCATAATTAATCTTTTTATTAGGTGAGTATGCGTGTAATGATCATTAACAAAAACTAATGCAGACAAACAACAAAAAGATGCATAAATGCAGGTGAAGGGCCATCAATTCCATTGAGGTATTACTCTAGAAACAATTTTTCATTAGATGTCAAAGTTCCTTATTGCAAAAGATTACGAATTATATCACGAGTACATATTAGCTCGAGTACCCCGCTCTTTCATCTCTTCAATTAGCCACACAAGTCTTGGGCCCGTTTCCTCAGTTAGGCTAGCATATTGGCGCATGGTTGAAGCTTCTTTAATCAAGATCGTTACATGCTTGGCTACATCCTGGTCTTGAATCATGACACTCTTGTCAAACTTGTCATGCTTCAAGAATCTCATGGCATTGTCCCTAAGACGGGTAAACCAATAGTCATTGCCCCTTTTATTGGTATCTTCGAGGACCAAGATCTTTTTCTCTCATTCTTGAACGATGCTCTCCATGTGTTCGCTTGTTGACCTTGGACCAGTGATGTGTACTCATATCATTCTCTTCTTTCCGAATGAATCTTCTATCCTTTGCGAAAAATTGTTTTCTACTTAAGTAACACGCTTCAAAATCAACCCCTTTCTAGATATATGATGCATGCAACAAACGAATATGCAAAACAACAAAACAAGAAAGAAAGGATTAGTACACTTAAAAGAATAGAAATAAACACAAAAGGTCCAAAATAATTCCATTGTACGTATAGTAACTGGGCAACGCAATCCAACACTTCTGGACATGTCTCCACGGATTATTCTTATGGAATAATTTTGACCAAACTCTAAAACCTAGGTTTTCCACATGGCTCTAATGGGGTGGGCTTCTAGATTCTTATACAGGTTTGGTTCTAAAAGGGTTCCCGAATTGTCCTCGATGTCCCCTACCAAGGGTAGCAAGGCCCATAATTCTCACTCATTATAGGCTTCAAACGAATCAGGTTCAACTCAGGGGGACTCACTTCTATGCCCATACGGAGGATCAGTATCCACACGAAGACATAGAGCGTGAGCCCCGGAGGTACTTGCTAGGCCCATACGGAGAATCAATACTCCCACGAGAGCAATAGCGATTTCCCCCCACTTAAACGAACGGGACGAAGCTCGGGTTTAGAGCTTGGAATTAAGTCTTAAATGCGTAAAATATAATCAAATTTATAAACGGACAATTAAGTTAAGCCTTACGTGAGTTCGCAAATTTCGACATTAAAACAAGGAGTAATCGACTTGTGGCCTAACCCTCTTTTTTGGTAAAAACAAAATGTTTTCCCCAGCGGAGTCGCCAAGCTTTCGCAACCCTTTTTTCTTTCAAAAAAGTGGTCTCGACGTTTAAAAACAAAATAACGGAGTCGCCACCAATCTTTTTTTAAATAGGTGTGATTGGATCACCTAAAAATTAGGTTATTTTAATAAAAACATTTTATTTTATTAAAACAACGGTTTTGGTCTACAAAAACAAAAACGGGTTCGGGAGTGATTACACGTGGGGAAGGGTTAGCACCCCCACAGCTCCCAAAAATTGGTACCTTTCCGATTACAAAATATTTTGATGTCGGCTTTTGCGAATTCACGTAAAATTTAAATTACTGTCCATTTATGAATTTGATTCCATTTTAACGCCCGTACTATTCGAAATATGAACTCCAATCACCGCCAACACTTCTGGCTCTAACCCGTCATTCCTGTTTAGTAAGTCATTGCATTAATTATATTATTAAACATTACAGACACAAAAAAATGATCTACAAAATAATATAAAAGCATACAAGATAAAAATATAAGAAAATAAACAAACAAATAAAAAAGGAAAAAACAATTGTTAAAATAGGCTGGTTTTATTTAAATTAAATGAATATATATTTTTTATATATAAGTCGATTTATAAAAATATACCCATTATAAATTATTTTAAAAAAGTGAATTTATTTAAAAAAAGAATTTAAAGAAATTTAATGACTGAATTAAAAACAAAATAAAACTATAAACCAAATTTAAAAGAAAATAGTGACCAAATCGAGAAATTTGAAAACTCGGTTGCCCGCAGGGTAAAAATAAATGGGAAAGGGAGATTTAATGAGTGAAAATGACCCTTTTTGTTTTGGGAATAAAACCCAATTTAAAAAATAGTTCTTCCTTTTATTTTTTTCAGCCAAAATGGATCAAAACCAATTTCTAACAAATTCTTTCAAATTGTTTTTGATGCTTTTTTCATGAATTGAAGAACACCAGGAACAAACCTTTTGAAAACTCGATTCAAATCCAATTAAAAAAATCTCAAAACAAGAAAAATATTGTTTTCCCCCCTTTTTAAAAAAATCGAAACTTCCCTCTCTTTTTTAAAACTTCAAGTTTCAACCATCCCTTCACTTTAATCCGGGTTATGGTGACAGTGATTTAAAATTCGAACAAGAAAGAAGAAGATAAATTTTATACAAACACTCGAACAAGAAGAACGCATAAAAGAAAGTAAATGAATACCTCAAAAGATGCTTCAAACTTCTATTCCAATTTCGAATCCACGTACAAGAGCTCGAGCATAAACTGTATAAAATTCTCTAAAAAAAACTCTCAAACTCTCTAAAATCAACTATGTTTCTCTCTAGTGAATTGTATGAATTGTGTGTGTGAATGAGTGGTGGATGTTGATTGTGTGTTGTGTAAATTACAAAGGAAGAGGGGTGTTTATATAGGCTTTTTGGTTGCCAAAATTACAAGAAAAAATTAAAATTCAAATCCCTAAAATCTGGTTGATCTTTCTTCCATATTTTCTTGATTCAGATTTGACCTTCCCTTTTTGATTCAATTTGGTGTGATTTAGGATGATTTTCCCCTAATTTTCGTATTCGATTCGCGGATCCATTTTTTGCACGTATTGTCTTCAGTAAAACAAGAATATCTTGAGCTCCCGATGTCCGATTGAGGCGTTTCAAGATGCGTTGGAAAGGTAACTGAAAGACGGTCAATACTTAAGAAGATATTTTGGCCTGAAAATGCTTGGATCCTATCAGAAATTTTCCATAATTCCGTAGTGAGGAATCCTTTGCACATAACTTGACTTTTCATGTTTGTCATGATTATGCTTGATCCCTTGCCTTACTTGAATGATTCAAATTTCCTTTTGATTTAGGTCTGATTTGCACTGAATTAGGATTTATTTTCCCCTTTTCCTTATTTGATGTGATCTCTTCCCTTTTTTATATATCATGCTAAAAATCAGTGACAACACAGTCCTACCGATCTTGCACACCATGGCAAGAAAACACCCATTCACTCTTGCAATAAAAACTATACATTCCTCAACTCCTAGATGCAAATGCATGAAACTATTGGCAAAATAGAATAATATGTACCTAAATCCAAGCAATATCATGGCAATATATGCATGGAAAATACATCTTTTGGGGAGTTAACACAAAATCTTGTACATAGCCTTTGACCACAAGTCTTGCTTTGTGCTCATTGATTGAGCCATCAACATTAAGCTTGGTTTTGTACACCTATTTGACCCCAATCACCTCTATATCTTGGGTTGATCAACGAACTCCCATGTTTTGTTCTTCTCGACCATAGATAATTCCTCCTTCATTGAAACCACCCATTTTATGTCGTTCATTACCGTGGCAAAATATGTTGATTCACATACAATTATATTAAGAAGAAAATCCAACTCATTCTTGTAAAATCATCAATAAAGGCAGCATAATATCAACTACCTTCTAATGAAGGAGTTCTTTGAGGTCGAGGACTAGAAATGTCTCTGCGAATCAACTGCTACTTACAAGTTTTTCTCCATGTTGTCTAGGGAAATGCCTTTCTATTTTTCTTTTCGAATTGACATGCCTTACACGATGGTATGTGATCATCAAGTTTTGGAATATTAATTTCCATCCTTTTGAACTTCATCTATAGTATCCCCCGATGGTCATAGTGTTTGAGTCTTTTATGCCACAACATTATGAGGCTTTCTTTTATTAGAAAAGGTGATTGCTCCTCTTACATTGGATTGAGGGAAAACGCCTTTCTACCATCTTAACTTCGAAAATCTTCTATTCTGTAGCATCTTCTATCACACATGACTTCTCCATGAACTTCACTTTGAATCCCTTGTCTACTAATTGACTAATATTGAGCAGGTTTTGGTCAATATCAAATACATATAAAACATTAGTAATAAACTTGGTACCTAAATAACTTGCAATGGCTACAGTCAATTTTCCTTTGACTGCAATGTATTCATTATTCCCAATTTTGACCTTTTTGGTCTAGGTACTTTTCTGTGAACTCTTTTTCACGTGTCATATGATTAGTGCAGTCACTGTCAATGAGCCAGTTTTCACTTGTTTCGTGACTAGTGAAAAAATTTGCCACAAAAAGTTCATATTCTTCTTCTTGGTCAGCCACTTGTTTTTCGTCTTCTTGTTGTTGGTTTTTATACTTGCAAATGACAGCTTCATGTCACATTTGGTTACATTTGTTTCACTTTGCATATGGTCTTCTCCATCTCTTGGAAGGAGGGTGACCTTTATTATCGTAATGTTAACATGAAGGATAATCATTCTTTACTCTTGGCCTTCTATTTCTATGTAACCCCCTTGACCCGGCCTAGTTGCTAGACCGAACCGAGCGAGCTATATTCAGTTTTAATACATCAATTTTCCCTTTTATCTTATCTAGATGCAACATTATAACCTATGGTGTTCATACTAGCAGTGGGTGAGAACTCAACTCAATTGGGCTTCGAATCGACATCCAATTACACGCAATTGCAATTTAGGGACCAAATTGTAATTTTGGAAAACTATAGAGACTTATATAATTTTAAGTTTACCAATATTTAATTAAGTCCATTTAAAACATACATGTGAAATTTCGTCTCAATCCAAGCTCATTTGCATCATCAATTAAGCATTGCCAATATTTAGAGACCAAAATGTAAAACAGAAAAACTATAAGAACTTACCTAAAATTAGATTTACCAATCCTCAATTAGTCAGGTTCCATGCATACATGTCAAATTTCAGCTTAAAAAGATCATCCAAACCCATCCAATTGCATACATAACAACCAAGGACCAAAATATAACTTTAGAAACTATTTTTCAACATAACATGCACTTCAGTAGACAAAATTGGCTTGCTGATTTCAAAACCTAGGGGCTGGTTTCGAAACCTTTCTGGAGCAAAATGCACCCTAGTTTCGAAACCTGCTTGTAGGTTTACAAAATCTGCACATTCGAAACACTTTGGAACATCCCCAAACGCATCTAAATTAACCCCAAACATCATTTAACACTCAAGCATCATACCATAGTAGTTATATAAACATCATATCAAGCAATGACTACAACGATATAAGAGCATAGGCATTACGGCAACAAAGGTAGTCCTATAGGCATGATTTCTACCCAACATGCTTATATTTCCCCAAAGCCCCAAATCAAAGCATAAACCATCATGCCAAAACAATCACCAAACTCATAAGTCCTTTTACAACTCCAAAACATCAACATAAACTTGCACAAACATGGAGTTTAACAAAACACACTCTTAAACAACAATGAACCCTATTGTCTTTATTACTACAGTCTATATTGGAATCATACATTAAAAAGTCAAAGCCCTTGAATATCCTCCGCTTGCCTGCTGCCTTCAAACCTTTAATTCTCTGCATTGATGGACAAAGAGAGCGTAAGCACACAAGGTTTAGTGAGGAGTGGTCAAACAACACACCATTAATGCAATATAAAACCATTTTCCAAAACCATATTGAAATCACCATTTCAATCATCTTATAAAACATCATGCCTTGAAAACCATGCACTTAACACTTTCAAAAACCAGTATGTTAAAACATAAGCAACATGTATCATGGATCAACAGCAAAATCCCATTTGCTAACCCTCAATTTAAGCCTTCCCATGCACAACATCCATATGCAAAGCTTAAGGAGTAAAACATGTATAAACCAATATTATACAACATAATCCATCAATATGATACATCAACAATTATGTTGGCTTTCAAGTGATCATAAACCGAGTTCTATTTCCAAAATAGTTCATTGGATACATGGATTTCTCAAATGGTGCCTCTACCACTTTCTACATACATCCTCGAACTGGAGCATCAGAACAATTACACCTCAACGGTTATGATGTATAAATCAACCAGCAGGAGAATCTAAGCATTCTATCCCTCGACTGTTGAGGTTCCCATGGGGGAGCTACCTCTAGCGCACATGTGGCGACTTATTATAGTGAACTTTAAGCCCTATGGCTAGCCAACTATATCCGATAGCATTTAACCACATCACTTGCCAATATAATTCACAATTAACCATGTACCTCACTGTTTTCATATGCATCAATTCAAACCATTTCCAAAGCAACAAACCATGCTTTTAAAAAAAAGTATAACTCATACTTACATGGATCACTTACCACATGCATCCATCAACATTTCAAGATCAAAATCAATATATAACATACTTTAAAACATGCTTTAACAGTAGGTACCATGACATTCAAAACAAGTGCATAAACCATTTCGTAAAAGCACGACCAAGAGGGAAAATCCTTTATACTTACTCCTGAGTTTAAACCAGCGTTTCAAGCTAAGTTTAAACTCCCATAAAACACCTTTAAGCCATTTCAAAGATGAAATCCACATTCTCACTCACCAATTTTCCGAAACCTCAATCGCCAACGCAAATTCAAGCGTCTGAAGCCTCCAAAGCTTCACTGATAGCTATAGGATCGACCTCTTCTATTTTAACTGCATAACAATATAGGATTAATGCATCATAATGCATTCAAAATCCCAGCAAAACAATTCCTCAACATTACCTTGCTAAAAGCTATCAATCGCCATCCGAAAACAACCAAAAACACCATCACACTTCTTCCAAACTTAACCCAGCCATAATCTAACAATCTAAACCATTTATTATCATCAATTAACATCCAAAATCAAACTAATATCAATCCTATACCTCCAGCCATCATAAAACCACCACAACTCTTCAAAAAGCCATATCTAACAACCTAAACAATTAGAGATTCACATAGTTTCGGGATTCTAATGTTAAAACCATTATTTTAACATTATCAAACATCCAAATCATGATTAAAATCAATCAATAACCCCTCAAAACAGATCCAACTCGAAAATCACAAGATTTCATCAATTAAACCTTCATTAAACAAATTTTCCATAATTAAATCATCAAAACAAATTAGAAAACATATATAAAGAGTCAAGAACTCAGGAATTTCAGTAAAGAACCTTATATTAGAGGAGAAAATGAAGCTCACCTCTAATATATTGCTTTCCCCCTTAATTGGATAGTTTTACATGAGAAAACAAGATTAAAACAATAAGGTTTTGATAGTAAACCATCAAGAATTCATTGGAAATCAAAAGATTAAAGAAAAAAAGAATTTACCTAAAGATTTTGAAGAAGAAACGAATGTTTTGCTGGAGAGAATTTGAGTGAAAATCCTTTTAGAGAAAATTGGTTACGTAAAAATTATTTAAGCAATTAATTATAAAATTAATTCTTCCAACCAATTTATATTTTCTCAAAACCCTTTTAAAATATCCAATTAAGGGATAAAAGTCTGATATTAGAATGTAGGCAAATAGCTCCTTAAAGATTCAAAGTTTTGACTCTATTACAAAACAATCACCAAAAACAGTTTTCAATCTTTATATTTCAATCACTAGACAAAATGTCCAATTTTCAAATTCCATTTTGCAAAATTGAATTTACCAAAAATATTGATATATTAAATAATGAGTTTTAGATATTTTTCTCAAAAAAATTCTCACTCAAAAATTTTTATTTCGATTTTAATCCCAAATCTGATTCGAATCTCTAACCCGATCCACCAGACCGTCTAATCAGCTTATAAACCACTAGGCCCAAAATCGGGGTGTTACATTTTAGATTTATCTTTTTTCTTAAATGCATAGTTTTTTCCATTCACAATGTGAAACTTTTTGTTCTTTGGCCTCATATTCTTTCCTCATCTTGATACTTAACTGGTAGACCACCTTCAATGTCCCATTCTTGCCTCATTATACGTCTTTGCTCTTGTGCTTGCAAAGCACTTAAAAGTTTCACCAAAGTAATGTTTGACATATCTTTCGTGTTCTTTAAGGTGCTGATGGTGGCCTCAAACCTTTTAGGTACTATTATAAGGATTTACTGCACAATTCTTGAATTTTCTAGAGATGAACCTAGCAGTCTGACCTTATTGGCTATGCTAGTAAGTTTTAGCGATAAAGCAAGGTGCCACCAATCGAGCGTGTAGCAGCTTGGAATACAAATCTCAGTAAGTGAAAGGACTAGGACTGAACTGGACGTCCTTCGATTCTTCCTTCTTTTCTTGAGCCTTGGAAGCTTGGTTAACTGAAAATTGATGAGGTCTTGGAATCAAAGGCTGATCATATGATTGTAGGAATGAAAATTCAGAAGATAGTGTAGCTGACATCCTCATCCTCTCGTTGCATATTGTACCTTTCTCATCTTGTGGCTCTGACTTATTCGGTTCTTTGTTTGCTGGTTGGGATAGGATTTTCAATATAGAGTCTTTGGTCTCATCCAACACTAACTTGATGGGGCATTCAGAAGCAGGGCATGCTACCTCATACTGGCTAGTAACGGCTTAGTCTTCATCAGACAACATATTCTCCAATGCGAAGTTGCGGTCCTGATTCCTACTCTCCTCTTACAAGAGGTTTTCCTCCATACTCCTTCCCTTGGTCATAGCGGTCATCATACCCCTTAGTTCATTGATTTGCCCCATTGTTTCCTCTTGGGACTTTTTCACATAGGATATTGCCTCCTTCTAATTCCAAACCAATTGTTCATGAAGTTGTTCGAGTCTAGCTACCCTGATTGCTAGATCATTCATATTGCTGGAGTCAAACTGGTCAGAAGTTATTCCCTCCTCACTCATACTTTCTGAATGCATATGATGTATGCGAATGTACAAAAAAGTATTATTTGAACAAAAATAACAAGGCAACACAAAATAATGCTACTTATGAAAACATGAATGAATGCAAAAAGCGACATTAAGTTTGGCAAATATCATCGTTAAACGACTCGCATTAATGGGGATATCATTTCGTTACAACAGATAAAGAAAACCCGCTTTGCAAACGGTCCTAAGCTAGCACATAGATCAACAATCTTTTCTCTCTTATCGGATTCATCATATACACAGTCCTAAAGTTTGGCAACATCTTCCTCTAGGAATTGTAACTTCCGGGCGACCTCTTGTAGCAATTCTCGCTCTTACTTCCAAATAGAGAAGGCAACGAAATGTAGTCGCTCCACTGTTGGCATTTGGTGCACTTAAATTGCTCCCTTAAAGGAGTCCCACTGAATTCAACCTTCAACGTGTACTAAAGTCAGAAGTTCCTTCCGACTTGAAATATTCTTTCTTGTTCTGAGTTAAGACTCGATTGTCGACCCAAGATGGCAAAATGTCTGAGAAACTTTCGATCCTACCCCGGAATGCCTCGTTGTTTGGTATGGTTTTTGTTGACCTCTTTGCAAGACTTGGTATTTCTCAATTGTCGGGGTCAAATCAAAGTTACGAATCATAGAACAACTGTTGACTTGGAGAACATTTCTCTCGTTATAATCCCGACCATCATCAAATAAAGGTTTTGGCCTACATTACTGACCTGAACCTAACATGAATACTGTCCACGTCGTAGTTGTTCTCCTTCTGACCATATTTGTACATCGGGATTCACCTTATCATTGTTAAGAACCAAATCTCCAGTTAATCTAGTCTTTAATTTCAGACTATTTCCAACTCAATGTGCTCTTCATGATATGATAATATATGCAAAACAAAAAGGTAAAAGGAAAAGAAAACAAATAGAAGTCTTTTAGTCATAAGATAAGCAATCATTTTGAAAATGATAAAAGGTAAACACACCAATTAAGCAAAAGGCAAACAATTAAAGCAAAAACCCTAACTGCATGAATTCTAGTTCGCTAAGGTTATCTGCATGACTCTAACGGGGTGGGCTCCTTAGATTCACACGCATGAGTTCGGTTCTAATTGGGGGACCTAAACCTATCTTATCACCTACTAAGGCAACAAGAACCCCAATTCTAGCCCATTACAAGCTTGCAAATTGGTTTCGGTTCGAGGGAAAGCATGACCTAATGACATGGAAGGCTGCTCACATGTTAAGAGGCATGGATTCCGAAAGTGAATTATCGACCCGTGGAGGGCTACTCATGTGGGTATTGTAGTACCCCAACCCCAAGCCTAGATGATAGTGTTAATCTAGGAGAAGACAATCTAACTTGACTAACAAGTTAGTACTCAAAGAGGAGGACTCATGGTGAGGCCTTCAGAATAAGCATTCGATCACAAGCTACAAAACATCAATTAAGTATAATGATAAAAAGAAATCATACAAGGCATTCTTATACTCAAACACATCAGATAATTCTATGACAGTTCAAATAGTTAAGGTTATCAAAATCGTTCAATTAGCCATCAAGAGTATGCATTTTAAGACTTAGTCTAAAAGGCTATATAAGGGCTATGAGCATTTCAGATTCATTAATAAGATTTAATCCATTTAATCACTTAAGTGCATTTGTGAGATTACTATACCTGAATTCATTTGTTATCGCCTTCAAAATTGTCACATGGCATAGCATTAACATATCAACAAATCAAGCATTCACAATAGGCTATCCATTATAAGGTAATCATGTTATTCAACCAAGCAAATGCAATGAAAAGTGTATATGATCAAATAAACAAGCTATGTGACTTTTAAGCAATTGAAACATCTCCTAGTGTGAGACCTCGTCATTCGAATGTTCATCCATAATCAATCTAGTAGAGAAAATCAACCAATTTCTAAACATCAACCAAACACAAAACATGAATATATACATAAGCCTGATCTTGTTAAAATAGTATTTACATTTCCCCCTTTAGAACCCTAAAGATTCTTAAGTTCGGTATTTGCAAATAGTGCAACCTTCTAGGAGTTTACATAAACAAAACATAGCATACATTTGTTGCCTTTAGTGACCTTGTTTTGCCTTCACGATTTTAACTATAGACTATCTTCAACTGAAAAGAGACAAGGTGAGTAATAGGTTGCTGGCTTCGAACATAGACAACAACAATATAAATGCAAGTTCTTAATTCACTTAGCAGAAAGCCCATTTAAGCATAAATACAAAGTACATAATCATGCTTCCAAGGAGAATGTGTCATCAAGCAACTACTATAGTTGATCAATTTAATGACCAAATCTATCATGGGCATACTAAAACATTTGATATGGATTGACTGGCTAAAGTATAGAAGAGCATAATCACTCAACATTATTAGGCAATGGAACATGTACCATTGAATGTGTGTTCTATTCAATTGAGTTTTATCAGGCAATGGTAACTTATACCATTGATATATATAATCTATTTGTTCAAGCTTTATCAGGCAATGGTAATCAACACCATTGAAGCATATATTTTCTATTTGTTTAAGCATAACCAGGCAATGGTGATTAGTACCATTGAAGTACATAACTTATTTAAGCATTTTCAGGCAATGGTAATCAGTACCATTGAAGCATATGATCTATTTGATCATTCTTTTCCAGGAAATAGTATCATATACTATTGAAGCATACATGTAAACTATTTAGTCATTCAATCCTTATTCTTCATAACTAATCGAGTACATAGCCAATTACACTAGATTTTTCATTAAACATTTCAAGGAACCAATTCATGGTAAAACTAAAAGAAAAGGCACAAGTAATTGTTCCACTTACCTTGGCCACTATCATTTTACCAAACATTAGCAACTCCAAGCAATTTATAGGCAACTTAAGCCTCGCCATACAACCAAGTGATCTTAATACATTCAACAAATCCATGTTTATTTAAACATAAATATACTCACAAATGCTCCAAGTTACTCTTGATCGTGGATAACAACTCCCTTCCTCCTCTCATCCTCTTGATTGACTCCCTTGTTGTCTAGTTGTAACAACAATTTAATGGTGCATTAGAATCATCTCATGATTACTTAATTCTTTTACATATCTATCTATGCATGCTCGAACAAGCCTTTGAGCTTGAAATTCTAATGCTTACATGTAAATTATCCATCCATAACATCTCATTTATAACTTAAGCAATTTCACACATTGTATACAATCATAATCGTACAAAGTAGCCCCTATCCTGATTCATATATAGTTTGAAGCTGCCCTTAATGTCTTTTCCGCTTTTAACCATTCAAGCACTTTTCTATCATGCACATAAGCATTCAAATACCATTTAACTACATAACATGCTTAAAGTCATCATTTAGTGCTTAAATTACCAATAACAGTACTCAATTTAATCAATCGTTTTCTCAAAATAGCCCCACAATATACTGCTTATACAGGGTAGTTTCCAGTTCATTATAATCCTCTTAAAATGGTTATCCAACCCATTATGAGCTTTTCCCCTATTTTCCTATGGTTTATTATATATATAAATATATTTGTATTTCATCAGATCAACAATTTGTCATGTAATTGAAGCTTAAACAATCCATGTTATAACAATTATCAAAGCAGTTTGGTTTCATGCCATTCTCGGACAGAGTAGCTTCTAAGGATTTGTCTAATTCTTGATTCATTCCATATCGACGCAAAACTCAATTATTTCCAGCAATGAATATTGCTCTAATGCATCCTAGTTGTTATTACCGATCAATTGGTTACCAAAACATGCTTCAACATCAAATTATGTTTCTAATCTATCTAACATCAAGCTAATGCGTCTAATCATGTAAGGATTTCGAATTAAAGAAACATCACAAGAAACTTACATTCTCAACATGTAAGTACAATTCAATCTTCAAAGGTAACCGAAATCAAGCAATCCCTTGAATTACACTCTCTTTTTCTCTCAATTCCTCATTCTCGGTCTAGGGAAGAATGAAGATGATAATGTATATTTGTTTGTTTTACAAACAAATTGAATTAGCCATACGTGGTATCATACAAAGGTTCCACCACTTAGATCACTTATTAAGAAATAATTCACCATGCAAATCACCTAGTTTGCTAATTAATCCATTTAGTCCTCTCGGTTTGAATCCCATAGATTGCTTAAGTTAAATTCGGTCCTACAAGCTTTCATTTGTAGATACTAATTTAATTTCTCAAGAGTTTTATCAAGATTAAACATATATCAAAATTTAGGATGTCACAGGTATGTGGCGTTTCACTCCCACTTAAGGGATGGAGCTCGGGCATAGAGCTTGATGATATGATGCAACACATGTCAGTGATTCTTTAGAAATTAAATGAAGAATTAATTCGAAGACCACCAATTATCAAAGGCCATTCAATCGTATCTACATTTTCAAGAAAAGATCAACCTCACTAGAATTGATTGAAATTGCGACAATTTTCCATCATTAATAAGCAACAAATGTTTTATTTGGCCTAACTCTCTTTTGTTTTGTAAAAACAAAGTAGGGTCCCCAGAGGGGTCGCCATGCTGTAGCAACGTTTTTTCCTTTAACACAAGTGGATAAGTATCTTTAGAGAAGAAGTCAGCTACTAATTATCCCCTAAATCTATTTTGTCCTAAAAGAGCAATTAAGAGGTGTTCAATTAACTTAATGAATTTAACATTTACCCCAATGAGCCAAGGGTAAATTTAAATCCATTAAACCAATTTAAACCTTAATCTAACTAAGGCTCTAAGCTAATCCTAAATTAATCTAATTAATTTAAATGTCGTGTCCCTATGAGATGAGCACACCATTTTAAATTAATTAAATTAATCTTGCCTAATATAAACATATTCTAACAAGCCCAAAACCCTAAAAAGGATGACAAGGCCCAAACTATCTACTAGGCAAGCCCAAGCATATAAACATAGAAAAAAACATATTATATAGTGCTATAAAAATATCTTACATATTTAGAACTAAATTATAAAGGCTATATATTATATACACTAAAAAGTTGTATATTATATGCTTTTAAAAACCTTATATAGGTATTAAAAAATTATATGTTATATTATAATAAATTATATATATTATGCTTATATAAAATAACTATATATTTTAAACTTTTGAAAAACTAGATTAAAAAGGAAATACATTATATATATGTATATATTAAGAAAGGTCAAATATTGTAAACATTTTGAAACTTATAACGTAAAAACCTTATATTTTATACTTTATATGGAAACCAAGCAAAAGATGTACACTATATTATAAAATATGTTATATATGAAAAAAACCTATATTATGCATAAAACTATATATTAGATACATATTATATTATATATATATAATAATATATTAAAAGAGTTTTAAATTATACAAACACGATATGATAAACTATAACATATATCTAGAATCATATCATATATATAAAAAAAAACTAGCGCATAATTAACCAAAAAACAATATAACAAAATTTAAGACAACAAATTAAAGGGAGTAAACATACAAGATAGAGAAATGTATGAAAGAAAAGATGAACAAAGGGGGTTTAAACTATTGGAAAAAGGACCAAAGCGAAAAAAAATAAAATCTGAGGGTAAAATTAAAAGGAAAGATGAAACTGGTCGAATAAGGGATGAAATTGCAAGCCTTTCGAGTTTTACAAGGACCCAGGGTGTAAATAAAAAAGGCAGAATGGCCTGGAGGAAATTCAAAGACGCGGGGGGACTGTTTGCGTAATTTTAAAAGACAAAAGTCCTTATAACGCAAATAAAGTGGGGAGAAAGTCCTTAAGTGGCTATTAAAGCATTTTTAAAATGTGAAAGCTTTATAAAAACCCCTCTATTTCAGATTATTAACCCTTTTGGCAATGAGCTACGTCCTTTGTTCACGACATTAGGCATTAGTAATGAGCTACGTCCTTTGTTCACAACATTAGGCATCACTGATTTTCAGAATCTTGTGAACATGGTCAAGGTTACTGAAACATCTTAGAAAGCTCAAAAGACCGGTGGATCGGGCAATGTAGATAAAAGATTCTGAGATGACTCCCGTCCCCCTAAGACATATAAGAAATGGAAGTATAATGGCCCTAAACATAATGTATATTCACAGTCTTCCCATTTAAGGAACATTGAGAGGCCACAGACTATGACCCAGTCTTTTGCTAAGGCGGCCTCAATTGATAGTATCGGGGGCTCTGGTCAGAACTTGCAGTACCTAGTTTGTAACTATTGTCAAACTAGGCACCCGGCGGGGCAGTTTCGCAAATAATCGGGAGTTTGATTCTATTGTGATGAGTAATGCCCCTTTATTCAAGATTGTCCTCTCAACGTCACCAAGTCTACTGCTACACCGGCTAATATTGCTTCCCATGGTTAATTTTTACGAGGCAAGAGAGCAAGGAAAGGATCACCGGGAACTACCGAGAAACTTAGTGGTTCAGGAAGGACGTTAAATAGACAAGAATCGAAAGCCCCTACCCAGATTTATCATGTGAGGAGCAAGAAAGAGGATGATGATCCCGACATCATTGCAAGTACCATTGAATTGTATTCTCATCCTATATATGCATTGATTGATCCTGGTTCCACACACTCTTTCATAAGTACCGTGGTAGTTAGAAATTATAAGTTATCTTATGAACCTATAGTATCAAAAATCATTGTAACCAATCCTTTAGGAGATTGTATCACCATAAGTCTTATTTGCAAGAATTTTTCGTTAATGATCCAAGGGTGTAACCCCCTCGACCTGGCCTAGTTGCAAGATCAAACCGAGCGAGCTACATTGGGTTTTCTGAAACAAACACGTAAAAATTAGTTCAAATTATGTACTTTTTTCTTTTTATCTTATCTAGATGCAACATATTAACCTATGGTGTGCATACTGGAAGCAGGTGAAAACTCAATTCAATTGGGCATCGAATTGATATCCAATTGCTCGCAATTGCAATTAGGGACCAAATTACAATTTTGGAAAACTATAGGGACTTAACTCATTTTAAACTATAGTGACTTAATTAATCATGCTCACATATTAGAAATCAGCTCAATACAATCATTCCAACTCAATACGATCATTCAAACTCATGCAATTGTATACATAACATTCAAGGACCAAAATAGAAGAAACAGAAACTTCCAAACATCTCAATAACTGAATTAACATTTGCCTGTATTGATACAGGGAAAAGTGTATAAGTACACTTTGGCATTTCTTAAAAACCAGATTCCATTAGCCTAAAACTGTATCGATGGGACTATGGCGTATTGATACACCTTGCCAAAATGCCCTTGCCGAAACACTTCCTCGCATACCGAAACACAAACCCCAAAATAGCTTACACATACTGGTATAGGAACACGCGTACGAATACTTGCTAAAACAGGGAGTTTATCAAAACCCCTCCCAAACCAACAATGAACCATATTGCCTTTATTACTACAATTCTAAATTGAAATCATGCTTTCAAATCCCGAAGTCCTTGGTATTCACTTGCTCGTACGCTGCCTTGCAACCTTTAAATCTCTGCATTGATGAAAAAAAAAGGAGTGTAATGTCACAGACAAAACTTCTCCATGCTATCCGTGCAGCGTTAGCACTCCTGAACTATGCTAACAAGCATTAATTCACATAAACGCAAAGGCTAGTAAAAGGGAAAATTGGAGAACTAAAGAAGGCAAGAAAGACTTTGAAGAGAAATAAACTTTGTATTAAGCTTTGAGAGAGCTTTACAAGTCTTAGGAATTCTTGGATTCTTAGACGTGTCTACAAATGAAGAGGATAGCCTTACTTATAGGACGCCACCTCCTTAATGGATGATTCTAGATCATCCTAGTAACTATGAGATATTTACAAGTGTAGAGAATTCTAGATAACTCTACAAAAACCTATATATCTATCTAATTGTCTAAAAGGCTCTAGAGGGTTCTAAAGACTTCCAGAGTAGTCCCGATCTTTCCAAAGTCTTCCATGGTCTTCTAAGGCCTTTTAGATGTGTCTAGACTTTAGTAGAGCCTCCTGGAACCTTCTAGAACATTTGGCATCATTTTTAGATAAATGTATGCTACTCTAGGCCAACCTAGAAGCTTTCTTGGTGCACGTTTGCCTAAAAAACGCCCAAGGAAATAGAGTTAACCTCAGTGCATGTTGGCGGGTTGTGACATTCTCCCCCACCTAAGCTCGTGGCGCCCTCGTCACGCCTTCATTGAACTACTGGAGTTGGTCTTTGAATTGCCAAAGTGTTTTTTTGGACTCACAGCTTGCATTCGTGTTGGGCAGACCCTTCTACTTGATAAAGTATTCTTTATAGCTTGGTACGTCTCTCCTTCGAATTACTCGGTTTGCTAGCACTTCCTCCACTTCTTTGTCGAATGATGTGACTATAGCTGTGGGCGCTCTCTTGGAAACCCCTCGTGAGGGATCATCCATGTCTCCATGATATTGCTTCAACAAACTCACATGAAAGGCATGGTGAATCTTATGTCTTGGAGGTAGTTAGAGTTTGTAAGATACTCTGCCCACTCGCTTGATGACTAAAAATGGTCTTTTGTACTTGCGTACTAGGCCCTTATATACCTTCCGCAAGGTCTTGAATTATTGGGGAAAAAGTTTTAACAAGACGAGATCGCCTTCCTTGATCACTCCAAGTGCCTTCGTTTCTTATCTGCCCATTTCTTCATTCTTTTGGCAGCCTTGTGTAGTGCCGCTCGAGCTAACTCATTTTGCTCATGCCATGTCTTAGCAAACTTGAAGATTGTTGGGCTCTTCCCTTCATAGCATGTGGCAAGAAAGAGTGGGGTGGTCAGTTTTCGTCCCATGATGATCTCGAAGGGACTTCAGTTGGTGGCTTCGCTTTGTTGCAAGTTATAAGAAAACTGTGCCACGTCCAAAAGCTTGGCCCAATCTCGTTGGTTGGCATTCATATAGTGCCTCAAGTAGAGCTCTAAGAGGGCATTGACACACTCCGTTTTCCCATCACTTTGAGGGTGGAAGCTTGTTGAAAAGTTTAAGTCAGACCCAAGCATCTTGAATAATTCGATCCAAAACCTCCCAGTAAAGCGTGGATCGCGATAACTAATGATACTGGTTGGGACGCCCCATAACTTGACCACATTACGGAGAAAGAGCCTTGATGCCTCATCTGCGGTGTAATCAGTTGGTGCGGTAATGAAGGTAGCATATTTGCTAAATTAATCCACCACGACCATAATGCTTCTGAACCCATCAGACTTTGGTAAGAAAGTGATGAAGTCCACAGAGACACTTTCCCAATGCTTTTCTGGTATTGGCAACGGGTCTAGGAGCCCAACTGGTTGATGTTGGACCACCTTGTCTTGTTGGCACACAATACATGTTTGCGCATATTCCTCCACTGCATCTTGCATTTGAGGCTAATAATAAGCAAACTTCAAAAGTGCGAGGGTTCCTCGCATACCTGGGTGCCCCACCCACAAGGAGTCATTACACTTCTTAATTAACTCCTGTTGTAAGTTGCCTCACTTCGGTACATAAAGATGGTTGCCCTTGGTGTAGAGTAGGTCGTTGATTATCCAAAACTGTCATGTCTTTCCTTCATTTACCAAGGTAAGAATACTTCAGGCAAGTGGGTCTTGTTGTAAGCCTTCTTTGATCTTTTCGAGTAGTGGGCTGGTGACTTGGCTAATGGCGAGCTCCACCTTTCGACTTAGAACATCAGTGACCACATTTGCCTTGTTGGGCTTATATTGCATGACATAATCAAATTTGGTTAAGAAATCTTGCCACCAAGCCTTCTTTGGACTTAGTTTTTTCAGGGTCTGGAAGTAACTTATGGCCACGTTGTCTTTCATGATCAAGAATTTAGACCCAAAGAGGTAGTGTCACCACACTCTAAGGCAATGAATGATGTCACCCATCTCCTTTTCTTGAACGGTGTAGCGTCTTCCGGTATCGTTAAGCTTATGACTTTCGTAAGCAATTGAATGCCCATTTTGCATAAGAACTCCTCCAATAGCGAATTCTGAAGCATCAATGTGTACTTCATAGGGCTTGTTGTGGTTAGGCACGCTAAGCATCGTCTCTTCGCCGATGGCCCTTTTTAAATTCTCAAAGGTTTCTTTATAATTTGGTGTCCATGCCCGCGACTTGTTATTCTTTAAGAGCTCTGTCAACGGTGCAGCTCTCGCCAAATATCCTTTGATGAAGCGATGATGATAATTCACCAAACCCATAAAAGATCTTAGCTTATGTACTTTGGTTGGTGGCTCCCATTCTTGGATGACACGCATCTTGCCATCTTCCATCATGAGTTTTCCATCCCTAATCTTATGTCGTAAGAACGTTACTTTTGGCTTGGCGAAAGAACACTTTTCCTTCTTGATGTATAGCTGGTTTTCCGTAGAACCTTGAGCACTTCCCTTAGGTGCTCAACATGCTCCCCTAAGGTGTTGCTATACACTACAGTCATCAAGGTAGACGACCAAAAATTAATTAAGATAGGGATGTAACAGCTTGTTCATCAAAGTGCAAAATATGGCTGGTGCACTAGTCAGTCTGAAGGGCATAACTAAGAATTCATAAGAACTGTACCTCATGACGCATGTTGTTTTCGGCTCATCACCTTCTATTATGCGCACTTGGTAGTACCTCGAGCAAAGATCTAATTTTGAAAAGTAAAGTGCATGGCCGAGCTGATCGAAGAGGTCCAAAATCAAAGGAATCAAATACTTGTTTTTTATGGTGATCTTATTGAGTGCTCGGTAGTCGATGCACATCTGTAATGAACCGTCCTTCTTCTTTTATAATAGGACTAGCACCCTAAAAGATGCTTTGGAGGGCCGGACGAACCCTACATCGAGTAGTTCTTTGAGTTTCTTCTTAAGCTCCTCCAACTCAGGTGGTTCCGTATGATAGGCACCCATAGCTAGTGGCTCTGTGCCTATTTCTAACTCAATCTCGTGGCCCACCTCTATCCTTGATGGAAACCTTTTTGGCAACTCCGGAGGTGCAATGTCTTTGAATTCTTCTAGCACTTGGGCTACCTCTTTTGGTAGATCTTCGTCGGGCTTTAGCTTCTCGTCATCATGTTCATTGAGGATAGTTAAGTAGCTTTCCTCATTTCTCTTGATGCCTTTTTTGAACTAAAGTGCCGAGAGCACTTTAGTCTCTTGCTTGGTGGCCTTGGCTGTTGGACCACACAAGCTTGGTTGCCATCAATGATGCACATGCTATTGGTAAAAGGTACTGGGATTGCTTTGACTCGATCGAGGAACTCGAGTCCCAGGACGAGTTTAAAGTCATCCATTAGAACTATTGAGAAATCCATGTGGCCAGACCATGCTCCAACACTGGTCTTGACCCCTCGAGCAATACCATGGATGGGATGTGCGGCAGAGTTAGCTACCTTGGTAGATCCTCCTCCCCCTATTGCTATAAGACCTAGCCTATTTGCTTCATCGAGAGAGACAAAGTTATGAGACACACATGTGTCTAGCATGGCCTTTGTTGCTTTTTTTATTAATGGTGACGTCTACATATAGCAACCCTTTAACTTCGATCTTTGGAGCAGATTAAATAACTTGAGTAGTTGCATGGATCCCATATGTGCACCTTATTCACCTCTATCGGCGTCACTACCTTCTTAATGCTTTTATAGGAGAGAATTGAGGGCTTGCCGTTGTGGGCACTCTCGAATCCAATGATCACCATCGCAAATGAAACACTTATTGGATGGTGGTCTTCTCGTGCCTTTAGATTCCTTGGATTTACCTTTACGTTGCCCTTCCATGAGGACGATTCTTTGTGCTTAGACGTGTTATCCTCCTAGTGGCTCTCCTTGCGTTGGCTTTTGTCTCCCCCACCTTTGGCTTGAACGCTCTTCTTATCCTTAGGCTTTGCAGTGGACTCTTTATGACTAGTGTAGTCAATGAGACTCTCGGCTACGGCTATGGCATCAACAAGGTTTTGTACCCCACAACGCCTTAGCTCAATTTTGGTTCATTGTTGGAGTCCATCCATGAAATTAAAGAGCGAGTCCTTCTAGGAGAGATCAGGGATCTCAAGCACCAAGCTGGTGAAGTCTTTGACATAGAATGTTCCCTAATTGTTTTAGTCTTCACAAGCAGGCTCTAGCCTCGTCCTCGGCATTCTCTGGATAGAATTTCTGTTTAAGCTCCCGTTTAAAGTCATCAAAAGTAGAGATAGTGCATGTACCTTTCTTGATATCACTGCACCTTCTCCTCCACCAAAGCATGACGGTGTTGGTGAGATATAGAGCTGCAGTTTAGATCTTGGAGGCCTCCTCCATAATGCCGACAGCTACAAGTTATTGTTCTAAGCCATATAAGAAGTTATCTATTTCTTTTGTGTTGCATGATCCAACAAAGGTCTTTGGCATTGGCACATCGACCTTTCTAGCCTCGACCGTGGTGCTTGGCCCTACTGTCATAGTGCGTTTGCATAAGGCAACGTCGCATTGTAATGCCTCAAGTTGGGCATGAGTGTTGTCAATCTCGTGTTGGAAAGAATCATGCATTTTCTAGAGCTCCCCCATGAGCAGGTCACGGATTTCCCCCGTCTCTGCTCGTATGGTCTCCTCTAGCTTGATCATCATGGCCTTCATGGCCGTGTGGATTTCATCATCCTCTGGCTCGAGGCCTCCTACCCGCTGGTAAAGGTTATCCACCTGGGCACCTATACCCTCACGCTTTCCTCCACGTGGGTTATACGAGACTCAAAGCTAGAGATTAGATCCTTAGACTTGGCTTGTGGCCTTGTCGTAGTAGGACTGACCGTCTCCTCATGCTTCTGTTGCACTTGTGTGATCTCCATCTCAAATGAGCCAACAACTTGATTCTTTTCAGTTTTTTCCATGTCCCGAATGTCGCTCTGATACCAACTATCACGGACAAAACTTCTCCAGGGAATCTGTGCGGCATTAGCACTCCTAAACTATGCTAACAAGCCTTAATTCATACAAACACAAATGCTAGTAAAATGGAAAATTGGAGAACTAGAGAAGGCAATAAAGACTTTGAAGAGAAAGGAACTTTGTATTAAGCTTTGAGAAAGCTTTACAAGGCTTAGGAATTCTGGATTCTTGAATGTGTCTACAAATGAAGGGGGTAGTACTATTTATAGGCCTCTACACCCTAAATGAATGATTCTAGATCATCATAGTAACTATGAGATGTTTACAAGTGTAGAGAATTTTAGATAACTCTACAAGGACCTATATATCTCCCTAAGTGTCTAAAAGGCTCTAGAGAGTTCTAAAGACTTCCAGAGTAGTCTCAATTTTTCCAAAGTCTTCCAGGGTCTTCTAAGGCCATCCAGATGTGTCTAGACTTTGGTAGAGCCTCCTAGAACCTTCTAGGACGTTTGGCATCCTTTTAAGATAAATGTAGGCTACTCTAGGCCATTCTAGAAGCTTCCTTGGTACATGCTTGCCTAAAAATGCCCAAGGAAATAGAGTTAACCTCGGTGCATGTTGGCGGGTCGTGACAGTAAACACATAAGGCTTAGTGAAGAGTGCTCAAACAACACACCATCAATGCATTTTTAAACCATTTTCCAAAACCACATTGGAATCACCATTTCAATAATCGTTTAAAACATCATGCCTTGAAAACTATGCACTTAACACTTTCAAAAACCAACATATTAAACCATATGCAACATGTATCATGGATCAACATCATGTCCCAATGCTAACCCTCAATTTAAGCCTTCCCATGCATAACAACCATATGCAAATCTTAAAGAGTAAACATGTATAAACTGACATTATACATTAACATCCATCAACACGATACATCAACAATTATATTGGCTTTCAAGTGATCATAAACAAAGTTCCACTTTCACAAAATAGTTCATCGGATACACAGATTCAACAAGTGTCCTCTCAACACTTCAAGTCATCTCAACTAGAATTACGGTATGATCACAACCGTGGTACATTCACAACCAGATACAATCACAACCCGGGGGATACTAATAAGTGTTCAAAAGTACTATTTTTATTACCCTTTTTACTCATATTATTGTTAGACTAGGGCTCATATTAGTTGCATAATTAGTCATTCATGCATTAATTCATGTTTCTTTCCACCGTTGAGCTTGATTACATAACTTGGTGATTTTTGTGGGAAAAGATGCTGCTTTGGTGTGTTTTGTGTGTATGTGCAGAATCACTTGCCAAAGCAAGGCTAGAACTAGTTGCCAGGGCAATGCATGAAGGAGATGCCGAGCTAGTTGCCAGGGCAATGCATGAAGGAGATGCCGAACTAGTTGCAAAGGCAATTTTCGACAAGGAATAAGATGATATGGTAGTCAAAATCGATGACTAGATAAGCCCAAGATGATGTGGAGCAAAGCTAAATCCCAAAAGAGTTTGATTTCCATGAAGAGATCAAAGAGAAATTAAATCCCAAGAAGATAGGAGAAGTTCTAGAAGGAATTTAAATATAATAAGAATTATATTCTTTAAAGATAATTTAATTCCAACTAAACTTCCTCCTCAAAAAAAGACTTTGACCTAGCCCTATAAATAGGTCACCAAGTCGTCAACTCCAAGGGGAGAGAGGAGAGAAATTTCGACAACTCCAAGGGGGAGAGAAGAGAGAATTTTTGACAAGAGCAAGGGGGAGATATCGACAAGGCTCAACCATTCTTCATCTTTTTCTTTCTTGTTCCATTAGGTTTATGTTAGGAATTCTTTATCTTGTATTTCTTTGGAACCTAGCCATGAACTAAATCTACTTGGCTAAGGTTATTGTGTTTTGTGGTTGTGAGAAACAATTGGATTTTGTTTAGGTAATAAGAGTTTGCACTTTCAATTCAAGGTTTACTCATTCTTGGTTTTATTCTTGTTTGCGAATGAATTGGGAGAGGATCTCATAACTTCATATGTTTATCTAATACCGGGAGAGTTACATTTAAGAAACGAATGAGTATGGTCTTTATTCGATCTATTGATGGTGAAGATTAATCCAGCTTAGGGATAAGTTAAGGATTTCAACGGCTAAGAAGAGCGCAAGATTTGTTGTTGTTCACCCTTGATTTACGCATGGATGTATTATCAAGGCATGCACAAATAGCTAGAGTTTTGACTTAGGGATAAGAAGAAACCATTGAAGAACGCTCCTCCGAACCTTGAAGTTGCTGCCCAGACGCCCAAGTAGTTGCCCAGCTAGTTGCCCAGGCAACCATCGATTAGTTGCCAAGGCAACCCCGCTGTGCAAGTTGCCACGGCAACTGAGTTGCCCTTGCACTCTTTTACCAAGACGATCCAATCGGCTATCACTCCTCAACTCACGATAACCTGGCCTATTCTCTCTCATTTGATTTCATCTATTCTTTTACTTTATTGCTTTCTAGTTTAGTTGTTAGTTAAACTCCTACAATCTTCTACTTGAGTTTCTTTTACTTTTTACAGTGCAAGATATTAGATTCTTGAAGTGGCACCAATCCATGTGGAGACGATATCTTTTATACTATAACTTGCGACGTGTACACTTGCACAATTTCGGAGCACTTACTATGCACAACAAGTTTTTGGCGTCGTTGCCAGGGATTGGCCATAGCAACTTTGTTTTTACTTTCTTGCACTTTTTATTTTTCTTGTTTAAGATTCAAAGGGCTAACAAACTTTGGTTTTGCATTGGTATATGACCAGGGCGGGACCGATTACACCAAAATATCTCTTTGATCCAGAAATCTAACGAACCTTGCAAAGACTCGGACAAAGGTTAAGAGTAGCAGTGGCCAATCAAGATGGCAATATGAATCAGGATGTTCAAGCAGGAGGAGGAGTGATTCTTGTACGAAACAGAACTATTCGAGACTATCTTAAAGAAGGTCTTGATGGACTTAATCCAGGAGTTGTCACACCTAAAATTGAAGCCGGCCACTTTGAGTTGAAACCGGTGATGTTCAATATGATCAACATAATTGGTCAATTTGGCGGCTCAGCAACTGAAGATGCACGACAACATCTAAATCTTTCCTCGAGATTTGCAACTCATTCAAAATACAAGGAGTCACCCCTGATGTTTTACGGCTAAGATTATTCCCCTATTCACTGAGGGATAGGGCGAAAGCATGGTTGAATAGTATTCTTGCCGGATCAATAGGATCTTGGACCGATCTTTGTCGTGATTTCCTTGCTCGATTTAATCCTACAAATTTGAATGATAGGCTTCGTAATGAAATTACTTCTTTTTGGCAGGCAGATGATGAATCCATGTATGAGGCTTGGGAGCGATATAGAGAACTTCTACACAAATGCCCCCTACACGGATTCCCAGTGTGGACACAAGTAACAATGTTTTACAACGCTGTGAATACACCAACAAGGATGATGCTAGATGCCTCGGCAAACGACATACTCCTAGATAAGTCGTCAGAGGAAGCAATGCAAATTCTAAACAGGCTTGCCAAGAATGATTATCAATTCTCATCTGCTAGAAGAGGAGGAGTTAGATGCCAATCCACAATACATGAACCGGGACTCAATTTCGGCACAATTGGCCACTCTAACCAAGATGGTCCAGAACATGCAGAAACCAAACAACACACAGGAGATCAAGGTAATGGATTCCTTTTGTGAGTTATGTGGTGGTAACCATGATTCTTCTGAATGTATGCAAAATCTAGAATCCAGCTTTTATATGGGGAATTATAACCGGAACAACAATGTGATATCCAAAACATATAATCCAGCTTGGAAGAAGCACCCGAATTTTTCATGGAGTAATCCCAACAATTCTCTAAACTGGAACAATCAGAATGCACAAGCATCGGGATTCCAGCAAAATATGCCACAACAACAACCGACAACATCTAGTTCTTTGGAAAATTCTCTCAATGTTTTTATGTTGAAAACTGAATCTTATATGGCTGAGAATAGGAACTTCATAAAAAGAACTGATGCTTTTATTAACAGGACTGAGATGAGATTACAAAACCAAGAGGCGGGAATAAAATCATTAGAAAATCAAGTCAGACAGTTTGCTCAAAACCTGAATACTAGACCGCAAGGAGGTTTACCTAGCGATACTGAAGTCGCAAGAGGAACTGGCCATGAGCAATGTAAGGCGATCACCACTAGAAGTGGCCAACAACTTAAAGAGGCTCAAGCTCGCTCATCAAACAAAACTCCACAAAAAGAACAAGATGAACTCAGCGGCAAAGCCTCAGATGTTGAACTAGGAATTATCGCGACAACCAGCGATAAGCATGCCTCGACAATCGGCAATAAGGATGCCGCGGCAACCAACGATAGGCACGCCACGACAACCCAGTTGACAATGCCTCGGCAACTCTAGTTGCCCCGGCAATGCCATCAATCAGGTTCCAGACCAATGAAAGGATCAAAGATATCTGACTTCCACCACCTTTCCCACAAAGGTTAAAGCGACAAAAGCAAGAATATCAATTCAAGAAGTTTCTTGATATCCTAAAGCAAGTCCACATCAACTTGCCATTGGTTGAAGCAATTGAACAAATGCCGAACTATGCCAAGTTTCTTAAAGACATTGTGTCCAAGAGAACAAGGCTATGAGAGTTTGAAACAGTTGTCGCAATAGAGGGATGCATGGCCATGTTGCACAATCGCATGCCACCCAAGTTGAAGGATCCCGGAAGTTTCACAATACCATGTTCCATTGGAAACCACTATGTCGTGAAAGCATTATGTGACCTTGGAGCAAGCATAAACTTGATGCCTAAATCAGTTTTCCAGAAACTAGGAATCAGGAAGGCAAGACCTACAACAGTTATGCTACAGCTAGCCGGCAGATCCTATGTGCATCCAGAGGGAAAAATCGAAGACATACTAGTAAAAGTTGATAAATTTATTTTTCCCGCTGACTTTATTGTTTTGGATTGTGAAGCAGATGAACATGCACATATCATTCTCGGGAGACCCTTCCTAGCAACAGAGAGGACCTTGATCGATGTTGAAAAGGGAGAACTCACAATGAGGGTGAATGACCAGCAAGTTAAACTAAATGTGTTCCAAACACTAAGGCATGCCGATGATCCGGAAGAATGCCAACTTCTTTATGCCACGGTAAAGTTTAACTTCGACGAGGAATTTAGTTGCCTTAGCAACTATATTGCCGATCAAGAGGAACCTGAGGAGTATGAAAAACCGATCGATGAGGAACAACAAGAAGAGGCAAATTGGTTAGTCAATCGACCAGGTACATACTTTGAACCACTGGATTACTCAGGTAAGGAAGGTAAACTCGGAAAGCCCTCCATTGAAACACCACTGATTCTTGAGTTAAAACAGTTGCCAGGGCAACTAAAATATTCTTACTTGGGAGCCGATAATACATTGCATGTAATTATTTCCTCTAAGTTACAGCTTGAGCAGGAAAAGAAGCTGATCAAAATGTTGATGCTACACAAGAAGGCAATAGGGTAGACAATTGCCGACTTAAAGGGAATTAGCCCAGCAGTGTGCATGCACAAAATTTTGTTGGAAGATGATCACAAACCTTCGATTGAGGCCCAGAGGAGATTGAATCATGCCATGAAAAGGGTTGTAATGAAAGAAATCATCAAGTGGCTTGACGCCAGCATTATATACCCTATCTATAATAGTACATGGGTAAGTCCGGTACAATGTGTACCAAAAAAGGGAGGTATAACGGTGGTAAGTAATAAAAGCAATGAACTCATTCCAACCAGGATTGTGACCGGTTGGAGGGTTTGTATGGATTATCGAAAGCTAAACAGAGCCACTAGGAAAGATCACTTCCCATTACCCTTTATTGATAAAATGCTTGATCGTCTTCCAGGTAAACCCTTTTATTGTTTTCTTGATGGTTATTCAGGTTACAATCAAATTGCCATAGCACCAGAATACCAAGAAAGGACAACCTTCACATGCCCATACGATACTTATGCTTTCAGAAGAATGTCGTTCCGATTGTGTAATGCCCCAGCAACCTTCCAAAGATGCATGATGGCACTCTTTTCAGACATGGTCGAAGACTTCCTTGAGATCTTTATGGATGATTTTTTTGCTTTTGGTAATGACTTCGACAGTTGCCTTGGCAATTTAGAGAAGGTATTGGCAAGATGTGAAGAAACCGATTTAGTCTTTAATTGGATGAAATGCCATTTTATGGTAGATGAAGGAATAGTGCTCGGCCACAAGATTTCATCCAAGGGAATTGAATTAGACAAAGCCAAGGTCGACGTGATCGAGAGATTACTCCAACCAAGTTCGGTTAAAGGAATCCGAAGCTTTCTTGGACATGCAGGTTTTTACAGCAGGTTCATTCATAATTTTTCTAAGATTACTAAACTCTTGTGCAATTTGCTTGAACATGATAAAGCCTTCAATTTTGACGATTCTTACACCCCAAGCATTTGAAACCCTAAAGGAAAAGCTTACCTCAGCACCCATTGTCGCTCCACCAGATTGGACGCTACCTTTTGTGCTCATGTGTGATGCAAGTGATTTCGCAGTAGGAGCAGTCCTAGGCCAACGCACAGGTAAGACCTTTCATGTGATATACTATGCTAGTAAAACTCTTAATAGTGCTCAAATGAATTACACAACAATGGAGAAAGAGCTACTAGCTGTAGTTTTCACATTTGACAAGTTTCGATCCTATTTGATTGGTACAAAGGTAATTGTTCATATGGACCATTCAACAATTAAATATCTATTTGCTAAAAAGGATGCCAAACCTCGTTTGATCCGTTGGATATTACTTTTACAAGAATTTGATATTGAAATTAAGGACAGGAAAGGAACAAAAAAATAAGTAGCCGATCACTTATCACGTTTAGAACGAAATAGGGAGGAGGATGCGGATTTAGAGATATGCGATGCATTCCCGGATGAGCAACTTTTAGTTGCCTCGACAACCATAGATGCACACGCCTTGACAACCATCGACGCACATGCCTCGGCAATGCTCGACGCTTCAGAAACTCATGACGTGTACGCCTCGGCAACCATGGACGCGCATGCCGCGACAACCACTGATATGCACATCTCGACAACCATGGACGCGTATGCCTTAGCAACTCTAGATGCACACGGCTCGGGAATCTTGGGAGCAGTCGCCACGGCAGCACATACCTCGACAATACCCTGGTACGCGGATTTAGTTAATTTCCTTCTTTGTGGTATTTTAACTTATGGCCTTACTCACCAAGGGAAGAAGCGGTTCCGCCATGATGCTAAGCATTACTTTTGGGACGAGCCTCTTTTGTTTAAACAATATGCATATCAGGTGATACGCCGATGTGTCCCTAAAGAAGAGCAGCAGAATGTACTCCGGCAATGCCATTCATCACCCTTTGGAGGACATTTTGAAGGAACTTGTACCACGGCCAAAGTTTTGCAATCCGGTTTGTATTGGCCAACACTTACAAAGATTCCCAATAATTTTACAAACAATGTGATCGTTGCCAGAGGACGGGCAATATCTCTAGACGACATGAGATGCCACTCCAAAACATCATCGAGGTGGAATTGTTCGATGTGTGGGGGATCGATTTTATGGGACCTTTCCCATCTTCATTCGGCAACCTCTACATTCTACTTTCTGTTGACTACGTGTCTAAATGGGTTGAGGCAGCTGCAGTTCCCAACAACGATTCCAAGACCGTGCAACGATTCTTGCAGAAAAATATATTTGTACGGTTTGGGATGCCAAGAGCAATTATCAGTGATGAAGGCAAGAACTTTGACAATAGACTTATCGACAAGATGTTGCAACGCTTTGGTGTATCTCACAAGATTGCCACGGCATATCACCTACAAACCAATGGGAAAGCAAAAATTTCCAATATACTCGAGAAAGTTGTAAATCCCTCTAGGAAGGATTGGTCAGTAAGACTAGATGACGCACTTTGGGTATATCGCACTGCATTCAAAACACCCTTAGGTATGTCTCCCTTCCGACTTGTCTATGGCAAAACATGCCATCTACCGGTGGAAATCGAACACAAGGCATATTGGGAAATCAAGACCGTGAATATGGATTGGGAAAGTGCCGGAAAAAAGCTATTGTTGGACCTCAACGAGATAGAAGAATTTCGTGCACTCACCTATAACAATGCACGAATCTACAAGGAGAAAACAAAGCAATGGCATGACAAGAAACTATTGCCGCGGCAATTCATGCCAGGGCAACTAGTTCTCTTATTCAATTCTCGGCTAAAACTTTTCCCGGGAAAACTGAAATCAAGATGGTCGGGACCATTCGAAGTTGTCAAACCACTCGCCCATGGTGTCGTGATAATCAAGTCCATCATTGACGAACATGAATTCAAAGTTAATGGACAAAGATTGAAGCACTACAACGGTGCCCATGTGGAACATAACAAAGAAGTTGTCAACTTAGGAGATGCATGAGCATGCTCTCTTTTCAATATTTTCTTTTTCTTTTTATTTTCACTTTTATTTTTAGGAGATATTTTATTTTATTTTTCTTCATTATCTTTAGTTTCCAAGTTTTCATTGTTTTCTTTTCTTTTCCACAACAAGACTCACAACCACCATGCTAAGGAAATTCACTGCCGACTACTTGCCACGGCAACCACAACAGAGAATGCCCCGGCAACTACCTCAATAGTTGCCACGACAATAGAAACTGGCGATGCCCAGGCAAGTAAACCTGCATCGGCAAACAAGGATCAAATCAAAGCAATTCTATTCACGCGGTACCAGCCACAAGCATTCAACCACCGACCAGAAAATGAATCAAGCAAACGACACGAAGGAAACTTATCACTCGAGGTGACGACCTCTCCGGCTAACTCTTTTCATTTAGTTTCTTTTAAATTTTGTTTCACTTATACATGCATTGAGGACAATGCTTCTCTCGAGTTTGGGAAGGTTTTGGTTTCTAGTTAGTTTCATGTTTAGTTACATTCATCTTAAGTATTGCATTTAGGATACATAAATTGCTTGCCATGCCTTTAGTTGGAACAATAATTGCCTAGATTTGATGAATATTCGATGATGACTTTGCCAATGTACTTAATTGATACAACTTTTTATTCTAAGATAAACATGGAAACACTTAGAATCTTACTATGATGCTAAACTTGATAAAACAATGTTGTGGCTTGAGTGATTTAAGGAATTATAGCGAACTTAGGTTGATAGTTAAAAAAATTGAGGGATTAGAATAAAAATTGGATGAATACTAGAGGTGCCCGAAATTGGCTCTAGTATGTGCTAAAAATTGATCGCTAGAGGTGCCCGAAACCGGCTCTAGTCGAATAAATTCATTAACTTAAGAAAACTAAAAACAAAACACTAGAGGTGCCCGAAATCGGCTCTAGTTAAAACATGTTAAAAGAACCCAATGAAGTAATTTGAAAACCTCTTGTTTGTATAGAATCCGAAAGATCAACTTGCACACAACTCCGCACACACTCACAAGCATTATAGTTTGATTCCAAGTAACTCCGAAGTTATCTGAAAAATGAAAAGCTAATCATACTTTGTGCCCCAGTTCTGAGAATTGAAATCAAGTTCAAAGCTAAGTTTGTGAAAATTGAAGTCTTGGCAGGTAATTATTAGTTTGCATTGCTTGAGGACAAGCAATAGTTCGAGTTTGGGGTGTGATAAGTGTTCAAAAGTACTATTTTCATTACCCTTTTTACTCATATTATTGTTAGACTAGGGCTCATATTAGTTGCATAATTAGTCATTCATGCATTAACTCATGTTTCTTTCCACCATTGAGCTTGATTACATAACTTGGTGATTTTTGTGGGAAAAGATGTTGCTTTGGTGTGTTTTGTGTGTATGTGCAGATTCACTTGCCAAAGCAAGGCTAGAACTAGTTGCCAGGGCAATGCATGAAGGAGATGCCGAGCTAGTTGCCAAGGCAAATTTCAACAAGGAATAAGATGATATGGTAGTCAAAATCGATGACTAGATAAGCCCAAGATGACGTGGAGCAAAGCTAAATCCCAAAGGAGTTTGATTTCCATGAAGAGGACAAAGAGAAATTAAATCCCAAGAAGATAGAAGAAGTTCTAGAAGGAATTTAAATATAATAAAGAATTATATTCTTTAAAGATAAATTAATTCCAACTAAACTTCCTCCTCAAAAAAACTTTGACCTAGCCCTATAAATAGATCACCAAGCCGTCAACTCCAAGGGGAGAGAGGAGAGAAATTTCGACAACTCCAAGGGGGAGAGAAGAGAGAATTTTCGACAAGAGCAAGGGGGAGATATCGACAAGGCTCAACCATTCTTCATCTTTTTCTTTCTTGTTCCATTAGGTTTATGCTAGGAATTCTTTATCTTGTGTTTCTTTGGAACCTAGCCATGAACTAAATGTATTTGGCTAAGGTAATTGTGTTTTGTGGTTGTGAGAAATAATTGGATTTTGTTTAGGTAATAAGAGTTTGCACTTTCAATTCAAGGTTTACTCATTCCTGGTTTTATTCTTGTTTGCGAGTGAATTGGGAGAGGATCTCATAACTTCATCTATTTATCTAATATCGGGAGAGTTAGATTCAAGAAATGAATGAGTATGGTCTTTATTCAATCTATTGATGGTGAAGATTAATCCGGCTTAGGGATAAGTTAAGGATTTCAACGGCTAAGAAGAGCGCAAGATTGGTTGTTGTCCACCCTTGATTCACGCAGGGATGTATTATCAAGGCATGCACAAATAGCTAGAGTTTCGACTTAGGGATAAGAAGAAACCATTGAAGAATGCTCCGTTGAAACTTGAAGTTGTTGCCCAGACGCCCAAGTAGTTGCCCAGCTAGTCGCCCAGGCAACCATCGATTAGTTACCAAGGCACCCCCGTTGTGCAAGTTGCCACGGCAACTAAGTTTCCCTTGCACTCTTTTACCAAGACGATCCAATCGACTATCACTCCTCAACTCACGATAACCTGGCCTATTCTCTCTCATTTGATTTCATCTATTCTTTTACTTTATTGCTTTCTAGTTTAGTTGTTAGTTAAACTCCTACAATCTTCTACTTGTGTTTCTTTTACTTTTTACAGTGCAAGAGATTAGATTCTTGAAGTGGCATCAATCCCTATGGAGACGATATCTTTTATACTATAATTTGCGACGTGTACACTTGCACAATTGCGGAGAACATATTACGCACAACAAGTTTTTGGCGCCGTTGCCGGGGATCGGCAATAGCAACTTTGTTTTTATTTTCGTGCACTTTTTATTTTTCTTGTTTAAGATTCAAAGGGATAATAAACTTTGGTTTTGCATTGGTATATGACCAAGGTGAGACCGATTACACCAGAATATCCCTTTAATCCAGAAATCGAACGAACCTTGCAAAGACTCAGACATAGGTTAGAAGTAGCAATGGCTAGTCAAGACGAAAATATGAATCAGGATGTTCCAGCAGGAGGATGAGTGATTCTTGCACGAAACAGAACTATTCGAGACTATCTTGAAGAAGATCTTGATGGACTTAAACCAAGAGTTGTCACACCTGAAATTGAAGCTGACCACTTTGAGTTGAAACCGATGATGTTCAATATGATCAACACAATTGGTTAATTTGGCGGCTTAGCAACTGAAGATGCACGACAACATCTTAATTCTTTCCTCGAGATTTGCAACTCATTCAAAATACAAGGAGTCACCCCCGATGTTTTACGACTAAGATTATTCCCCTATTCACTGAGGGATAGGGCGAAAGCATGGTTGAATAGTATTCCTGTTAGATCAATAGGATCTTGGACCGATCTTTGTCGTGATTTCCTTGCTCGATTTAATCCTACAAATTTGACTGATAGGCTTCGTAACGAAATTACTTCTTTTCGGCAAGCAGATGATGAATCCATGTACGAGGCTTGGGAGCGATTTAGAGAACTTCTGCACAAATACCCCCTACACGGATTCCCAGTGTGGACACAAGTAACAATGTTTTACAACGTTGTGAATACACCAACAAGGATGATGCTAGATGCCTCGGCAAACGGCATACTCCTAGATAAGTCACCGGAGGAAGCAATGCAAATTCTAAACAGGCTTGCCAAGAATGATTATCAATTCCTATCTGCTAAAAGAGGAGGAGTTAGACGCCAAGCCACAATACATGAACTGGGATCATCAGACTCAATTTCGGCACAATTGGCAACTCTAACCAAATGGTCCAGAACATGCAAAAACCAAACAACACACAGGAGGTCAAGGTAATGGATTCTTTTTGTGAGTTATATGGTGGTAACCATGATTCTTCTGAATGTATGCAGAATCCGGAATCCAGCTTTTATGTGGGGAATTACAACCGGAACAACAATGTGATATCCAACACATATAATCCAGCTTGGAAGAAGCACCCGAATTTTTCATGGAGTAATCCCAACAATGCTCTAAACTAGAACAATCAGAATGCATAAGCATCGGGATTCCAGCAAAATATGCCACGGCAATAGTTGCCGCAGCAACAACCGACAACATCTAGTTCTTTGGAAAATTATCTCAATGCTTTTATGTTGAAAACTAAATCTTATATGGCTGAGAATAGTAACTTCATAAAAAGAACTGATGCTTTTATTAACAGGACTGAGATGAGATTACAAAACAAAGAGGCGGCAATAAAATCATTGGAAAATCAAGTCGGACAATTTGCTCAAAGCCTGAATACTAGACCGCAAGGAGGTTTACCTAGCGATACTGAAGTCGCAAGAGGATCTGGCCATGAACAATGTAAGGCGATCACCACTAGAAGTGGCCAACAACTTAAAGAGGCTCAAGCTCGCTCATCAAACAAAACTCCACAAAAAGAACAAGATAACTCAGCGGCAAAGCCTCAGATGCTGAACCAGGAATTACCGCGGCAACCAGCGATAAGCATGCCTTGGCAACCGATAATAAGGATGCTGTGGCAACCAACGTACTTTAAAACATGCTTTAACAGTAGGTACCATATAGTTCAAAACAAGTGCATAAAAACCATTTTGTAAAAGCACGACCGAGAGAGAAATCCCATCATAATTACTTTCGAGTTTAAACCAGAATTTCAAGCTAAGTTTAAACTCCCATAAACCACCTTTAAACCATTTAAAAGCTGAAATCCACGTTCTCACTCACCGACACGTAAAGCTTTAATCAACGATGCAAACCTATCCTTATATCTCCAGCAAACATTAAACCTCCACAACTCCTCAAAAACACATAATTAGCAACCTAGAAAATTAAAGATTCACATAGCTTCGGGATTACAATGTTAAATTCCATCTACTAACATTATATAACATCAAAATCTTGATTAAAACCAATCAAAAACCCATCAAAATAGATCCAATTCGGGAATCACATAAACTCATCAATTAAACCTTGATTTAATCATATTCCATTATTAAATCATTAAAACTCATTATAGATCATTTATAAGGAGTCAGGAACTTGTGAATTTCAATAAAGAACCTTATATTATAGGAGAAAATGAAGCACACCTCCAATAGATTGCTTTCCCCTTTAATTGAGTTGATTTACATGAGAAAACAAGATTAAAACAACAAGGTTTTAATAGAAAACCATCAAGAATCCATTTGAAACAAAAGATTAAAGAAAACAAGAATTTACCTTAAGATTTTGAAGAAGAAAAGAGTGTTTGGCTGGAGAAAATTTGAGAGAAAATCTTTTTAGAGAAAGTTAGTTACGTGAAATTTGTTTATGCAATTAATTATAAAATTAATTCTCCCAACCTATTTATATTTTGCAAAACTCTTTTAAAATAGCCAATTAAGGGATAGAAGTCTCATATTAGACTTTGGGAAAATGGGTCCTTAATGATTCAAAGTTTTTACCCCTTTTACAAAATAGTCACCAAAACAATTTTTCAACTTCTACATTTTAGTCACTAGATCAAAATGTCCAATTTCCAAAACTCATTTTCCAAAATTGACTTTACAAAAATTGTCCATATATTTAATGATGATATTTAGATATTTTCCCAATTATTTTCTCACTCAAAAATATTTAATTCAATTTTAATCTCAAATTTAACTCGAATTTCTAACCTAGTCCACTAGACCGTCTAACCAGCCTATAAACCGCTAGGCCCAAAACTGAGGTGTTACATCAATCTTGGGTGGATTGTAGTAAGAAAAAGTTGTATCTCCAAGGCCTTGGTAAGGAAAGCATCACCCTTATAAACTCAAGAAGCCTTTTATTGTATGCATTAACATTGGAAGCCAAGAATAAACCTCAACTATAAGACATTGATACCGGGTGTAAATTCCCTGATGTTTTCCCTAATGAACTTTTGGGCTTATCCCAACCCGTGAAGTGGAATTTAGCATCGACGTGCAACCTGGAACAACTTGGTTTCTATTGCACTTTATCATATAGCTGCAATCGAACTTAAAGAGCTGAAGGCTCAAATCCAAGACCTTTTGAATAAAGTCTTCATTCAACCGAGTTCCTCACCTTAGGGAGCACCGGTTCTCTTTGTTAAGAAGAAATATGGTTCCATGATAATTTCTATTGATTACCGACAGTTGAACAAGGTAACTATCAAGGACAAGTACTCGCTGCCAAGAATCAATGACCTATTCGACCAGCTTAAGGATGCCTCTGTGCTTTCCAAGATCAACTTAAGGTCTGGGTATTATCAAATGAGAGTTAAAGAATGTGATGTACCCAAAACTGCTTTCCATACAAGATACAGGCATTATGAATTCTTGGTAATACCCTTTGGGTTAACAATTGCACCGACAACCTTTATAGATTTAATGAATCGGGTTTCCAAACCCTATCTAGACAAGTTCGTGGTGGTATTCATTAATGATATCTTGATCTATTCCAAAAATACTATAGAGCTTCGAGACCATCTTCGTATTGTGCTTCAGACTCTTCAAGAGAAGCAATTGTATGCTAAATTCTCTAAGTGTGAATTTTGGCTCACCGAAGTTGCCTTCCTTAGGAAGATTCTATCGGCTTCAGGCATCTAAGTAGATCTGAAGAAAACCCAAGCCATCATTGATTGGAACCCACCGAAGAACATTGGTGAAGTAAAAAGCTTCCTTCGTCTTATTGGTTATTAGAGAAGATTTGTTGAGGGATTTTCTATGATTGAAGCCCCCTTGACTAAGCTAAGAAACTCTATTTTTTGGATCTAGAAACAACAAAGAAGCTTTAATCAGTTGAAACAAGTCTTAACCCACGCACTAATCCTGACCCAACCCGAGATTAAGAAAGACTATACAGTTTATAGTGATGCTTCGCATCTTGGGTAAGGATGTGTATTGATGCAAGAAGGCAAGGTCATTGCATATTCATCGAGACACCTTAAGCCACATGAGATGAACTACCCTACTCATGACTTGGAACTGGCTGCAGTTGTCTTCGCATTAAAAATCTGGAGGCATTATCTCTACGAAGAAAAATGCTATCTTTTCACCGATCATAAGAGCTTCAAATATTTTTTGACACAGAAGGAGTTGAATCTTCAACAACAGAGATGGATGGAACTCCTCAAAAACTATGATTTTGTCATTGATCATCATCCGTGCAAGGCCATAGTTTTTGTTGATGCACTTAGCATCAAACCTTTTCTTGGTAAGTATTGACATTGATCGTCAAACCCTATCTATTGCTTACTGCATTGAACACATCATAAAATCATTGTATTGTAGCTCCCCAAGATATTAATGCTCACTTCTAACTTCCGAAGCATCATTGCCTTGTAACTGAACTACAGCTTTAGTCTACTATTGTATCGAGAATCAAAACATTGCAAAGTCAAGACCCTAAACTTCAATCTATAGCTTCTAAGTTGCAAGATAGTGATTATCTTGACTTTAGAGTTGATTCTGAAAGACTATTGTGTTTTTGTGATCGGGTCTGTGTATCCAATGATAAATCTCTTCGCACCGATATTCTCAAGGAAGCTCATTCAAGTTCTTTTTCTGTTCACCTGGGTTCAGTAAAGATGTACAAAGATCTCCAGGAGCTCTATTGGTGGCCAGGCATGAAACAAGGCATAGTTGATTTCATGTCCAAGTGTTTTACGTGCCAGTGCGTTAAGGCTGAGCACCGTGTTCGTACTAGTTTACTGCAACCCATTGATCTACCATAATAGAAGTGGGAGAGAATCACTATGGACTTTGTCAGTGGTTTGCCTTTAACTCCCACTAAACACGATGCTATCTGGGTCATTATGGACTGTTTAACCAAGTCAGCACATTTCTTACTAGTTAGAATAGACTACGGTCTTCCAAAATTAGCTGACTTGTATATCAAGGAAGTTATCCGACTCCATGGAGTACCATAATCTATCATCTTCGATCGAGATCCACGGTTTTCTTCTCAATTTTGGAGATTATTGAAATGAGCTCTGGGCACCAGAGTCAATCTTAGTACTACTTTTCACCCTCAGTCTGACAGCCAGTCAAAAAGGGTAATTTAGGTAATCATCGAAAATCCCTCTCATTGAATCTTTGAAAACATGTATCAACATCGAAACCTTCCGTATAGATTTTGGAAAACATGCTACGTGCATGCATCATTGACTCCAGAGGATCATGGGAGAAATCCCTACCTCTCATTAAGTTTTCCTACGACAATAGTTATCAAACCCGTATGAGGCGTCGTATGGAAGACACTGCAGAAGTCAAGATGTTAGGCCCTAACCTACTTTGGGAAATTGAGGAACGATTTACCATCATTCATGACCATTTGAAAGCTGCCTTTAACCGATAGAAAGTCTATGCTGATCATAAAAGAAGAGATATTTAGTATGAAGTTGGTGAAAAGCCTTCCTCAAGGTTTCACCGTGGAATAAAGTTTTGAGGTTTTGTAAAAAGGGAAGTTAAGTCTCCGGTTCATTGGACCCTTTGAGATTATTGAGAAAGTTGGCCCTGTGGCTTACCGGTTATCGTTACCCTCAAAACTGAGCAAGATTCATGATGTATTCCATGATCGATGCTGCCAAAATATCGTTCAGATCCTTCACATGTTATCGAGCCATAATCTATAGTGATTCAACCAAATTTGACATATGAGGAGGAACCGGTTCAGATTCTTGCAAAAGAAGTTAAGAGGATTCGCAACAAAACGGTTCCACTAGTCAAAGGGCTCTAAAGGAGCCACAACATTGAGGAGGCAACCTGGGAACCATAAGAGACAATGAAGAAGTAGTACCCTCACCTCTTCGGTTTAGGTAAAAATTTGAGGACAAATATTCTTAAGGGGCGAAGAATTGTAACACCCTAAAAATTGGTATAGTCAAAATTAGGTTCTGGCAATTGGAAACCCTACACCGGAAAGGTCCAAATGTTGCATTGACTTTGATGGTATGGTCAATTTCATTGATATTAGACTCTAATTGGGTCAATTTTATGATTAAGGACCTTATTGAATTTATTGAAGTTACTTAGTGACTAAATTGTGAAAATTGAGGGTTTGAGGGTAGAAGTGCAAAGTATATAGAAAGATAAGGGATCACCCTTGTAATTTCCCTATCTTGAGGTAACTCACCTCCTAGCTTGTCACCCTCTTCATGTGAATATGAAAAAAGGAGATGGAAAAGATGATAGCTTTAATAGTTAAATGTTGACTAAAATAGAAAACTTGGATATGAAAGAAATAATATTTTAAGCTTACCCTTTTAGGGAGGAAAGTTTCACAGGTTCATTATTTGATAGAATAAGGTGTTTTATGACACTTAAAAAAATTCTATCATCTCCCAATTCCATTTTTTCCTCACCCAGGCAAGCACCTCCCCACCTTTAAGATAGCACCTCCATTGTTGGATATACAAAAGCTCAAGTTTTCTTCGATTTCTTGATTCCATCATGTAGCCATCGAGTTGGTAAAATAAAGCCCCCGAACAATTGATCGATTCCATGGGTAATTTGTGTTCAATTTCAAGTTGAAGCTATTGAACATAATAACAAAACCCATGTTTTCTAAGCTCAAGTCCATGGAAGTTAAATAACTAATAGCTATTTCAAGCTTAGATAATAATTTCAATATCTTTATATTGATTGTAACCATTTTATATTGTTTCTACCTAGCTTAAGAGTTGGAGAAGAAAGAGTTGTTATTTCCACCGAAAGATATAAACAAGGGAGTGGTAATCTGAGAGCCATAGGAGCTTCGAAAAGCTAGGTGAGTGTAATTGGAGTCTCAGGAGTAGATTAGGTATCTTTCCCAATTTCATTGATATTGATTATTGCATAGGTAAAATTGTGTCTAAGGATATTACATCGAATCTCTTGAGAGACTATTTTGGTAAGCCTTGATAAGCTATTGCATTGAAATATTGTTCATAGAAACATTGATATTGCCATGTCATCATCGAAGCATTGAAATATAGAACATCAACCATTAGACATTGATAGTATCATTGATATAGCCATTGTTATAGATATTGCTATTATCATTGAACATTGATATCAATATTGTTATTGCCACCGAAAATATTGTTACCGGTATTGTTATTGATAATGTCCTTGAACCTTGGATTCGAAAGGACTTTGGATACAATTGGCATGTCATTAGATTCATGAGCTCATTGGTACGGGTGGACTACGGTCCTTGGGCTATGGCCTTTATTATGGGGAGGTGGAGGGATGTTTGTGTTATTGGTCAATTGGCGAGGCGGAGGGACTAGACCATTCATTGATTTGTTGAGGCGTAGGAATTCGCGTATCCACTATCTTGATTCGATCCAAGGAACAATATCCAAACATGATATATTTGCCATTGAATGTGATTCATTGCATTGTTATTGATAAAACATGATTTGGAATGCATCTCATTATTATCGATATTGTTTATGACTACCTCACTAGGAAAAGTATGCCTAATGCATTTCATCTCATGCATCTCAGGTTAAGGAAGTCATGTTTTCGAGATCGGGGTTTGTTGGAAGTTTTGACAAGTCACAATAAGCTATAAGTAATGTTTGTTATCCTTACAAACTCCTAGTATGGTGGCAAAGTAGTTGAACTAATCACTTTTAACGTTTTTGTTGTGTATAAGTTGCATATGGTTGTATATTAAAGGGCCTAAAATGTTATTTTGTATTGGTTAAAAGTGGTATATTATGCATATTTGGCCTAAAAAGGTAAAATCCTAGTAAACAGATTCATATGGCTATAAAATTTGGCATGACAGTAAATTATGGTGTTATAAACTTGCTTGTAAAATTACATACAGTTTGGACATAGGTTCAACTGGCGATGCAACTGGCTTAGCTTTGGGTGTTTTAACAAGGATTTCCTCTGATTCAAATGAGGAATCGGTGCTGGTGGATTCAACTTGCACTGGGGACACAGGCATTGTGGCATTGGATTTGGAACTGGCTGGACTGGATGGCACAACTGGACTAATTGAACTGGCTGGCAATGTTAGACTGGCTGGATTTGTTGGTACGGTATCTTTATTGGTAAAAGGATAGACAGGGAAAACTAGGAATGGTGGCACCACTTCAGGGGATAGTTTATCAAGCACCTCCTTAATAATAGTGTCCCTCTCCTTGGTGTAATGTCTCATCTTAGCATTAAGGTCCTCAGATGCCTCTAGCTTTTGGAGAATAATCTCATAGTGATGGTAGACTTGGGACAGTACTGCCAATGAACTGGTTGGCATGGTCTCTGGCACACTACCTAGCTCTGCCTTTGGCTTTGCATGGCAGCTTTGACATTTCCCTTGCCCTTTTCCTTTGGCTCAACAACCGTGAGGTTTTTCCATATGGCAGCCGTGATTATCGTTCCCTTTATAAGCTAGCCTCTATCTTCATCAAGTCTAGGCACCTCATGGCGTACGCAAATGTTAGAAATAAGCAAAGGAAAAAACAAGCTGCCTTTACCTTTCGCAATGCACTTATAAGTCTCATTGATGATGATTTTGCCAATGTTGGTCTTGCGTCCTTTGACAATGGAGTGCAAAAAAATCAGCCTCTCTTCTGAGATGTTCTCATTGTGAGATGTAGGCAATAGATTTTCCTTGGTGAAGTGATTCCAGCCGCGCATCTCTGTCTTCAACGCCAACCTCTTCACCGTTCGGTGGCCCATCGATAAAACTATCCAAACTGTGCTAGGCTCATACAAGTCTGTCAACAGTTTCTTACGTTTGGCGGCGGTCATGGATTCAGCATAGTCAAAGTGCTCATCTCCTATGTCATACAAAGAAAATAGTGAGTTAACATACCCTTCATCAAAACGTACGCATTTACCTCGAATCATCAAGAATGAAGAATCTTTTATCACAAGACGTGCATAAAATTCTTGCACAATGATGGCGTAGATCTCCCCTTTCTGTTGGCATAATGAACTCCACTTGTGAATGTTGACAATGGCTATGAACTCCAGTGGGAATCCAATGGTGGTGTCTGTTTGGAAGTCGAAGTGTTTCTCGTACAAGAATGATCTTGAGGCAAAGCTCGTTTCAAACTTCTTGTAGATTTCTTTATTGAAGAATTGTTTGAATGAGGGTAGATGAAGATGCCATGGAGATGAAAAGAAGATTTGAATCAGTTTGAACGAAGGAGAAAAGAAGGTTTGAATCTTGCTTGAGAAAGAGAATGAGAAAAGTGTTTCTTGAGAAATCGGCTAGGGTAAAGAAGATGAAAGATGGAGTGTTTAAGGGGTTTTAATGATGATAACTGATTAAATGGGGGGATAATGATGGAAATTCAAGAATTTTTATTGGAAAGGATTTTAAAGTGATAAGGTGGAGTGATAAGGTTAATGTAATAAGGATTGGATAAGAATTTGAATTGATAGGGTAATTATGGTGGATTTAATTCCAACCTAACTTGGGTGGCTAGGGTTTAAGGTTTCAAGAAAATTATTTTCTCATCCAATCAGGCTAGGGTTTTCTCTTCCTTCTTCATCACGTAAACTGACGCATGCCAGGATGCATTGGCATTGTGCATGGCATTGCCCTTGGCAAGCATGTTGGCTGGTAGTGCTCCTGGCAGCGTTCTTGGCAATGTTCTTGGCATCAATTCTACGTACGCTCAAAAGAAACTTTTCAACAGAACAAAAGAATAAAACTGAAAAAAAAAACAAAAAGAAAAACAAAACTTGAATCCTAAAACAAAAAAAGACAACTATCCTAATATTTACAAAGAGTTCAGACCTAATGATGTTTTATGTTAACTCGCCAAGAGGATCACCTCCTTGGCATTTTTTCAATTACCTTCCATGTAGCGCTTTAGACGTTGACCATTCACCTTGAAAATTTCTCCCATCCTTAAGTTCTTAATGTCTACAGCCCCATGGGCGTATGGTTTACTAAAAACAAGTCTAAACGGTGAAGTACCCAAAGGAGTTTTGAAGGAAGTTCTATAAACCCACAAGGATTTATCTAGTCTCAAGGACTAGTCTTTCCTTGTTGATTTACAGTTTCCTCTAGAATGTTCTTGATCTCCTTGTTTGAAATCTCAGCTTGCATGTTTGTCTATGGATGGTATCTTGTGGCAATTCTTTGTTGTATACCATATCTGCACAAAGCTTTAGAGATTAGATTACATTTAAAATGAGTACCCTCATCATGAATTATTGCTATAGGGGCACCAAATCGGGTAAAATATGTTTGTGCAAAAACTTGGCAATGGCCTTGGCATCATTTGTTGGCAGGGCATCATTTGTTGGCAGGGCAACAGCCTCTACCCACTTAGATACATAGTCAACAACCACGAGAATATATACATTACCGAATAATGGAGGAAAAGGACCCATAAAGTCTATTTCCCATACATCAAATCAATCCACAGGCATAATATTTTGAAGTGGTAGTTGGTGTCGGTCGAAAATGTTTCCTATTCGTTGGCATCGGTCACATGCCTTGGCATACTCATAGGCATCCTTATATAGAGTCGGCCAAAAGAATCCAGATTGCAGCACCTTGGCAGCAGTATTCATCCCAGCAAAGTGACCTTCATATGGTGTAGCATGGCACAAATGCAATATGCTATGTTGTTCATCCTCAGGTACACACCGGTGGATCACTTGTTCGGTACAATGTTTGAACAATATTGGCTCATCCCAATAGTATTGCCTAACTTCTCACAGGAATCGTTTCTTGGCATTGTATACCAAGTCTGGTGGAAGAATTTTACTAACCAGGTAGTTAACAATGTCAGCGTACCATGGCATATCATTAACTGCAATGTAATACCCCAAAATGTACCCTAGAATTTTGTGACAACTTCGATTAAAATTTGATTGGATTTAATTCATATATCTAGCATTAGATTAAAGGAGATAAGGACCTAGTTGGAAAAATTGAATAATTGCTAACCAAAGTACAAGGACCATTTTGATTGTGTCTAATCTATAGGAGTTTGCATGTAGTAATAAATAAAGTTTAGTGACCTTATTATGTGTCACTTGGAGGATTAAATCATGTGTGGAAAAGGTTGCATGAACCGGTCATGTGAAAGGGGAAACGAACAGGCATTGTTCATTGTTCATTGTTCATCATCCTTTCCTTCATAAGCCGAAGCAATATTAGGCAAGAGAGAGAGAGAAAAGGAGATGGAAACTCCATGGATTTTGAGAGGAGAAAAGCTAATTCGGTTGAAATCATGAACAACAAGTTGTTTAAATCGAGAGGAAGGTAAAATATCCTTCCCTTCCTTCCTTAATTTGAATCTCTTTGAGGCTTTATGAGATTTGTTTACATTGAGTGAATTTAATGAAATTGATTCTTGTTTGAAATGTTGATTGTATGATTGTGGTTTGAATTATCCGAAATTTAGTATGGATCCAGTTTAATGGTTATGAACCCTTTGAGAGTTTTGTAAGTCTTGTTATAATATGGGTAGATTAGAACTGATTTTCGATTGAATATGGGGTTATGTATAAAAAATCTGCTTCTAATTATAAACTGACCATAAAAGAATGCAGTTAAATAGAGCAGAATTTTAGTATATCCGAGCCTGAGAGACTGTTTTGAAATTAGTTAAAAGTGCTTATAAAACAGAGCAGAAAATTTTTATAAGTAAGCTACAAAATACTATTTTGAAGCATGGATAGAATGATTAATGAAGCTGGGCAGTTTTGTGTTAAAATGGGACTGTTTTAAGTAACTAAATGTATACAAAATAAGGACCAAAAATGAATTGATTAGTAATGAACCGATTTAAGTGTACATATACTTATAACCGGCATAGTTTTGAGATATATAAAAGCATGTGAATTAATTGAATTTTTATATGTGTATGTAATGATTTTCGAAACTGCTTTGGATAATAGGAAATGTGTATGCTTTGTGAAGGGTTGTTTGGTGTAGTTTAAGGACACTAGATGATTAAAGTAAAAGTGTACTCGTGTGTATTCAAATCATGGATCTGATTTGCACAAATATGTGAATGTGTGTGTGTTGATGAATTGCTCTGTTCTGATGTATATATGTGTACATATGCAAAATTGGACTACTCGAGAGAATATAAGTTCATAATGGGACTGTTTGGATAGATATAGAAGCGTGCTGGATTGATTCGTTATGTAGGTACATGTATACAAGTTTAATGGACTAATTAGACATGAAAATAAATATTAACGGACTGTTTTAGAGGTATATGAGGTAACTTGTATGATTAAAGGACTGATCTGAAAGTATAGGTAAATCATGGGTTGTTCTGTAATCTTATAGATGAATTTATTGAATCAAGTCAACTTCAAACTGTTATAAAAGTGAATAGAGTAACTAAGGGCTATATTGTATTAGTATAAGTGCCATGAGACTGTTTTTGCTTGAATGCGAATTTTAGTGGGCTGCTTTATAAGTGAATTGGTGTATTCTTGAAATGAAAACTGTTTTTGTATAAATCTGAATCTTACCGGACTGTTTTGGATATATATATATATTCAATTATTGGAGTTGTTTTACATTAAACCAAATGCTGGTGGACTGTTTAAATAATTATGAACATGATTAGAAATTGTTTTAGCGTATACATAATTGTGCAGTCTTAAAGTGTTAAAACAGAGCAGTTTTGAAGTCCAAAACTGTGCAGATTAGTAGAGTAAAACTGTGCAGTAATGAAGTATTAAGCTGTGTAGTTTCGAACTTAGAATAAATGCAGTTTTGGTGTAATCTTGTGTGCAGCTTGATATAGTTTTGCAGCTTAAAGCAATGCAGTTTTGCAGTTTCAAAACTGAGCAGATTGGTAGCTTAAAACAATGTAGTTGTAGTGTAAAACAGTGCTGTGTTGGATTATGTAATGCAAAAAATTTAAACAGATTTGAATGATCAGTAAGGCGGTTTAAATGTACAGATTTACTAACTTGAGGATAAATGGACTGTTATAGTATATTGGTAGTATGAATGCTGTATTTACATGTATAAAAATGTACATATACGTAATCTAGAATGTTTTTATATACATATATGGATAGTGGACTTTCTTGATGAATATGAATGCGTATACATGTGTTATGGATTGTTTTACTTAATTAAGAAACCATAGGGGCTGTTTTGACAATGAACAATGTGTGCATAGTTTGGTAGGATAAATTGTCTTGTATGACATGGTCGGTAACATTTGATTATATGTTTTGAGGTACACTTTGTCAAGGATGGCTAAGTGAAGAAGTAGATTGGAGTTTGTGGAATTCGGGTATTCCATAACTTTGGAATAACCAGGTGAGTGTAGTCACATGAGTCTCGGGTAACGCGGAGTTATCCCGATGTTTGATTTGTTAATGTTATGTATCGTTTGATTGTGAATGAATGGCATCACATGTACATTGTATTAAGAGGCTCAAATAGAGCTAATTGGGGATAAGCATACATTCATAGCTTGGCATTCATGTTTAGACTTGAACAATGTTGTATTTCTTGTGTTTTAAATGCCTCGCCGTGCTTGAATATTGTTAGGGTGTTTCTTGGATATTGAAGTGATTGGTATACTTGCTAGAGAGCTTGAATTATTAAATAAGCCATTGAAATAAGGAAATAAGAAAGGTTGTTTGCAACCTAAGAAATCTCAATTAACATTAAAAGTAAAGTTACTTGTACAACAAGCAACTTCCCAGGTATCGAAATTGAGATGAAATATGTAAGTTGCCTTTTTCTATGGAAGACCTTGGATCTATTGGTTGATGCTTGTTATATTTGGACTACGGTCCTTTGTTATTAAGATCGAATGATCTTTTAGTACCTTTGGTACTCTTGTTTAATCAATTACTTAGGGGACGCCCTCTTAATAAGTTTCAATATTAGCCTCTGCAAAGTGCTTTGAGCTAAGTATTGCCTGAACTAATGATGTTCGTCACCAATAGGTATCCAAGGCAAACTTGTAAAAGATATGAATTGATGTATTAAGCAAAGAATTTAAAAGAATTTCAAGTATCCATTGTGATAGCTCAAAGTGAGCTCGGAAATTTATAGCTCTTGGTGAGCACTGTAATCGAAAGCTCTTGGTCAGCATTGAACTTGAAATAAGCCGCCAATAATCAAATAATGCTTAAGGATTGAAGTATTAAAGAAATGTCAATAAACAAATGATGTGTGTATTAACTTAATTTGCAAGAAAGTTTCTAGATGATTATATTATTGAATTGATTGATTACTTTATAAGTATTGACAATTTGTACATCAAATGTATTGCTACCTCATTTAGGCTATGGAAGCCTAATGCATCTCATATTCATGCATTGCAGGTAAGCTAAAGTTTGTGTATTGATTCGAGATTAAGGATTTCCATGTTGTGGCTCAAGATCCAAGTGGAATTGGATCTTTCTTAATTATACTCGTAGGAACTCCTAGGATGGTGGCACCTTGTAATGGTTATGAAACTAGTTTAAGATAGTATGGCTTGTAATTAATAAAATTGAGAGTTATTTGGTACATTCTAGTGTAATCTATGGATACCTAATTTGTTTAAGAGTTTTGTATGACTAGATAAATGTTCATGGTTGATTGTGTGAATTGAACTTATGGATAACATGTATGATGGTGATGAGTTCGAATGGAAGGTTGATAGAATGAGACATGTGTAATGATGTTTGAATGATATTTTGTTAATTTAAAAAAATAGGGTTGTCAATTGAATAATGTAAATGAATTGAGTTCTAAGGTATATATATAGAATGTCAAACTAGTATAACTTAAGCAATTGAGGAATTATAACTAAAATATAAGGGTTAAAATACTGTTAAAAGGTTGTCCTTGTTAAATAAAGTACTTGAATCTAACTTATGTGATTGTATAAGTAAGACATGCGGCAATAGTATGTACAAATCATTGCCGAAGGATTTAATAATTGTGTGTTAAGATGAATTAATTATGCTCAAATCTTAAGTTGTAAAGTAAGGTCTTTTGTTTGAAGATCCTACTTGTATCATCATAGAGTTGTTACAACTGATGTGGTTTGATTAACTCTATGTGTTTCATGTATTTGATTCCTTGTGTTACAAGTGATGACATCTGAATATATACTTGAATATCAATATAGGTGCAAATGAAATCAAAAGCTAACAAAGAAGGAAATTCCTAATAACCTGTAATGTATAATCTTGAGAAAGTTTTGGAATTTTTGGGTTCTTGTTTTCGGTTTTCTCTACAGTAATGTTCTTAACTCTAGTTTTTCTCCTAAACCGGGTTTTGCCAAGAGATACTTCAATGTCGAATGATCTGTATAAACCACAACCATGTTGCCAATTAAATAAAATCTAAATTTATCAAGAGCAAATACAACAACAAGAAAATTCTTTCTCGGTTGTAGAGTAATTAAGTTGTGCTTCATTCAAGGTTCTACTAGCATAGTAGATGGCATGGAAAACCTTGCCATGCCGCTGTCCCAAAACTGCTCTGATGGCATAGTCACTAGCATCGCACATGAGCTCAAAAGGCTCATTCCAATTCGGTGCTATGACTATAGGGGCATTAATCAATTTCTCTTTAAGTTCCTGAAATGCTCTCAAACAAGAATCATCAAATGCAAAAGTGACATTATGTTCCAACAACAAGCGTAAAGGTTTAGCAGTTTTTGAAAAATCTTTAATAAACCATCGATAAAAACCAGAATGACCTAAAAAACTCCTTATACCTTTAACAGTCGTCATAGGTGGCAATTGCTTGATTACCTCCATTTTGTCTTGATCAACTTCTAGGCCTCTCTTAGTCACCCTGTGACCGAGAACAATGCCCTCATTCACCAGAAGTGGCATTTCTCCTAGTTCAACACTAGGTTTGTCTCGATGCATATCTTTAAGACTTGCTCCAAACTATGAATGCATTCCACAAATGTTTTACCAAACATTGAGAAATCATCCATGAATACTTCCATTTTGTGCTAGATCATATCGGAAAAAATGGACATCATGCAACGTTGGAATATTGCTGGCGCATTACATAGGCCGAATGACATCCTTGTAAAAGCAAGTATCCCATAAGGGCACATGAATATGGTATTCTCTTGATCATCAAGGGCAATGTCAATCTGATTATAACCTGAATAACCATCTAAGAAACAATAGAAAGCTTTACCTGCCAACCTGTCTAACATCTGGTCAATGAAAGGCAGTGGGAAGTGGTCTTTCCTTGTAGCCTTATTCAGTCTTCTATAATCCATGCACACTCTTCATCCGATGATGATCCTGGAGGGAATCAATCCAGCTTCACTATTTTGTACCACGATCATGCCACCTTGTTTTTGCACGTATTACACTGGGCTAACCCATGAGCTATAAAAAATGAGATAAATGATCCCTGCATCAAGCCATTTTATGATATCTTTCTTGACTACCTCTTTCATGCTTGGGTTTATTCTTCTCTGACCTTCAATGTTCCTGCCATGGTACTCATCCAAAATGATTTTGTGCATGCAAATGGTTGGGCTAGTACCTCGGATATATGCCAAGGTCCAACCTAACGCTTGCTTATAATTTCTTAATATTGATAGCAATCTCTCCTTCTGATCATTGGTAAGATCAGTAGCAATGATCACTGGCAAAGTTGAGTGTTTACCTAAATAAGCATACTTCAAGTGATTTGGCAATGACTTAAGCTCTAACTCTGGTGGTTCCTCAATTGATGGTTTAGGTTCTTTTATCTCTCTGCGTGTCAACTGTAGTGGCTTAAAATAACTTACATCTTCAACCTCTGATTCCTCGGGTTCCTCAAATAGTTCAGCTATGCCATCAAGCATGCTGGCATCAAATTCTGTATCCTGGCATAATTGTCCCATGTCCACAGTATAAATGGACTCCATCATCTCCTCGGCTTGACATTCATCAGGTTCATCTACACATTTAAAGCTTGAAACACATTAAAAGTAACATGTTGGTCATTCATACGCATTGTTAGTTCCCCTTTATGAACATCAATAAGAGCCCTACCTGTGGCAGGGAATGACCTACCTAAAATAATTGGAACATTAACATCAGCCTCATAATCCAAAATGATAAAATCAGCTGGAAAGATGAATTTGTCTACCTTTACCAACACATCCTCAATCTTACCCTTGAGATGCGCATAGGATCGGTCTGGCAGCTGGAGTGTCACGGTAGTAGGTCTTGCTTCTATGCCAAGCTTTCTAAAAACTGACATTGGCATCAAGTTGATGCTGGCTCCCAAGTCACGCAATGTCTTGCCCATAAATTTGTTGCCAATTGCATAGGGAATAGTGAAACTTCCTAGATTTTTTATTACCCCGTGGTAAGCGGTTTAGGATCATGGCAATGCATCCTTCAGTGAGAGCGACAGTTTCAAAATCTCCCAACTTTATCTTTTTGGACAGAATGTCCTTCATGAATTTTACATAGTTGAGCATTTGCTCAAGGGCTTCTACCAATGGGATGTTAATTTGCAATTTTTTACTTCCAAGAAGCGCTTAAATTGTCGATCCTGCTTGTGCTTTTAAAGTCTTGCTGGAAATGGTGGTGGTGGATAAACATATGTTGGCGTTGCCGGCTTTGCCAAGGTAGTGTTGACATCTATTTTGGCATTAGTATGTTGTTAAGCCTCAGTCTGTTTTTCATCAATGTTGGCATCATGTGTGTTACTGGTACTGGCATTACCAATAGCATCAACTATTTTAATTTCCTTTTTCTCTACTTTCCTGGGCTTATCAACCGGCACTGGCTTTTCACTTTGGTAGTTAACTGGCTGCTTGGCAGCCATCTCTACCTCGCACTGCTTACCACTTCGAAGGGTTATGGCCTTCCATTGCTCATTGTCTTTGTGCCAAGAATCTTTAGTGTCACTTGGCAAAGCTCCTTAAGGTCGATTGTTGAGTGCATTAGCAATGTGCCCAATTTGGATTTCCAAGTTCCTCCTTGATGCTGCCAAACTCTAGACTGTGGCATCATTCTCTCTATGTACTCTGCTAGAGTGCCTCTTTGATTAAGTCTTTGCCCTTGTTGGAAATTGTTCTAGGCGTTCTGTGGCATTGCATTGTTATTTTGCCTTTGGGCATTCTGGCGCTGGGGGTTATATTGGTTGCCCCTTTGATTTCCCCAAGCTAAGTTAGGGTGTTGTCTCCAACCTACATTGTAAGTATTGGAGTTAGTAGTTAGTATTATAATAATGACCAAAATTGCAAATGAAATTTACCGACTTAGGGTTGGTAGAGAATTCATCCACATGGTGGTTCTCTCCACAGATGGTACAGAATGGTTCCAATACTTTAACTTCTTGGGACTCTTTGTTCTTTTGCAAAGTTCTCACCATGCTGGTGAGGTTGAAAATCTCGACATGGATGGACGTTAGCTCATCAACCTTCAATTTCCCACTGGCTTTGGTTTCGGTCCCAAGTTTGGAAACAAGATATTCAAAGTCATTAATTAAAATCCTCTCAAGAAAGCCAACAGCCTCTGTGTAGTTTTTGTCAAGTAATGAACCTGCTGCTGAAGCATCAACAACAGTCCTTGTTTGTGCATTCAATCCATTGTAGAAGGTTTGTATTTGAGTCCAATTCAGGAATCCATGTATAGGGCACCTTTTTAATAGATCTTTAAATCTCTCCCAAGCATCATATAGGGTCTTATCCTCAGGTTGCTGAAATGTAATGATCTCACTATGCAGCTTGGCAGTGAGTGTTGGCGGTTGAGAACGTGTTAGAAACTTCTGGCATAGGTCTCCCCATGAGGTGATGGATCCAGGTGGTAAAGAATTGAACCAAGCCTTGGCTCTATCTTGCAATGAAAAAGTTAATAACCTTAGCTTCATATTGTCTCTAGATACTCTGGTTTGTTGAAATAATTGGCAAATCTCTATGAACTGCTTTAGATGTTGCCTCATATCTCAAGTAAGTGCTCCATAAAATTGGCCTATATTCAAAAAGAATTTGAATCATTAGCAGTTTAAGTTCAAAATTTGGTTTATTTACCTCTGTGCCAACAATTCTTGGCATTAGATTTGCAATGTCAGGTGCTGAATGTTCCCGGATCAGCCTATCCTCTTCTGCATTAGCAATTGGGACATTACAAGATGGTGGTGCATTGTTATTGGGTGGATCTCCATCATTATTCACCACACCATTCCTTTGATTATCGTGATTCATCTCTTGGTATCTTTTCTTTAACCTCAGCTAGGTTCTCTCAGTTTCCAGATTGTATGGCCAATCGTCCATCACATGGTGGTTTCTGGTCATACACCGATGAAAATAAAAACAAAGTAAAAACTAAAAGAAAATAAGTAAAAATTGAAAACAATCAAATCTATTACAATCCCTGGCAACGGCGCCAAAAACTTATAGACTCTGTAGAAGAAGTGTGATATGAATGCTGGCAAAAAGGGCAAAATGTATGTATTAGTAAAACAGTTCCAAGAGTCTTTTGCATGCAAGTATACACGGTTTGCAAGTAATACAGTAGTTAAGCTAAGTATTGATCCCACGGAGATTGATTTGGAATTCGATTGTTTGATTGTTACTTGCATTGGAAGAAAAGATGATTATTTTGAAGATTTGTTTAGGGAATACTTAAAAAAGAAAACAAATATGAAGTAAAACGTTGGCAAGGAAGATGTTCTTAGTAGATGATGTGTGTTGGCAGGGAATGCTCGAGTTTAATGCTGCTCATGCCAACCTTTGTTGGCAAACTGTCTCGGCATTGCTTACCGAGCAGATTCAACATTAGCAATGCCTCTCTCGATGGTCATTCCCTAAATTGATTATGTAAAAACCCCTATATCTCTATAGTGAATGTTTTTAAATGAATCGAGTTGATTAAGAACCAATCTAAACTCCTAGGGGGTAGATATCACTTTTGAAGTACGTTCATCTACTTGAACGACTTCTCTCTCTAGTATTCAATAACTTAATCTTCGCCACCCCAAGTCTATTAAGATATTGAGGGACAATAGGCTAATTGTGCCAGCACTCGCTTGGCAGAGTACTTAGGAAAAATTTAAGTATGCCGACTAGAAAAACTTTTGCCAAAACAAAATTGTCAATAAAGAAACTAAGGCATAAAATCATCGTTTAAACCAAACATCCCCCACCAACTATGAAATTAGTTCATGGTGAGGGATTTAACCATCAAAACCATAACCGCTTTCAAATACATCATCATAAAAACAAAATCAAAAACACTTAAAACAAGAGAATGGGCGAGAGGGGTCTCTCGATGTAGCCCTTAAATCCAAGCTCTCAGCCAAGTAGTTGAACCACCCTTTCTCGGTGCAGTCGACCGCCACTCGTCGAGCACTCCAACACCTTACTCCGATCACTCCTCACTCTTCACGATCTCCTCTCACGACATGCCCTAAAATGCTTGATCGGTTGATGTTTATATAGGCGTGCAAGGGAAGGGAAGAGAATAGCTTCTTCATTTGAATTTCAAATGCTCCAAGGATAAGAGATAGAGTCTTATCTGATCAGTGTGATAGCTTATCAAGCTAGGGCTGATGTAATCATGCCGATGTTGCCTTGGCACACAAGCTTGGCATGTCTTTGCCAATATAGCTTGGCATCATCTTATCCGCTATTTTCTCGAAGGTTGGTCTATTTGCGATCTTTTAGGAGTCTGATCATGTCCTATTTTTTCGGGGTTCAATAGCCTCTTGGCATGGCATCAAGTTCACTTCTCTGCCAACAAGTGCTTCGCCCTACTGGTCCTTCTGTTCCAACAACACTTGGCATTCTCCTTGGCAATCCTAACTGTGTTGCTTTCCTGCGCCTAATCCTATGCCAAACATGTAAAATATCCACAAAACAACCCATCAGACTGGTATAGACAAAAAAACTAAACTCCATATGCAAATGCATGATTCTAACAACCTAATACAACTAAATATACCTAAAAACAAGCAAGAGTAATGTCAAATTGATATTAAAAATAATACTTACAGTCATCCATGGAATTTGATGGCCAAAATCTATTTCAAGCTTTGATATTGATTTTGGTATTTTTATATTGATTTCGATATCATATTATTGATTCTAACTAATTCCTATTTTTTAACCTAGCTCAAGAATTGAATAGAGATCATCTATCATCACCGACAAAAGATAGGAACAATGGAATTGTCATTCGAGAGCCGTAGGAGCATTAGATTATTGAGGTGAGTGTAATCGGAGTCTCGGGATTAGGCTAGGTGCCTCTCCTGATTCTATTGCCATTGTATATAGCATTGCTAACATCGTTGTTAGGGAATATTGCATCGAACCACTTAGTAGATGTCATTGGTAAGTAGAGGTAAGTCATTATATTGAATATTGGACATCGATATTGTTATATTCATTGCCACCGATCATTGTTAATGATTTTGCCATCGATATAGTCATTGAATTATTGAAACACTAAACATTGGACATAGAGCATAGTCATTGCTATTGTTATCGTAATTGTCATTGTCATTGAACATTAATATCGATATAGATATTGTCATAGTAACATTGAAAATGGAGCATCGATCATTTCTATTGCCATTGAGATCATTGAACACTTCCATCGTCATTGATATTGCTATTGAATATTGTATATTGATAAGGACATTGAACATTGTTATTGTTACTAGATATTGAACATAGGTACTATCACCGGACATTGGATTGAAGGAATTTGGATACAATTAGCATGCCATAGAATTCATGAGCTCAGTGTACGAGAACTACGGTCCTAGGGCTACAGCCTATATTGATTTGGCGAGGCAGAGGGATGTGTTGTGATATTGGTCATATTGGCGAGGCAGAGGGACTAGACAATCATTGATTTGCAGAGGCGTAGGAATTCGTGTATCCACTATTCTGAACCGATACAAGGGTTAATATTGATATATGAAAATATTGTCATTGAACATGATCATTGCATTGTTACTATTGACTCAATGCATAGTTATTGTTATTACATGAGTTGGAATGCATTATGTCGATATTGGTATTAGTTATGACTACCACACTAGGCAATATATGTCTAATGCATTGCATTTCATACATTTCAGGTTAAGGAACTCATTGTTGGAGATCGGAGAAGTTGAAGTTGAAATGTTGATCGAGTCACATGCAAGCTTAAAGTAATGTACATCGAACTTATGAACTTCTAGTAGGGTGGAAAAGTACTTGAAATAGTCATATATGGCCTTTTATGATATGTATGTTTTGTGTTTGTGGTGTAAAAGTGCTTAAGGTCCTAAATGGTCTTTTAGAATTGCTAAAAGATGGTTAAAATGACATATTTGGCTCAAAAAGGTGAAAACCTAGTAAACAGATTCAAATGAATGTGAAATTTGACATGCTAATAGGTCATGGTGTTTAAACTTTGTTGGTAAAATTTTATTGCATTTGGACAACGTTTGATAGGTTAATTTGAATAAAAACCAGATAAAATATGTCATTACAGTGCAGGGCATATCGATAGTTCATAAGGCGTATCGATACGGGCATGCCAAATTGGATTTAGTAAACAGGGTGTATCGAGACTACACAGTGCATATCGATACAGGTTTTGGTCACTAGAATCTAGAAAAATTAAATGTATCAATACGGTCTTATGGTGTATCAATACGAACGTGGTCAACTCGTACCGATACGGTCTCTAGCTGTATCGATACGAGCCTATACCTTTTGAATCTAGAACTTTTAAATAAGGCATGGCATACCGATATGGCCTTCCGAGTATAGGTACAGTGACAGGTAATTTAGTTCTAAGTGTTATAAGATAGTTCTGTAATATTGCGTTTTGGTCACTGAATGTTATATACCTTAATTGGAAGGGGAATTGAACTCTGATTAACATAAAAATTTATACAATCGCTTTTTATAGATTGAATTTCATGATAGTAAGTTAATTTTGAAAAAGAACCTCTAGAACACTGAAATTATGATTTAGTCCCTAAAACTTATAAATGATTAAGAATTGGTCTTAAATGGTTAGTTATTGTTTCTTATTGGGTAATTGGACTTGTTTTATGGTTTAATCATGTCTGAAAAGCATGCCTTCATATAGACTTCGATTATTGATTGCAATTCATTGTATCGATCACTGTATCGTTCACCAGTAGCACTCTATGACCTGGTTCTCGACCAGGCCGGGAAGGGGTGTTACAATTAAGGTGTTCATTTTCTGAATAAAAACATTTAAAAATAATATCTATCTAAGGATTTTTAGTATTGGCCCCTTTATAAAATAGTCACTAACCCAGTTTTGCAAACTTTACATTTTAGTCACTAACTCAAAAATCTATTTAATTAGATTAAATTGACCTTTAATTAAAACCCGAAAGTATTTAATATAATAACTAACACCCTTTAAAAATTCAACCATTTGCAAATTAGTAAAATTTCCATTTTTACATTTTAATTTCACCTGAAACACATTTAATTCATTAACCTAGTTTAACCGGTCCGAACTGAACCTGATGAAACCCTAAACCTTGTAACCCTATTTTTGGGTTGTTACAAACCCTATGCCCATGGAGCTATAGATATTAAGGACTTCAAAACATGAGTCACATTCAAGATAAACGACTAGAGATTAAAGCACTATTGGGAAGGAAATTAAGGTAATGCCAAGGAGACCATTCTCTTGGCAGAGATTGAGTAATTTTGCCATTATTGTCTGAACGTTGTACATAATTAGGTTAGTTATTTTTCTTTTTTATATTTTAGTTTATTCATTTCATTTTCATTTTCTTTGTCTGTTTAAAAGGTTTTTCTTTGTGAGTGTTAGTACAGGAAATATTTCCAAGCAATTTTGCCAAGACAGGCCAGCATTTAGGAAACCCATTGAATACCACGTGGACCTTATGCAAGATTTGCCCCAAGGGAGAAAGAGTTTTGGCTAAGCGGGAAAACCTTAAGCCGCCTAGGTTAAAATCCCCAAACTTTGAAATTTTAACCTCAACCTTTTTAACCCTTTTCTTTCTCGTGTCGTCACTTCACTTAAACCCAAAACTCATCATCCCACATCATTAAACAAGCATAACTGCCACAACCATCATCAATTCCACTACCCTCACCATTAAACAACCTCAATTGTTTCCCCTTCCCTCTATTTGATTCCAATTTTCCCCATAACTAAATCTTTACTCTCTCCTTTTTCTCTCGCACGACAAGAATTTCTAGAACAATGCTTTCCTTTAGACTTTTCTTTTTCTCTGATCACCATTATATTTTCATAATATTCTTTAATGGCTTCTTCATCCGTACCTTTCAAGATTTTCTACAATGAAGAAATTAAGAAGAAATATGAAGAGAGCTTCGCTGCTCGTACCTTCTATTATGAGAAGGGTTTTGAATTCAAGAACGAACCTAATTTAGGGTTCTCCCCAGAAGTGGTTGACATTGTCAATATGCACAAATAGAAGACACTTTGCCAACTACCCGGAGAGGTTGATTATACCATCGTTCGCGAGTTCTATGCCCATCTCACTACAAAAGATTCACCTTTGCTGCTTATAAGAGGTACGTGTGTTCGTTTTGATGAGGGATACATTAATGATTTGTTTGAGTTGGATGGTACCGGAGAAGAACATGCAGCATTTGATGAATCTTTTGACGATGCCAAGAGGAAGCTAATTCTAAAGGATTTGTACGAACTTGGCACAAAATGGATTGTTTCATTCAAAGGCCACAAGACTGTGAAATAATTGGAAATGAAGCCTCGACCGATGGGTTGGAACCACTTTCTAAAGGCCAACCTAATGCCAACAACACACGACAAGACTGTTTCAGAATAGAGGATGGTGTTGCTACATTCGATAATGTTAGGGAGGAAAATCAATGTAGGACGTCTGATTATAGACAAAACCTACAAGTGTGTAGAGAAAGGAAGTGGTAGTTTAGTTTTTCCTTCTTTAATCTCTAAAATTTGCAGGCATTATAATGTGCCAAAGCTTGACTCCGATAACACCTAAAAATCTAAGGGAGTCATTACTCCTACACTGTGGAAGCAATTAGTTACCATGGAGAAAGGCAAGGGAAAGGTTACCGAGCCGACGTCTATTGGTAGAACGCACAGGGTAAAACCTGAAACAAAAATGTCAGAAACGATGCTAGCTGTTGCTTTGGCGTTACTTTCCCAGATTTACCAGGGACATGAACTCATTCTTCAGAAATTAGAAAAAGCTGATGAGAATCATTTACTGCTCTGGCAATACATTGGCTCAAAGGACCGAGCCCCAAAAGGAATGCCATCGAGCCCACAATCTGTTCACACTCTGACTCAACACTATGATGCCATTGTTCCTATTTCGCCTTTTCAAGTTGAATCCGCCAAGACTAATACCTCTAATGACTCGTATGGTGATGTCGATACCATGGTCGAGGTGCCTCCTGCTTCTCTCATATCACTTGTTGGACTTTCTTTGTTCGTCGCTCTAGTAGCACCCGCTGCTTCTAAACTGGTGAGGATAATCAAGGAAGTCCTCCACGATGTGAGAGCTTCCACTACTGCATCAAAGCTAAAGAGTTAGAAGCACATGGCTCCTAATTGAAAGAGCTTTGTCAAGAGAAAGACCCGCGTCTCGCTCCCTTTTTACTTGCATCTTTTTATTTTTTATCATGCATTTCATTTTTGTATATGTGTTTTGATGCATTTAATTTATATATATATATATTATCATGCATTGAGGCCAATGCACACCTTTGGTTTGGGGGTGTGTGCTACCTCGCATTTATTGCCATGATATTAATGCATTTTTACGTTTCTATTTGCATAATGTTTTTTCCTTATAGATTAAGGATAACCATGCATACCAAACCATTAAAAAGATTTCCAAGGCTTGATTGATCTAATAAACATAACTGCTAACATAGTTAGAGTTTGTACTAGTATATTATGTCCGATGATGAAATTGGAATCTTTAGTTTGCATGCCCCAGCAGGTTAGTAATGCCAAGACTGCTTGGCAATTGATATCTAGTTTAGGAAACTGGAGTCTCACTTAACATGATGTATGCATCTAGTTCCCAAAACAAACTGAGAATTCTTGAAACTAAGCTCAGAAAAATGATGCTAGGGTAAAAAGAAAGAATAAGGCAACAATGTTTTGCTCCATCGTAGATATCACGCCAAAAACTTTAGGGTATGAGTATGATGAGTAAGCCTAGTGATGCCTGGTCTAATGTGGGGGTTCGTGGTATGCTCCTTCTTTCTTCTCACGCTAAACAGTATTACGAAGCAAGCTTATAAATATTGCTAGCAGAAACCCTTGGTAAAGAATAATGATAAAAAATATGAGTTTGGGTAGTAAATTTGACTAAAGGAGTTAAAAGGATACTTGATGCATATTACCTGCACTTCCTACTCTTAGACTATGGTTATCTTGTTGCACTTGAATTTGCTTATTTGCTAGGCATTACTGCACTGGGATACCTGAGGATAGAACTAGGGCAAAGTTCTGCTTTCTAGCATGTGTTGTGATTCAGGAAAACTTTGCCAAGGTAATCTATTTTGTTTTCTATTTTTCGAATTTTTTATTGCATTACTTGAGAACAAGCAATGAGCTAGGTTTGGGGAAGTGTTAACTCCTGCCTTTGAGTATATATTCACACATTTAGATAGTGAAATCATGCATTTGCATTAAGGAGTTAGGGAATGGTTCTTTTGCCAAAGTAAATGTGTATTTCTTTTGCTTTGGTGTGCAAGGCATAGTAGGAGCAGAAGCAGGACAAAAGTAGTTGGCAGAGCATAACGAAGAACCCGAAGATAAATTCCAAGTCAAGCTAGCAACAGTGGACGAGGAATGCCAGACTTGGGAGGCACAAGGAGGATGGCTGATGATCAGTCAATTAGTCGTTGCTCAAAGATCCAGTCAGCCCTAAAATTCAAAAGAAGATAGCGCCCTTATCTCAGGTGCGTAACTAACTTTCAAATTCAAACCCAACCTATGATTTTTCAAGTGTGCTTATTTAAAGGAGTCCTAACGATGAACAGAGGTTGTACTCTGGATCCATTGAAGGGTTGTATCGATAAGTCTCCTTCTTTTTTTCATTTCTCTTCATTTTAGATTTGATTTTATGGTGATGTTATTTGAAAACGATTTAGTGTTAATGGTTCCCCAACTATGAACTAATTTCTTTAAGTTGGTTGGGGATGATTTTGCGATGAAACGCTCAGCAATTTTCAGCTTTTAATAATAGAATGCTTTGGTATTTTTGTCTATCTTGCTAGTGCGTAATTTCTTTCAATTGTTTGCCGGACGACAGTTGGCATTGCATGCATAGTATCCCTTAATATCTTAATAGACTTAGGGGATAACGATTAATTGCCAAGGTACTAAGGTGAAAAACTTCGAAAGAAGATGTTCAAGTAGATGAGCCTACTTCGGAAGTGAGTCTACCCCTTGGGAGTAAAAGATTAAAACTTCGCCAAGTTAATGATTGAAAAAATTCACTATAGACATATACGGGTTAATCATAATTGACTTCGGGCATTACCATCGACAGAGGCATTACCACTTTAAAATCCGATCAGCAATAAAACCAAGGCTGAAGGTTATTAAAAGACTGGCATAGCTAGTGTGCAATCCAAGCATCCCCTGCCAATGCTAATCACCATTTGAATACACTTGTTTACCAATTTGCCTGAATTTTCATTATATTTCCCTTAGTCATTTTTCTTAAAACCAGAATCCAAATTCGAAATCAAACTCATTTTTCTGATTTCACAAGTAAAATCATGGCATTTAACTCTTGGCCAATCATTGTGGATACAATACTCTGCTTATTGTTGTATTACTTGATGATCGTGTATACTTGCACGCAAAAGAACTATACTTGGCATTATTTCACTAGTATATTTACGCTGAATTATCAATTATTTATCAAGCGTTAGTCAGTCAACAATAATAGTGTAACAAAATTTGGTCCATCACTTACCACCGTAGAAAAATGTGTTTCGACAGTTAGGGTCTGATTTAGGGGTGTTGTTTAGACAATACACGTGCGATCATTTGGGAGATGATGTGGATGAAAAGAAAATGGGCTAAGGTTTTTTTTTGGTAAAATAAATAAAAGATTAGTGGAGGGGCTACGGAAACAAAACGCGTGTGGGGGCTTAGCTTTAATGAAAATGTGAGTTTCATGGCAAGGGGTTGTTTTAGGCACACGATGGGCTGTTTTTGGGAACAAAAAATTAGCTCTCTCTTTGTGATAAAATCTCAGGCCAATTGATATTGCCACGCAAATAAATGTCATGGTCGCTCATTTGAGTTCGATCAAATTTCCTTGGTGTAACTAAAAACTAGAAAAATTGAAAATAAATATATAAAATAAAACAAAGAAAAATAAAGAAAATCATAAAAATGGGTTGCCTTCCATTAAAGTTCCTTATTTAACATCGTTAGCTCGACGACCTGATTCAGACTACAGGATCTGTAAGAAATACTTCCTCAACTTCTTACGCTTTGTCCAACTAAAAACTTCCTTATGAGAAATTCTATGATCATGGAGTTCTTTTGTTTTTTGTTGTAGATTTGGATATTCATGTAACCATTTTCTCGGATCTCTTCCAGCTCTAAAAGCTTGTTCAAAATAATGACCAGAAATATATCTCTTTCGCCCAATAATGTGTACTTCAAATATTCTGGCATTGGTTTCAACTCCAATTTTGGTGCCTGCAATAAGGAGGGAAAAAGTTTAGATTGATAAGACATCAAATTTAAATGTTTACTTAGCTCTTTGCTAGATGTTCACGAGTTCACGTTAGAAGCGATATCCAGTTTATCGCCTTAGCAGTTTCATCATTTGAGTTCATGTACAACTCATCAAAAAATTATGTTCAATATATTCATCCATAGAAGGTTCAAATATATTAACATAGCTAATACTAGGCATAGAGTTAGGATATTTCATGGCCTTATACGCGTCAAACTTCACCACTTCGCCATCAAACTCCATGGTGAGGATTTCGTTTCGTACATCGATCTTTGTTTACGTTGTACTCAAGAATGGTCTTCCAAGTAGGATTTTGAAAGAATTTTTTGATCGATCATCCTCCATATCAATGATGTAGAAGTTAGTCGGAAACACTAATTCAATTACCTTTACAAAAAAAAATTCCAGGACCCCCTTTATATACACCACCGATCTGCAGCTAACTAAATCATCACCCTTGTCTCTTTCAAAGGACCCGTGTTAAGAAACTTAAAAATAGATAAAGGCATAATGCTAATTGAAGCACCTAAACCAGACATGGCCCTTTTAATGCCTACCTTACCTATTTTACATAGAATAGCGAACATACGTTGGTCCTTATACTTAGGTGGGAATTTTCTTTGAATTACCACAAAAACATTCTCACCTAAATTCACCTTTTCTTTCTCAGAGAGCTTTTTCTTGTTCATACAGAGATCTTTTAGAAATCTCGCATACCTTAGAACCTACTTGATTGCATTGAGAAGTGGAATGTTGATTTTGATCTTTCAAAACACGTCAAAAATCTCCTTTTCTTCACTATCTTTGTTGCACTTAGTAAGCCTACCTGGAAAAGAAGGAGGCACGACATATGGCGATTCTAACACCCTCGACCTGGATGTCATATTTGAGCCTCAAGCCCAACCCAAAACCATAAAAGTTCTCAAATTCGGTTTAGCCCAAATAAAATATGTTCCGATAACATTTAAAGCCCATGATTAAAATATATATATAAATAAATAAAACTTTACAAAGGGAGCTCCAATTAAATTAAAATATTTGAACATTCAATTTGATTAATACAATTTGCAAAATCAGAATTACAGACTCCATCATGTAAGGTCCTATAAATACATAGCCCATTAAACACAAGTATCGTACTCTGGATATTACCGTATGGTAGAATCCCTTACCGATAATGATCTACGATCCCATGATCCAACAATCAACCTACGCACAGAAACAACGATTCTAAGCACTGAGCTTACAAAGCTCAGTGGTACACATCTAGTCTACTATAGTTCATGATAATCATAAACATAAGCATGCAAGCTAGTACGAGCAATAAGGAGAGATAAATAAACATGTGGCACTACCACTAGTCGCCTAAACACATGCTCTCATCATACATGGCACTCATGATTCAACCAAGTCTAAGATTTTATCAGATCATCTAGGCGAAAACACACATCAACAACAACAACTTTGGAGTGAGGTCTGGTCACGTAGTATTAGAACTTGCACTCTAGGCCAGACTAGGTCACATAGCATCGGATCATACACCCATGATCAGAATCCCCCATCTAGCATCTACACTCTAGGTAAGGCTGGGTCACCTAGCATCGGAATATACACCTTGGGTGAGGTCGGGTCATATAGCATCAGAACATATACCCATACTCAGAATCCTCTCTCGAGCATCTTCGAAAGAGGCTCAGGTTACATAGCATTGGTAACCTCCATTCGGTATCTCTAACCATGGTGCTGCAACACTCTTTCTCTAGTAACTGGATTCCATCAATCAAAAGACTCAACCAATCAAATGCCTACTCAGCATACAAGCAACGTGTTCCCAAGGATCTCCCTATCATTGCTAAACGTCATCATATCATTTATTTTACATTATGAAGTTGTTAATACATTATGGAAAAGTATATAATTAATCTCATTTATTGGCTCCATTAACCTTCATTATCTCATTTATCAAGGCAAAATTCAATTATTAATATACACATAAATTTTCACCCTTAATTTAAATTTATTAATTATTTAGCGTATCAGGTACTAGTACTCGAACACGAGTATCAATACGTACCCTCGGTATCGATACTCGTACACGTACAGATACTGAACTAATTACTGGAAATCTTTAATTTCCACAAGTACTGGTACGGTTTGACCCATACCGATACGACCCCCAATCGCGTAACAGTATGGCTAAAGCTTGTATCGATACCCTATTCACGAGTTCGTACAATTTCCTCAAATTACTATATTACAATGCTTATTCGGTCTCTAAAGCTTATAAAAGTCATTAGAGTTTGTTTACTAACATATTCATTCAATTAATATTAATTATCGACTTCATAATCATCTATTCGAATATTACCAATTATCAGTCCATTTAGTATAATCTTCATCGAACATTTCAAATCATATATCAAGCACTCAAGCAACACAACATGTAAATCAAACAATCAAATAATTATACGAATATTCAAACGACCATACACGGTCTCTAAAGCTCATACAAGTCTCAAATTATTCCCAAAACTCCTCATGCTTCTCATACATACAAGCCTCATAATATTGTTCTTAACACATGCTTATTTATCATCAACCTATTTTGCAACCACTAACAAGCAAGGCAATTACACTTATGACGCTCATGAAGCATTTCGGAGTTCGAGATGTACTAACCTCAAGCATTAGCGATAAATCCTCATATAATCTTCCTAATTACTCTACTTGGTCTGATATCCAATCCTGACTAATCCTCATATAAAAACAATGTGAAAACACATTAATTTCATGCATCCCTTATTTAATTCACAAGGTCAAATGCATAAAAATAGCTTACTAGGTTCGAATTTGGTGAAACAGACTATGCCAACGGACTTAGAATGCCGAGAAACCCACAATTAGGGTTCCCAAAAAAAGTCAACAAATTTTCAAAGTCAACGCCATTGGTCAAAGTCAACGGTAACCTCAACTAGTCAATGATCCAGACGGATCGGGTGTGACGTAGTGCAGGATAGCTACAGTGCACCTACGGGTCGTAATCCAGTGTGGCGCGGGTACAGGATAGCTGTCGACTTTGCTAACACTTGGCAAAAGAGTAAGAATGTAGTGTAAATATGTAAGAAATAATGCCAAGAGTGAATCTATGGTGTGCAAGTATACACGGTCAGTAAGTAATAAAGTAGTAAGCTGAGTATCGTATCCACAAGAATTGACCAAGAATTTAATTATTCAATGGTTTACTTGTTAAAGGAATCAACAATGTTTGAATTGATTTGAATTTTCGTTTTAGATAATAGTTAAGGGAATGCAATGAAAGTGAAAACAATTTGGCAAAAAGAAGTATTCAAATGGGTAATGAGCGTTGGCAAGGGATGCCTGGATTTTACGCTAGCTATACCAGTTATTAATAATATCCTGCCTTGGATTTATTGTCGAGCAGATTTCAAGAGTAGTATTGCCTCTGTCGATGGAAATACCCTAAGTTAACCATGATAAGACCTCTATATGTCTCTAGTGCAGCTTTTTATAAATCAAGTTGATTAAGTTTCAATCTATACTCCTAAAGGGTAGATTCACTTTCGAAGTAAGCTCATCTACTTGAACATCTTCTGTCTAAGCTTCTCTCCTTAGTACCTAGCAATTGATCATTATGCCTTAAGTCTGTTAAGATATTAAGGCATAATAAGCATGCAATGCCAACTGTTGTATGACAAAGAATTTAAGGAAATAAAGTGCTAGCCAGATAGAAAATAATGTCAAGGAATTTTAAATTATTAAAAACTAGAAATAAACTAAGCGTTAATCGCAAACATCCCTAACCAATTGTAAAGCTTAGTTAATGGTTGGGGGTTCAATCCACAAAATATTGTATCTCAACGTTACCATTTAAATGAAAATTAAAATAAGAGAATAGGAAAAGAACGAGGTCTGTCGATGCTGCCCTTCGAATGCTCCAGAGCTCTCGGTCTAAGATGGTCGAACCACGATCTACCCTCTAGCTTCTACTTTCACCACAGTGCTCTCTCTATGTCCCATTTGATCAATCTCTTCTCTTCCTTTAAATAGGCACGCTTGGAAACCCTAGATTGGGTTCAGAAATTGAATTTTGATTAACACACCAAGATAAGTGTGTTATCCTCCTATCCTCTTTTGAATATTAGGGCTGACGTGAAATGGTTTCAACGGCTACTTTAACTGGGCATCGGACTTCAATTATTTGCCAACTGAGATTGGCAATCTTTGGTTCAACTTTGCTAACTGCAACTTGGCAATTCTCTTCTATTTTCCCTGCTTCCTGCACTGCTCTGTCAAGCCTACCTTGCTCCTATCCTGCATCAATGCCAACAAAACAACCCTTCACGCTGGCAAAAGAACAACTCCCTAACTCCTTATGCAAATGCATGATTCTAACAATTAAATGCAAACATATATACCTAAAGACAAGAAAAAAACATTGTAAAATATGCATAAAAATCAGTACTTTCCAAGATTTAACACTCCCACAAACCTAGCTCATTGTTTGTCCTCAAGTAATGCAACTAAAATTAGGAAAACAGAAAAATATAAAAGGGGTACCTCGGCAAAATTGTTCTGATTGTCAACAAGTGCTAGTAAGTAGAATCTGGCCCTAGTTATGTCCTCAGATATCCTAGTGCAATAATGCCAAGCAAATCAACAAATTCAAGTGTAGAAATATAACTCTAGTCTAAGGTCATGAAGTGTGTATGAAGTGCAAGCAATATGCATCAAGTATCCTTTTACTCCCTTAGTCAAATTTACTAACCAAACTTAGAATTATTATTATTACTTTCCTTTTACTCACCAAGGGTTTTTGCTGGCAATATTTTTCAGGCTTGCTTTGTAATATTGTTTGGTGTAAGAAATAAGATGGAGCATACCACGAACCCCCTCGTTAGTCCAAACATTATTAGGCTTTACTCTTCAACTCATACCCTTGGCAAAACATTGTTGCCTTATTATTTTCTTTTAGCCTGGCATCATCATTTTTTTATTATGAGCTTAGTTTCAAGAATTCTAAGTTTGTTTAAGGACTAGATGCATACTTCGTGTTAAGTGAGACTTCAGTTTCCTAAACTAGAGATCAATTGCCAAGCAAACTTGGCATTACTATCTTGTCGGCACATGCAAACTAAGGATTTCAAACTTTCATCATTGAATAGAATATTCAAGAACAAATTATACTAAACTAGCAAAGTGTTAGCAAAATTTCAAATTTAACCAAGGCAAAAAAAATTAGTGGTTTGGCATGCATGGTCATACCTAATCTATATGGCAACAGAATGCAAACAGAAATATAAACATGAATGCATGGCATGGCAAAAGATGTGAGGAAACACCCCCCAAACCAAAGGTGTGCATTTTCCTCAATGCATAAAGATATATGTACAGATGAAATAAAATGACATACATGAATAAATGAACAACATGAATGTATGGAGTTTAAAGGGAAGAGGACTCCCCTTCGGAGTTTTCTAGGCGTGATACACGAGTCTTTCTCTTGACAAAGCTCCCACGATCAAGAGCCATGTGTTTTTCCCTTCATGCTAGGCTTTGATACGGTAGTAGAAGATCCAATGTCACGGAGAACTTCCTTGACAATCTTCACTGGCTCCGAGGCAGTAGGAGCATCAGTGGCAACAAATGAGGTAGGTGCAATAGGTGTTGCGGCAGCTTTGGCTTGGATTCCTTCTTGGCAATGAGGACTAGATGAATATAATCATTGGCAATGAGGGAGGCAAGGAACTCAGGAAATGTTGGAAAAGTATGTGCGGATATTCCTTCAAGAGTTTTCTTAATGGCACAGTCCCGGGCATGAGTATATTTCCAGAGCTTGGTGTTATGCTCCTCTGCTTTCTCCAGCTTTTGAAGAATGTGCTCCTGGCGTTGGTAGATTTGTGAAAGCATTGACACAGAACTAGCTGGCATATGAGTCGTAGGTTCTGCCTTGGGAACCTTGGCCTTGGACACCTACTTTGCAGCCTTTCCTTTTGTTGCGCATAATAAGTGCTCCGCAATTATGCAAGTGTACACGTCGCAAGTTATAGTATAAAAGATATCATCTCCATATGGATTGGTGCCACTTCAAGAATCTAATCTCTTGCACTGTAAAAAGTAAAAACACAAGTAGGTGATTGTAGGAGTTTAACTAACAATTAAACTAGAAAGCAAATAAATAAAAGAATATGTAATTAAATGAGAGAGAATAGGCCAGGTTATCATGAGTTGAGGTGTGATAGCCGATTGGATCATCTTGGTAAAAGAGTGCAAGGGCAACTCAGTTGCCGTGGCAACTTGCACAGCGGGGTTTCCTTGGCAACTAATCGATGGTTGCCTGGGCGACTAGCTGGGCAACTACTTGAGCAACTGGGCAGCAACTTCAAGGTTCGACGGAGCGTTCTTCAATGGTTTCTTCTTATCCCTAAGTCAAAACTCTAGCTACTTGTGCATGCCTTGATAATACATCCCTGCGTGAATCAAGGGTGAACAACAACCAATCTTGCGCTCTTCTTAGCCGTTGAAATCCTTAACTTATCCCTAAGCCGGATTAATCTTCACCATCAATAGAATGAATAAAGACCATACTCATTCGTTTCTTGAATCTAACTCTCCCGATATTAGATAAATAGATGAAGTTACGAGATCCTCTCCCAATTCACTCGAAAACAATAATAAGAACCAAGAATGAGTAAACCTTGAATTGAAAGTGCAAACTCTTATTACCTAAACAAAATCCAATTATTTCTCACTACCACAAGACACAATCCTTAGCTAAATAGATTTAGTTCATGGCTAGGTTCCAAAGAAACACAAGACAAAGAATTCCTAGCATAAACCTAACGGAACAAGAAAGAAAAAAGATGAAGAATGGTTGAGCCTTGTTGATATCTCCCTTGCCCTTGATCTTGTCGAAAATTCTCTCCTCTCTCTCCCTTGGAGTTGACGGCATGGTCTTGAATTTATAGGACTAGGTCAAAGTGTTTTTTGAGGAGGAAGTTAAGTTGGAATTAAATTATCTTTAAAGAATATAATTCTTTATTATATTTAAATTCCTTCTAGAACTTCTCCTATCTTCTTGGGATTTAATTTCTCTTTGACCTTTTCATGGAAATCAAACTCCTTTGGGATTTAGCTTTGCTCCACGTCATCTTGGGCTTATCTAGTCATCGATTTTGACTACCATATCATCTTATTCCTTGTCAAAAATTACCCTGGCAACTAGCTCGGTATCTCCTTCAGGCATTGCCCTGGCAACTGGCTCGGCATCTCCTTCATGCATTGCCCTGGCAACTGATTCCAGCCTTGCTTTGGCAAGTGATTCTGCACACACACACCAAAGCAGTACCTTTTTCCACAAAATTAAGCAAAATATGAAATCAAGCTTTTCCGCCAAGGAAACAATGCAAACATGCATGAATGACTAATAATGCAACTAATATGAGCCTAAGTCTAGCAATAATAAGAATAAAAAGGGTAATAAAATAGTTCTTTTGAACACTTAACACACCCCCAAACTCGAACTATTGATTGTCTTCAAGCAATGCAAACTAATAATTACCCGCCAAGACTTCAATTTTCCCAAACTTAGCTTTGAACTTGATTTCAATTCTAAGAACTGTGGCACAAAGTATGGCTGGCTTTTCATTTTTCGAAAAACTTAGGAGTTACTCGGAATCAAACTATAATGCTTGTGAGTGTGTGCAGAGTTGTGTGCAAGTTGATTTTTCAGATTCTATGCAAACAAGAGGTTTTCAAATTACTTCATTGGGTTCTTTTAACATGTTTTAACTAGAGCCAGTTTCGGGCACCTCTAGTGTTTTGTTTTTAGTTTTCTTAAGTTAATTAATTTATTCGACTACAGCCGGTTTTGGGCATCTTTAGCGATCAATTTTTAGCACATACTAGAGCCAATTTCAGGCACCTCTAGTGATCAATTTTTAGCGTATACCAGAGCCAATTTCGGGCACCTCTAGTATTCATCCAATTTTTATTCTAACCCCCCAACTTTTTAACTATCAACCTAAGTTCGCTAGAATTCCTTAAATAAATCAAGCCACAACAGTGTTTCATCAAGTTTAGCATCATAGTAAGATTCTAAGTGTTTCACGTTTATCCTGGAATAAAAATTTCTATCAATTAAGTGCATTGGAAAAGTCATCATCGGATATTCATCAAATCTAGGCAATTCTTGTTCCAACTAAAGGCATGGCAAGCAATTTATGTATCCTAAATGCAATACTTAAGATGAATGCAACTAAACATGGTAACTAACTAATAACAATCCCCCCCAAACTCGAGTGAGGCACTGTCCTCAATGCATGCAACAAAGAAAAATAAAAGAAAAGTAAAATGCTAGTGAGGACTTACTCCGAGAGTTCGTCGTCATGGATGATTAGTTTCCTTTTGGTCAGTGTCTTGATTCTCTTTCTTGAACGCGGTGGTTGCTTCATTGTTTCCAATGGTGGAATCGATCCTCGTACGGGGTTATCCTCATCGTCCTCTTCATCAATGTCATTGGCTTTTCGCTTGGGCTTGGAGGATTCGATTGGTGCAGTCTTTGTTGGTGAAATAGAGGACTCATCCGAATCTGAAAAATCAGACAATGATTCAGTACGAGTTGATTCGAGCATAGGTGCTTTACTTTTGGCTTTTGTAGTGGTTGCCGGGGCATCTTTAGCTTTGGTTGCCGCAACATCTTCAGTGTTAGTTGCCGTGGCAACTGCTTGGGCAGGCGCAGTGTAGGTTGCCGCGGCATCATCTGTTGCGGTTGCCGTGGTAAGGATTTCGATATGGAAGATTGGGAACGGCACGCGGCTGTTCGGGTACTTTTCCAGGATGACTTGGGTGATGGCATTGTTGTGATCCTTCATGTACCGCATGAACATTAGTTGCCGATCTTCAATTTGCCTAAGACGTTTCGCCAACGGTTGTATGAGTGCTTCAAGTTGTCCCAGGGCTACTGTCTGAGTTTCCAGGCATCGGTTGCTTGGACATTAGGAGTTGCCGAGGCAGCAAGAGTTGCAGCGGCAATTAAAGGTGTTAGGGATTTTACCGGTGCCTCTCGTATTAGCTTTCGGATTTGTGCTCGATTCCAACCGGACTTTGGTAGGGCTTTTTCATCAGTGGACTCACTTGGGACATGCATCTCCTTGCAAAGACTGGAAATTAAGCACGGGAAGAAAAGAGAACCCATGTCTTTTGAGCTACATACAAAAATCTCATCACAAATAATTTTTCCAATGTTAATGATGCGATCATGCAAGATAGAATGTATGAGCAAAAGACGAGGTGTATCAACGGTGGTATTGTGTGTTGTGGGCATTAAAGAAGTTTTAACAAACTTATTCCATAATTTTGCCTCGGGTTTAAGCCGAAGGCGATTTACCGTACCCTTGTATTTATAGTCGTTCCATTGAGTTCCCGATAGAGTGAGTTCTTGAAGCACCTTGTCGAGTTGCTTGGGCGTGAGTTGATCAACAAAGGCTTGATGCTCGTCATTCTCAATGTAGAGCCCGTAAAAGCTGTTGATGTTTTTGGGGCTTATGAGTATAGCCTTGTCACGAACAAAAACATAAGGATTATCCGGGTTAGGTGAGTGAGCATAAAATTCTCTTACCCATGAGAAGTTACCCGGTTTCGATTGATGGCAAAAGATTTGCAACTTTTGGTGTGCAATCCTTTCGAAGATGAATGGTTCAAGGCCGAAATCTTGATGAGAGTTGGAGTATTCAAAGCCTTGTTCTTCGCAAATCTTCCGGCTTTCAAACTTGGAGTAAAATCTTTCTTGAACCACCGGTGTAGCAAACTTCTTGTATCTTGGTTCTTTGGAGGAACTTGGATGAACCAAAAATTCAATTTTTGATGCCATGGATGATTTTGGTTGTGAGTTTGGTAAAAACAAATAAAAGAAAGCAAAAGAAACTAAAGAGTTGCAAGATGAAAAGTAGGAATAGGTTTCTTGGAAGTTAAGGGTGACGGGTTAAAAAGAAAAGATAGGTAGTAAATATGGTGGGTGGGATTAATTTGGGAAGAAAGAAGAAAGGGGTTTCAATTTAGGGGAGGGGTGACGGCTAGGGGGTTTATTTAGGGTAAGTTGGAGGCTTTATATCAGCCTTAGATTCAGCCCATTAATTTCCTTGTTGAAGAGGTTTCCTTCTTGAATCAAAATTCCTCTTTTATCTTGAACTCTTTTTCCTCTAATTCAAAAACAAATAAAATAAGGATTAAAATTAAAGATAAACTAATAAAAGAAAATAAATAAAGATGTAGTTTTAATCTTAAAGAAAATAAATAAATCTATCCAAAAAAGAAAACAATACCGAAATTAAATAAAAATATATATATAGTTCGAAAAAAATAAAAAAAAAGGAAAAGAAAAAGAAAAAAAGAAAATATCGAAATGAGAGCATGCTCATGCATCTCCTAAGGTGACCACTTCTTTGTTACGTTCCGCATGGGCACCGTTGTAGAGCTTCAATCTTTGTCCATTAACTTTGAATTCATGTTCGTCAGTGATGGACTTGATTAACACGGCACCATGGGAGAATGGTTTGACAACTTCGAATGGTCCCGACCACCTTGATTTTAGTTTTCTCGAGAAAAGTTTTAGCCGAGAATTGAATAAGAGAACTAGTTGCCCTGTCATGAATTGTCGCGGCAATAGTTTCTTGTCATGCCATTGCTTTGTTTTCTCCTTGTAGATTCGTGCATTGTTATAGGCGAGTGCACGAAATTCTTCTATCTCGTTGAGGTCCAACAAACGCTTTTGTCTGACACTTTCCCAATCCATATTCACAGTCTTGATTGCCCAATATGCCTTATGTTCGATTTCTACCAGTAGATGGCATGTTTTGCCATAGACAAGTCGGAAGGGAGACATACCTAAGGGTGTTTTGAATACAGTGCGATATGCCCAAAGTGTGTCATCTAGTCTTGCTGACCAATCCTTCCTAAAGGGATTTACAACTTTCTCAAGTATACCATTCAATTCCCGGTTGGAAATTTCTGCTTGCCCATTGGTTTGTGGGTGATATGTCGTGGCAATCTTGTGAGATACACCAAAGTTTTGTAACATCTTGGCGATGAGTTTGTTGTCGAAATGCTTGCCTTCATCACTGATAATTGCTCTCGGCATCCCAAACCGTGTAAATATATTTTTCTACAAGAATCATTGCACGGTCTTGGAGTCGTTGGTGGGAACTGCAGCTGTCTCAACCCATTTAGACATGTAGTCAACGGCAAGTAGAATGTAGAGGTTGCCGAATGAAGATGGGAAAGGTCCCATAAAATTAATCCCCCATACATCGAACAATTCCACCTCGATGATGTTTTGGAGCGGCATCTCATGTCGTCTAGAGATATTGCCCGTCCTCTGGCAACGATCACATTGCTTGTACAATTTTTGGGCATCTTTGTACAGTGTTGGCCAATACAAACCGGATTGCAAAACTTTAACCGCAGTACGTGTTCCTCCAAAATGTCCTCCATAGGGTGAAGAATGGCATTGTCGGAGTACATTCCGTTGCTTCTCTTCAGGGACACATCGGCGTATAACCTGATCTGCACATTATTTAAACAAAAGAGGCTCATCCCAAAAGTAATGCTTAGCATCATGGCAGAACCGCTTCTTCCCTTTGTGAGTAAGGCTATAAGGTAAAATACCACAAACAAGGAAATTAACTAAATCCGTGTACCACAGTATTGCCGAGGCATGTGCTGCCGTGGCGATTGCTCCTAAGATTACCGAGGCATGAGCGCCTAGAGTTGCCGCGGTATGCGCGTCAAGGGTTGCTGAGGCATGCGTGTCAAGGGTTGCCGAGGCATGCGTGTCAAGGGTTGCCGAGGCATACGCGTCAAGGGTTGTCGAGGCATGCGCATCCATGGTTGCCGAGGCGTCAAGGGTTACCGAGGCATACGCATCCATGCTTGCTGAGGCGTCAAGGGTTGTCGAGGTGGGCGCATCCATTGTTGCTGAGGCGTCAGGGGTTGCCGATGCGTGCATATCCATGGTTGCCGAAGCAACTAACAGTTGCTCATCCGGGAATACATCGCATATCTCTAAACCTGCGTCCTCCTCCCTATTACGTTCTAAGCGCGATAAATGATCGGCCACTAGATTTTATGTTCCTTTCTTGTCCTTAATTTCAATATCAAACTCTTGTAAAAGCAATATCCAACGAATCAAACGAGGTTTGGCATCCTTTTTAGCAAATAGATACTTAATTGCCGAATGGTCCGTATGGACAATTACCTTTGTACCAATCAAATAGGATCGGAAATCGTCAAATACGAAAACTACGGCTAGTAACTCTTTCTCCGTTGTTATGTAATTCACGTGAGCACTATTAAAAGTTTTACTAGCATAGTATATCACATGAAAGCTCTTACCTGTGCGTTGGCCTAGGACTACTCCTATTGCGAAATCACTTGCATCATACATGAGCTCAAAAGGTAGCGTACAATCTAGTGGAACGACAATGAGTGCCGAGGTAAGCTTTTCCTTTAGGGTTTCGAATGCTTGGGTGCAAGAATCATCAAAATTGAAGACTTTATCCTGTTCAAGCAAATTGCACAAGGGTTTAGTAATTTTAGAAAAATTATGAATGAACCTCCTGTAAAAACCTGCATGTCCAAGAAAGCTTCGGATTCCTTTAACCGAACTTGGTGGGGGTAATCTCTCGATCACGTCCACCTTGGCTTTGTCTACTTCAATTCCCTTGGATGAAATGTTGTGGCCTAGCACTATTCCTTCATCTACCATAAAATGGCACTTCTCCCAATTAAGGACTAAATTATTTTCTTCAGATCTTGCCAACACCTTCTCTAAATTGCCGAGGCAACTGTCGAAGTCATTACCAAAAATGGAAAAATCATCCATGAAGATCTCAAGGAAGTCTTCGACCATGTCTGAAAAGAGTGCCATCATGCATCTTTGGAAGGTTGTCGGGGCGTTACCTTCGGAAAGCATAAGTATCGTATGGGCATGTGAAGGTTGTCTTTTCTTGATTTTCTGGTGCTATGGCAATTTGATTGTAACCTGAATAACCATCAAGAAAACAATAAAAGTGTTAACCTGCAAGACGGTCAAGCATTTGATCAATAAAGGGTAATGGGAAACGGTCTTTCCTAGTGGCTTTGTTTAGCTTTCGATAATCCATACAAACCCTCCAACCGGTCAAAGTCCTGGTTGGAATGAGTTCATTGTTTTCATTACTTACCACCGTTATACCTCCCTTTTTCGGTACACATTGTACCGGACTTACCCATGTACTATCAGAGATAGGGTATATAATGTCGGCATCAAGCCACTTGATGATTTCTTTCATTACAACCCCTTTCATGGCATGATTCAGTCTCCCCTGGGCCTCAATCGAAGGTTTGTGATCATCTTCAAACAAAATCTTGTACATGCACACTGCAGGGCTAATTTTCTTCAAGTCAGCAATTGTCCACCCTATTGTCTTCTTGTGTAGCATCAACATTTTGATCAGCTTCTTTTCCTGGTCAGGCTATAACTTAGAGGAAATAATTACAGGCAATGTATTGTCGGCTCCTAAGTAAGCATATTTTAGTTGCTCAGGCAACTATTTCAGCTCAAGAATCGGTGGTTGTTCAATAGAGGGCTTTTCGAGCTTACCTTCCTTACTTGAGTAATCCAGTGGTTCAAAGTATGTACCTGGTCGATTGACTAACCAATTTGCCTCTTCTTGTTGTTCCTCATTGATCGATTCTTCATACTCCTTAGGTTCCTCTTGATCGGCAATGTGGTTGCCGAGGCAACTAAATTCCTCGACGAAGTTAAACTCTATCGTGGCATGAAGAAGTTGGCATTCTTCCATATCATCGGCATGCCTTAGTGTTTGGAACACATTTAGTTTAACTTGCTGGTCATTCACTCTCACTGTGAGTTCTCCCTTTTCAACATCGATCAAGGTTCTCCCTGTTGCTATGAAGGGTCTCCCGAGAATGATAGGTGCATGTTTATTTGCTTCATAATCCGAAATAAAAAAGTCAGCGGGAAAAATAAATTTATTAACTTTTACCAGTATGTCTTCGATTTTTCCCTCTAGATGCACATAGGATTTGTCGGCTAGCTATAGCATAACTGTTGTAGGTCTTGCCTTCCCGATTCCTAGTTTTTGGAAAACCGATTTAGGCATCAAGTTTATGCTTGCACCAAGTTCGTATAATGCTTTCCTGATATAGTGGTTTCCAATGGAACAGGGTATTGTGAAACTTTTAGGATCCTTCAACTTGGGTGGCATACGATTGTGCAACATGGCCATGCATCCCTCTGTTGTGGCAACTGTTTCAAACTCTCCTAGCCTTGTTCTCTTGGACACAATGTCTTTAAGAAACTTGGCATAGTTCGGCATTTGTTCAATTGCTTCAACCAATGGCAAGTTGATGTGGACTTGCTTTAGGATATCAAGAAAATTCTTGAATTGATATTCTTGCTTTTGTCGCTTCAACCTCTCTGGGAATGGTGGTGGAAGTCGGATATCTTCGATCCTTTCATTGGTCTGGAACCTGATTGATGGCATTGCCAGGGTAACTGGAGTTGCCGAGGTATTATCAACTGGGGTTGCCGTAGAGTGCCTATCGTTAGTTGTCGAGGCATCCTTAACGCCGATTGCCGAGGCATGCTTATTGCTGGTTGCCACGGCATTTCCTGGTTCAGTATCTGAGTCTTTGTCGCTGAGTTTGTCTTGTTCTTTTTGTGGAGTTTTGTTTGATAAGTGAGCTTGAGCCTCTTTAAGTTGTTGGCCACTTCTAGTGGTGATCACCTTACATTGCTCATGGCCAGTTCCTCTTGTGACTTCAGCATCGCTAGGTAAGCCTCATTGCGGTCTAGTATTCAGGTTTTGAGTAAATTGTCTGACTTGATTTTCCAATGATTTGATTGCCGCCTCTTGGCTTTGAAATCTCATCTAGGTCTTGTTAATAAAAGCACCAGTTCTTTTTATGAAGTTATTATTCTCAACCATATAAGATTTAGTTTTCAACATAAAAACATTGAGAGAATTTTCCAAAGAACTAGATGTTGTTAGTTGTTGCTGCGGCAACTGTTGCCGTGGCATATTCTGCTGGAATCTCGATGCTTGTGCATTCTGATTGTTCTAGTTTAGAGCATTGTTGGGGTTACTCTATGAAAAAATTGGGTGTTTCTTCCAAGCTGGATTATATGTGTTGGACATCACATTGTTGTTCCGGTTGTAATTCCCCACATAAAAGCTGGATTCCGAATTCTGCATACATTCAGAAGAATCATGGTTACCACCAAATAACTCACAAAAGGAATCCATTACCTTGACCTCCTGTGTGTTGTTTGGTTTCTGCATGTTCTGGACCATCTTGGTTAGAGTGGCCAATTGTGCCGAAATTGAGTCTGATGATCCCAGTTCATGTATTGTGGCTTGTCGTCTAACTCCTCCTCCTCTAGCAGATAGGAATTGATAATCATTCTTGGCAAGCCTGTTTAGAATTTGCATTGCTTCCTCCGGCGACTTATCTAGGAGTATGCCGTTTGCCGAGGCATCTAGCATCATCCTTGTTGGTGTATTCACAGCGTTGTAAAACATTGTTACTTGTGTCCACACTAGGAATCCGTGTATGGGGCATTTGCCTAGAAGTTCTTTATATCGCTCCCAAGCCTCGTACATGGATTCATCATCTGCCTACCGAAAAGAAGTAATTTCGTTATGAAGCTTATCAGTCAAATTTGTAGGATTAAATCAAGCAAGGAAATCACGACAAAGACCGGTCCAAGATCCTATTGATCTGGTAAGAATACTATTCAACCATGCTTTCGCCCAATCCCTCAGTGAATAGGGGAATAATCTTAGTCGTAAAACATCGGGGGTGACTCCTTGTATTTTGAATGAATTACAAATCTCGAGGAAAGATTTAAGATGTTGTCATGCATCTTCAGTTGCTGAGCCGCCAAATTGACCAATTGTGTTGATCATATTAAACATCACCGGTTTCAACTCAAAGTGGTCGACTTCAATTTCAGGTGTGACAACTCCTGGATTAAGTCCTTCAAGATCTTCTTCAATATAGTCTTGAATAGTTCTGTTTCGTGCAAGAATCACTCCTCCTCCTCCTGCTGGAACATCCTGATTCATATTGCCGTCTTGATTAGCCATTGCTACTCTTAACCTTTGTCTGAGTCTTTGCAGGGTTCGTTCGATTTTTGGATCAAAGGGATATTCTGGTGTAATCGGTCTCGCCCTGGTCATATACCAATGCAAAACCAAAGTTTGTTAGCCCTTTGAATCTTAAACAAGAAAAATAAAAAGTGCAAGAAAATAAAAACAAGTTGCTATTGCCAATCCCCGGCAGCGGCGCCAAAAACTTGTTGCGCATAATAAGTGCTCCGCAGTTGTGCAAGTGTACACATCGCAAGTTATAGTATAAAAGATATCGTCTCCACAAGGATTGGTGCCATTTCAAGAATCTAATATCTTGCACTGTAAAAAGTAAAAACACAAGTAGGTGATTGTAGAAGTTTAACTAACAACTAAACTAGAAAGCAAATAAATAAAAGAAGATGTAATTAAATGAGAGAGAATAGGCCAGGTTATCGTGAGTTGAGGTGTGATAACCGATTGGATCGTCTTGGTAAAAGAGTGCAAGGGCAACTCAGTTGCCGTGGCAACTTGCACAGCGGGGTTGCCTTGGCAACTAATCGATGGTTGCCTGGGCAACTACTTGGGCGACTGGGTAGCAACTTCAAGGTTTGGCGGAGCGTTCTTCAATGGTTTCTTCTTATCCCAAAGTCGAAACTCTAGCTACTTGTGCATGCCTTGATAATACATCTCTGCGTGAATCAAGGGTGAACAACAACCAATCTTGCGCTCTTCTTAGCCGTTGAAATCCTTAACTTATCCCTAAGCCGAATTAATATTCACCATCAATAGATTGAATAAAGACCATACTCATTCATTTCTTGAATCTAACTCTCCTGATATTAGATAAATAGATGAAGTTACGAGATCCTCTCCCAATTCACTCGCAAACAAGAATAAGAACCAAGAATGAGTAAACCTTGAATTGAAAGTGCAAAGTCTTATTACCTAAATAAAATCCAATTGTTTCTCACGACCACAAGACACAATAACCTTAGCCAAATAGATTTAGTTCATGGCTAGGTTCCAAAGAAACACAAGACAAATAAATCCTAGCATAAGCCTAATGGAACAAGAAAGAAAAAAGATGAAGAATGGTTGAGCCTTGTCGATATCTCCCTTGCCCTTGATCTTGTCGAAAATTCTCTCATCTCTCTCCCTTGGAGTTGACGGCATGGTCTTGAATTTATAGGGCTGGGTCAAAGTCTTTTTCTGAGGAGGAAGTTAAGTTGGAACTAAATTATCTTTAAAGAATATAATTCTTTATTATATTTAAATTCCTTCTAGAACTTCTCCTATCTTCTTGGGATTTAATTTCTCTTTGACCTTTTCATGGAAATCAAACTCCTTTGGGATTTAGCTTTGCTCCACGTCATCTTGGGCTTATCTAGTCATCGATTTTGACTACCATATCATCTTATTCCTTGTCATGCATTGCCCTGGCCACTAGCTCGGCATCTCCTTCATGCATTGCCCTGGCAACTGGTTCTAGCCTTGCTTTGGCAAGTGATTCTGCACACACACACAAAAACACACCAAAGCAGTACCCTTTTCCACAAAATTAAGCAAAATATGAAATCAAGCTTGTCCACCAAGGAAACGATGCAAACATGCATGAATGACTAATAATGCAACTAATATGAGCCTAAGTCTAGCAATAATAAGAATAAAAAGGGTAATAAAAATAGTACTTTTGAACACTTAACACATTTGCCTTTCTCCTTGGCAATGAGTTGCCTCCATAGGGCAGGAGTGCTAGTTGTTACTTTGCTCTCTTGGACATTGTTCGAATCTAGCCTTGGCACACTGTGCAATGTTAGAGATTAATAAGAGGAAAAACAAACTACCATTTCCCTTACCAACGTATCTATAAATCTCATTTATAATGATACGACTGACGTTGATCTTGCGGCCTATGATGATCGAATGATACAAGGCCATCATGTCATCTGAGATAGTTTTGTTATAGGTGTTTGGCATGAGATTTGCTTTCAAGAAGTGGTTCCATCCCTTTGGCAGTGGCTTCAGTGTCAGCCGCTTCACCGTCTGGTGGCCTTTCGATGACACGTTCCAGGTAGTGCCAGGTTCGCATAAATCCTTCAATAGTGTTTGCCTCTTGGCAGTATCCACGTGTCAGAAAATGTAGAGTGCTCTTCTGTGCACCATCCAATTTAAACATATTATTAATAGTCCCCTCATCAAATCTATCACACGCACCTCGTATAAGCAAGAAAGGTGAATCTTTGGCCGTGAGGTGGGCATAAAACTCTTAGAAAATATGGGGATTGATATCCCCAACTTGCTGGCAAAATAACTTCCCACTTGTGCTTTTTTATCACTATTATGAACTCCAATGAATAACCCAAGTTAGGTTCGTTCCTGAACTCAAAATTCTTCTCATAGCAAAAAATTCTTACGAAAAAGTTCTCCTTGTACTTCTTGTGAATCTCTTCATTAAAGAAGATCTTGAAAAGTGTTAAAGAAGATGCCATGGAAAAACTTTTGAAGAAATCGGAAGAATTTTGGGAAAAAGAAAAGGTGGATTCTTGCTTTCTTGTCGAAGAAGATGAAAAAGATAATGTAAAAGTTGAGCAAAGGCTAAGGTCGAGGTTCAAGTATAGGGAAAAAATAAAGGTTAAGGTTTTAATGGTGTGATTAAAGGGGGATAATGATGAAGGAGTGGCGTGTTTAGGGCTAAGAGATAATGATAAGCTAAGGGTTGAAGGTGAAGAGACGGGCACATGAAAATGGTTAAGATAAAAAGATTGGGTTGAAATTTTGAATTTCAATTTTTACCCTAAGCGGTTAGGGTTTAAATCCCGAGCTTAGCCAAAATTTTCACTCTTCTTGGGCCTAACTCACACAATTCCAATTGTGCAATGTTGGATTCCACACGACAGCCCTCATCTCAGCATACTATCTGGCAATGTAACCTATACCTACACTCACTTAAAGCAAGCCTTTCAAACAAGAAAATGAAAATAAAAAATAAATAAAATACAGAAAAAGAAAAATAATTAACCTAATTATTTACATTGATCGATCGAAAATGATAGAATTATTCAATCTTTGCCAGGAGAATGATCTCCATGACATTACCTTGATTACCTTCCAAATAATGTTTCAACCTTTGACCGTTTACCTTAAAAGTTGTTTCAGTCTGTAAATCCTTAAGCATATGGTTTGACAACTTCGAATGGTCCCGACCATCTGGACTTAAGCTGTTTGTTTTCTCTTTATACAGTTTGGTATTCTCATAAACTTGAGCTTGAAATTCCTCTAACTCGTTCAAATCTAATAGCCTTTTCTCACTGGCAGCCCTCTATTCCATATTAAGCTTTTTGGTTTCCCAATAAGCTCGATGTTCCAACTCCACTAGCAAGTGGCATGCCTTCCGAAAAATGAGTTTTATGGGGAGGTCCACAAAGGAGTTTTAAAAGCCGTTATGTAAGCCCAAAGAGGGCCATCTAGTCTTAAGAACCCATTCTTCCTTGTTGGATTCACAGTATTCTCCAAAATGTTCTTAATCTCTTTATTGATCTCCGTTTGGCCATTCATTTGGGGATGGTAGGCTGTGGCAATTCGTTATTGGATTCCATACCTGCACAAAGCTTTAAAAATTAAATTACATTAAAAATGTGTACCTTCATCATGTATAATAACTCTAGGGGCAGCGAATTGAGTAAAAATATGCTTATACAAGAACTTGGCAACGGCCTTGGCATCGCTTGTTGGCAACGCAACAGCTTCAACCTATTGTGAAATATAATCAATGACCACAAGGATATATAGGTTACCAAATAAAGGGGGGAAATGGACCCTAAAATTCTATTCTCCATACGTCAAACAGTTCTACTGGCATAATGTTTTGGAGTGGCAATAGATGTCGGTTGGAGATGTTACCCGTCCACTGGCATCGATCACATGCCTTGGCTAAATTATGGGCATCTTTGTATAGTGTGGGCCAAAATAATCCTAACTGCAGCACTTTGACCGCAGTTTTCACCCCAGCAAAGTGGCCTCCATACGGTGTTGCATGGCATAATTTTACTATATTGTGTTGTTCATCTTGTCTAGAATTTCAAGATCAAACTCTCGTAGCAAGAGTGTCCATTGGATCAGTCTAGGCTTGGCATCCTTTTTTTCCAAGAGATATTTTAGTTTCGAATGGTTTGTGTACACCACAACCTTGTTACCTACCAATTAAGATCTGAACTTGTCAAATGCAAAGACAACCGTAAGAAATTCTTTCTCGATTGTGGAGTAGTTAAGTTGGGCTCCATTTAGCATCTAGCTGGCATAGTATATGGTATGGAAAACTTTTCCACGCCTCTATCCCAACATTGCTCCAACGGCATAGTCGTGAGCTCGAATGGCTCATTCCAATCTAGTGCCATGACTATTGGGGCATTAATCAACCTCTCTTTAAGTTCCTGAAACATTTTTAAACAAACATCATCAAATGAAAAAAACTATATTTTGTTCCAAAAGCAAACATAAAGGTTCAGAAATTTTTGAGAAATCTTTAATAAAACGACGATAAAAACCTGCATGTCCCAAAAAGCTCCTAATACCTTTTACGCTTGTAGGAGGTGGAAATTGTTTAATTACCTCAACTTTTTCTTTGTCAACTTCTAGTCCTCTCTTGGTCACTTTATGTCCGAGAACTATGCCCTCTTTCACCACGAAATGGCATTTTTCCTAGTTCAGGACCAGGTTATACATCTCTATAAAACATACTACAAACTCTAAAGACATTCCTCAAATGTTTTTCCAAACACCAAAAAGTCATCCATGAACACTTCCAAGTTGTTTTCTATCATGTCAGAAAAAATAGACATCATGCAACGCTGAAATGTTGATGAGGCGTTACACAATCCAAAGGTCATTCTTCTAATAGTGAATGTCCCATATGTCGGGCAATTTATTGTAGCCCGAGTAGCCATCCAGGAAGTAATAAAATGACTTATATGCCAACCTGTCCAACATCTGATCAATGAAGGGCAATGGAAAGTGGTCCTTTTGTGTGGCATTGTTTAACCTCATGTAGTCCATGTACACACTCCAACCTATGACAGTCTTGGGGGGAATCAACTTATCTGTACTATTTTGTACCACGGTCATGCCATCCTTCTTTGGCACGCATTGCACCTGGCTGACCCATGAGCTATCAGAAATGGGATAGATTATCCCAGCATCCAGCCATTTTATGATTTCTTTCTTCACTACCTCTTTCATGCTCGGGTTCAGTCTTCTCTAGCCTTCAATGGTTTTGCCTTGGTACTCCTCCAAAATGATTTTGTGCATGCAAATATATGGGCGTATTCCTCGGATATCAGCCAAGGTCCATCTCAAAGCTTGCTTATAATTGCTTAATATTTCCAATAATTTTCCTCCTGATCATTAGTGAGATCAGCAGCAATGATCATAGGAAAAGTTGAGTTATTACCTAAATATGCATACTTGAGGTGTTCTAGCAATGGTTTCAGCTCCAATTCTGACGGCTCCTCAATTGATGGTTTGGGCACCTTGATTTCTCTACCAGCCAACTCTAGTAGCTCTGGTTGTCCAAAGTAACTCCATCTTCAGTTTCCAAGATTGGTTATTCAGGTTCTTCACTCATCTTCTCTTTATCATCCAGTTCCCTAGCATCACAATCTAGGTCTTGGTGAATCTGTGCCATGTCCATAGTGAAAATAGACTCCATCATCTTGTCCGCTTGGCATTCCTCAGGTACATCAGCACATTTAAGATCTTGAAACACATTAAATGTAACATGTTGGTCATTCATGCACATTGTAAGTTCACCTTTGTAAATATCAATTAGGGTCCTACATGTGGCAAAGAATGGTCTACCCAATATAAGTGGGACATTAACATCTGTCTCATAATCTAAAATGATAAAATAAGCTGGAAATATAAATTTGTCTGCCTTCACCAACACATCCTCAATCTTACCCTTAAGATGTGTAAAAGATAGATTTGTCAGCTGAAGTGTTACCGTGGTAGGCCTTGCTTTAATTCCAAGCTTTTTGAAAACTAACATTGGCATCAAATTGATGTTGGCTCCCAGGTCACACAGTGCCTTATGCATGAATCTACTGCCAATGGTACAGGGAATAGTGAACTTCTTGGATCTTTCAACTTTGGTGGCAATCGATTGAGTATCATTACTTGCATCATTCAGTAAGAGCTACAGTCTCGAAATCACCCAATTTCCTTTTTTTTGTCAAGATGTCCTTCATGAATTTGACATAGTTAGGCATTTGCTCGAGAGCTTCCACTAATGGTATATTTATTTTCAATTGTTTAAGAACTTCCAAGAAGCATTTAAATTGCTGGTCTTGCTTATGTTTCTGGAGTCTTTGTGGCAAAGGTGGTGGTGGATAGGCAAATGTTGGCTCCATTGGCTTTGCCAAGGTGGTGTTGGCATCAAATTGTTGTCTGGCATCAGATAGTGGTTTGGCATCATCATCTTTTGCTTCTTCTTTCTCTACTTATTTGGGGTCATCTATTGGCATCAGCTTTTCAGTTTGGAAATTAATTAACTAGTTGACATGTGTCTCTGTCTCGTATTGTTTGCCACTCTAAAGCATTACTGCTTTGCGTTGTTTAATAACTTCTAAGAAGCACTTAAATTGCTAGTCTTGCTTATATTTCTAGAGTCTTTATGGCAAAGGTGGTGGTGGATAGGCAAATGTTGGCTCCATTGGCTTTGCCAAGGTGGTGTTGGCATCAAATTTTTGTCTGGCATCATATAGTGGTTTGGCATCATCATCTTTTGCTTCTTCTTTCTCTACTTCTTTGGGGTCATCTGTTGGCATCAGCTTTTTAGTTTGGCAATTAATTTACTACTTGTCAGGTGTCTCTTCCTCACACTGTTTGCCACTTTAAAGAGTTACTTCTTTGCATTGTTCATTGCCCTTATGCCGAGCATCTTCCGTATCACTTAGCAAATTTCCCTAGGGTATATTGTGAGTGTATTGGCAATCTGCCCTAGCTAAACTTCCAAATTTTGCATTGACGCTGTCAAACTCTAGACAGTTGCATCATTTCTCCCTATTTAATCAATTAGAGTGTTCCCTTTATTAGGCATTTGCCATTGTTGAAAATTGTTTTGTGCTCTTTGTGGCATGGCATTATGGTTGAATCCTATCTATGCATTATTGTTCTGCCACTGGGCATTGAATTGGTTACCACCTTGGTTTGCCCAAGAAAAGTTGGGATGCTGCTTCCAACCTGTCTTAAAAGTATTGGAGTGTGGGTTAAAATTGTGATTAAAATTGCCAACATAATTTACCGATTTAGGGTTTGCTAGCAATCATCTGCATGATGATCTTCTCCACAAATAGTGCAGAATGGTTCTAATGCCTTGAATTCTTGGGATTCATTACTCTTTTGTAAAGTTTCACAATTCTAGTAAGATTGGAAATCTCAGCATTGATGGATGTTAGTGCATTAAGCTCTAATTTTCCAGCGGTTTTTGTCCCTATTTCTAGTCTGGGAGTAGTATACTGAAAATCGTTGGTAGTAGTCCTTTTAAGGATGTCAACTACCTCCAGATAATTCTTTTCTAGCAGCGAACTATTTTCTGAAGCATCAACCACAGTCCTGGTATGAGCATTAAGTCTATTGTAAAAGGTTTCTATCTAGGTCCAATTAGGGAATCCATGCACAGGGCACATCCTCAACAGGTCATTGAATATCTCCCAAACATCATATTTGGTCTCGTCATCAGCCTGTCTAAATGCCATAATCTCATTCCTCAGCTTGGCATTAAGTTTAAGTGGCTAGAATCGCAAAAGAAACTTATGGCATAAATCTGCCCATGTAGTGACTGAACCAGGTGACAAAGAACTTAGGCACAATTTTGCTCTATATCTTAGGGAAAATGTGAATAATTCTAGCTTCATTGTATCCTCAAGAACTCCAGGTTGCTGAAATAGTAGGCAAACCTCCATGAATTGCTTTAAGTGTTGCCTTGAGTCTCCAGTAGGTGATCCTTCAAATTGTTCTACATTCAAAAGAGTCTGAATCATTACTGGATTAAGTTCGAAATTAGCTATGTTTACCTCTGGACCAACTAGTCCTGGCATTAGATTGTCCATATTTGGTGCCAAGTGTTCTCTTTAGGTTCTTTTGTCATCCATGCCAACAGTAGGGGCAGTGGGAGTGGCTGGTATCCCATTGTGAATTGGTGGATTCTAGTTATTTCGGACACCATCTACTCCTCCTTGGCCGTTAAGAGCCATTTCTCGAACATCCTTTTTCAATCTATGTAAGGTTCGTTCAATTTTTGGGTCGTATGACTAATCTTCCGCCGCAAGGCAGTTCCTGGTCATACACCAAACAAAAACAAATAAATAAAATAAAATAAAACAAGTAAATCAATTCAATAAATTATGTTGTAATCCCCAGAAATGGTGCCAAAAACTTGTTGACTTTGCTAACGCTTGGCAAAAGAGTGAGAATGTAGTGTAAATATGTAAGAAATAATGCCAAGAGTAAGTCTATGGCTTGCAAGTATACATGGCCAGCAAGTAATACAGCAATAAGCTGAGTATCGTATCCACATGGATTGACCAATAATTTAATTGTTCAATGGTTTACTTTTAAAGGAATCAAGAATGCTTGGATTGATTTGAATTTTCGTTTTAGATAATAGCTAAGGGAATGCAATGAAAGTGAAAACAGTTTGGCAAAAAAAAGTATTCAAATGAGTGATGAGTGTTGGCAAGGGATGCCTGGATTTTACGCTAGCTATGCCAGTTATTAATAATATCATGCCTTGGATTTATTATAGAGCGGATTTTAAGAGTAGTATTGCCTCTGTCGATGGCAATACCCTAAGTTAACCACGATAAAATCTCTATTGTAGTGTAGCTTTTCATAAATTAACCTGATTAAGTTTCAATCTATACTCCTAAGGGATGGATTCACTTCCGAAGTAAGCTCATCTACTTGAACATCTTCTGTCGAAGCTTTTCTCCTTAGTACCTGGCAACTGATCATTACCCCTTAGGTTTGTTAAGATATTAAGACATAATAAGCATGCAATGCCAACTGTCGTATAGCAAAGAATTTAAGGAAATGAAGTGCTAGCAAGATAGAAAATAATGTCAAGTCATTTTAAATTATTAAAAATCAGAAATAAACTGAGCGTTAATCAAAAACATCCCCAACCAACTATAAAGCTTAGCTCATGGTTGGGGGTTCCATCCACAAAATATCGTATCTTAACATTATCATTTAAATGAAAATTAAACTAAGAGAATAGGCAAAGAATGAGGTCCGTTGATGCAGCCCTTCGAATGCTCTAGAGCTCTCAGCCTAAGATGGTCTAACCATGATCTACCCTCTAGCTTCCTCTTTCACCATAATGCTATCTCTAAGTCCCCTTTGATCGATCTCTTCTCTTCCTTTAAATAGGCACGCGTGGAAACCCTAGATTGGGTTCAAATTTTGAATTTTGATTAACACACCAAGATAAGCATGTTATCCTCTTATTCTCTTTTGAATATTAGGGTTGACGTGTACTGGGTTCAACAGCTACTTTGTCTAGGCATCGGACTTCAATTCTTTTCCAACTACGACTTGACAATTCTCTTCTACTTTTCCTGCTTCCTGCTCATGTTCTGCTCTGCAAAGCCTGGCCTGCTCTTATCTTGCATCAAGGCCAACAAAACAACACTTCACGCTAGCAAAAGAACTCCCTAACTCCTTACGCAAATGCATGATTTTAACAACTAAATGCAAACATATATACCTAAATACAAGCAAAAGCATTGTAAAATATGCATAGAAATAAGTACTTTCTAGGAGTTAACAGTAGCACATGTGCACCCGCCTCAATTGTTAGGCAACGCCCCCTCAAGGGCACGTGCGACAGCTTCCAATGGCCAGACAGAAGTGACAAGCTCCAGTATGACATATTTTTGGATGGGGGATCTGATTGTGACCTCCGTTTTTTATTTGAACACTCAAACATGGCTAACTCGTAAAACCAAAATCTTATTTTTCTTCACCCCCTCCAACGACAACTCCAACAATGATTCTGAGACCACCGGTCAACTCGTCTTGATGAGATGAATGCAATGGTGTATGAGATGTCGTAAATGGACAACCAGATTCTGGTAAATCGTTGTCAAAACTCCCCACCCTCACTTTTCTCCCAATTTTCTCCCTCTCCAAAAAAATATCCTAACTTTTTCCCCCTTTTGTTCACTTTTTCCACCTACCCCCACTTTATCTCTTTCCTCCCATATTTTAAATTTCAAACTCACACCTCCTCAAATAAAAGATGATAATCATTTTAATAAAGCTCAACTTTACATTCTTCCTTTTTCCCACTAGGTTCAAATCAATTACTCTTATTTTAGACTCATAACATAAAGACCCAATACCAGGTTCGAAGCTTGATTCGTTAACCCAAAATTTGGGTCGTTATAACGATGCCATAGAAAGCTTCGTCGGTGGTTCTGGTTCATTTTTTTTCTTCATGAGTTTAGCGTTAGTGTTGTTATTGGTTCCAAACTCGATCACGGCTCCACTTCGTAGGGTAATGGCACACGCATTTTGTAGCGGATTTAGTTCCATCTAAGATGGCAGTTTCCCTTGGGATTCCAAACGACTCATAGCTAATGTAAGTTGACTTATTTGTTTATCAATTTCTTGGAAGGGTGCTTCGGTATTTAGTTGAAACTTTTATGTGCTAATTGTCGATCTTTCTACTATGGCCTTTAGGGATGACTTCTGGGGTTAGTGTTGTTGAGGAATAGGCGGGCGCGATTGATATGGTTGATTGTATTAAGGATTTAACCCATAGATAAGTTTGATGGTCCCTCCATCCGATATTGTAGGTGTTTGAGTTTGGGTTGTATCGCTTTTGGGGAAGTCCTAGAAAGTTCCTAATGGCATCTACATGTGATGTAGTGTTTTTTTGTAGCATTGGGAAACAGTCTATCTGATGATCTGGCATGGTATAGATTCTGCATAAATGAGACGAACATGTTTTACCTGCAAGAAAAGTTTGAACTATATTAGTAAGTTTATCAAGTTTTGCTTCAATGGAAGGAGTATTTATCTTATAAACTCGTCTAACAGGTTCATTTGTTGGACAGAATTGTTGGGAATTAGCGCCCATCGTTTAAATCAAGTCCCTAGATGCACGAGGAGTCAGGCTAACAAGGGCTTTTTTGCTTGTCACGTCGATTGTTTTCATTTCCATCGGAAGTAACCCATCGTAGAAGTACTGCAAGAGGGTTTGTTCTAACAAGTCGTGTTGTGGACAGCCTGCCACAGCTTTTGAAAATGCTCCTAGTAAACGTATAACAATTCGCTTTCTTTTTTTGAATCCCTACAATGCTTCTCCTAAGTTCACTTGCTCGAGAACAGGGAAAAACCTGTCAAGAAACAAACAAGACATATCAGCCCATGTATTGACAGAACCAGGCGGTAAGTAAAACAACCAATCTTTGGCTACAATAGCTAAAGAAAAAGGTAAAGCACGGAGTTTAATTTGATCTTCGGATACTCCCTGTGGTTTTATACTCATGAAAACTATATGAAACTCTTTTAGATGTTTGTGTGAGTTCTCATTTTACAAACTGTAGAAGGTAGGCAAAAGATGAATCAAACTCATCTTTAACTCAAAAGGTGTTTCTTCATTTGGAAACGTGATGCACAACGGATGCTACTCGTCAGGTGCTACAGTGAGCTCTCGAATAGTTTATTCGGCCATGTCTTTCGATTCACTGTCATCGAATAAAAAGATGCCTTCGGTGTAAGACCCTTCCTCAAAATCAGGTACTACTGTCGATGACGCTTGTTGTTGTCTTCTGCGTCAAAGAGTCTCTCCTCTCAATCTTTGGGAAAGCGCTTCGATCTTCGGTTCGTAGGTTAATTCTCTAGGTAATAACCTGGTCATAGATCAAAACAAGAAGTGATTAGTAATTTTGCCGAAGTCCCCAGCACCGGCGCCAATTTGACAAGTGCTAAAATTGCCAAATAAATATATTTCTAATCTCTAATAATTACTTATGGAAAGTAGTATAGAGAATTATGGCCGATCCGCAAGGACTAAAGAAATTCCAATGTCGCTTCCTTGTTTCAATCCTTGATTTAACTGCAAAATAAAAAATAAGGGTTTAGAAATAATAATTGAGTAAAAAATAAAAGATGAACCAAAGCAGTAAATCGTAAATAAAGAATTCAATTGTGTTGATTTAGCCTTAGGCTTTGCTAGCCTCAATTACGATCATTCATCGAAATAATTTTCTTTTATGGATAGTACGCTGGTTACAATCAACAGTGTCCAACCCCTGCAGCTAACTCTTCTCTCCGGTTAACTGAGATTTCTAACTCTATCTCTGAAATTCGATCCTTGCTAGTCTAACCAAATCTATCGCCGTTAGCACCAAGATAGTTTTGAATTCTAGAAGAGCTCAACTCGAATTATAATGTCTCTTTGAGAATCAAACTGGATCGTGATTCCCCTTAGCGGACCACCGTTAAGTTTGTTCACAAGAAGCCGAATTACGACCAACCGATCCGACTCCCAAACTGCAAGTCAAAATACCTTCCAAATCAACGTCGGCTTTTTGAGTTGAAGATGTAGTAACTTTAAAAGAATGACCGATTGTCACTCCTAGTTTCCAAAGAATCGAAGAATACTTTCCGAAGTTGTGAAGTTTAACTCAATTCTCATGATTAGAATTGAGTCATCGCAAAGTTTTAGGCTAAGTGAAAATTTATCTAAGCATGGATTAGATCTTGCTTCGCATTGTGGTTTGAAGAATAAATAAAATAAAAAGTAAAAGAATGAAAAGAAAATAAAAACTCTTATAGAAATAAATAAGGAAATTACAAATTTTAATATGTTGAATAAACTAACCTAGGGATATTTATACACAATGATTTTAAAGAGATAAAATAACAAATCTCTTAAATCAAAGATAAAATAAGGGATAAATATTTTAAACAGTGGCCTTTATTTAAATCAATGATTTATCACAAAAGATAAGGGTGATTAATTTGAATCATGTGGCTCTGGTTGAATTCTGCTTTATCTTCTGGACAATCTCATTTTTATCTTCCAGACATTTATCCTTAAGATAATTCTAAATTTGAATTTGAGATAATGTTGATCTGACTCCTAGAAGCTGCTGATTGTACCGCCGAAATCTGCTGCATCGGACTCGGACTATGTCGTGCCCACGACTCCTACCATGACATCTAGTGAACATTCATATTCTACTTTTAATTGTTGATTCTAGGCTAATCAATCCAATAAAGTTAGTCATAAACATGCCTAAAAAAGAACGAATGAGTTATATCCAAGTGAAAATAAGGAATAAATAACACTAAAAATATGCAATATTCTATGCTTATCACCTTGTGACCCCGTTCATGATTTTTCCTACCCCTCAACCCATCATGCGAGTTCTCCGGCTCTTCCTTACCCACCTTGACTATAGCATTTGGAGCCTTTCCCTTTTGCTCCATTGGAAATGCATTGCTTTCCAGATCAATAATCAGTTGATTACTACAAGGGAGGAATTTACTGGCTTCCTCGAACCCTCTTTGGAACTGCAAAATAGATTCTTTATGATTGAAAATGTTCTGAGCTAGAAGCTCGCTCACAGAAGATTCCATCATCCCATTACTTGTGTTAAGTTGAGTTGACAGGAAATTGCAGACTCGGTTGTTGCAAAGTGGGCCGGAAATTTTAATCACTATTAAGGGGAGCTTGCAACAAGGAAGGAGCCAGCCCTCGAACCTCACCAACCCTCCGGTGATCAATTTAATTACCAATTCCACTACTGATGCCAATACTAATAGTATTCGAATGCCCATTAGTACATTCAGGACTCTCCAAATTCTAATTGAGCAAAAGTTGTGGCTGAATAGTTTGGTGATATTGCTCAACAAGGACTTTATATAATGATTTCTCGGTGTCTTTAAGAGCCAAATAGTCATTAAACATATGGGGTTCGTCCAAGTTCTCTTCCATGAGCATATGAGTTATGTACTTGAGAACTTGATAGGTCGAGTCACTATCATCCGACGGTGACAGACTCCCCATCCAGACTCCAGCCTGTGGATGTAGAATCCGAGCTCGCATTCGTACTTACGGAAACGGGTTGAAGAAAGGTATCAGGGCTGGGTTCAGAAGGTGCAACCGTAACATTCAAATTCGTATCCACAAAGTTAAGATCTGGAGAAGGGTCGATGAACTCGAATCCGATTGTTCCATTTGAGTACTGACCAGACCTGAGTTTAAATGTATCATCTAAATCCTCAACACTAAAGCCGTTTATATAATCTGAGAATTCAGTGGATTTTGGCTCCATGGCATCTAAAAGAAACCAATCCTACTACCCCAAAAAGAAGAAAGTCAAACATCCACAAAATCTATCTATAATTGACATATTGCAAGACAAGAGGAACCTGAGTTTGTCTATCCCACTAACTAACTAAATCTAAACCAAAGGCTCCAAAAAATAACTTGGAATTTGATAACTTGAAAATAAGCTATGTATTAAATGAGCAACCTTTTATGGTGATTCCATGAATAAAACCTTTGAAGATTCAAACTTTCAGATATTTTAACAAATAAGATGAAAAAGATCAGAGCTTAGAAAAGGGAACAAATAACATAAAGAATGGAATCATACAAAAGATAAAGACCTAATTCAAGAAAAATGATTATTCAACCCCTTTGTGTTCGAAACATCCTTCATCATCGTCACCATCATCAATCCAACCGCATTTGGTTGAGCATAAAATGCTCAACAAGATGTTGATTATTCATATTCTTTTTATTTCCCTAAGAATGTAAGTTCAAGGAAAAGTTGTCTATTCCCCCATCTTCTTTTGGTGTATATTAAACCCTGCGAGAAAGTTAATAACCCTCAATAATCAATCATGAAACAACAAAAATTAACAAAAGAAACAAGAAAAATGAAGAAAATACTAAATTGATGATAATGCTCTTATTTTATACACAAAACTCTTGACTGATAAAAATCCTCACGACAACTATTAACAAAATAACAACTCGTGAAAAAAATAGTAAAAATCTTAAATTGATTAAAAATAATTAGTATCAATTAAAAAATTTCGTAATTTGAACATATGATTAAACGGAATTTACCAGCAATTGGATTTAGTGCATTGGAACAAAGACTGGAATAATACTAGAAATAGTACTAAATCAGTGGATATGTTATGCTAATGAGCATAGTTGGTTTATGTGTTGATCTTGCTTCAACGATATTTTCTGACATGAAGAAAAACAATGGAGTTTGGTTTAGTTATTTGTATTGCTCAATATTTGATCCAATTCTGCTATGAATCCTTTTTGAGCTTTTTTCTGTTTTTGTTTTGTTCTTTGCTTTCATATCCTAGTGATTACTTTGTTCACTTCGACAAGCTTGTTTATTCAAATTTTGGGTGGGTTTATTTTTTCAATTTCAGTATGCATATGGAACCAAATCTCCCACTACTACAAGTTTGTTGGAAATTTAAGAAGTATGGGGGGCAATGCTTATCAATGATCAATCCCCCACTATTGTCCGATTCTTTATTTGTCGGTTTTTATTTTGGGGGTTGAAGATGAAGGGGAAATGGGAGATAAGAGAAATAAAATATGTTCAAATGGGTTGCAGAGAAGTGAATAGAGTTGGGTCAAAGTTGACGTTGGCGTGGGGTTTGATAATTGCAACACCCTGATCTCGATCGGTCTAACCGAAGGATCCTAAGTGTTACATTAGGCCACCTAAGTGACGGTCCCAAAATTTTCACTTTAAAACTAGTTTAGCCAGCCGTTGAGCAAGATGGATAAGTCATTTCTTTTTAGTCTACAAATGTATGCTCGATCACTAGTACTCAATTTTTGCACATGAGCCAAATACATATGGATGATTCAAGCTTTTTATCATGTGCATGAAAACTCATGCTTGTGTGGTTTTCAGGGCTAATATTTGGGATTACCATTAAACATTTAGACCTAGGGGTGAATTTTTTTTTAACTTGATGGTTAAATTCCATAACCATTTTATACTTAAAACTTAATTATTTACGTGGATATCAAGAGTGTTTGGGTTTGACAAATGCTCCTTGAGGATCTTGAAAGTTGAAACTAACGTTCTTTTTTTCCTTTTTGGGGAGATTTTAATACTTCACAAAGCAACTGAATGAAATAACAAAAAGAGGCCTTCCATCCATGGCGGAGGTCTAAGCTTTCATTCTTCAGACACAGAGAAAGAAAACAGTATATCAAGTCGATCGCAAGAATGCAGTGATAATGTCGTAAGCTGGCTCGCTGTTTTGTACTACATTAACATTCTCAACAGTTAAATATAACCATTTATTTTTCATATGGTGATATAAAGTCTTGTATACAAATAACTTTTAAGAGTCTCATGACTTCATTCTACAGTAGTTGATATAGTTCCTACAAAAAGAAACTGAAAATCGAAGAGAAAATAATCATGCTTTCTATAAACAGTTATGTTGTGTTCGGATTGCAGGTGGCTCACATCCGCCTCCGACTTCTACCTCTTCGTGAGACGAGATATATACGACCATATACCCATTTTCTCCCAAGTCTAGACACAGATTGCTGCAAAACCACAAACAACTACCGGTCAACAAAAAGCTCCAAATATTCCCAGCAAAATAGCTGAATAGTTTCCTCCTTTGGTATTCCCTATACAGAGAAATTTATGATATGTAATCATACAAAATATTATGAAAACAATGATCAAAATTGAATGCTAATTCAAGTGATTTAAACACTAAAAATAACTAGGAAACATACAAATAAATCCTGTAAAATTTAAAATGTTATGATAGTGAAGCAATTCTATGAGTGCATCGGCAAACCATGAAGAGATCTGAATACAAATACACGAGACGACAATAAAACTCACCTGCATTCTATTGCTAAAGCTTGACTACCTTCTTAGGCCCTATTTAAATTAGTTAAAGAATGCGACTAGAAAATACTATCCAGGTATCAAATGTAGGCAGAGGCTACATTACCTCAGTCTTAGCACGGAACTCAAGAGTGCAATCACAGACATGACACTCTGCTTGGTGTGGGGACACATTGAATTTTTCTGATTTCACAAATGCAAATACCTACAGGAAAATGATAAATCAGTTAAGACTAACAGAAGCCTAACAGTTGTTATGTTTGTAGGAGAAGATACTACTGTCTAGGTCAAGAGAAAATAAGGATATGGTGCTTTCTGATTTCTGAAACATAAAATAAATGCAAGATAAAAAAATTGTTAGGATTCACCTCCTCCCCACAATTAGGGCATGCACCCTTCAGAGCTACCAAATCATTTCTCCAGAGTCTTTGAAGCACCCGAACTAGAGAAAGTGTGAATTAGAATGATTCCGTAATAGCAGTCAAAAGCCAAATAAATATCGCTTTGTTACAACTCTTACCAGCAGCTGATGCAAGTGGAAAGCCAGTCACGAACCCAATGCCCATAAAGAGAATGCCATTAACAGTGGCAAGAAACTCCAAGTTGGCTGCTTGGCTGTCATAGGGCATATCTGAACTAAATGGATCTTGATATGCTAGACTAATTGTGTAAATGATAGGCACAAGGCACAAAGTACAGCCAAATGCAAAAATCAGGATCCATATGCTCGCTAATGCCAAACTTTGCGACAAATCTTCCTGCCCTACATCCAAGAGAAGCTCAATATTCAACCAGAACAAACACAGAAAAAGCAAAACATACCACTGATCCTACCCACCATTTTCCAAACAACATAACAATACAATGGATCAAAAATCCACCTTTGGCAACTCATTTAGCATACACATACGTATCATATAAAAACTTTACCACAGCAGATATAAGTATAAGCTGAACAAATCAGGGTGCAACATAATACAAATGGGTTGTTTTCTTTTTGATTTGTATTAAGCTTAACAGATTTATTACTAACTCTTAACAACATGCCCCATCCAGATAAAAGTAAAAACATTTAACAGACAGGCATAAAAACCAGACAATGATGATGTATAGAACAAATACATGATTCTAAAAAGAATTACCTCTGCATCTGCATAAGTAGAATGTCGCCTTATACTGCACCGAGGGTACTTAACAACGGATTTAGAACCATACCAACGTAGTTTTAACTGTATATAAAAGCAAAAACATTTACTTATGTATCAGTCAAAATTAAATTAGGGGGAAATAGTTCACTGATAAAAGATTCAAGATTAACACAAAGTTAATTACCTCTACTCTATCAAACATGTCATCAACTATCAAAGGCTGCCCACTGTAATATGCATCTCGTGCCTAGTCATTTCCAATAACAGTTTTCAAATTGTTCAGTTAGAAATTGCTCAATCGTTGAGATTAGAGAAAGTGAACAAGATTTCTTACTTGTCGATAGAGGGCTTCTAAGGTTTCTTGACTGGCGGTTTCGATGGGACCAACGAATATGCAAGAAGGTCCTTCCTCCTTGGCGGTGGTGAAACCCTGGCTCTCGCTGGCGGAGAAACCCGAGATGCGAACCGAGAACGGAGGTTGTTTGGTCCGGGATAAGGGTAGGTTTACGAAGGCGGAACCTCCGACGACGTGAGGTCTAATGGGGTGGCACATGCCGGCCATGAACCAGTGGCGGGTATATTACAATTGTCGTGCCAAGGCGAACATTTGGCGTGTGGAAACCGGAACCTGGAAATGATTTTGAGACCACGAAAGGGGATGGAGATGAATGATTGGTTTTGAGACCACGAAAGGGGATTTTGAGGGGAATTTTTATGGCTTCTGAGGCTGTGAATGGTGATTGTTTTGGGGCGCTTAAATATCTGCTCCTCTGGCTCCTATTATATATTCCTTCTCTCTGCTCACTGGTTCTGGATTTTGTTACAGTCTCTATCCAAAACAAAATAAAGAGTAAACTACGAACTTACTCACTCAACTTTTACTACATTTTTATTTTGGTCACCAACTTTTATATTTTTCGATTTTTTCACTTAATTTTCGAATTTTGTTTCTTGGCCACTTGATTGTGTGTCTACCCGATTTAAACTTTCTGGGAAAATTTTATGCAAAGAGCCATAGAATTTTTCTATCAATCTAAGATTTTTCGACACACTTTGAGTCAACGATGGTGCAGTCGAAAGGAAGATGAAATAATATATTTTGATTCTACGATGATCGGACGATAAAAATTGCATATCAGACAAGAAAAGGTTGAAGTTTTTATTTAAATGTTATCAATTTTTGAGAATTTCGTAAAAAAATCAAATCGAGAAGAAGAAATGTGGGTAATGTCTTGAGTGCAGTTACATTGAAAATGATGGCCGACGATGGAGTAATACGTCGACCATGAGAAAGAAGAGTAAACTATTAGGTTAATTTTACAAATAAAACTGTTGAAAATACAATGTTTTGGTACTGTTGTCACACAACTAATTGTTAGGTGAAAAAAAAAGAATTTCGAATGTTTGATGACAAAATAAAAAAAAATGAAGTTGGATGATTATAAATAAATAGATAAATATTCTAATTAGAAAAAATTGTTGAGTGGGTCAAATGATAGTGTTTGACCAAGAGGGGGTGAATAGACTATTTAAAATTTGAGGGAGCAAAAAAGAAATTGAGAAATGAAGGACAAAGACAATTATAGTGGTTCAAACTTTTAACAAGCTCTACATCCACTACCTTAGCTCCCACTAAGGATTTTCAACAAAATCCACTAGATTTTCTTCCCTTTTTCTAGGATTAAGAGGTAATCTTTACAATCGGTCAATCTTTCTACCCAAAGATTGACCCAAGAAATCTCTCAATACAAAAAAAAAGTTGGCAATCTAAATATATCTCTCACAAGATGGATATTGCCCAATTACAATCAAAACACACTAAAAACTCTAAATAAAGATTTACAATGAAAAAACTCCAAAGAGTTGGGTACAAAGATATGACTCTATAAGGCACAAAGGGGCATATCGATACGGAAAGAAGCTGTATCGATGCAATTTTCTTGCTTGAGCTACTGACTGAACCTAAATCGGTACATCTTGAGGGTGTATCGATACGGGTCCAACGGCATTTTAAAATTGGTCTTTCCCAATAACTGACTCTAACGACTATAACAATAAATGCCGATATTTGAGAAAATCTTTAAAGAGTATCGAAAACCTAGTGGCGTATCGATACGCAATTCTTAAAACTTAAACTCGATATGAAGGCTGTATCGATACGGAATGAGCCGTATCGAAATGGGTGCTTACAGTGGCCAATGTTTCAAAAAGTATATCGATGCGCTTAGAGGCGTATCGATACGCCTGGGCGTATTTCAATAGTTTGGCCTTTAAAACACTTAGAAAATTTTAGGGCTTTAAGTTTTTGACTTAGAATCAAATATGCTTTAAAATATTTGTCAGTCTGGGACACTTTAAAAAATTGTTTACTTTACAATTAAGTCCTTGAAAAGTATTTGTTATATCAAAATCATCAAAAGTTTTACAATCTCCCCCTTTTTGATATAACAAAACCAAAGCAAATTTTTAAGTGCAAATTTTTAAGTGTTTTGAAATTACTCCCACTTAGAGTAAGCTAGGTTTTAAAAAAATAGCTTATGCACATTCTCCCCCTTTTTGTTAGATCAAAATCAATGATAGTAAAGGATAATTCAAAGCAACATTCTTAGCATAATCTAAGCATAGGTTCATAACCAAAGCAACATAATCATTAAGGCAACATAATCCAAATCCAAACAAAGCTAAAATTAAAGCATTGGTCCATAGGTGCATAAAAGGAAAAGTCTAATATGATATGCAATGAAATAAAAGTCTAGGGAGCATCATCTTCATCCTCGTCTTGATCTTCATCTTCATCATGGGTGTGATTAGCTTGAGATTGACGACATTCTCCATGAAAAGCCGTAAGTGATATGTCCATCGAACCTTGTTGGCTTTCTATGGCTTGAACTCGATCCTCTAAGGAAGTAAATCGAGTATCAACAGTAGCAAACCCTTCGGTCATGGTTGTCCTCAATGAAGTGAATTGCTCATTGATATAATCCATGAGAGTGTCCATAGCTTGTGGAGCAATCGGAGCTTGAGGGGCGACTGGAGGAGGAACTTTTGGTGCTTCAGGAATCGCATCGTGTGGAAGCTCGGCAAGACGTAACCACTGACCATTAAAATAGTAGAACGTTGAACGAACAAGAGATCGCTCTTCAATAGGATCGGTAAGAGGCTTGAAAAATTTTGGTGAGCAATCAATCTCCAACTGAGTGAACAAGAAACTCAAAGCTGTCCCATAGGTGAATGATGCAACAAGAGGGGTGTGACGATGTTGGATAAGGTAGACTAGCTCCGCAAACATGATTCGAGCAAGATTGGGCTGCTTCTCTTCACGAAAGCATCGAATCCAAAAGTCATCCATTTGGCGAATAGTGGAAAACTTTCCACCAGATGGCCAAAACCACCAAGTGATCATGAGATGCAAGAAATGATCATGAGCATCTAGAAAAGTAACAAAACCTCCAAGAACATATCCCAATGAGTCTTCATCATCGATTCCTTCATCTTTAAACCCAAAAACATCAACAAGAGTTTGAACATCAATCCAAATTTTCTTCCCCATTAAGAATGACTCAATAGCAACAACTTTAGTACGGTATTGGTTGGGGATACACCGGGCATTGGCAAAGAAAATCAAGACAAGAAAGGCATAAAGTTCCAACGGTGTAAAAGAGGAAGATATTTGAACTTGAAACGTTCAGAATTGAGAAAAGGGATAAATGCTACTCTTTCGCGGTGGATTTTATAATTTTGGTACTGCTTGAAATTGTTTAAAGCCACCTGGGTTGCAAAACTCTTTTGATAAATGACACTGAGATTAGGACGAGCCAAATTATCTTCAGTAGAAGACTCGTCAGCCTCGTTTGTTCAACCACTTTTACGTGGTGCCATATCGAATCTGAAAAATAAATTAAGGCACAAAACATATGTGTGCATAAATCATCAAATTCAATCCAATATGTAATCCAAAATTCAATGTATTAATGAAAAACTATACCATATAATTTTAGAAAGATTAAAAAAATAAATCTAGAAAAATAGATTTAGAAATATACTATATATTTTTTATATTCGAAAAAAAATTCGGATTTTTGAAAGAATTTTTGCAAATACTTTAAAATACATACTATTAGTATACTTTTTGTACAAAAAAATTATTAAGAACAGTATATTAATCTAAACGAAAATAAAAAAAAAGAATTTATACCTTGATTTGAGGAAATTAGAAGAATGGATAGATGATAATAAACCAATTTGATAAGAGATCTTAGACTTGGTTTGTTGAACAAAAACCATTAAATATTTGTGTGAAAAACTAGAGGATTTGAAGGGTATTTATAGTTGAAAGAGTTAGGGTTTCGGATGAAAAAGGGTTTATAGATATTAATTTAAAGTTGGATTCTCATTAAAGGCTAATTTAAAGACTCAGGGTCTGCGCATACCGGTATTCCATATGGCGTATCGATATAAGTGTGTCGAAACACATAGACCATTTCGATACGGACTTACCTGTATCAAAACATGTTCTTGAGACCATATCGATACATTTGGACTTGTATCGATACACTCGTGCTGAGAAATGCAATCTGGGTTGAGTCAAGAATGGTGTATCGGTACACTTTAACCCGTTTCGATACGAATAACCCAGAAAATGCATTTTGGGCCACAAGTTGCTCAAAAGTTTAATTTTACTTGAACAGAAATACATGTATATGATGAATGAACGGGATGAAGGTTAAGAATAGATACAAGTTCCCCCTAACTATAGGCATAGATGCATCAAGAGGCACAAATTACATAAACATGACAATCAAATCAAAGCAAGCAAATTCTTGGTCTTTTGAGACTCTAAAGGGTCAAGGAAGGCTTGTTAAACCTAACTCTCTCCTAAGGGTCCAAAAACATTCTTTATCTAATGGTTTAGTAAAAATATCCGCTAATTGGTTCAAGGTATCGACATACTCTAGAACTACGTCATTCTTTAAGACATGATCCCTAATGAAATGATGTCTTATTTCTATGTGCTTGGTTCTAGAGTATTGGATAGGATTCTTAGTGAGACAATTGGCACTAGTATTGTCACACTTAAGGGGTATGGTATCTATTTCAACACCATAGTCTAAGAGTTGTTGCTTCATCCAAAGGACTTGAGCACAACAACTCCCTAAGGATATGTACTCCGCTTCGGTGGTAGATAAGGTTACACTATTTTGTTTCTTAGAGAACCAAGATACGAGCATACTACCTAGGAATTGACATGTTCTGGAGGTACTTTTCCTATCAATCTTATACCCCCCATAATCTGCATCTGAATAAGCATGAAGGTTGAAGGAAGAGTCTCTAGGATACCAAAGACCTAAACTAGGTGTATCTCTAAGGTATCTAAATATCATCTTAATGGCTACTAGGTGTGATTCTCTAGGGCTAGCTTGAAACCTAGCACATAAGCAAACACTAAATATGATATCGGGTCTACTTGCGGTAAGGTAAAGCAAAGAGCCAATCATTGAACGATAAAGTTTAGAATCGACACACTTACCTCATTCCTCTTTGTCAAGCTTAATAGATGAGCTCATTGGAGTCGCTTGAGGCTTTACGTTCTCCAAGTCGAACTTCTTGAGCATATCCTTGATGTACTTAGCTTGATTGATGAAGCTGTCATCCTTCCTTTGCTTGATTTGGAGCCCTAGGAAAAATGAGAGCTCCCTCATCATGATCATTTCAAACTCACCTTACATTATCTTAGAAAATTCTTGTCAATAAACCTCATTAGTAGAACCAAAAATAATATTATCAACGTATATTTGAACTACTAAGATGTCATTGCCATATCTTTTAATGAAAAGTGTAGTGTCCACCTTGCGTTTTTCAAAACCTTTTTCAATTAAAAAGTTTAAAAGTCTTTCATACCAAGCTCTAGGAGCTTGTTTTAAACCATGTAAGGCTTTGGTCAATTTAAAAACATGGTTTGGAAAATTTGGATCTTTAAAACCCGGTGGTTGTTCAACATACACTTCTTCATTAATAAAACCATTTAAAAATGAACTTTTAACATCCATTTGAAAAATCTTGAAATCATGAAAGCATGCAAATGCAAGAAGCATCCTAATAGATTCCATCCTAGCTACGGGTGCATAAGTTTCATTGAAATCTATTCCCTCTTCTTGAGTGTAACCTTGAGCAACAAGTCTAGCCTTGTTTCTCACTATGTTACCACTCTCATCTAGCTTGTTTCTAAAGACCCATTTAGTTCCTATAATAGATTGATTACTAGGCCTATCAACTAATGTTCATACTTGACTTTTCTCAAATTGATTAAGCTCTTCTTGCATGGCCAATATCCAAAAATCATCTTTTAATGCTTCTTTGATATTTTTAGGCTCGATGCAGGAAATAAATGCAACATTATTTATAAGTTTGAGAGATGATCTAGTGGTTACCCCTTTGGATGGATCACCCAAAATTTCACCACCTTTGACATAGTTGAACTCCCTTGGGTAAGTGACCTCCTTTTCCTCTAGAGCCAAGTCCTTCAAGGCTTCAAGAGGTAGATATTGTGTTTCCTCTTCTTTGCTTGGAATCTCATCCACCTTTGATGTTTGTCCTCCATCAATGGCTTCAATGATCCCTACATCATCATCATCACAAGATTCCATCCTCGGAATGAGGTTATCATTGAAAACAACATGTATAGACTCTTCTACAACCAAAGTCTTTTATTAAATACTCGATAGGCTTTATAGTTTGAAGAGTATCCTAGAAAAATAGTTTCATTAATTTTTGCATCAAATTTACCTAAATTATCTTTTCCATTGTTTAAAACAAAACATTTACAACCAAAAGGATAAAAATAGCTAATATTAGGCTTTTTGGATTTTAAAATCTCATAAGATGTTTTCTTCAAAATAGGTCTAATCATTAATGTAGCAAGACGTATTAGTGTCTTCCGCCCAAAAATATTTAGGTAAATTATTTTCACAAAGCATGGTCCTGGCCATTTCTTCTAAAGTTCTATTTTTTCTCTCAACTACCCTTATTTTGTTAAGGGGTGCGAGGAGCCGAAAAATTGTGGCTAATACCATTTTCATTACAAAAATCTTCAAAACCCATATTTTGAAATTTGGTTCCATGATCGCTTCTAATATGTGAAATTTTAAGATCAAGATCATTTTGGGTGATTTTTGAAAACGTGATGAATTTTTCTAAAGCCTCATCCTTAGTACTTAAAAAGAGAACCCAAATATATCTAGAATAGTCATCTACTAATACATATGCATATGACTTACCACCCAAACTCATAGTCCTAATAGGCCATAAGAGATCCATATGGACCAATTGTAAACATCTATTAATAGAAACATCATTAATGGATTTAAATGAGGTTCTTTGTTGTTTACCCTTAGTACATGCATCACAAATTTTATCTTTAGAGAACTTTAGCTTAGGTAAACCTCTTACTAGATCAAGGGAAACCAATTTCTATAAAACACTAATGCTAGCATGTCCTAGTTTCCTATGCCACAACCATATATCATTTTTATTATGTGCCACAAAGCATGCATTGGATGTATGTATGTCATCTAAATACACCATATAGATATTACCTATGCGATGACCTATGAGCATTATTTGATTTGCTTTAATGTTTATGATTTTACACCTATTAGCATCAAAAAGAACATTAAGACCCTTATCGCACAATTGACTAATGCTCAACAAATTATGTTTAAGACCATTGACATAAAGAACATTTTTAATAAGAGCAGTTGAGAGATTACCAATAGAGCCAATTCCTTCAATGTGGCCTTTGGAGTTGTCACCAAATGTCACTACTCCTCCACTCTTTGGTTTGAGCTCCAAGAATCTACTCTTGTCTCCTGTCATGTGTCTTGAACAACCACTATCAAGTTACCAAGAATTTTGACTAGTGGTTTTGACCTTGTAGCATTGCTCCCCCTACAAACAAAGATCAAGTTTTGAATTTTGGTACCCAAATCATTTTGGGTCCATAAACATTAGTTCCCAAAGTCTTGGTTCTCTTAGGAATCCAAGAAGCAATAGCATTCATATTGTTAGAAACTATGAGTTCCTTAGGTACCCATACACTTCTAACTCTTTTGGTTTTAGATTGCTTTTGAAAACTTCTTTGTTTGGGGTTAAAAGTCTTTCTCTTTACATATTGGGTTTTTGAAGAACTACCCTTTTCAAAAGTATATTTCCAATAGTAAGAGAAGTTTTAAGATTATCCACCTCCTTTGGTGATAATCTTGGAAATCGGAAAGAAGTTTTTCCAAATCGTGATTTTTCTTTTTGAACTCATTTGAAAGATTTACCAAATATAAAACTTTCTTTTCCAATTCAGAATTGGTTTTTGAAAGAAACTCATTTTGAAATTTTAAATCAGAAATGTTTTTCTTGTTTTTCAAAATAGACTCTTTGTATTTTTCGACCAATTCATCGTAAACATCTTGTAGCTCATCATAAGCATCATATAATTCATTATAAGTAAAAGATGATGAGTTAGAGTTTACCATTGGATCCTCCTCAAAGGCCATGAGGCAAAGGTTGGCCACTTTATTCTCCTCATCCTCGGATGACTCCTCGTCACTCCAAGTTGCCAATTGAGCTTTGAGCTTATTCTTCTTTAGTTGAGGGCAATCGGTGAGAATGTGGTCGGGCTTCTTGCACTCATAACAAATGAGTTGGTCATTCTCTTCTTCTTTGCTCTTGTTCTTGAACTCCCATCTTCTATTAAATTTTCTTCTACGGTTGGACTTCGTGAATCGGGTAAACCGTTTGACCAACATGGCCATCTTTTCGTCTTCCTCCTCGCTTGAATCGCTCTCTTCAAATGAAGCTTTGAGAGCAATACCAAGCTTCTTCTTGTCCACCTTCTTCTTCTCTACTCTTTTTTCTTCTCGTTTTTTCTTCTTCTCTTCCTTGCTTCATGATCTCATGAGTAAGGAGAGATCCTACTAATTCATCGAGCTTCAACATCTTCAAGTTCTTCGCCTCGATGATTGCAGTTCTCTTCCTATCCCATGATTCGGGAAGAGAGTATAGTAGTTTTCGGACAAGTTTATCTTCGGGAATGATCTTACCGAAGCCCTTGAGACCATTTATAATGACTGAGAATCGGTCGAACATCTTGGAGACGCTTTCATTTGGCTCTATCTTAAAGTTCTCATAGCTTAGATTAAGGATCTCGATCTTGGTCTCCTTCACGTCTTTGGTGCCCTCATAAGTGGTATCTAACTTGTCCAACACCTCCTTTGCACTTGTGCACGAAGACATCTTGGCATACATGTCAGGACCAAGTGCACAAAACAAGATGTATAGGGCTTTATCGTTGATTTGGAGTCTTCTCCGATCTTCATCGGTCATCTCCACCCTTGTCTTCGGAACAAGTCTTTCTTCATCATCTATTTTCATCGAAATGGTTGGTCCATCTTCTACTACATCCCAAAGGACATAATCGGTGGATTTGATGAAGAGTCTCATTCGGTTCTTCCAATAGGGATAGTTATCCCCATTGAAATAAGGTGACTTTGTGATTGATTGTGACTCATATAGATTTTGCCCGGAGGTAGAAGCCATGGCAATGAATGGATAGATGATCAACACTCTTCAAGGATCGCCTCTTGTGGATGTTAAGCCTTCAAAGAGTTAAGCTCTGATACCAATTGTTGAGTGGATCAAATGATAGTGATTTGGCCAAGAGGGGGTGAATTGGCTATTTAAAATTTGTGGTAGCAAAAAGAAAATTAAAAAATAAAGGACAAAGACAATTATAGTGGTTCAAGCTTCTAACAAGCTCTACATCCACTACCTTAGCTCCCACTAAGGATTTTCAATAAAATCCACTAGACTTTCTTCCTCTTTTCTAGGATTAGGAGGTAACATTTACAAAAGAAGAAGTTGGCAATCTAAATATATCTCCCACAAGATGGATATTGCCCAATTACAATCAAAACACACCCCAAACTCTAAATAAAGATTTACAATGAAAAACTCCAAAGAGTTGGGTACAAAGATATGACTTTATAAGGCACAAAGGTTTGGATTAATGCTTGGATGTTGCTTGATGGTTCAATAGTTGTTGTTGGTGCTTTGGAGGCTTGCTTTTGTACCCTTGCATTGATTTCTAGCCGTTTGGGTGGTTGAGATCATTATTGTAGCCGTTGAGTTGCATTTTTCGCGCAATAAATGCTCTTGATCAACCATCCGTATCGGTACACGAAGGCCCGTATCTGTACCTATCTATAAGAAGAAAGAGCCGTTGTGCACAAAATAACATGGGCGTATCGATACGTGAGGAAGCGTATCGATACGGTCTCAGTGAAAACAAAGGGGCGTATCGATACGAAAGAAACTGTATCGATGCAATTTGCTTGAGCTACTGACTGAACCAGTGTTGGTACATCTTGAGGGTGTATCGATACGGGTCCAACGACATTTTTAAATTGGTCTTTTCCAATAACTGACTCTAACAGCTATAAGATTAAATGCCGATATTTGAGAAAATCTTTAAAGCGTATCGAAACACCTAGTGGCGTATCGATATGCAATGCTTAAAACTTAAACCCAGTATGAAGGTTGTATCGATAAAGAATGAGCTATACCGAAACGGATACTTAAAGTGGCCAATGTTTCAAAAATTGTATCGAAACGCTTAGAGGCGTATCTATACGCCTGGGTGTATTCCAATAGTTTGACCTTTAAAACACTTAAAAACATTCAGGGCTTTAAGTTTTTGACTTAGAATCAAATATGCTTTAAAATATTTGTTTGTTTGGGACACTTTAAAATTTTGTTTGCTTTACAATGAAGTCCTTAAAAATATTTGTTATATCAAAATCATCAAAGGTTTTACAAAAATCTTTAAAACCAACAACCAATTGGTCTAGTGAGGTGAGACACTAGATCCCTTAAACAAGGTCACGGGTTTGAGTCCTGAAATTGTAAATAAAACAATTGGATTGAAAAGGTCACCTCGTAATAGGTCTCTGTAGTACCTAGGGGTGGGAATTGGGTGGGAAATATCCAAAAACCGTAGGGATTCGAACCGACGTGATGTGGAATAATCGAAATCTTCACCTGCGGGGACAACCAAACTGTAACCGTATAAATAATCGTAGGATCCCCAACAAATATCCGCAAGAATCCCAGATATTTTACAAGATTTTTAAAAATATATATACTTATTTATCTATACCCTTTATACATATCGTACTAAAAAAACTATAATTATATTATTATCACTTCAACTTTCTCTCAAACCTAGCAACGCTTAAGTTTCTCAACATGTTTCTATCTTATATTTTTAGATATAAGCTAAAACCCTCATTTAAATCTTCCCCAACATAACACCCTTTCAATCTTCATCACTTCGTAATTACTTCCAATCGATGTATCTAAACTTTATATTTTAAATGGAATTGATCATTTATTTTTGTTAGTGAAATAGTAATTTTGTTTACTTTTTTGGTACGCGGATTCCCCGAAAACTGCAGAGATCCGCGCAGGGAGGGGAGATTCCCCGAAAACGTAACCACAAGTGTTGGAGACAGAGTAGGAATGTAAAACCGTCCCCACCCCACCGGGTTCCCACCCCTAATAGTACCCGATTTGAATTAGTCAACCAATGAGTTGGACACCGATGATTAAACCAAAAAGAAAAAAAAAACCTTTGTAATTTCATCGCCAGTCATTATAGAAATTTATCATTTTAGTTAGGCATAATGCCAAAAAATGCTCCCTACGTTTGACTGAATAATCATTTTGGCTCATATTTTTTAACCAATTTAACCCACAACGTTTTATTTTGGGGTCAAAATGACTCTCTACGGATAAAAATTGTTACTCAACTAACTATAAACAACTTTAAATGATGTGAGGGTGGTAGCAGTGTTATATAGAGAAATATGCTGACTTTACATAATGGCACATCAGTTAAAAAATATTTTTATAAAATATATAATATTTTTTCTTCTGACACATCATTTTGTCAAGTCATTTCGAATTGTTTATCGTTAGTTGACGAACAATTTTCATCCGTAGAGAGGTCATTTTGATCCAAAATGAAAAAAAGAATATAAACCAAAATAACCATTCAGTCAAACTTTAAAAACATTTTTTGACTTTATACCTTTTAATTATCTAACTATTAATTTCTTAACGGCGGTCGCTTGGCCTTTGATCCATAAAAATAAAACCACTTTGGTATTTGATTATAGGTTTGGCTTAGATTTTATATTGCTATTTCATTGGAGGTCCGAATATGATCAAGTAGGGAAAACCCATACGTTTTGTCGAAAGCAAAGTTAACTGAAACAAGTATGTTTCTTCCTTGTGTCAATTCCTTTCTGTAATTTTATTACTCAAATTTCTCATCTCATCTAACAAGATAAGTCTAAAACCAACCCATATTAACAATCGTGCATCAATCAAATGTTTGATTGCTTCTAGGATTCATGTGCCGTGTTTCCCAAGTTTGCTTGAGAAGAAAGGATCCCATTCATGGCCCCCTAATCTCCCAAACGTGAAGTACTTCCAAGACTCTTGTTCAGGAAATTCGGAATTCACTTCTTTCAAATCATTCATTTGCTTCCTAATTGTTTCGACTCTGTCAAGAACTCCCTTAACCGTGAGATCAAATGCATCTTCTCAATCGTCTCCAATTTTGATGCAGGATCTGCATAGATCACATTCGGGATCAGCTTCACAACCTCATCTCTCATTGCTGCTCTTTTCTCTCTTGGGATCCTTTGCAATAGTTTTTCGATGTTGGCGTCACCGGATTTAACAGCACTGGCTGGTGTCAACACCGAGTATTGTGTATAATCCCTGGGAAAATGCCATATATATTGAACATATGCCGAACCTGGATGGAAAAAAAAACTGGAATGCAACCGGCCAATATCGAATCAAATATTGACCTCCTGGTGTAGGAATCCCCTGGTGGTTGTAAGCAAAAGACAGAACTTTGAAACAGCTTCATCAAATTTTCTGGCTTGTAACACCTCTGGCTTTGATCATCACATTCAAGGAACCTTCATTTCTTCCTTGAAGCAGGCACTGATCAATAATTTCATTGCCAATAGAATTGTCTCGATTAGGCCTTCGTACACATGCGAAAGAGAACAACAACCTCCTCTTCAGTCTTCTCATTTTGCTCTGCCATTGAAACACATTATCATCTTTTGAAGGGTGGAAATACGTAGGATACGGTATCGCAAAGTCATTGTTGTTCCAAGGACTTGACTCGATCACCAGCATTGTCATGTTCTTCGATTCGGGGAAATTCAGAAGTCCGTTGCCCCAATCAGACGCGTTTTCAGGGTCCCTCCTGAAATCCCAATTGGTCCTTCCTTCGACCAAGAAATGATCTCGACCCTACATTTTTGTCCATTCAGGTCTACCTGCAAGCCACTCGACAAGCTCCACTGCATCATGGTCTCTCCTAAAACCAAGAGGGTCCCAAAGGTAACGACCAACATCAAGGCCTGCATAATATGGAACGTAGGTTGCTGCAGCCAAGGATGGATCATTAGTTAAACACTTGTACTGCTTCATCCTGTTGTGGAAAATGACTTCTAATAAGAACTGGTTTGTCAAAAACCAGCCTGTTTTCGAATAAAGATTTTCTTTGCTTGGAAGAGAGGAGCCTAGGCCAAGGTTTAATGAAGACTCACACATATCTGTCCATACATTAAGTGACTGGAAGTTATCCTGCAAGTCTTGGTTAAATTTCCTGGGGATATCATGAACAAATACGTATCGACCCAAACACAGTGATGAAACGGATTCAGGTTTTACCACCTTTCGTGTTCTTGGTTTTGGAACAACTTTGTCTACTTTTTGCCCTATGAAACTGCCTAAAGCAGCTGCAGGTTTAATCTTGCATCGTGTCCTGGTACGCCTGGCTCGCCCCCTTCTGCCTCGATTGTAATCCTTTGCATTTTTTAATTCTTCTTCAAGTAGTTTGCCAGATATTGTCTCGAAAGTTTCAGTTTCATTATTGTCAGACATGAACGAATCAATTAACCGATTGACATAGATATCCCTGTCGATGTAAAACTTAATAGGTTTCGTTTTGTTTTTGGTTTCATCAATGGCCTTCTCTACATTTTCTTCAATCTTAAAATCTGTAACATGGGAAGAGTTCGTCCCTGTTTCATCTATACCAACATCATATAAATACTCGGATGAACCGACGAAGTCGGTTTGATTCTTGCCTATTAAACTATGTCCCTTCTTCCCAAATGTTATAGACGAAGAATAGAGGTAAAACAATGTGAACCATACAAGAAAAGAGATGAAAACAGTGCACCAGGATTGGCTTCGACAAGGACATTTTGCAGTCATTAGGCAAAGAAAACCCGGGAAATCATACAAAGGAAAGCAGCGGTGGAATTTCTGATGGGGAAAACGAGAGAGAATTTGAACCATTCAAGATCTACGTCTACGTATTGGATGCATGGAAACAAACATGAGGGCATGATTGTGATCACGGATGGGGGATTGCCTTAATGGATGGTGGTCACATTAGTACAACGAGGTTTCTTGAAAATATTACCGTTGTTCAAATTTTCCCCGGTAATCTTGGTGGAAATGACATTTGCTCATATAAAATTTTGTAGCATCAGCCTAAAACTGAGGTTAACGACTTCCTTTCTATTTAGATCCCATCTAAGGATAGTAGACGGGTACAATTTTGCGGATTTCGTACTAAATTCAGTTAAGTTGAAGCGAGAATTGGTCTGAATTTGGTGAGCAGTAGGCGGGTGTGGATGTCAAAGGTCATACCTGCCATGGGTAGTGGATAGGTGATAGTTTTGAAACTTTACTCGTCCCATATCTCCCGTCCCGCATCCGTCCGCCCCACCCCGCATCCAGCCGCTTTTGTGAACCCTAATACATACATATAAAAAATTAAACTCCTTTACTAAGATCTTGTTTTGTTTTAACATTTATGCAAATGGATAAATTTTTAGATATTGAACTCAATTAATTTAGCTTCACTGAAAAATGTTTAAAAAAATATTTTTTGTTATATTTAATATTAGTTGGTTGTCTAGCTGACAAATTTGACGAGTATAGGCAAGTACGGGCTAAGTGGTGGGTGCCCAGGTGAGTAGTGGATGTGAGAATGGATTTAAGAATATATCCACATAGACGGGTATGAATTTAAAAATTGGACTTGTCATGTGTAATGGGTAGGTGGTATATATGAAAATTTTAAATGGGTGTTGATAAGGATATGGGGGAAGGGTATCCGCTCCCGCTCACCCCATTTGTCACCCCTAATCCCATCTGATTTAAAATATATTCAAATTTAATTTGGACATGTAAATATTAAAAGTTGATTATACATTTATCACTCAACTTTCTTTTCACTCTTATTTTGATCATTGAAGTTCAAAATTTTTTAATTTAATCATTTAACTTTCGAATTGTTTCTATTTTGACCACTAGAGGATGATATGACTTATCTTATTAATATTTGCCTTCTATGACATGACTTATTTTACTAATATTTTAATGTCAACTGAGATTTAAAATAAAAAAATAAAATAAATTTCTAAACCTTACTCTCAAACCTCAAATCAGACACCCAAACACCAAATAAAAAGAAAGCTCAAAACCCTAAACACACCTTCTTCTTTTTTGCCATCCTTCGTCTACCTACACTGCGCCTCCTTTTTGTTTTTACATAAAACATACAAATGCAGCTTAAAACTTTTTTTATCCACGAATTCCTTACGCAGCTGCTCTTGGAACTTCCATGCCGAAACCGCGCTTTGTTTTCTCAACATTGTTTCAAAATCACATGAACAATACTTAAGAAATGTTGTCATAGTAAAGAACTCCCATGAAAGTGTAAGGAGATGAACCAAAAATTAGAAAGAAGAAAAACAAAAGACAGAAGTAGCACAAACGTCGGGGCAAGTTTGCCAAGGCTATGTAGCTCTTCACCAATATCATCAGCCAATGCTCCTATTTGGGGTGATGCAAGTGGACGGAAGGTGGCCCGGAAAGGAAGGGGTGTTTAAGGTTTCGGGGCTTTCTTTTGATTTAGGGATTGGGGTGTTTAAGATTTTATTTTATTTTTACTTTAAATTCGTCATGACATTAAAATATTAATAAAATATATCATGTCATAGGAAAATATTAATAAAATAAATCACGTGATCCTATACTGATCAAAATAGGAGCAATCTAAAATTTGAGTAATTAAATTTAAACTTTTTAAACTTCAATGACCAAAATAGTTGTAAGAACCAAAAAATAAATTGGTCACGAGATTACTTAATTTTCCTTAGATCCACATATTATAATAGGATAATGATAAGACATAATGTATTTCTAATGAAAGAACTCAAATTGAGTTTTAGAGTCAACATTGTAACGACCTAATTTTTGGGTTAACAAATTGAGCCTCGAATCTTTTTTCGAATCTTTTAAGTTGGTAAATTTTTAGTGAGGATTAAAGTTGAGGCTCGGTTTAAAGAGATTAATGACTTATTTGAATAATGAAAATAATTGGGGTCCAAATGTGGGATCAAGGAATGAGATAAGTGTTCAATAATTGGTTTATCTATTTTTATTGGGAAGTTCGATATTTTTGAATTAAAGTGGTTGGTTGGTGTGGGGGAAGAGTGAGAAAAAAAAGATAAAAGAGAGAGAGCAAGGAAAATGGGGTTTTAGAGAGAGATGGGGGGTTTTGCTTCGTTTCGAGGGTAATTCGGTCGCCGTGAAGTCTCACCGCCGGTATCATTCGATCGGGCTTGTTGAGATGAGTCGACCGATGGTCGACCCGTCGTCATCGTTGTCGACGTTCGCTGGGGTGAAGGAAAAGAAGAGTTGGTCAAGCTCAAAACACCAAGGTTCGTCATCCTCTACTGAAAACCGCCACCACCATAGGATCCACCGCCCAAAAAAATGCAGACTTAGAGATTGTTGTCATCGTCCAGCCATCGAAGGTTGTCGCACGTGCCGCCGCCTGCGCGTGGGCGTGCGGTGCCAGCTGAACCAGGCTTTGGCATGGTGACCAAGCTGGTTGGGTTAAACTAGATTGAGGTTGAACCAGACTAGACCACCTTGCCCAGACCGAACCGCGCTGCTCGACCGCCATTGACCATCGCCGTCATTGATCGGCATTGATCGTCGTTGGCTGTCATTGACCGATTGTTGACTTTTTTAGAGGGACCCTACCCCGAGACTTTTCGACGTTCTAAGTTCATTGGTGCGGTCTGTTTTGCCAAATTTGAACCCGGTAAGATGTTTTACGTGTTTTATTCTCTAAAGTAGTTTGATAATGTGATTTTGCTTATGGAGTCGTGTTTGTTTTATCCGAGGGTTTTATGGACTCGAACACTGTATTTAAGGAGATGATTGGAGGAGCTCGGATGAGGATTTGTCGCTATGGGTTGAGGTTAGTACATATCGAAATCCTAATGCTTCATGAGCATTATAAATGTTTGCTTTGCATGTTAGTGTTTGCAAAATAAGTAGATAATTAATACGCATGTTTAAAGACCGATACATTAAAACCCGATAATTATGAAATGCATGATGATGTTTGGGGATATGACTAGGGGCAGAAAACAATAGGGACCGGTAGGGGCCACGACAACCCCTAAAATTTGGAAAATTATAATTTAGACCCTTAAAATTTTCAAAAAATTTAATTTGGCCCCCTCAAATTTTTAAAAGTTCAGATTAAGTTTCAAAATTTTGAATGTTCTTAATTAAACCCCTCCCATAATTTTTAAAAGTTCTCATTAAGCTTCTCAAAATTTTGAAAATTTTAGTTAGACCCCAATTTTTTTTGAAAAATGTAAATTGAACCCTTCAAATTTTTGAAAATTTTAATTTAAACCTCTACTTTTTAAAAGTTTTAAGTTGCACCCCAAACTCTATTACCTAGTTCTGCCACTAGATATGACTTAACTCATGTAGACTTTAGAGACCGTGTAAGGTCGTTGAGATACTTGTACAATTACTTGATTGATTGATAATTGTGATGCCTTGTATGCCAATTTGAATGGTTTGCCGTGAATTAACGAAAATTATACTTATGAGATAAATACTCGATTAAATGATTAAGAAGATTAATATTAATTGATTGAATGCATTAGTAAACAAACCCTAATGACTTTCATAAGCTTTAGGAATGGATTTAAATCTCGTAAACATTGTAATTCTTTAATTTGACATAAATCATGGGTGAGGTATCGGTACGAGCTTCGGCTGTACCGGTACTCAAGGAACTTGATGTTTTCAGTAAGCACATTTCGTATCGATACACGAGAGAGCATCGATACCCAAGGGTACAGTACTAATACTCGTGTTTAAGTACTGATACCCACTAAACTAAATAATCATTAATGCTAGCTAAGCATGGGAACTGACGCGTATGATTAATAGACAGATTAATGCCTTAATAAAGGGAATAGTGCAAAATAATGGAAATAATTAATAAGAATAATTATGTACTCCTCCATAACGTATTAATAACCCGATAATATAAAATCAATGATGTGACGTCGACTAGCAACAATAGAGAGATCATTGGAATCGTGTTGCTCGTATGCCGAGTAGGCATTTGATTGATTTCATGATTTGATTGATGGGATCCGGATACCCAAAAATCGTACTGAAGTTTTTGTTCCCTTCTTCGCGTGCACTCGATGTCTAGATGGTCCCGAGTGGCACTCGCTACTCGATGGCTAGGTGTTTCCGAGTAAGCGATATTCGCTACCTGACGTCTTAGTGGTCCCAAGTATGTGGCATGCACTACATGATGTCTTTATGGTCCCGAGTGGGAGGCATGGTAGGGTATCCGATGTTTGTATGGTCTCGAGTACATGTGTGGCTAGCCTGATGTCTTAGTGGTTCTGGGCTAAATAGGTTTGATTACTATTGTTTGTGGTTAAATCCTTATTTTCTTGTGCTCGGGTGGTCAGTGAGATCTCGAGTATGGTTGATCCTTGTGTGCCACGTATGATGTTTTCATGATGAGAGCATGTGCTTAGGCGACTAGTGGTAGCGCCATGTGTTGTTTTATCTCTCCTTATTGCTCGTACTAGCTTGCATGCTTATGTTTATGATTAGCATGAAGTATAGTAGGGTAGATGTGTACCGTTGAGCTTTGTACGCTCAGTGCTCGGAATCGTTGTTTTCGTGCGTAGGTTGATCATGGGATCGCGGGAACGAGGAGCATTGTCTGTACATGATTCCAGCAAGTGGCATTGGTTAGAGTATGGTACTTGTATTTAAAAGGCTGAGTATTCATGTGACCCTACAACCGTTGAGTCTGTAACTTTATTTTGATATATTATTTTGATATACAATGTATAAACTTGGAGCTCATATTTCGTAGATTGATTTATGTTGTTTATTTAATTATATGAAGTGTTCCATGATATAAAATTTTGAATAAAGGCTAAATTTATGGTTTTTAAAACCTTTTGAATCGGATTTTAGATGACCAGAATGTAGTATTTCGGATCCGAATCGAGATCAGAGTGTTACAGACATTATTGATATGGATCGTCGATACACCTCGTTGTGTTACGAAAAAAATAAATTCCGACAATCTTAATCAAGGAGAGGAACAGATTGAGATTAAAAGAAGAAACATACTGATTCAAAATTTGATTATTTTAATAAAAATATATTTTTATAAAATTTATTAAAACAAGAATTGCCGGTATATAAAATAAAAAACATGTTCAAGAGTCGATTACGTATGAAAAAATATTAGTACCCCACAACGTACAAAAATCAATATCTAACTAATTAAATGTCATCTTAGCAATTGATATTATAGATTTGACTTTAATTTAATTAATGATCCCTAAATACATTTTAAAAGGAGTGAATATTTTGAAAATGATTTTGAAGAAATTTAAAATCAATGTTATTCACTCAGTTTTTTAATATGATGTTTTTTTTTTACTTCGAACACTAATGGATAGTATTCCAGTGACTTAGGAACACTAATCCTAATGTTCTAATAAAAGAATATTACCTAATATTTCATAATAAAAAAAACATTTTGAAAGTATGAATATGCATGATGATAATTTATTCAATCTATTTAAAAGGATGTCTCTTTATTTCGAGTCAGCAAAAAATGCATTCCATTAAATTAGGGACACTGCCTCTCGAGTTCTCTGATGAAGCAGTATTACTTCAATTTATGTACACGAAAAAAGAACTTGTATAAAAATAATATAGATGAAAATATGATATAAATATATGGATTTAGTATAAATATATACTAATACATAGAAACTATATAATATTTTTACGAATGCTATATAATATGAAGTGAAAGTATAGATTTATATGAATATAAGTATTACTTATTATTTAATAAAACATAAACTTATATAAAATTATTTATAAAAAGTCTCAAAATAAAATTATCTTTTTTATATAAAAATAGATGCATATATCATATTGGTTATATAATAATAAATATATATAATAAAGTATATGAATGCACATGCATGGTACCAAATTAAAAGTGTAAATTGCATAAAATAAAGGATTAAATCAAATTAAATGTGAAATTTAAAGGTAGAAATCTAAATAAATTGTTAAAAGTAAACAAGGACCAAATTAAAACAAACACGAAATTAAAGGTGAAATGTCAATTGTGAAAATTAAATAAAGGATGAAATTAAACATAAATAAAATATGAGTGTTGAAATTAAATAAGACAGAAAATAAAAGAACTAAATTAAAATAACAAAATAAAGAAAGAATAAAATTATAAACTTTCTATTAATCGAAAACTCATGAATATTTCTCAGGTCGAGTCACTTATACGAGTTAAGAAAAAAGCGACGTCATTTTTGGTTTAAAAAACGACACCAAAAACAACGTCGTTTTGTTCAGGTTATAAATGCCTAAACATAAAAATATAATTTTAACATACATACATACATTTTTTAAAGGTGAAAATTGACTTTACTAATGAAATCATACAAGATACAGCATGTGCACGAGCCTCGTTAAAAGACCTCCCTAAACCTAATAAAGGAAAAAAAGTACCACATGCCAATACCACAATCAAGAAAGGTCCACACACCAAACAATCGAACTAAAAACACAGGGCGTCGACCATAAAAGAGTGTGCTAAAGTTCCCAAGCTACCAACCTGCCTTATGTCACGGCCCGCACATTTGGGTCCGAGACAGATGCGCAGCCAGCAACCCAAGAGGTTCTAGGCTTGCCGAGAAGACCACCTGACTTGGTCCGATCGTTGGAGACTAAAAGAAAGCCCAAATACATTGAGCCTGGTAAATTAATAGATGACATCTTACCAGGGAATATTCCAAGGGATAAGAATATCTCTCAATGTAAACACAAACTTAAGGAAAGAATTTCATAGTGATAGAGTTTCCTTAGTTAGTGTAGATTTGGTAGGTGACTTTCGATCTGAGCCGTTAGTGTGATTCGATCTCGACCGTTCATTGTATGGGGATTCAACTATAAATAGAGGCCTCCCCACCTCAATTGTATTCATCCATCATTTGAGTAATACACTTGGCATTTACTCTAAAAACACTATGTAGTGTTCTTCGCGTTCTTGAGCGTTCTTTCTTTTGTTCTTGTTGCCTTTCTCTTTTGTTCGGTTCCTCTTGGAATGATCTTGTGTTTGTGTGCCTTGGAAGTATTTGATCTTCCGGAGTGAGTATTCAGGCTTAGTTAGTCGTTTGTCTAAGAACATCGACTAAGGCCGCACGTTGGGCTGGTTCAGAAGTCTAGCCCCGTGACAGTTGGTATCAGAGCGAGTGTTCGAGCGCAAACACTGATTGGAGATGGCAAAGAAAAAAGGGAATGTTGCAACACAAAAGGGTGCAGAGACCCAGGCTGACGATGAAAAGCAAGACAGTTCGAGCAACACTGTGCCTACGCTGGAAGAAAGGGTGGAAAAGCTCGAAGGATCAATGAAGGATGCCCGAGAGGAGATTGACGTTGTGAGAGTACGTCTTGACGAGCTGGACTCTTCGAGAGAGGAGCTCGAAAGCAACGTGCATGATCTAAAGAACAACGTGCAAGATCTTGACCAGTGTGCCGACAGTGCGGACAGACGGAGTGATGCACTTGAAGCCGAGCTAAAGGCTTTGAAGGCGGAGATGATGGAGAAAATTAAGGGGCTCAAGGGAGAGCTTCAAGTTTACAAGGCTGTCGTGACTGGTATGTTAAAAACGGCAACAACCAGACCAAAGTTAGACGTGCCAAAGCCGAAGGAGTTTAGTGGAACTAGATCGGCCCAGGACGTGGAGAACTTTGTGGGGAGCATGGAACAATACTTTCGTGCTACAGGCATCAAGGATGATGCGGATAAGGTAAACATTGCTTCTGTTTACTTAACTGACGTTGCACTTTTATGGTGGCGACGCAGATGCTCTGAGGAGAAGAGCAAGGATATTCCCATCGGGACTTGGGAAGAGTTTCAGGCTGAGTTCAAAGAACAATTCTACCCAAAGAACGCCCAACAGGAGGCTCGGGAGAAGCTGCACGAACTCAAGCATGAAGGTTCCATCCTGGAGTATGTCAGACAGTTCACTGAACTAAAACTCCAAATCACGGACATCACTGAAGCAGAAGGCCTCGTTGTCTTCAAAAACGGGCTTAAGCGATGGGCCAAAATAGAGCTGAAGAGGATGGGAGTCGAGGAACTCTCCAAGGCTATGGCCGCAACTGAATCCATAGCCGAGTTCGAGATGGCAGAGTCTCTCAAGCCCCGAGGCAAGGGCTATGGTGGGGGAGTCAAGGATGAGGAAGGTCTTGTGTGATGTATCTGCGGAGGGAAGCACATGATGAAAGATTGCCCCAGAATGATCGTCTTAATGCTGTCAAAGGCGATGAGTCTGAGGAGTCGGATGAAGAAGTGACGAGACTTGGTGCGATTGCGAGTGTCAAAGCGATCAAACCGAGGGTAGAGAAGCAACTAAAGTGCTACCAATGTAAGGGGCCACACAAGTTGCGAGCATGCCCACATCGATTCAAGCCATCTAAGGGGGTGGACGAGCCCGAACAGAGCGAGGCTGCGAGACTTGGTTCGATGATACTGAGTTCTGCTAAGGCGAGAGTACGCAAGCAGAAAGGGTTGATGTTTGTCGACATCAACATTGCGGGACGATCGAGGAGTACTCTAGTGGACACCGGAGCAACCGATCTATTCATGTCCAAGAAGGCTGCTGACAAACTTGGTCTTAGAGTTGTGGGTTCAACTAGAAAGATCAAGACTGTGAATGCTAAAGAAGTTCTAATTGTTGGAACGGCACGGAAGGTTGAGCTGCAGATTGGTGAATGGAAGGGCAAGGAAGACATCAAGGTAATCAATTTAGATGACTTTGATTTTGTTTTGGGACTAAGCTTCCTTGACCGTATAGATGCTCTTATCATTCCTTGTGCCGACGTCGTCTGTGTTTTGGATTGCAAACAACGTTGCGTTGTGCCCACGTACCAAGATAAGGGTAAAGGAACCAAGACGCTGACTGCCATTCAGCTTGTCGATGATGCTCCAAGCCAAGGAGACATCGCTTTGGGGGCTACTGTTGGAGGGACTACTTTAGTGGGGCAAGAGTTGCCCAAGTCAGCTAGCGACATGAGGCCCGTGGAAGAAGCACCTTTGGGCAAGGTGGAAGAAGCATTGAACTTCAAGTGTGAAGAATGGTCAATACGGGAAAAGTTGCCAATGGGTAACGAGGCACCAAACTTCAAGAGGGAAGGGTTGATGTCGGTTAGAGTGAATGCCACGGAAGAGGTACATCTCCAACTTCATCGAGACGTGCGTAATGATGCGGAGCGAGGAGAAGTTACATGGCGGAAGGAACCAAGGCGAGCAGTCTGTATGGGAAGACAACCTAGTCCGAGTCGAGCACTTCTTATGGGGGGAGCCATTCTTATGGGGGAACACCATTGCCCGATTCTGAGTTGAGAGCAAGCCAAGGTACCATGGAAGATCCAAGATTAACCAAGCGAAATCCTTTATGAGACAGCGATGAGGGCATCGCTGGATTTGGTGGGGGAGAATGTCACGGCCCGCACATTTGGGTCCGAGACAAATGCGCAACCAGCAACCCAAGAGGTTCTAGGCTTGCCGAGAAGACCACCTGACTTGGTCCGATCGTTGGAGACTAAAAGAAAGCCCAAATACATTGAGCCTAGTAAATTAATAGATTGCATCTTACCAGGGAATATTCCAAGGGATAAGAATATCTCTCAATGTAAACACAAACTTAAGGAAAGAATTTCATAGTGATAGAGTTTCCTTAGTTAGTGTAGATTTGGTAGGTGGCTTTCGATCTGAGCCGTTAGTGTGATTCGATCTCGTTCGTTCATTGTATGAGGATTCAACTATAAATAGAGGCCTCCCCACCTCAATTGTATTCATCCATCATTTGAGTAATACACTTGGCATTTACTCTAAAAACACTCTGTAGCGTTCTTCGCGTTCTTGATCGTTCTTTCTTTTGCTCTTGTTGCCTTTCTCTTTTGTTTGGTTCCTCTTGGAACGATCTTGTGTTTGTGTGCCTTGGAAGTATTCGATCTTCCGGAGTGAGTATTCAGGCTTACTTAGTCATTTGTCTACGAACATCGACTAAGGCCGCATGTTGGGCTGGTTCAGAAGTCTAGCCCCGTGACACTTAGCCTTAACCACAACCACTGCCAATACTCGCATCCGCACCCAGAACTGCAATCATTTCCCTAATCGCCAATCATCCAACAATTTTCCCAAACACTGTCAAAGCAAAGTCCAGGGCATCAACAGAAATCGTCGAGACTGTATAGCCTCAAGACCCACCTACCCCAGCACAACCGCAACCCCTCAGTGTCATTTTATCCAAAGCACGAACACAGCTGCTACTAGCCCTTGGCTAAAACACTATCGTCCCTTCAAGGTTGCTGCAATCAAAAACTTTTAATAGACTAACTGTTGGAAGACTCAATCGATCAACCAAGAAGCCAAGAGGGGAGATGAATTGGTTTTTGAGTGATTGGTGTGGAAGCAATAGAAAATAAAACTTGACACAACGATTTATAGTGGTTCAAGCTTCTGACCAAGCTCTACATTTCCCCAAATTCACTAAGAATTTCCCCAAATTCACTAAGAATTTCTTCTTTTTTTCTAGGCTCAAGAGGAAACCTTTACACACCCAAAGCTTATACTCCAAAGCTTTGAGCAAACCCTCTTTTTACAAGAGAACAAATAAAAGAAAACTAGAAAACCCTTTAAGGTACAATGTTTGCACAATTAAGTTCACCCACCCAAAACCTATCACTTGAGCATATATGACAATTAAGCTCACAAGTGTGTTCTAATGAAATAATAGACTTTACAAGCATAAGACACTTTTTCTATCCATTGAATGTTGGCAATGTGTTTCTTTTTCTTCCATAGATGCTTGGAGGTGTCTTTTAAATCCTCTAACAACTTTATGGCCGTTACTAGCCATTGGGGGTTGTTTGGAGCCGTTGGACTCCTCAATATTAGTACGAGGGATTCATATCGGTATTCGTTCTTCAGAAAACTAGCCGTTGGAGCATTTAAAGCACAGAGGTATCGGTACAGATACAATTGTATATGTACAAACCCAAAGGGCATCGATATGGCTAACACCGTATTGGCACTGAAATTGGCTACTGGAATTTGGAAATTTTTGGGGATGAAAATTGTATATGTACTTGAAAATCCATACCGGTACAGGCACTTTCGGGTATCGATACGAGTCAAACCGTATCGGTACTCAAGGCATGTTTTTGACACTTTGGCTATTTAAAATTATTTAAAACATGCCAAAAACACTTTAAAAACATTTCAAACATATTTTTCAAGTTTGTGGACTTTAAAATATTTTTGCAAATTAATTTAATTCCAAAAACATTTTCCTTTAAGTTATATCAAAATCAAATAAGTTTATCACTAACCTTCCTATTGATTCCCGATTTAGCAAGTCTATCAGCTACGGTATTGGACTCTCTTCCTACCAGTAAAATTTCCTAGTTAAAAGATTTCCCTAAGTCCAAACAAGACAACACCAACTCTTTGAAAATGTGAGGCGAGGCAATAGACTGTTTGATCCAAGAAACAACATTACTATAGTCCGATTCAATCACTAAACATGCTTCTTTCACCTATTTCGACCCAATAATGTAAAGGCTTCCTTAATGACAAGCAACTCAGCCGAAGCGGGATCCGCGACATACATACATACATATTGTTGGAAAAACTCGATATTTTTGGAGATTTGAATGAGAAATTGATCTAAACGTTGTTGAGGAAAAATGTGAAACCAATGGTTGGTACGTAAATGTACAGATGTGCACGACGTGGGTAATGCTAATACTCGAACCAGTAGAGTCCTCCGTAAGCTTGCAGATAATTTTAACTCAAATAATTTTTCCTCAAATAGAGCATATCTTTTCCATATTATGTTTTGGAATTAAAAGGATAAATATTAAAATGTTCCTTTAATTCAAATAGTAATTATGGAAATTGCTCTTTAAAAGCTCATTGATTAAATGTTCCATTATGTCAAATTTCTAATAGTTCACTATGTGAAATCCTATAAATACCTTGTTAACCTGCTAAGTTAAACACAACTAAAAACACAGAAACACAGAGATTTTTCTATTGTTATACTTTGTGACTTTCAAAAGTAGTCTTTTTCGGTGATAGACGAAGGCAAGTTACAGTTCGTGATCTCTACAACTATGCAACTGTAGCTGATCATCTAATTGTTGTATCCTGGGAGACACACGACCAATGATCTCAAGCACCATAGCAGTGGCTGAAACTCTGTTTTAAGGAAACACCGTAATTGCAGGCCTCAACTTGTTTCCACTAATCAATTTTTTCTGTCTACAAGTAAACAGTTTCAATTTACTATTTTTAATATTCGATTTATGTTACGAATATTCTTGTTTTAAATTTATGATTTATTTGATTTATTAATAATAATTTCGGTATTTTATTTTTACTGTTTAATTATATTTTTAGATTATTAATGCCACTTTTCTAACCATTTTAAGACAGACTTATAGAATTTGATCTAGAACGAATAGATTACCGGGCATAAGTCAATAGGTTATACCATGACAAGGTTAAAGTGTTTGTTTAATTCTTTTCGAATTAATTTCGAGTCAATACTAATATTTTGTTTTCAACATTCTATAAAATCAAATCATTATAGTGCTGCCGAAACTCGACATTTAGCATTGTGGTTACAAGGTGTTAACCTCGTAATCGATACAGCGGGTAATTGGCTACTTGTGGTGAATTGCAAGGATTTACCTGCGTGGTTGGTGTATGCGACAAGTGCTCATGTTAGGGGCATTGAGATAGAAAAGAAAAGGTATACTAAAAACTTTTCTTATTATACATATATTTATGTTGGACAGTAATTTAATTGAAAGGCTTTGACATTCGTATTTATGGAATATTGTATTGCTTAATTATGAAAAAAGAATCCATTTAATATAAGTTTTAGTTTTATATTTGGGTAAATTTATCATTGCCAATAATCAAGCTTATAAGAATCTTAATTTTCTAAAGTGCTTATATGGATTATATGAAAACATGATGTTTACATTAATTATTTACTAATGTGCTTGTTTCTTTATGAGTGTTGGTATGATGAGCAAGACTGGCTTGGCCAAGCACTATATTCCTTTTGTGGAGTTACGTTTCCACAAAATATGTTATCATACTTTGCATAAATTATGGTAATATTAAAATTATAAATTATGATATTATTATGGTAATATCTATGATGCTATTACTTTATAGTTTTGGGCTTTTAATATTAAATATAACATGAATATAAAATATCTTGTGATATAATTTTTGACATTTATGATTATTATTAAATATAATAATAATTATTGATTGTGTTTTCAAAACACTATGGATTTTATTTTCTTACTGATAATTTCTTTTGAGAAATTTTATAGAGACGAACAAGATATCCAGACGAAATCTTGATTTGTTTTAGAAATTAAGATCTCATAAATAATTCGTTTCGGGAATTAATTCCTGCCATTTTAATGGGTTTACTTGATTTTCCTTTCCAAACAAGAATCAACGAAATTAAAATCAAAATATTATTTCCTTTTGATCGGGTTGTCTTAATATCTATGTTTCGAGTTTTAGTGCTTCTAATCCCGTCATTAAACAATAGATATAACATTAGAAAAAATGAGAGAATAAATCATTGAATTTATTTCTCCATTAGAACTTACACTGATTCTAATTTTGTAAGAAAATAAATCGGTGAATTTATTTTTTGGAGAATCTTGTATGATTCTATTTTGCAAGGAAAATTTCCTAGGAATCTTGTGTGATTCTATTTTGTATGGAAAATAAATCGTTGAATTTATTTTATTGAGAATCTTGTATGATTCTACTTTGGAAAAGGAAATAAATCGTTGAATTTATTTTCTTGGGAATTAAGTATGATTCTATTTTATAAAATGAAATAAACCGTTGAATTTATTTTCTTGAGAATCAAGTATGATTCTATTTTGTAAAAGAAAATAGAATGTGGGAATCAAGTAAGATTCTATTTTGGAAACAAATCGTTGAATTTATATCTTGTGAATATTGATTAGTTTGTAAACTAAGATTAGTAAATAAATTTGTTTTCGGGAATTTAATTATTGTCGTTTAAACGAGTTTACTGATCTCCTTTCAAACAAAGTGGACAAATATGTTTTAACATAACTGTTATTGGAAGCAACGTTGGTTATTGATTCCGTTGAACAGAATCTAAAGCGTTAATTTTGACCGAGGCCTTGAATCACAACATAGAAGAACCTTGTTTTCTATTTCAAAATTAAATTCTCAAAGCCTAGTCGGATGCACGTTATGAAGTGTACAATGCTTAAAAATGGCTAAAGAATTGTGAGGGTCGTGGGACCATAAATACAAAATGGAAGATGTAGGTGCTAAGAAATTCTTAGTTACCAAATCCTTAATGATTGATTCCAAATTGTTGTGAATCAAAGGCAATGACTTTAATTATCACTCATGATATTCTCACAAAAGGAATGTTGATAAGTGAATCCGTTCAGGCGTTAGTCATTTGAAAAGCTAACCACTGCTTGGAATGACTTCAAGAACTTCCTTAAGCATAAGAGAATGGGATCCATAAACGGATGATTGAAAAACAATATGGAAGTGCATGTCTAGGATTGGTTCTTTGAAAGACCTAGTATTTAAGCGTGCCTAGTGCAACACCTATTTTTCATAAGTTACCTACCTAGTGCATTGTTCATTATTGTGTTTAATAGATTCATAATATATAGTTCTGGTTTGTGACTATATGTCCCAATGGAAAACCAGTGAGGTTCAATGGAAAGAATTTCAAAAAAGTGGCAACAAAGAATGTTGTCTATTTGATCATGTTAAACTTGGTTAAAGATCTGAAAGATGATCTTTCTATTGTTAGAGATGATAAGGTAAATGTTTTTACCACCTTCAAATATTGCTAAGGCAAATATTGTTGTGACAAATATTGGGCAAATGTAATGGAATTCAAAAAAGGACTTCAAGAAAACAAGTCGTAAACAAGGTCTTATTTGAGACCAAAAGGACGGTGTGTTCAAGAAACAAAATTTCATGGGAAATACCCTTTTTGAGCGCGTTGTTTCTATTCCTTTCATGACTTCCAATGAATTCAATTTTCGCTATCTTGAACTTTTAACTCAATGGTAGTTTATGCCACTTTTTAGCATACCCGACATACTTTATAAAAATATTGTCCTTATTTTTTACTCAAATGCCTAATGTATTTACAACCAAAACAAAAGTGAGGTTATTGTTATAGAATCCTACCTTATGGGAACAAAATTTCAACTTGACTCTTCTTCTATAGCAAATCTTTTGGGTTTAGAGGATGTGGGAATAGATAATGAGGATTCTTTGGGACATAGTCAAAGTGGCTCCGTAATCGTTCTTGATGCTTATGGTCACTTCCTTCACTTTCTTATCACTTGGTGGTTTCGACCATCCAGTGATAAATGGTCCACGATTCATCAAGTAGATGATTTTTGGCTCCGTTTTTTCCATGAGGGTAAACGTCCAAACCTAGCTCAGATTATGTTTGTCGAGATAGTTTTTCTTTTTCAACATTGTCATACTAGTCTTGTGACATCCTTCACCTACGGCACCGCCTTGAGCTATATGTTTCACAAGATGGGGATTGATTGCTCTTATGATCTTGCTTCGCCTCTCATCGATCCCATTGATGATCACCCTCTTCGGCGTGCAAAGTTCACCATATACAATAGAGAATGGATTCGTATTGCGGATCTCCCTCGTGATGCATAATCTGATCTGGTAGAGGATGCTCCGACCATTCGAATTGATCCAGTGGCACCGGCTGCTCAACCTTCCCTTGATGCTCTCATGACTTATCTTTATGGGAAGTTTGCCACTTTGGATGCGAGGTTGGATTCTATCTGTAACACCCATTTTCCCGTATCCAATACTGAATACGAGTCAGAGGTATCACAAAATATTCGTAAAACCCTCTACATTTGTACTTCGGTAAAATTTTGTTTCTTTAAAAATATTACAATGTATTTAATTTTTATTTACAAATCTAGTTATTCGTGTAAAGTTTAAAAATAATATTTTCATCTTCAAATTGAGTTTATTTTCAAGCAACAATTTATCAATTTAATTTGTCTTGATATAATTAATAAAACTGCCTAAAAACTGTCTGATTTAAAATTCATCCAGATACCAAATAAAATGCAAATTCTATCAGAGCAGACATACTCTTTTAATATACATGCCAACTAGTAAATATCAAATATTATCAAAAGATATCTTACTGATACTGATGTACCTGTTATTAATTGATGATGTCCGTATATGCTCCTTACTCCAACCATTTCTTATTTCCTTCGTGTAAAACAGTTACACGCTAAGTATTTACTTAGTGAGTCAATAATTCAAGTTCAAGTGCAATAGTCATAATATCAATATTAATGATTAACAATGCATATGATCACCTTACTATTACATGCTCGTTAACATAAATAAATAAATATGTATATCAAAGTGATAAGATTAGATCTTACCAATATCGTTGCCATTTCCATCCGTAAGCTTTCAATGCTTACCAATACATTTTTCTATTTCTATATGCAAGCTTTCAAGCTTATCTTCTTGTTCCTTTTTTTATTCTTTTCAATTTATTTAGCCCAAGGTATCGAATTAAGAGATTCTATGGACACGAGTCATCCCCCCATACCCAACCTTTCTTGAGTATGTATATTATTTGCACCGTAGTGCTTAGCACCCTAAGTGCTTCCGTATACCCAAACCTTGCATGAGTATACCCTCATTGAGTATTAATAAAATTTCACCGTAGTGCTTAACACCCTAAGTGTTTCCGTATACCCAAACCTTGCATGAGTATACCCTCAATAAGTATTTATGAATATTGCACCGAAGTGCTTAGAATATTTAAACAACTGTTTATGACTCTATGGTTAGTCAACTATACCTTTGAACCTCTAGATCATACATTGGGCTTTATTTCATCATTTAGTCATCAATGGCAACATATATCAATATATATCAACATTTAACAGTTCATAACCAAAATAACATTCATATTATACCATCATCAATAACTAGTGATCAATGCATTTATTTTCAACCTTTGACATATTTAAAATACGTCAAATATATGATCAATGACATAATTATTATGACAATATATAAACCAGGTAGACTCATCGCAAGTCCTACCGATGATGTATGAAACATCCGTGTATAATGTTATGTATACATTGCACTCACCTGGGACATTTATTAATATGCCTCACTAAGTCCTCTTTGATCCTTTCCTTCATCGTACCTCGAACCTCCCTTGATTCGAACTTAACTTCATAATTCAAATAAGTAAAATATTTGTTAGATCTCAATCTAACAATATCTTAGACATATTATCCAATATAATCATTCGAATATAAAAATTTCCCAACGTTTTCCTTTCTTCCTTGTATTGTTCAAAAACTCATTATGGTCCTTAGTGACCAATTTGAACTTCTATTAACCCTTTTCAAGCTTACTAATCAACCTTAGATACAAAGGGTATCAATTCTCATTTTCTGGTAGTTTGCAGTACTTCCCAAGAAATATTTCTATAAAATAATCTACAACTCAGAATTCGATTTTGTTTGTTCTGAAAGAAACTAGATTCAATAATATTTTCAACCATATAAATTAATATCCCAAATTCAACTTGTGCGATTTATGGCGAATTTTTAAAGTCAATTTCCAGTATTGAATTTTGAAACAGTCTGCTATACTGTTTTCTGACCTTTCACCACTTAAAAATTCATATCTTTTTACTCGGAACTCGAAATCAGTTTCCATTTTTTGGACATGAAACTAGACGAACAATCTTTGCATAGGTATAAAATTCACCTTCTAACCATTTTTTTAGAATTTATGGTGAATTTTCAAAGTTACTGCCATAAACCAGTTTTTCTACACAACTTCCATAAATAACTTCAACTTTTATACTAACTTCTCCTTACTTCTCTACTTTTCAATTTAGTCCAATCACTAGCTTTAAACCACCAACTCATCATATTCTTCGCCAAATAATTATTCACAATAATTCTCCCTAATTTTCCTTATTTACCGAAATAGTCACTAAAATGCAAAGATAAGGATTAATGCTTCTTAACTTTGCAATTTAGTCCTCAATTCAACATTACTACCTTAATTCCATCATTACAACTAAAAATCAGATTTAACCCTCATACAAAACTTCAATTTCGATTTGGTCACTTAACTTTGACAAATTGTCAAAATGGTCACTAATTTAATTCAACATCAATTTGGCATTCAACTTCATTTTCTTATCTCTAACATCATTAATAACACAAATATACTCCAAATTCTAAAAATTCAGATTTGGTCCTTCAACTTTTCAAATTGCCGAAATGGTCCCTACACAATTTAACTTGGGGTTTTGCTTCCAAACAACAATTTAAGTTTACTAGATCATTATTTCAACATCACAAACCCTAAATTAAACTTGAATCCATAAACCCTAATCATCTTCATAATAATCAAAACATGTAAAACTTAAATCCCAACTCAATATCATGATTTTAACATCATACTAGCTTGATTTCAACTTGAATTCAATCATGGAATCATAAAATCTCAAAAGCCCCAATTTGATCCATAAACCCTAATTTATTTCTCATGTAAATTCTCATGAATCAAGCATGGATCTCATGAATTATTGATACCAAAAGATTGAGCTTGAAGAGTATAACAACTTTGTAGTTGAAGAGATTACCTGAAAATCAAGTTTCGGGGCTTGAATCGAGCTTGGAAAATTTTTTCTCTTTCTTTCCCTAGCCCTCACGTTTATTGCTAGAAAAGATGAAACCATTATTTTACACATATATCTATTAAATGAATATTAAATTCATTTAATAGTGAAATTATAATTTTGCCCTTTTATCCAATGGTTGAGATTGATTTTATCATAAATCAAGGGCCAAGATTTAATCTTCCATTTTCTCTTTCCAAAATTGCCCTTATAACTTTTTAAATATTTCAAAATTGCCATTGGGGCCAAATGACGAATTTGTCCTCCAACTAGTCTTTATTTACTAGTTTGTTTCCAAATTGTCATTCCATTACAATCTAACTAAATCTAGTTAAAATTCAACCAACCATAATAAAATATTCTTAAAATAATATTTTATGACTTTTCCATAGCTTTTGGATCAATCTCCAAAATTTCCATTCGATCCAATATACCATAAATAATCCTTTACTCAGAAATAAACTGTAGGATTCATCTTGAATCGAACTAAAAATATTTCCAACACTTGGAAATGACTTTTATAACCTTTCTCTATCATATGGCAAAATTTCAAAATTTTCCAGTTCGGTCCGGGTATCTGAATTCCACTTAAACTTTAATTGTGATTTTCCCAATAATCGAAGTATCAAATCGAACCAATAATTCCGCATTCAATTCACACTCTTAGGTGATATGTTTATTTATGAAATAAAAACCCTTAACTTTTGGGAAATTACAACTTTAGTCACAAAACTTTTCCAGAGTTTATACTTTAGCCATAAAATTTTCAAAATTTACATTTTGGTCACTACCTTTTTAAACTTCAATTCACATTCCAATTTTCCTTGGAATTCAACCAAACTTTAAGAATGCCTTATTCAATTCACTACCTATCACATGAGACCTTTAAACCTTAGAAATTTCCTTTCCAAAACCCATAAAGAAATCTCAACTTTCACATTTTTGTCATTTTAGTCACTAAGTTAGCTTTTAAATTATTATCTTAGTACTAAATGACCCTTAATCAACTTAGTAAAATTTGGGGTATTACACTATCTTTGCTCTTACCGATACTCATTTCACTTCCTTAGAAGCTAGAGTTACCTCTATAAAAGACTGTCAAGCTTCTATGGACATGACTCTCACTGCGTTTCATGGAGAATGGTGTGGTCATACTCTTTGTGATGATCATGAGGAAGATGAAGATGACGAGGATTCTCCTTAGGCTTATTGCATATCATACATTTCATATCATATTAGGTTTTAAGTTTTATGCATCTTTGTTCTTATTTGAAATTCCTATGACTATTTGCTTTGGTTTATGTTGTTTTAAGTTTAAGTTGGATTTTTATGTTGCTTTAACCAATTCTTTGAATTTATAATACTTATTTTATTTTATTTATGCTTGGAGTTATTTCTCGCTTTATATCATGCTTTATTTACCCTATTGATTTTAATCTAACAAAAATGGGGAGAAGAATTGAGATTAAATTTTCAAAAAGGTTTTCAAAACAAACTATCATTTATCCTTAAAGAAAGGGAGAGTATTTTTAAAAAGGCATAAAAATTTACTTTGGTTTTGTTATATCAAAAAGGAGGAGATTGTAAAACCAATATTTGATTTTGATATAACAAAGGATTTCAAGGGCTAATTTATGAAATTGGATAAATTTTTAAGTACTCAAAAAGTCTTACAAAATGACAAAGATTCGAACTTCAAATTGTTTCTAGGTCAAAAACTAAAACCTCAAATATTTTTTAAGTATTTTTGTACTCAAATAGCTCAATTTGGTCCAGGCGTATCGATACACCTTTGGCCATATCGATACAGATTTTGGATATTGGAAAAACGTTTTATACAAAATAGTTATTGGGTACCAATACGCTTGAAGATGTATCTATACGCCATTCATACCTGAGAACCAAATAAGGTTTGAGTATCGGTACGGCTATTTGTGTACCGATACGAGGTGTTTAGATTTTTAAGATCTTTTGACAATAAATTTTTGACCATTACCTTGCTAGTTTATTGGAACCATAAGTTCAAAAAGTGGTTATATCGTATCGATACGCCCCTAGGCGTACCGAAACCTTTTTCTACTTACTTGTTTCTTAGATTCCAATGAGCAAAACTCGTACCGATACGGACTAAGCCGAATCGATACGCCTTTGTAAAATTCACTCTTCGTACCGATACGTCTTCTCGCGTATCGATACCCCTTTATACAAAGGCTATTTCTTCTTATGGCGGGTATTGATATAGCTCTTCGTGAACCTATACGCCCTGCTACCTAACAACATTTATTGCAGGAAAAATACAGTCAAACTGCTATATTGATGATTTCAACTACCCAAAGGGATAGAAACCAATGAGGGGTTATATAAACAAGTCTCCAAAGCTACAACAACGATTATTGAACATTTGATAAGTCTAAAGCTTTCAAGCACAAATCCAACAATCTTTGAGCCTATTAGAGTCAAATCTTGTAACCGAATTTAGTGTTCTTATTTATAATCATTTTTATTCAAATATTGGGTTTGAGTGAACTTGTATTTTGGGTAAACACTTCACCTTTAAGAGGATTTTCTGTTTGCTATTCATTTTCTTATAAAAGAGAGTTGTTTCTCAAAGCTTTGGGTAGAAAGCTTTGATGTTGTACAAGGTTGCCTCCTTAGTCTAGAAAAGGGGAAGAAATTCAATAGTAAATTTGGAAAATCTTTAGTAAGAAGCTAAGGTAGTGAATGTAAACCTTGTTAGAAGGTTGAACCACTCTAACTCTTGTGTTTCAATTCTTTTTATTTTTCAATTTGCTTTCAAACTTTTTAATTGCCAATTCATTCCGTCTTGGTCACTTTCAACATTGATTGATCATCCCAACAATAATTTACTCGATCAAGAGAGACAACCCAAAATTGGTGAATCTCTCTACGTTTAATGAGTCAGATAAAAAATTAGCCTTTTCTTTACTTCGAAACAAATCTTTTTTTTTTCTTTTTTGTTGTGTCGTCGTGAAGGAATCGGATGCAAGTCACTTTTAGAGACAATAAAATGGTAACGTTTTATCAAGTTTTTTATTATTACCTAAACAACATCGTTTCTTTTAGGGTTAATTACTAGAATGATCACCTATGTTTTCTCTCAATACAGTTTTGGTCACCGATTTTTAAATTCGACCAATAAGGTTACTTACGTTTTTGATCTGTAAACTTCTGGTCACTCGAAGTTAAGTTACTTATTAAATAATTACACATTTGGTCTTTGTTAGTTACTTATTATATCTATTTGATCTTAATTTTAATTTAATTAATAAATTAATCACTCAATTAGGTGTCGACAATGTGTCATCACCTTAATAGAGGAATTTAATTATTTATTTTTATTTAATAAATTTATTTTTATCCTACAATCAAGTGGTGACACGTGTCACCTGATTGGATGAGTAAAATAAAACAAAAAGCTATTTTGCTTTGACTAGGAATCAAACCTAGGTTCCTCTAAGTGTAAGTGGCATAAGTTTGCCACTGAACCAAGTAACAATTTGTAATATAAAGTACAAAATACAATATATGTTTTAGTTTTTTGTTAATGCAAGGAAAAAGAAATAAATATGGAATAAGAGACTCGAACATGACATACTTGAGACACATAAAAAACATTTAAACCACTATTAAATTAAAGTCGACAACATTTTATATATTTATATATAATTATATTAAAAATAAAATTATGGAACTTTAATTTTGTTGTTAATCTTATTTATTTCTTATTTCATGGTATTAACTTTAATTTAATTATTATATTTTTAACAAAATTTAATTTAATTAAATAAAAAATTAAAATTATATTAAAAATTCATTAAACGAAACCAAACTTATCTTATGATTAGAGTTATATTCGTGAGTTTGAATTCGTTAAACGGATTTTTAGTATAATTTCAAAAAACTTATTTTAAATCATGAGTTAACTATTTTTAAATATTATATTGCTACAGTGGTTTAAATATTTTTATGCGTTTCAAGTATGTCATGTTCGAGTCTTCTTAATCTATATTTATTTCCTTTTTCTTGCATTAACAATAAAGTAAAACATATATTGCATTTTATACTTTATATTATAAATGGTCATTTGATTTAGTGACAAACTAAACCACTTACACCTAAAGGAACTTGGGTTCAATTCCCGAGGCAAAATAACTCTTTATTTTATTTTCCTCGTCGAATAAGGTAAGTATTCAGAATATGATGATATATCTCTCACACAACTCAAAGCATGGTCCCAACTATCCTAGCTCCTCTCGGAGTCTAAGAACTCATTAATACAAGTCTCCTTACCGCTAATGACATTAAGATCACCCTTAATGGTTTATGGCTTTAACTCCTCTCGGAGTCCTAAACTCTATATGAAGCAAGTCTCATTGTCAACATAGCATGAAACAAATATGTGTAGAAATCAAAGATGAAACAACATAAGTGTGAATCAAGCATTCATTAAACTCAAAAGGTAAATATTAAATAATCCCAATCATCAAAACATCCATCGAATAGTAATATTTAGTTTGTAAATTAAAAATCATCTCTCGTTGTGAATCGGAGCAACAGACTTGACTGGTCGGACGTCTTAAGTACGGCGGCAGCCTCCTCTCGGTGGTCAGTCGCCGACGTCACAAGCTAGATGGGCGACCTCTTCTTGGAACTTCAAGCTTCCATGGATGATGAGCGCGTTGGAGAAGATGTGTGATTCGTGTGAATGAGATAGAAAAAAATCTTTTAGATTCTTGTACTCCAAATCCAGAATGAAAATCAGTTTAAATCAATTGAATTCCCCTTCCTTTCTTCTTCCCTCCATCCAATTTGAGGACAGTAGCTAATTGTAGGCAATTATGTATGGACAACCTCCAGCTGATTCCAGGACACGTGGCCTAGGTATCCAATGCTTCGAGCAGTGTCGCCACATTATTGGCAACATCACATGCATACTGGAGATAACTTGTTTCAAGGTGACAAACCTTGCAAAAACGAGCAGAACGGTCATAACGAAGTCGGAGCATAATTAGTCACATTAAGCATTAAATTCACCATATCTCATTTATTAAATAAAGAAACATGTATTATATGCAAACTAAGAAAATTACATGCAAAACATTAAGAAAAGTACTCAAGTTCAAGCTAAGTAGAGGTATAAAACTATACAACTATAACTCCTTTTGGGGAGTTATCAGTTCTTTTTGAAAAAGGAATCGAAAAGTTTAGCTTTATTTTGGTTTGCGTTAGTCTTTCTACCGTTTATTTCTTTAGTTTAATGTGTCTTCAATCTATTTTCTTCTTTGCTTTTTTTCCATGTCTTTGTTAAGTTGTGCATCAATAGATTCAGGAGCTTCTGATTCTTGGCATTTCCTTCGATTCAAGTTCTTCTTCCTTTTGTTTTAGGTTATTTTGCTCACATTTTCCCTCTTCAACCTTTCTCTTCCGTCTGTGGTTGTGGGACGACCAATGATGACTGTGGACATACATGTTCCCAAAAATCACTCCACCGTTGTTTTCATCATCAGTGGTTGATATTGCTCCTTCAGTTGGATTGGAAACCAATCGGACATCATTTCTTTTCTTACATGATGTTTTTGTACCGTGGGATTGGAAACGGATCATCGTGACCCAGCTCGGGGCAAAGCTCTGCTAAACTTCATGAGTCGTTCACTTGAATTTGATGCAAGTCACCGGCAGGTTCTAGTGAACCAGTTCGGAGCCTTTGGTGTCCACCACCAGCCACTGTGTCACAATCTTGGTCCCCCTTCAACGGTGACCTTGGGTATGGTTGTTCAAATCCGAGTACCCGGATCTTCGGGTAGTAGTTCGGCGGCCCGTGTTGGTCAAGTACCTGGATGTTGTGGGTACCCGCAAAATCGTGTAATTAAGTACCCGAATATAAAAACATGTATTTTTTAAATATAAAATATTTATTAGTTTAATATACAAATATGTATTTATTAAATATAAAAATATATAAAAAATTTAAGATGTTTTATTATTTTAATATAAATATATATATATTTATTAAATATAAAAAATTCTAATTTAAAATACATTTGGGTACTCGGGTAGTTAGATACACGAAAAGTTAGAATTTTGTGATTCAGGCCCGACCTAGGAAATGACGGGTCGGGTATCCGATCCGGGAGATGAATTTTTTTTATAAAGCTACTCAGATTTTTTTATCTGGTTGGTGGATCAACTAGCCGGGTCATTCAGGTCGAGTACTTATGAACACCCCTAACCCTTAGTATTGAGTCTCGGGTCACCCTACCTGGTATTGGTCCTAGTATACACCTGGTCCCGGGGCAGAAGTATCATAGAATTTTAGACCATTTAGACCGGTGGATTATGCTCCACAACATGGGTTTCAGGACAACACCATTTATAACTTGGTTCTGAACCATCTGGGATATTCAGTTCCAACCGGTCAAGCGCACCAAGTTCCAGGTAATTATTTTTCAGCCAGTTCAATTCCGTACATGTAATATGGATTATGCTTTGAATATGGAGTCGGATCGAGATAGGGTCTCGAATGATTTAAATTGAGTAGAAGCTAGAGTGAATCTGAATACATAGGGGGAATAATACTAATAAATTGAAATGTCCCAACTTTGATGGAGCTGATTTTCGTGATTGGTGGTAAAAACTCGAGCAATTTCTTAAGGTTGAATTAGGTCCGAAAAATTCAAAGATATGTTTAGTTATGCACATTTGGATGGTAAAGCATTACAATGTCATCATTTACTAACTCAGGATGGTAAATTAATCGTTTACATTGGGATTAATATTTAAGATTGATGCGAGATAGATTTGCACTGGCGGGCTTTGAAGATTTGATGGCCAAATTGGTAGCCCTTAGTCAAGAAAGAAAAGTGGAACAATATTATGAAGATTTTATTTGCAACTTGAATCAGCTTCAACTACTGGATAATTATGCTTTGAGTAGAGGTGGCAAAACGGGTTATTCGGTTTGCGTTCGGCTCGAGTCATTTTGGGTTTGACTACATTCAGTTTAATTTCAGTTCGAATCGGTTCGAGTATGGTTCAGACGTTCAGTTTTAGTTCGAGTCTATGGTAATTTCGGTTCGGGTATCGGGTCGGATGATTTTCGGTCGGGTCAATATCGGGTTAATAAGAGAGCAATTGGTTTCAGTCATATTTTCAAGCCGGATTAGGTTTTTACACCTATCACTTTATATTGCATGTATATTTGGCTTTTTCGTGAGCTCACATCTCATCTCTCTTTCTTTATTTTAATATTTTTTCTTTATTTTAAGATGCCTTTTGTTTGAGTTGGTTTCGGTTCGGGTCCATTCGGTTCAGTTGAAAATCGGTTTGGGTATATTTTCGGGTCAACTAAAATTCGGATTGATTTCGGGTCAAATTCGGTTCATCCTGTTCGGGTCAATTTCAGGTCTCGGGTCCAATTTGTCAGGTCTAGCCTTGAGTATCTTTGTTAGCAAGGTGAAATGAGATATTAATTAACGTGTCAAACTCTTTAAACCTAGTAATTTTATTGAATGCATATCGTAAGGCTCGTCATTTGAAGATGGTTTTGTGTGGAACTCCGGACAATACCCTTATTGTAGCGTTACATTCTGATCCATCGCCCAATTTACTGAATTCTAATGTGAGCTTCAGTCAGTCAACACGAGTAATGAGTACAATGCTTAGCCCTCGAGAACAAGGATCTCCTTCGAAAATGGTGAACCACCAAAAGAGGAAAGATTCTGACAGCCGATTGTCACATTCTGAAACTGAGGATCGAGAAAAAGGCTTATGTTACTGGTGTCTGCTAGGTACACATTAGGGCATCGTTGCACGCAGTCCCAACTATATCAGATATTAATGGCTAATCTACCAATTTTTGAGGATTGAGATGAATTTATGGATTGTAAAGAAACAATGGACAATGAAATGGTCAATGGATCGAGCTTGAAGGAAAAGAGGTTGTTCTTTGATCCTTGTGAACAAGCATTTTTCTTAGCGAGGGAGTATTGATGCGGGCCACTTTTAGACGTCTTATTATGTTCTTTGTTATTACCTAAACGACATCATTTCTTTTAATGGGTTAAAACCCTAAACTTTTATAGGTTTCTTTATCGAAAAGGAATTGAAAACTTTAGCTTTATTTTTGGTTTACGACGATCTCTCTAATGTTTCCTACTTCTTTAGTTTAATCTGCTTTGAGTGTGTTCTCTTCTCTACTTATTTTCCATGTCTTTATATGTATCAAAATCATTCTTCTCCTGCAGTGTTCTTTATAGCCTTGGTGACAATGACCTTTGCCAATTAAGAGACGGCCTTGATGAGTGAGGAATGATCCCATTGGTTCGTTTAGAGAGCAAGGAATGACACTATTGGTTTGTCTAAAAACACATGCAATCTTTTATTTTTCATCACAGTGAATCTTTGATTTTATGTAGTTGTCTGGTGATAAGACCGTTAACGAGAGGGACCAACGGTTCACGGGCAATGTAACGGCCAATTAGAGCGGTTTATTATCCAAATATTTCGTTTTCTAAGAACAATTAATTTTTAGTCTAACATCGATTTTTGAAACTTATCTGGCTGGTATGACCAACTTCCAGGGTATTATATATGACGAGTTTCATAAAATATTATTTTTAGTGTAAGAATTTGATGATTTTCATAAAAAAAATCTATACAAAATAAAAACTCTAAAACTCAGTCATACCAGCGAGGTGGCAGGCGTGACAAATGTGGGGGGGCGGCTGAACTGGTTACAATCAGCTTAGGGCTTGATCAGGGCTGAAGGCTAGGAGTAGCTGCAAACAGTTTTAGGTTCTGGGTTATTGGGTCACTGGGTTAAGAATATTTGGACCCCGAACAATAACGATGTCTACAGTCATTCTTAGTACTGCAGGTATAATATTCATATCTTGGCTGCAGCAGGCAGGCATTGGAGGAATTTGATACAATACTAGAGCAACAAATACCAATATGCAATGCAGAATGCCTTGGTCACATGGATCACCAAAGATGAGAAGCTACTTCCTATATTTTTTACAATAAACATGACGGGCTCAAAATACCAACTCAACTGATTACATCCCAAAATACACTTCACAAAATGTTCTCCAGTTCTAAATGAACTAAATTAATTTGTACCTGGAAATGCTTCTGTTAACCTTACATTAACCACAAAAGCAGCAGTCAGGACCGTATGGCATTTGTACCTGCAATTTAAAATCTCATCTTGCCCAATATGCTAGTTAATGACTTCATAAGCTATACTGGTTGCCTTGGAACAACCTATCATGAGACAGCAGTCTATATACAAAGTTAATATCAGAGCACAAACCAATCAAGCTAATAGCTTTCCGTGCAAATTATACACCAAATCCACCATCCACATTAGGTTTACAAATCCGCATTTCAAGAAAATGTAAAGAATAACCCCAAAAATGTTGTCACAAAACCAAATTAAAAACATTCTTATTCACATAAGAAAACATGTCCATCAGTCGATTTAAGGTAAAAAAGAAAGACATAAAATGTACGGAAAAGGCATTGTTAGGGTCACACTTGAAAATATGAAAAAGGCAAAGTAGCATCTGAATGAAAATTCTACCTGTTCCCCAACACTTTTCAAGAAACAAACATTCAAACTGAAATAGCACACCTTTTTGAAAAAATGTGACGATTAAAGAGTACAAAAACAAAAATGAAAATACAGGTTTAAGGTTTCTGATCTTTGTAGTAGCAATCAATAACAACTTTAGGGTACAAATTTAAAGATCACATTTGCACGAGTGCCCGGAACTTCAGAATCACCAGAGTTGAAAACAAAATGATTGGTGCATCTATGAGAGTATCTGCACAATGAATAATAAAGCATAAACAAGTTTCGAAAAAAAAGAGACTTATGGAAAAAGATGAACTAAAGTTTCATGCCTTTGGCAGCAACAAATAAGATTTTGTGCTAATAAAGCTTAACCAACTAAAAGTTGAAGGAAAACAATGAAAGAATACAAAATGAAGTTCAATAAACAACATTAAGTGAGATGAAAGCAAGAAGAAGGTTCCATCATAATTTTAGAAGGAAACAAAAAATTCGAACAAATTTTAAAAGATATATGGACAAACTTCAAAGAAATATGGATGATTAAAAAATTTATTATGAGGCCTTCATATAAAAAAGAACAGAAAAGCTCTGACTCGGTAACATCCCAACTCTTAAGAAGCCCAACCCTTCTCCACGAGTTAAAAAAATTAACTTGTTAAACTAACACTGAACAATTATCTTAAAACATATTATTGAAGTATTAACTTAAAGTTAAAGCACAGCCAGAAGTAAGAACTCTAGTCAAGTAAAAGCAAAATTGTACCACTCTTTTTTATGCAATTCTTTTTCAGCTTAGCGACAAAGCTGATCCTGAACACTAGCAACCCAGTGTGAGATCATGATCAGCAGAAGGCAGTACGTAGCAGTAGCAGTAGCACATTTCACTCATTAGAATCAAATTTGCATTTGATAGTTCTATTATGCAAAAAGATAATGCAAATGCAACAATACTACAAATGATGAAAAGATATTATATCTAGATACCTTTGGCCTCACCTAATGTCACATGTAAGGAGCACCGCCACCGGGTTGATTCCTACCAGCACCACCCTGACCCATCTGTGGGTTTTGATACCCACCCTGCACTCCATAGCCTCCAGCAACCTGATTCCCATACCCTGCAGCGGGTGCCCCTTGGTTGACCGGGGCACCACTAAGCCCTCCAAGCAGATTACCAAGCCCTAAGCCTCCCTGGCCAGAAAGCAATGCAGTCAAAGCCTGTCCAAGCGCTGGGTTTAAAGCAGGTGCAGCAGCAGCAGGGTTAAAACCAGCAGCAGGGTTAAAACCAGCAGCAGCAACTCCAGGGCTGAACCCCACTACAGTAGGACCAGACGGAGCCATTAAATGACCAGTCTCTGATCCAGCAGTTGAATACTTTCCCTTCTTAGCATGGTGGTAATGAGACTGAATCTGATGTGCTCCTTGCTGATGCTGGTGGTACTGCTGATGATGCCCACCAGAAGTACCTCCTCCATAACCACCTTTGGTCAATTTCGGCCCATCAATGGCTTTTTGGCAATGCAAAACATGACCTTCAAAATTCTTATGAGGCTCCTCCAATGCTTTCCTGGCACCTTCAACCGACCTGTATACAAAAAGGGCGAACCCCTTTGGTTTCCCTGTCTGCTTATCGAGCCCCAATGGACCTTCCTCAATTTCCCCATACTGTCTAAAAAACTCAAGCAACTTCTCTGTGTTCAATTCAGCTAACACATTGCTAACAAAAATCTTCCTTTGAGTATACTCAGAAGCAGGTGGAGCAGTCGGAGGAGGTGCCGGAACCGGCCCTTGTGAAGCCAGCTGGCAAGAGGTAGTTCTATTCCCAATCTTCTTCTGAGGTTGTTTCAAAGCCCGGCGTGCCCCACTCCGATGCTTGAATAGAATAAAAGCGTAACCTTTGGATTTCCCAGAAACCCTATCGGTAACAGCTTTACATTCTTCGATTTCCCCATATTTAGAAAACTCGGCGGTGAGGGTTTCAGCAGTGGTATCCCAACTTAACCCATGAACGAAGATCTTCCTGTGGCCCGGGTCTGCATCGGCGAACTCCCGAACCGACGAGATAAATTCCGGGTGTTTATCAACTGCTTTCTTAATAAGTGTAATCAATTGATCTTTCTCGAATGGCTCTAGAAGTTTCTCGAACGGCTCGTCGTCCAATTTCTCTTCTTGATCCGTTCCCTTCGGGGTTCCATTTTGAATGGAGGCGTTAGAGGAACCGACTAGGGTTTGGTTTGGAGCTTCTTCATCTTCTTCTCCATCCTCTTCATCTTCTTCTTCCTCTTCCTCTTCCTCTTCCTCTTCCTCGTCTTCTTCAACTTCCTCTTCTACTTCTACTTCTACTTCCTCTTCTACTTCCACTTCCTGTAGTTGCTGCTCCTCGTCTACATTCGGGTTCGGATCTTCGTCGGATATATATTGGGGTTGTTGCTGCTCTTGTTGAATCGGTTGAGGATCTGGCGTTGTTGTGATGGGTTGACTTTCAGAGGGTCGTTGCTTTCGCTTTTTAGCCATGGATTGAAATATTAAAGAAAGCTTTAGTGTTTTAATTTGGAGTTGTATCTGCAGCGATTTCTAGGGTTTGGAAGACGATGGACTTTATCAATATATAACAAATATATTTTCAGTTCCCAATTTCAGCTTTTAGATCAAGGATATATCTGACTTCATACATTTTTTTTAATTATGCGATTGGATTTTATTCTCAAATTTATTTTGATCATACAAATTTTAAAATATTTAATTTATTTATTGAAGTTTAGATATTGAATATTTTTTGTTATTTTTCTGTTAACTTTTTATTGTATTATGATGTGGACATCGTCCATTGTTCATCATCGACGGTCTTAGATAGTAATTGTTGGTATAAAATTTTATCAGTCACTTCGTCTCGACCTCATGGGTTTAAATTTGACTTGTATTTTGTCTAAAAATGCTCAAAAGTCCATAAATCAGACAAAAACCTCGGATGAAATCCATTTATCGGTATACTACTTCTCTCATGTTGATGAAGTTTTCCATTGTTCAAATCTTAGAAAAGTTCCTTCGTCGCTGATAAATTGATGTCGTCAAAAAGTTAACGGATGAATGACAAAAAAAACGTTTAATGTCTAAAATTCAGTAAAAAAAATTGAACATTTTAAAACTTTAATGGCCAAAATAGGTTTGAGAGTAAAATTTAGTGATTATTTACATAATTTATCTATTTTCATGAAAACTTTACATATATTTAATTCCAAGAATTACACAAATATTGCATTTAACTTTTTTCCCCAAAATATGGCATCAGTCATTTTATTTCCCAAAATATTACATTTTGAACAGTAAATATGAAGATAATTTTAAAAGGGTCCGACTTTAAACAATAAATGAACTAAATTGAATAAAATATTAATGTCGGGACCAAGAGAGTCTGATTTTGAACAATAATTTTACAAAAAACATGCTAAATTTATCAAATGTTCAAAGTCATACCCTTTTGGTCCTGATTTAATATTTTATTCAATTTAGTCCATTAATTGTTTAAAGTCACATCTTTTTGAAATCATCTTCATATTCACTATTCAAAATACAATATTTTAGGAACTAAAATGGTTGATGTCATATTTTGGGGAAAATAAATTAAAACATCGTATTTATGAAAAAATTCCATATTATTTTTTAATTAATTTCATATTATTATTATTATTATTATTATTATTATCATTATTGACTTGATTCCACTTAATCATTCATTGTATCTATAATAATTATAGTAATAAGTTTTTAATTTACATTAGATATCTGAATTTATATTTTTTTCAAATTAATATGTAATGGATTTTTATTCCAAATTAGTACTTGTTTGCCGTTTTTGTATTTTGCTTTACTATTTTGGTACTTTGTTTTTATGTTATTAGATGACGTGATTTATATTTTTTTTTATCAAAAAGACAAATATCCATTAACAACAAACAAATACAAGCGAGAAAATCACATAAATATTGCAGCAATTTTTTTTTTTCAAATTTATGGCACAACCGACTTTAGTGCACACAATATTGTATTTTCTACCATACATGTAAAGTCGGGTTTAAGAGACTCTAATTTTAAATAATAAATTTTAAAAATGTTCTTAAAGATGGGGTACATGAGGATCCGACTTTAAGTAATTTTAAGGTTTTTTTAAAAATATTTTTTGAAATTTATTATTTAAAGTCGAAATCTCTTAAACCTGACTTTACATACACAGTAGAAATAGCAATAATGTGGGAATTAAAATTGGTTGTGCCATATATTTGGAAAAAAAAAAAGTCTGCTTCAATATTTATGGGATTTTCTCAATACAAGCCTCTAAACAAACAAATCAGATCAAAAACCAAAACGAACGAAAATCAGAAAAAACGCTCCCAAACCCGTTTTTTCTTTTATTTTGTAATCCCGAGAAGGGCTTTCTTCGATGTTGCCGGGCGACGGTAGTACCACCACAACCTTCAGCTCCCTCTTTTCTCAACCTTGGTCGCTCTCCCTTTTTCCCAGTTTGAGATCTTCATCGGAGGACCCAAGTTGTTTTTCCTTGGAGCTTGCTTCTCTAGATGCTTCTTGGTTACCCCTCCGGAGCTTCAGAGTGATAGGAGGTCGGGGATTTCGATTAAGGGCTGGAGTTCTCGAGGATTTAAAGGCTGGTCTGACAGTCGTGCTCGAGTTTGGAGCTAGTCGGTGCCCTTGTTCCAGTTGTTCTTCTGGTCTGTTGCCCCTGAGTTTCGCCACTCTCGTTCCTTTTCTTGCTTTCCTCTACGAGGAAACGTGGTTTGAAGGCCTTTGTCTACCAGGCCCTTGGAGTTAACATCGGTTTCATCGATACCTGTCGCCAACTTCGCCATTTCAGCAAGCCCTCAGTGGCAAGGACGTCAGGCACTTTCATCCCCATCTTGTCATTTTCAGATGGCTTCAGCTGAATACTTCTCTCGCAATTGGAATGCACGGCTTCACTGAAGGATTTTTCAGTTTGTTTTGTCTTAGATCATTGTCGTGTCCTCTTTGTCTCTTGCACGAGCTATGCTCAGTGCATGATTGCTCTTGGTCTTGTTTTGGCCATTGTTTGTTTCGATCTTTAATTGTTGAATGAAATTTCCTTCTTTCCTGAACAAAAACAAACAAACAAATTAGATCTCCAAATAGAGACTGGTAACAACAGTTGGGGAATAGACTCCTCCAATCGGTAACGCAGCAAACAAAGAAACATAGAACAAAGGAGGAGCATAGCCAACAGACAGCATGTATAACCTGTAGCAGAAGTCGAAGCAGAAAAACCTTAAAAACGGAGATGCATCTATAACTTAACACAAGGCTTGATTCACCGTGGATTGCAACGTCGTCTTCGTGGATCATCATGTTAGCCTTGCAACGGTCAATGCCGGATTTTCGTTAGACAAATGGTCAATTGATTATTTTTCTCTCAATTTAAAGGTCATATTGGGTGCAAAATGTGTTCAAGGACCAATTGGGGTTTTTTCAAAAGTTTGAGGGCCTTATATACCATACTTGTACGCATACTAAATATGCTTTCATTATCATACATTCATATCATCAACACTTATACAAAGCATTCTTACTAGATTGGTCGAGAATTATAAATTTTACATCTAAACATAGTTAGAAAACATCGTAAGTTATCTGCATCAATATACACATTTTTAAAATTGTGAATATCTAAAATCAAAATGTTGTTCGCCATAAACTTCTTCGTTTATAAAATTGCTTAATTCTAGTTTAGTTACAAGATCATAAGTTATTCATTCCTTTTTGGTATATACTCAAACGACAACTCTAGCGTCCAAAAAGCAACCCTAAACCAATTTAACCTACAAAGAGTCGCTGCTCCAAAAACCCCCAGATTTGAGCTTCTGTCGGCAACCAGCACTTGGCCTCCCTCCCTTTGTCTCTTTTTCTTCCTTCAACCCTTTGTTGAATCTTTTTTTTCTTTTGAATTTTGTTCTTTTGCTTCCCTTTGGCATTCTAGATGGGTTCTGTTATCTCCGGTTGTCACGGTTCAAGCTTGGGCCCTTTTTTGGAAGAGGGATGATTGATCCTGCTCTGTCGGCTCGGAACGAGAAAGATTGGGTGGAGAGATCCGGTGTTTTCCGTCCTTTCCGTCTGTGTCTTCATTTTTTGTTGGTTTTGTTCTCTATTGTTTGATTCTGCATGGTTGATGGATGTCGGTGGCGGTGGTGGCTTTAGCAACTCCTCCTTCCGATGTTCTCTTTGCAAGTGGCCTTTGGATCTCGATGTTGTGTTGGATTCTCTTTTCAAGAGGTCATTCGAACGGTGCCTCCTCTACCATCCTAGTCAGCACGGCCCTTGGATTCCTCATCGGTGTTACTTGTACCTATCACCAAGTTGTCGTATTTATAACCAGTGGATGAATGAAATTGATGGATAAGATTAAACACTCATCACTTTTATTTTTCCCAAACTATTCATTGGAGCGAGCCTAATGACTAACAATTCGTATTTTGTTGACCCATATTAGGGATAAACGCTACCCACTTATTTTAAAGTTGTTCCATGTCCAGGATAAAATCGAACTCTCAATCATTGGCTAAGGTAAGAAAGATCTTTACCACTCAAGATTTAAAACCTATATATTTTAATAATAAATTATGTTTATAATTTGATAACCAAAACAAAAATATATTAATAGTTGTATGACTAATAAGTAATTTAGCAAATATTTTAATAGAATATTTTTTATAGACAAAAACAAAGATGGTTTGAAAATCAGTCCAATTAGATGTACGACATAAAAGAAATGAAAATTACTCCAATTGATGGGAACTATAGACAATGTTATAGGAAGCTTATAAAATAATTTCTTTGAAAAATCAAAGAATTTGATTCATTAACTTTTATCATCATTATGGTAAGGTGATAATCACTAGTTAATAATAAATTAAGAACAAAAACATGATAGTTTTATGACAATATTACATTCGACAATGTGAGATGAAAAATTATTTAAATAGATATATTTTCTATTGGTAGCCGACACAAAATAAAACGGGGAATTTGACCAGATATTCCCTTTTAGGAAAAAATTAGATAAATACCCCTTAAAAGAAGATTTGGAAAAATATCCCCATTCGGCCCGTGTAGGAACGACTTGCATCATGCAGGACGCTTTTTCTATAATCGCTTCTCACCGGACGCGAATTCATTCCGATGTGAATTATATTATCCCTTATTTTTAAAAAGAAAATTACGGAAGTCGCATCCTGTAGAACGCGTCTTCCACAAGAATTTAAAAAGACGCGATATTTTCGTGTAGATATTATATGGTGTAGATATCAATTGGTTAAAAGTAATATCCAATAAATATTTACTTTTTGATATAGATTTGATTTATTAATAAATTATACGTTTTTGATTATTTAAAATAAAAAAAATTAACATAAGTCTCATCCTGCAGAATGCGACTTCCTCGAAAATTTATTGATGGCGTTAGGGTTACGAAGAAATCCCATTTTGTGCGATGCGAGTAATGGAACTCGCATCCTGTAGGGTTTCATTCAATCCTCGTACCCCAACCGGTGTGATTAGCACTATAAATTGGTCTTACCCCTTTTTATCCCACCACAACAAACACAAATTCACTCTCTCAAATCTTTTTTCTTTCAAATTTCAGTTGATTTCTCGTGTTTGACCTAATGGCAGGATTGATAAGGTTGGATTACAAGCACGTGTTCAATTATCATCGGAGACATGTAAGTTTTATCTACTTTAATTTTTTATTATTTTATTTTATTATATATTCTAATTTTACATGCGTGTTATTTAACTTTTTATGTAGTTTAATTTATACTTACGTGTGTTTAATTTTTTTTAGGGAGAGGAGGAATGACGTTTGGAGGTGTCTTACAACCGGTTGTCAAATTTACCAGATCCGTTGATCGAACCATATTTGGAGGAGGCCAAATTTCTGCACGCATCCAAAATTATTAGAGGTGCGAAATTAGACGTTGATTTGATCAACGCTCTTTTAGAGAGGTGGAGGCCGGAGACACACATTCGACCTTCCTTGCGGTGAGGCGACGATCACCCTGTAGGACGTTTCGTATATACCGGGTTTGTGTATTGATGGAGAGGTGATGAGCGGTCCCCGATACTTTTGATTGGCATGCCATATGTTTGAATTGGCTAGGGGTTGCATCGGAGAGTTTTGATGGTGGAAAAGTGAAATTGAAGTGGTTGCGGGATAATTTTAAAAATTTACCCGCTGATGCGAACGAAGATTTGAGGAAGGTAAAAGATATTTTTTTGAATATTATTGAAATAATTAAAATCTTTACATATGGTAATATATATGTTTTCCTGTTGTAGGCATATGCTCGCGCTTATATTTTACAGATGATCGGTGGGGTATTGATGCCTGACAAGTCCCGCAACAGAGTGCACACAATCTGGTTGCGGCATTTGGAGGATTTTAAGATGCCAGTAAACTGAGCTGGGGATCCGTAATTCTGGCATGTCTGTTTAGGGAGCTGTGTAAGAACACCAATCTTAAGAAATGTTAGATTAGAGGTTGTTTGACGTTGCTCCAGTCCTGGGTGTGGTGGAGAATATCGTTTACGCCTTCAACTTAGGCAGCCTACTTCATATGTTTTTCGCTGGGCCGAAGGTAAGAAAATAGTTTATTTTTTAAAATATATGGATTTTTATAATTAAAATTTGTTTTTTTAATATACGTATTTTTTATTATACGTCTTGTTTTTAGGTAGACCGGTCCTTTAACTCATGTTGGTGTTGCTCGCGGTTTGGACGTTATTAGACAGAATATTGAGAATGAATCCGCGAATAATCAGGTAACACTTTGGTGTATTTATTTAAAAAAAATTATATTTAACTTTAATTATATATTGTACAGTTTTTATGGACACCGTATGAGGATCCGAAAGTGCACGAGTGCATCCCAAAATTTTTGAACTAGACGAGGCTTCTTTGGACAGCCACTGTACCACTTGTCTGCTACGCTACAGTTGAGTGACACCCGATTGACCACGTCTTACGGTAGTATGGTTGTTCCAACGTATCCCAGCAGTCCTTCCAAATCTGGACGAGTTACACAAACTCACGCGACAAGGTAAGCGCAAGGTAATATTGATACACTTACCGCATTCTTTTATTAACTCGAACGTAATTCATATCTAAAAGAATAATAAATTTTTATATTGTCCAATAGGTTGATTGGTCGGTGCACTACCAAAGCTATATCGCTCACTGGAGGGACAGAGCGAATCCACAATGGCAACCTCAACGTGAGTACCGTATGTTTAATACGATGGTCAGCGATGACTGGTTTTTGACGAATTGAAGCCATTTATTCTGACTGTAGAGGAGCGATCGATCATCCACCGGCGTTAGCAACGCAACCACCCATGGTCTTAACGTATGAGAGGAGCACGGAACACCTCTGGCGGTGCGTCATCATTGAATCGAAGCCGTGCTGCTGCCTCCGAAGTACCGTCACCATTACCGCCACCATCATATGCCACCCCACCACCGATGCGGCTGCAAAACTTCACGCATTTGATGCAGTCATCATTCCAGCCATGCCCGTGTCCGAGCGAAGGTTTTTTTCACGTCTTCTGTGTCAGACCCCTATGGTCAATTTGTGACGATGATGAGTAGGGCCTCGAGCTATCGTCTAGCCTACGTACCCTTCATGCAGTTTCCACTAACGGGGACTATATTTGGAACCGAGATTCTCCAACAAACGCCGTCGCATGTCTTTTTTCTACCTTAACAGGCCCGGTGGAACGAATGGTACTACTAGAGCTGGAACGAGTGGTACTGCCAGTGATGACGATGACAACGATGATGATGATGATGACGATGACGATGAGGATTATTCGATTGATGTTACTCGCCCCTGACGCAATCTCGATCGACCTCAGCATCTACCGCGTTGTGGTACTGGTGGACATAGGCGTCATTAGTAGTTTTTTGTATTTGAAAAAATTAAACTTTAATTTTTATTTAGTTTTTAATTATTATATATTAAGTACAAAGCAATATATATTTTTAATTAGTATATTTATATTTTTTTAATTATTAATATATTATGATATTTGTTATTTTTTTAATTAGTATATTTATACTACAAAATGCGATTTTCCTGACATGTCAGGAATTCCTGGCCAAACTCACATTCTACAGAACACAACTTTCCTAACACGTCAAGAATCTTAGCCAAACTCGCATTCTCCAAAATGTGACTTTCCTGACACGTTAGGAATCCTGGCCAAACTCGTATTCTACAAAAGCACGACTTTAGTCTATAAATAACCCCAAACAAAGCGGGGTTCCAATCAGAGAGCTTATTGGATATTTCGCTCATGTTGTAGCTATTAATGACAACAAATCGTGTACCCGAAAAATATTTCCACAAAGAGATTTCTCAGGTATTGTGATTTGTTTCTATATGTAGTTGCATGAAGAGTACGTGAGTTTTGGTATGTTAGCAGTTGTGATGCAATGTGTGTGTCATGTTTTTGTTCAAGATGAACGACAAATCACAATATCCGAAAACGCGTGGTCTTTTAAAAGTGCACAAAATCCTTTGAGGATCCGCTCGAAGGTGCGGGTTACTTCTTTTTACGTCGTCATCGTTGAGGCTGGGTGAAGACCATCGTACTTAACTGTGGTCAAATCTCCTACCATGTCCGATGATGATGAAAATAGGTACAAAATGCAATGTAATAAGGTAAACCTCAAAATCCATGACTGCGTTCACCGATGAAGAATGAGCATATGTAGGGGTACAATTGACCGGTTATAATGTTGCTGACCCTAGCCCGATAATGTACAAGATACCCTCTTCGATCGGGGCCCATCTTTGATGAGGGTCAGAACTGCATATGATGCAACCTGGACTTGACAGCTGATAATGCATAGCAATTGTTGTTTTTTTATGTCAACCTCAAATGATCGATACCACGAAATCTACGAACTGCTTCTTCATCTGTTATACATAGGGTTACCGCTTTGATCAGGGTAAGAGACCAAAACAAGTTGAAGATCTTTTATGTTTGTATAATGTCTGCTATAAACAAGTTGATGATCTTTTATGTTTGTATAATGTCTGCTATAAACACTATAGTAATGTGCGCGCTTTTCCTTCTGTTATAAGCTAATGTAATTGGATGTTTCATGTTTAATTTTACGTGTTTACAGCTTCATAAATGGTCCAAAAATATAGATGATTTACCCCTATAAATAGTTCCTAAAATAAATGAACGAACACCTAAAAAAATGAACGATTAGTTTCTAAAATAAATGAAAGAACACCGGTTCATTTATACCCCTTTAAATCGAACACATTGAGCAACACTTTGATGGTTACGTTCGTCAAGAACTAACACATTAAATTGCCAACCCTATAAATACCCATCCCCACTTCTGCATTAAATCGCTCCTTAAAATTTTCTTTCGCTATATATTCTTCATACTCAATTTCCTACTAATTCGCTCTACAATGGCTGGTAACATTAATGATTTCCCATGTATTGAGAGACAGTCATGCCATGGAGTTGTCGATTGCAATGGTGAATTAGAAGTTGGAATGATATTCGCGACAAAGAAACTAGCGGATGATGCAATTAAGCATTACAACATACACCGTTCAGTTATGTCGAATGTGAAGAGAACGAATATGGACACCCATATTGCAGAATGTGTCCAAAAGGACCACGGATCTAACTAGAGGATCCGTGTATCACGAATGAAGAGGCTAAACAATGTATGGCAAATAGTAAGATACGACGGACCTCATACATGTTAGTTATTGCAATGTAATTGGATGTTTCGTACGTTTTTCTAATAAAATCTGCATGTTAATCGAAATGTTAATTCTTCTAGTGATTTTGTTAACCTAGTGATTTTGTTAACCGGTGGTATGTAGAAAAAATAGATTAATGAAACATGCTACATGATAGTTAATTGAAATAACTACACCAATAGTAAATTACTAAAGCCTAGTTAAAATGAATGAATAATGAATTTGATTTCGTGTCCCCGTAGTCTGTACTTATGCAAGATGTTAAGTTTAGTTCCTAAATTATTTGTTCTTTCTCCTGACGCCTCCTATAATTCTACGTTGACAACGTATCTACGTCTTTGTCTTGGAAATAAGGTGTATACCCGACCTAGTAGAGAATTGGGTCGAAAAGTGTTATCGAAAGGCATATTCGAAAATTAGAAGCTTAATCGAAGTTCGGAATCTTATTCGGAATATTTTATTAATCTCTTTTATTACTTATCGAACTAACTTATTAATAACTTACTCGATTTGGGGTCAATTTTAAACTTTTTCAAACTGAGGGACTAAACTGTACATTTTACAAGTTAAGGGTCTTTGACTGAAATTCATGTTATTAATCTGAAATCTAACCTTCCAATTATTATCCTGGTCTCATTACAAACATGGGTCATTTACGTATCCAATGTCGACAAGTGTCCAAGGTTACACATATCATCATAAAACTCACCTTTGTTCCCTTAGGCCATATTGGATTGCAAATTGAGCCTTGACTCCAAATAGCATATCATAATATGTTCATATCAAATTCCACATATAACATATTTCAAATATCACACCTAAGCTCACAAATGTGGTAGAACAATATGAAGGACTTACCACACTTACCCTTGAATCCACGTAGGTTTGCTCTACTTGAGCCCTTAACAATATGCAATTTTAAGCACAAAACAAATGCAATTGGGATGGCACCTAGCTAATCCCATGACACAGCTACACTCACCTAGAAATAGAAGGCTTCAAGGTTCCTGGATTACAATACCTTTGCCCTCGGAAGAGTTTGGAATAGTTGATGGTGAAGATGGCTTGTCTTCTACCACTTGAGCTAGTTCAAAATTAGGAAACTGTAATGATTCACAAACACTTTCCAAGCTTACCCAAACTTGTAGACAACATTAAACCAAGGAAATTGGCTTTCTAACACATGGGCTCAGCTTGAACCTTCAAGACTTAAATCTTGAAATCAAACTCTAAGGATTGATGGAATCATCAAATTGACATAGGAGTTTTACTTACCAAGCTACAAGCTTTCAAATGGTGTATTGAAATTACACAAAGGCCAATGATTGAATCGAGGTGCTTGCTTGAGCTTAAGCTTGAAGATGACAATAGAAGTGTGTAATTGGTCTTTCACTCAAAGGTTGAGTTTTAGTTTTTAGGGATTCAAAAACTAAGATCAAGGCTTTTCTTATCCATTTTAAAACAATCTAAATCCCCTAATCATTTTCCCACATCACTCATAGCCAATGGAAAGGTTTCCCTTAGGCAAGGGTTTGCTTAACCCATTAATTAACACATTTTTTTATTCTTTTCCAACTTTTGACAATTGATGACCAATTGTCACCATTTTCTGATCAATCTCACGTGGAGATGTGGTAAGCTAGTAGGTGAGTCATCCCCTACTTCCAATCTTTTCAATTTGGCCACTAAATCGATTTGGATAGGGACCCATATTGATACACCTTATGGCTGTATCGATACAGCTAAGCTAAGTTTGGTAAGTTAGTTGGAAACAGTTGGGCCGTATCGATACAAGTCCTACCGTACTGATACGCCTAGCTTAAATCCAACTTTTTTAGCATTTTCAATGAAACCCTTCACTTCCATTCCCTACAAAAAGGTCCAACAATTTCGATTAAGCCCAAATAACTTTCATTACCTCAAAATTGATTACAAAGATCAAGCAATTACATCATTCAGCACAATATGTGCAAAATTTTCGATTATCAGAACCTAATTCTGGCTAGGCCGATTTTTGGGGTACGAAAATTCTCCCCCTTAAGAAAATTCGCCCTCGAATTTTTACTCTAACAGAAAAGATTAGGATACTGGTTTTACATCGTTTCCTCAGGCTCCCACGTTGCTTCTTCCACTGAGTGACTTCTCCAAAGGACTTTTACTAGTGGTACGGACTTGTTTTGAAGTCTCTTGACTTTTCGTGCAAGTATTTGCACTGGTTCCTCCTCGTACGTCAAGTTAGACTGAATTTCTGCAAACTCCAGCTCGATCATATGAGATGGATCAGACTGGTACTTTTGTAGCATAGATACGTGAAAGACATTATGTAACGACTTAACTCTTCAGGTAGAGCCAGTCGGTAGGCAACAGGCCCAACTCTCTCAATTACCTCAAATGGGCTGATGAAACGAGGACCGAGTTTCCCTTTTTTGCCAAAACGAATGATCTTCTTCCATAGAGACACTTTAAAGAAATGTTTCTCACCAACATTATACTGCATGTCCCTTCTTTTCAAATTAGCATAAGCTTTCTGCCGGTCAAACGTAGCCTTGAGCCAGTCACGAATGATGGTTACCCTTTCTTCGGTTTACCAAAGTAAGTCAGGTCCTAACACCTTGCCTTTACAAAGCTCATTACAACAAAGAGGGGTTTTACATCTCCTCCCATAAAAAGCTTCATAATGAGCCATTTTAATCGAAGCTTGGTAACTATTGTTGTATGCAAACTCCACCAACGGTAGGGATTTCTCCCATGTATTATCGAAATCGATAACACATGCTTGTAGCATATCCTCCAGAATCTGAATAACCCTTTTCAGATTGGCCATCGATTTGAGGGTGGAAAGTAGTGCTTAGATGCACTCGAGTTCCTAAGGCTTCATGTAGAGTCCTCCAAAACTGGGATGCAAAACGCAGATCACGGTCGGAGATGATGGACACAAGAACTTCGTGTAAACGGATGATCTTATGAATGTATAACTTAGCAAGTCTAGGCAAGCTAACATCTATTCTCACCAGAAGAAAATGAGCAGATTTGGTGAATAGGTCTACAATGACCCAAATAGCATCATTTTTCTTTGGTGTTATTGGTAGACCACTTACGAAATCCATCGTAATACGCTCTCATTTTCACTGTGGAAGCTCTATAGGTTGTAAGAGGCCAGTAGGCATCTTGTGCTTGCCTTTAACCTATTGACGGGTCAAACATCTAGCCACAAAGTCCGTGATTTCACCTTTTATACAGACCACCAATACAGCTCCTTCAACTCTTTATACATCTTGATAGCTCTAGGATGAACAGAAAAATAACTCGAATGAGCTTCACTCAAAATTTGATTACGAAGATCGTCATTGGGGACACAAATATGGTTTCGAAAACACAACAAGCCCTTGGAATTCATAGCAAAATCAGGATCCGGCTTATCCTTGATCTTAGTAATAAGAGTTTACAACTCATCGTCAGATTCCTAGAGTATTTTGATTCGGGACACGATGGTTGACTAAATTTTCAATTCTGCCAACAACTTGCCATGCTTCTTGAGCCAGAGATAAGCATTCAAACATCTCGAGAAGGGAGTGGGCTTCCGACTAAGAGCATCAGCCACAATATTGGCCTTACTGAGATGGTAATCAATGACCAATTCATAGTCCTTCAAAAGTTCCATCCACCGACGTTGACGGAGATTCAACTCTTTCTGGGTTAAAAGATACTTTAGGCTCTTGTGATCAGTGTACAAGTAACACTTCTCGCCGTACAAATAGTATCTCCATAGCTCCAGATCATGTGTCGGATAGTGTAGCTCATGCGGTTTAAGCTGGCATAAAGCATAAGCAATGACTTTTCCTTCATGCATAAGTATACAGCCTAATCCCAAGTGGATGCGTCACTATACACTGTGAAGTCCTTGCCTAACTGGGGTTGCACTAAGACATGGGCATGGGTTAAAACTTGCTTAAACTGATCAAAACTCCTTTGTTGCTCTACTGTCCACACAAAAAGAGTTTTTTTGCGGAGAATCTTTGTCAAGGGTACATCAGTCATCGATAACCCTTTTACGAATCTACGGTAGTGGCCTGCAAGGACCAAAAAGCTACGAATTTCTCCAACATTCTTAGGAGGAATCCAATCAAAACTGCTTGAATCCTCTTTGGGTCCACTTGGATTCCTTCAAAAGAAATCACATGTCTCAAAAATGATACTTCAGATAACTAGAATTCACATTTACTGAACTTAGCATATAGCTATTTCTCTTGGAGAGTCTGAAACACAATCTGGAGATGTTCTTCAAGAGTGGCAGTGTCCTTGGAATAGATCAAGATGTCATCTATAAACACAACCATGAATCTATCTAGATAGGTCCGGAACACACTATTCATTAAGTCCATAAAGGCTGCAGGTGTATTCGTAAGCCCAAAAGGCATTACTAGGAACTCATAGTAGCCATATCTGGTTCAGAAGGCAGTCTTTGGAATGTCGGACTCCTTCACTAACATTTGATAGTACCCAGATTGTAGGTCTATCTTAGAGAAGACAGAAGCACCCTTCAACTGATCGAAGAGGTCATCGATCATCGGTAATGGAAACTTATTCTTGATTATTACCCTATTCAACTAATGATAGCCAATGCATAGTCGTATCGATCCATCTTTCTTCTTGACAAACAAAACCGGTACTCCCCAGGGTGTGGAACTCGGTCTAATAAACCCCTTGTCCAAAAAATCTTGAATTTGGGCCTTCAACTCCTTTAATTCAATCGGAGCCATCCTGTATGAAACAATAGAGACTGGTGTAGTCCCCGGTTGCACTTCGATTCTAAATTCTACTTCTCGGGTTAGAGGGAGTCCCAGAAGTTCATCGGGAAACACATCAGGGAATTCCTTCACTACCGCACATTTTAGAGCTTTGGATCTTCTTTAGACTCCATAGCACACATGATAGATTTATTACGCTCGGGTTTGGTTTTCATCAAAGTTATGCTTTCCTTGCCGAGCCCACGGAGGTATAGCTTCTTCTTCGAACATTTTACCCAGGTTTGATGTTCAACTAACCAATCAAGGCCTAGGATGAGATCAAACTCATGGAAAGGCAAGGCCATCAAATTGGCCAGAAATAGGATCCCTTGGATCCTCAGGGGACCAGCTTTACAGATCAATCGTATAACCAAACTATCTCACAGTAAGTTAGAGACAACTATCTCAGATGTAACTAGTTCGGGTTCTATGGCATATTTCTCAATCAATGGTTCACTAATAAAAGAATGTGTAGAGCCTGGATCTACCAAAGCATAGACAAGATCAAAACATAATTCCATCATACCTGCTATTACATCAGGATCATCTTCTCGCTCTCGACCTCAGACATAGTACACATGTGCTGAGGTCTGAGGGTCACGTCCAACTGAAGGAGGATTTTAGTTACGAGGTTTCCCTACTAATCTAGACTGCACTTGTTTCGCTCTCTTTCCCTTAGTAAAATTGTTCTATAAGCCACAGAGGTAGAAGCATTCGAATTCTGCAGGCATTGTCTGATAAAGTGACCAGCTTCACCACAGAGGTAGCAAGATTCGGCCTATCTGCGATATTTCCTGGATGCCTCTTCTAACAAAAGTTACACAGGGGAATATGAGAATCTATCCCAAAACCACCCGTACTATCAATCGAAGCTGTACGAGTGACAAATGTTCTCAGAGATTGGGATTGTAGCACATATCTCGTCTGGCAGCTACTGAAAGGTGGAAGACTTCTAATCCCACTGTCTATTCTTCTTCTGAGGTATGAGAGGTTTGGAGTCATCTTGGAATCTCTTGTCGAATCTGGCTTGGTTCCCTTTTCTTCTTTCATAAGCTTTTTGGGAGGCTTTAGTAGCAATCACCCGATTGACCAGATTCTAAAAGTTCTCCAACTCCAAGGCAGTGAAGAGATGATGTAATTCGTCACAAAGGCTATCGATGAACATTCTGCATTTTTCCTTCTCAGCACGCAGGATCTCAGATCATACCTGAAATACTTGCAGAAATCATGTATGTATTGCTCCATGGGTCTTTCTCCCTGTCTCAAATGGAGGAACTTCTTACGTCTCTCAACAATATAGTGCTCGATGATATACTTTTTGCGGAACTCCTAAAGGAAGAAGTCTCACGTAACTCTATGCTCAGGTACTGTGAGTGTCACCGTGTCCCGCCAACTCTAAGCCTCTTCAGAAATTAACGACAGGGTGTACTCTAGCTTGTGTTCCTTAAGGAACTTCATCTGCTTATTTAGGACTTTAAGGGTGTTTCTTAGCCAGTACTCTGCTACTTCGGGGTTGTCATGTTCTTGGTCGGTGAAAGTGTAGACCAGATATTGTATGAGTTTATCAATAGGGGCTTTCAAAGCAGAGGAAGGTACTTCAGCAGGCTGAGGTGGCTGCTCCTGCCTAAGAGACACGACCACCTGCTTGATCATCTCAGCCATAGACATCAGATAATCCTACTAAGCGGGAGACATCGGAGGAGGGTTAGGTGGGCAGTTTTGTCCCACCCGTTTGCGTCAAACTTTGACTCTGAGATTATCCTCCTGTGTAGAGGAAGAGCTGAGACGTGGTTCCATTTCGACACGTTTGTCATTGGGTGCAGACATTCTTAAATCTAATCAAACAAAAAAGGTTAGATCGTATCAGTTGTAAGTCACGGATAACATATACAAATAAACTCCTAGATGGCATATGTATATGCAGACTCATGATAAGCCTCGATTTAGTCCTAGAATCGACTAAACTCTAGCTTTGATACCACAAATGTAACACCCCCTTCCCGGCCTGGTAGAGAACCGAGTCGAAAAGTGTTATCGAAAGGCATGTTTGGAAATCGAAAGCTTAATCGAAGTTCATAATCTTATTCAGAATGTCTTATTAATCTTTTTTATGACTTATCGAACTAACTTATTAATAGCTTACTCAATTTGGGGCCAGTTTTAAACTTTTTTAAACTTAGGAGCTATATTGTAAATTTTACAAGTTAAGGGTCCTTAATTGAAATTCATGTTATTAATCTGAAATATAACCTTCCAAATATTAGCTTGTGAAATCTCATTACAAACATGGGTCATTTACCTATCCAATAAGACCATACAATTTATGGTGACCATTTTGTAATTAAGGCAAAACTGTGTTTTATCTCTTTTAACAGAATTAACTGCCACCGTACTAATACACTTATGGCTGTATCAGAACGCTAAGCATAATTTTCAAGTTCCGAATTCAAGGGTATCAAGCCCGTCTCGATACAGCTGGAATCGTATCGATACAGGTTGACTACGTTGACTTTGTATGGATACACCCTATAACTTTTCGATACCTTTAAATTTTTTTCCATATTCTAGTGACCAAAATCTGTATCGATACAACCTATGTCATATCGATACGCCCCTTTTGACTCATGTTGACTAGGCCAAATATGCAAGGTCGTATCAATACACCATCACTTGTATCGATACGTCTGCCATGTAATGACAGATTTTAGCTGGTTTTTATTCGAATTAACCTACCAAATGATGTCCAAACCTTACCAAATTTTACCAACAAGCTATTAATCAATATTTCTAATAGCATACAAAATTTTACAGCATTTTGATTCCATTTATTAAGTTTTTACCCTTTTTAAGCCAAATATGCACTTTAGGCCACTTTTAACTACAACGAACATACCATTTAGGCCCTCTAAGGCTAATACAAAACATAGGCATTACACACATCACAAAATGGGTAAGTTTAACATTTTTAAACCTCATGCCACCTTACTAGGAGTTCAAAGATAAGCATACATGGGATCGATAAGAGTAACTTACAACTTCAACAACACGATCGTAGCTCAGATTCCTCAAGGTCCTGAAATGCATGAGATACAAAAATGTTAGGCTTACATAGCCTAGTGAGGTAGTTATAGCAAATGCAACATAAATTCATCAATGGCATGAATGATATGTAACATGCTTGTATGATATGTACATATATCATTAATCATATATAGATCATACTCAAAGCCAAATGTCATATTTTCATATATAAAATATAAACCATAAACACATATCATCTCCTTGGACATAGCAACCAATACATACGCGGATTCCCATATACGCCACACTTATAAAAAATAGGCCTTAACCTTGAGTCGTAGCTCCGGAGTCCCTTACATAATCCAACATTTTTCCCCACATATAGGTCATAGCCCGAACCGTAGTCCAATCCCTTACTTAGTGAGCTCAATAACCCTATGGCATGCCAATTGTATCCAATGTCGACAAGTGTCCAAGGTTACACATATCATCATAAAACTCACATTTATTCCCTTAGGCCATATTGGATTGCAAATTGAGCCTTGACTCCAAATAGCATATCATAATATGTTCATATTAAATTCCACATATAACATATTTCAAATATCACACCTAAGCTCACAAATGTGGTAGAACAATATGAAGGACTTACCACACTTACCCTTGAATCCACGTAGGTTTGCTCTACTTGAGCCCTTAACAATATGCAATTTTAAGCACAAAACAAATGCAATTGGGATGGCACCTAGCTAATCCCATGACACAGCTACACTCACCTAGAAATAGGAGGCTTCAAGGTTCCCGGATTACAATCCCTTTGCCCTCGGAAGAGTTTGGAATAGTTGATGGTGAAGATGGCTTGTCTTCTACCACTTGAGCTAGTTCAAAATTAAGAAATTGTTTTAGAATCGAAACTAATGATTCACAACCACTTTCCAAGCTTACCCAAACTTGTATACAACATTAAACCAAGGAAATTGGCTTTCTAACACATGGGCTCAGCTTGAACCTTCAAGACTTAAATCTTGAAATCAAACTCTAAGGATTGATGGAATTATCAAATTGACATAGGGGTTTTACTTACCAAGCTACAAGTTTTCAAATGGTGTATTGAAATCACACAAAGGCCAAGGATTGGATCGAGGTGCTTGCTTGAGCTTAAGCTTGAAGATGACAATGGAGGTGTGTGTTTGGTCTTTCACTCAAATGTTGAGTTTTAGTTTCGAGGGATTCAAAAACTAAGATCGAGGCTTTTCTTAACCACTTTAAAACAATCTAAACCCCCTAATCATTTTCCCACCTCACTCATAGCCAATGGAAAGGTTTCCCTTGGGCAAGGGTTCGCTTAACCCATTAATTAACACATTTTCTTATTATTTTCCAACTTTTGACAATTGATGACCAATTGTCACCCTTTTCTGATCAATCTCACGTGGATATGTGGTAAGCTAGTAGGTGAGTCATCCCCAACTTCCAATCTTTTCAATTTGGCCACTAAATCGATCTGTACAGGGACCCGTATCAATACACATTATGGCTGTATCGATACGGCTAAGCTAAGTTTATTAAGTTAGTTGGAAACGGTTGGGCCGTATCGATACAGGTCCTACCGTACCGATACGCATAGCTTAAATCCAACTTTTTTAGCATTTTCAATGAAACCCTTCAATTGCATTCCTTACAAAAAGGCCCAACAATTTTGATTAAGCCCAAATAACTTTCATTACACCGAAATTGATTACAAGTATCAAGCAATTACATCATTCAACACAACCTGTGCAAAATTTTTGATCATCAGAACCTAATTATGACTAGGTCGATTTTTAGGGTGTGACATGAGGGGTAGTTGACGCCCAAGTTGATGAACTGGATCCCTCATCAAATTGTATAGTGAGCTCGATGTTTGTACACCAGACACGTTTGTATGACCGAAACATCTTGTGTATATCTCTCTCATTTGATAGTGTTAGCATATAATGTTCTTCTGGGCCGGGCTCAACGAATGGGACTTTGACATGCAAGGCATAAATTTTTTGGTTTGTTGACTCACTGACCCGTGTTGAAATCAAGTCAAATAGCGCATCTTTTGTGATTTTTCATTGAAAGATGTGTAGGTGTAAGTTCCACGGAAGAAAGTGGTAGCAGAAAATCGGGCCATACTTTGTAAGCTGAGAAAACGAATTTGGGAATAACGTAACAAGTTGATGAAGTTGTACTCTGTATTTTGTAAACTGAGGAAATGAATTTGGGAATAACGTAACAAGTTTATGAAGTTTTCTTCCTATAAAAGCTTAAGGTACTCGCGTCCTGTAGGACGCGAGTTCAGCTGACATGTCAGGAATCTTGAAAAGCTGGCCAAATTCATGTTGTGTAGAACGTAAGTTCCTATAACGTGGTTAACACGTCACGTCAAGTTACCTCTGATAAATAGGTACATGAAATGGAGAAATGACACAACTTCAAAGCACTTTGTCTGCGAACAAGAAAGATCGCTTATTTTCTTCAATAATGTCAAAAAGAGTGGCAGCTCTAGTATACTACAATGGTGAAATGATCCCTGATGCCGAAATTGGTGTCATATTCCAGTCCCCCCAACAATGTTACCATACAAATTCCGAAGGGAGTAACATATGAAAGGCTGAAGCAAGCGCTAACAAGGAATGTCTCACGTACTTCCGGGATAAAATTACAGTCGCTGAGGTATCGACTACCTTCGTCGTTAGATCCATTGTATTTCATAATATTCGATGTTCAGGATGACGGAGATGTCCAAATAATGTTGGAGACCTATAACGACTGTTCTATGGGATGACCCATAGAGCTCTTCCTAACATTTTCTGAACGAAACGTTGGAGGGGAGACTGCGGTGCCAAATTGGTTTCGAGCAAATATTGACTTCGACCCAAATGCTAATAGTCCAACATCAAGTTTGCGACAAGGCTTCAGCTTATTAAGTTTGGGCAATGACAAGGCTTCATCGTATTCTGCCTCCAGGCCAAGGCATTCCTACTCAGCCAGGTTCGAGTTAGACCTGAACATGCAACTAACACAACACTCAACGTACAATCCATACAGTGCGAGTGTATGAGCGTCATCATCTACGGGGCTGTCTTACCGTAAAGAGTTTAACCATTCAATTTTTCATTAGTCAGGCGACACTCAAATTATATCCTAGTAAGGCAAACGTAGCTGATTTCTTAGATGGATGACACTCAACTTATATCCTCAGTGTAGGGTCGTCATCATCTACGGGTCTGTCTTACCATGAAGAGTTTTACAAGTTCAATGGTTTTTTTCTAGACGCCACTCAACTTATATCCCAATGATGCAAAGACATATGATTTCTCATCGATGGGAAGACATTCATGCGCTGCTGATGTGGACCTAGATATTGGACATAGGACTCGTCAGCAGTTTCCTTATCAGGTTACGACCGCAGAACCTAGCAGGGTACATGTTACCGATGAATCAGAACTATACAGATTTGAAGAGGATATTTCTGATGAGGAACCGCTTAGGGAGCTCGGGCATGAAGATGACGATATGGGTTTATTTCCTGAAGAACCAACAGACCTTGACGAGCCCGTCAACGTGGAGGATGATGCAGACACTGCTTCAGAGGATGATGCTGAAGAAGAACCTGTGGAAGTACTACCCTACGCAGTTCTACTAGACCATGCAACCGCGTAGCGTATTACGATCCACCATCCCACTTCACAACAATAGATATGGAAGATTCTATGCTATAGAATTTCCAGAATTCCCACAGTTGGAGATGTTCAACGAATAGAATGATGGTGAACTCAGAAGTGGAATGGTCTTCTGGACTAAATAACTGGCAGAGGCTGTGATCAAGCATTACAACATACGCAACTCAGTTACGTCCACAGTGAGGAAAATTGAAGTGGACAAATACATCGTTGAATGCCCTCACAAGTACGAATGATGTAATTGAAGGGTCCGTGTATCACGTTTGAAGATGATGAACAACCTCTGGCAGATAACGAGATACGATGAACCGCATACATGCTCCGTGGCAAGCTTGAGTCAAGATCATCCTAACTTGGATATGCACGTGCTTGTTGATCATATCCTCCCACTCATTAAAGTAAATCCACGTGTATCTGTACTGGTATGTATAACTTCGATTAAAAATCATTTTACATACACGATTAAATTCGATAACGCATGGTTTGCAAGATATCATGCCATCCAAAAACTGTATGGGTAGTGGGATGAATCATATAATGAGCTACGGACGTAGCTGAAGGTGATGCAGAAATACAACCCAGGAACGGTTGTACAACTAGAAACAAAGCTAATATACTACAATGATTAGGTCGTAACTGGGGAGTGCCAATTTTTCCGCCTCTTCTGGACATTTCTGCAATGCGTTAAGGCTTTCTGACACTGTAAGCCGATGTTGCAGATCAACGGCATATTCTTGTATGAAAGATACACCCAGATCCTTCTACTGGCAGTTACACAAGACGGTAATAGAAAATGCATTCCTATAGCGTTTGCAATTGTTGAAAATAAAGATATCCCTTCGTGGATGTTTTTTCTCACCAAACTACGCACGCATGTCCTTCGCTGGGTTCTGCGCTCAAGAGAAGACGAGATATGTATTATTTCAGACAGAGGCGTAGGGATATGGGGATCAATCGAACGTTTAGGCCACTCTTGGGAACCTCTGTATATTCATCACTGGTACTGTCTACGACACATTGCTGCCAATTACTACCAGAGATATAAGAATGATGATGAGCGTATAATGGTTCTTTGCATGGGTAGGTCTTTTACTATTATTTCTCGTTAACTATTCCGTCTTTTATTGAATAGGTAACGTACACCAAGTACAAAGGTTCAAGAGTTGCTGGAAGAGTTGAGATATAGAAATTTAGCTGGATATAACTATTTTCTTAATATCCCGAGGGAGAAATGGTTTCGATGTTATGATGGGGGTCGTCGATATGATCACATGACAACGAACTTGGCTGAGGCGGTCAATTCATCTTTGAAGGGAACACATCATTTACCTATCACATCCGTTGTCAAGGCGACATATTATCGACTCGCTACAGTTTTTGCAAACCTCGAAAAACAAGCAACGAATTGGATGGCAGGTGACCATACATTCCATCCAGATCTTCAGCAAAAATTTCAAATATACCATGCGCACGCAAACGAGATGGGTGCGACATGCTTCTTTCATCACGAACATCGTTTTACGGTCACTGAATTTTCTCGGCCACTGCAAGGAATATCGCAGAACAATTACGTTGTTAATCTACAAAATAAAAGATACGACTATGGCGTCTTCCAGACATTCAAGTACCTGTGTGCGTACGTCTTTGCTGCATGTGCATCCGTTTATTTTGACGTAGTGACATTCGTTAATTCTTTATACCAACTTGAAAATGTATTCAAGATATACTGATGCGAGTTTCCTCCAACGAAAATGAACGTGATTGTGAAGTGGCTGATGATGAACCTATGATACGGCTAGATGAATCCCTGCGACGCGACAAAAAAGGTCGCCCAAGGTCAACTAGGATTCAATGTGCTGAGGATATGGTTCATTGAGAATAGACAGGACAACCTAGGTTGTGCAGTAATTGTAGGAACCCTGGACACGATATCAGAAAATGTCCTCATAGGACTCGCCCTCGATTGAACTAATTGTACTTCTAAATGTATTGTTTTATTCCTAATTACCATAATAAGATGCCTTATATGCTCCAATTTTTATTCCTAATTACCAAAATATAAGAATTAAATGAACACAATAATACTTTAACTATGAACATATATTATTAAGTAAAAAAAATTAAAAATTCTTAAGTTCCTTCGGTTTCATATTTCTGTTAATAATCTAACCATTGTAAGCATGTGTTCTCGTACTACGACATGAAAGTTAAATAACTAGAAAAAATATCCCCCAACATGCTACAAAATCAACTCAAACTAGACTACAACCTATGTTCCCATGTTTCTTAAGGCTTTTCAACATGGTTAGATAACGTTTTTAACGCGATCTCTGCAGCCTTTAAGATGCCTTATATGCTCTGATTTTTGAACCATTGGCAGCATGTGTTATTGAACTACCACATGAAAGTTAAATAACAAGAAAAAATATCCCCCAACATACCACAAAATCGACTCCAATTTACTACAACCCATGTTTCTAGGTTTTTCAAGGCTTTTGAACATGCCTAAATAGCGTTTTTAACGTGATTTCTATATCTTTTAGGGTGCCTTATACGCTCTGTTTTCTGAACAATTGTAAGCATGTGTTCCCGTACTACGACATGAAAGTTAATTAACACGGAAAAAAAACCCGCAACGTAGCACAATATCGACTAAAACATGACTACCGACCCAAGTTTCCTTGTTTTTCATGTAAAGAAATATAGTAATATAGCGTTTTTAACGCAATTTCTACGGTCTTTGAAATGCATTATACACGTCGATTTTTATACCATTTTCAAGAGATGTATCAGTAGTACGCTGTAAAAGTACATACCTACGAAAACTTATTCCCCAACACTATGCAAATTCAGCATAAACATGCTTATCGAGCCTTGTTTTAACAACAGAATTACATAAAAGTCGCTTCCTGTGGAACGCGATTTCAGTGCCAAGATCTCGCATTTCGTGCATTGCGAGTTCCGCGTATTCAACCGTTCGTATTTACTACGATAAGATCTCGCCATTTCGTCTGATTATCTCGCGGAACTCGCGTCCTGTGGGGTGCGAGTTCTTTTAAACGAATATTGAAAAGACGCCAACGTGTAAGACATGCCACATAAGAAGCAACTCGTGTGTCAAGTAATGCGATTATAAAAAACACGTCCTGCAAGACGCGAGTCATTCTTACGTGAGCCGAATGAGGGTATTTTTCCAAATCTTCATTTGGGGGTATTTAACCAATTTTTTCCCCAAGAGGAAATATCTAGCCAAATTCCCCAACATTTCAGGAGAAAAATAAATTGAGATTAAAAGTAACGAAAAGCAAGTAATTTTTTAAGCCAAAAGTGCTTTTCAACTTGGTTTGAAAATTATTTTTTTAAAGGCTAAAATTTTTAACTTTTAACTTTTCTAAAAACATTTTTAAGTAAAGTTAATGCCCCTTTAGCGTTACTTAAAAAAGAACTTTTACTTAAAAAAGTTACTTTTCACCCATAAGTAATGCCAAACACTTTTAAATTAGTGTGAAAAATCACTTAAAAAGTGATTTTCAAGTTAACTTCAAAAGTTAAAGTCACTTTTAAATGTAAAGTTATTTTTTTTACCCTTAATTATTAACACTAATATTAATACTAATATATTAAAATAATATTAAATAAGATAATAATTATTATATTAAATTAATACTTAGTTATATAACAATTATATAAAAAATAATAGTTTATACTTTAAAGGATAAATTTTTATATTTAATTTAAAATTTTATATTAATTATTTAAAAATATTTAAAGTTTATATTATATGTATAAAAATTTACTAAATGAATTGTCAAGTTAATTTTTTTATATATAATAATATTAATAAATTTTATGATAACAATTTTAAACACAATTTAAGTTCATTTAATTTTATTTTAAATTATAATGTCTAAAATAAATATTTTATCTTTTCAAAAAAAAATTTTGACAACAATATCAAAAATTAAAATCTTACAATTAACTTTTTAAAATTACTTTCTAACAACACTTCTAAAAGCATTTGTCAAAAACCGTGCCAAACTGTCCCTTACTCATATATACTCGTTTATACCACTAATTCTTTTATATTTTCAAAAACTTAAAAGTATTTTTTGCCAACAATACCAAACACTTTTAAACCAAACAATCCAAAAACACTTTTTAAAATCGCTTCCCACCGCATTTTCTAAAAGTGCCAAACTGGCCCAGACTGATAAAATGAACACAAGATAACTGGGTTACGTGCATCAAAATAAGATCTACAGATTTTGAAGCCATTTGCTGTCATCAAATAGCAAATATAATTTATCACATCACCCTCAGGAAAATTAAACAGAAAGATCACTTCCATAAATACTCCCAAAATTATTCCAGTCTTCCAGTTGGGACAAGCTGCAACTAGAAACTGCTCCAAAATTAAATTTTGATGTTAAAGTAATCCGGGTCAAAATGATGTAATCGCACGTATCCATCCTCGCCACCGCTCGAGAAGCTATAAGTTAAAGCACATGATAAAGTTATGTAAGCAAATACAGAAAAGAAGCTCTCTAGGTAACCATGGTGGCAAAAGCAGATAAGTAGAAAATGATATTCAACATTGGACAGCATGGTGAGATATCATATTAATAATGCAATAGGTCTAGTAGGAAATATCATTAATAAAATGCAAATAATATGAACTTATGCATCAGAATATAAGCAAAGAAGCTTTGAAAGTATTATTTGCTTTGTACCTCTTCCCATCCGGGTTAAACGCCAAAGCATTTATAGGCCCAAAATGCCCTTTCACACCTCCAATTTCCTCTTGAAGTATCTACAACGCAGCCAAACATTATGATCAAATGGGAAATTGCAAAATAACAACTCTTCACCTTCTGCAGAAACCTTATTTTTATCAAAATTACCTTATCATAGAATTTAGCTTCAAACTTCCCAGCACGATGATCTGTAGTAGTGACAGCTGATGCATCCTGGCCACCTCCAAGCACCACCTAGAAAAACACAAGGCAATCAGAAGAAAGGTTAAAATAAGATGTACCCCATAAAGGAACTAGAAATATGACTGAGTGTTGAATTCTAATTATGAAATCAGTTCTCCCAGCTCTCAGCATTGCCAAATAAACCTAGTATCATGCAAATATATTATATGCACTCATTGATGTATAATAACAGACAGTCCAACGTTAGCATTTGACCATCTAAACAATCAATGTTGCAAGGCTTGAGGCACACTACGATATTAGGCTTCTTTAGGCCTTGTCTTACAAGTACTAGCAGTTTACATAAAATGTTTTAAGACACTGAAGTTACCGATTACTTAATAAATGGGATACCGAACTTCCAGAAATTATAACAAGGACATCCAGATTTATATTCCCCAATGAATAAAATTAAGGAGAACAGAGCAATTAGGGACAATTAAAATTAGCATACAAGTTATGCAGCTCTTATTGGATACTTACATGGTCAAGAAGTGGAGACATTGTGACAGCATTGACTGGGCGTTCAGTACCATATGTCTTGATAAGAGTCAATGTTCTTGTGTCCCATAGCTAAACATTCGCAGAGAAAAAAGAATAAAAAAGAGAAAACCAACCATAAACAATCTAGGGTCCCAGAAAACAGTCACGAGTACTGAAGAAGCTGAAGTGGTTAATAAGATGCATCACCTTGGCAGATTTATCCAGGGAACCAGTAAGGAAGTGTGAACCGTCTGCAGCTTTTGTGAGTGATGTTATCGTTTTTTTGTGGCCAGATTCCTTGTCAGACTCCCTAAGTAGTTTTCCAGTCTACAAGGTAGATAGGAAAAATCAATCCAAAAGATTGGACTCCTTCCAACGAATGAACAAAACTTACAAAGAAGGAAAGAAGCATGACTGAGGATAGTTAAGAAGGATAATTCAAATAAATAAGGGATGTAACTTGAAGTTTATTGAGGAAGAAGCCAAAACCAGCTATTACATGAGAACTAGTTCAATGTTGAAGCCAAAAAGATCAAATGAGAAAGATTGTAAAGCATCCCCCCTCCTCAAAATACAAACAGATACATATATACACACATATATATATCTTCACAGAAACAACAATTTACCTCAGAATCCCATATACGAATTACAGCATCTTCTCCAGCACTAATAATAGTCCTATTGAGGGGTCCCCAAACAGCTCTATTTATTCTTCCTTGAGGGCCCTTGATGACAAGCACAGATTCCTCAGTCTCTGCATGATTATGTGACATTGTAATGAATCAGAGTTCAAACATCAAACACATCAACAGACTTGAAGTAAATGATTCTGTAAGAAAACAGCAGAATAAAACTACAATGACGAACAGTTAAAAATATGTTTTAAATCAAGGTTCTACTTCAACAAAGTAATTTTTTTCATTACTGCCTATTCACTCTCCCACTGCCTAATTTTATTCAAAAATCAAAATTTAAAACGAGCCTACTTTATTGAACCAATAGCACAATAAAGGGAAAAGAATTTTTTAATTATGAAAACCAGGCATATTGAAAAGGGGAAGAATTTTAAGCTCACGCTTGGTTGGGTCTTTAGCAATGCGTTTAACATGAATTGCGGAAGTCAACTCCATGAACGGATCCGTTGTAATGACAGCGAGTTTATCCCCTATGGCAAACTCCACCGACCTAGCCGGTGAACCAAAAGTAAAAGTATATAATTGAGTTCCCGTCTGAACATTCCACAGCTTCACAGTTTGATCAGCACTTCCGGTTAAAAGCCTCATTGAATCCCCTAAAAATTTGAGAAAAAAAAAACCGAAATCAATATTTTATTTCAATTTCAAAAGTTTCAACTTCGATAATGAAAAAACGAATTACTTGAGACATCGCAAGTCCAAACAGCGCCGTTATGGCCACGGTAAGTGCCGAGACGCTCGCCGTTGTCGGCGAACCAAACGGTGGGAGTGTGATCCTTGGCGCATGAAAACAAAAGATCGCCATCTCTGTTGTACTTGAGAAACGTCAATGGCCTTTCATGACCTTTCATCAAAATCGGCCTCATCTTTTCGTTTCTCTTCCTTTTATCTTTTTCCTTGAGAAAAAAATAAAAATCGACTGAACTTGTCTTCTAACTTTCTCACTCAGAATTAGGGTTCTTAGATTTTGCTGCATACTAATTTGTTTTGTTTGTGATAATAAGTAGTGGGCCGATTGTTCACTGCGGCTCCTTCGGGATCTTAGCCCAACAGTATTTGCTGCCGCTCCATTTAAGTAAACCAAGTTTATTAGATTTTGTTGTCTAAAAATCCACGGAAAAATTAATAATTTGTTAAAATAATTTATTTTCCCGAAATAATTTATTTAAAATAATTAAAATATAAAAATATAGAAGTTGTTTTCGATTACTGATTCAATTTAATTCGATTGGCATGTTGTCGGTACAATATACATGAGAATGTGAATCAAGTATGCCAATTTGACACCAAGCAAGGAGGTGGAGATGGTAAAGAAGGCAAAGATGAAGGTGGTGGTTGATGGCAATTTGTAGTGGTTCACCCATTCTGGTGTGGGACAGAGAGCCACTGAAAATCATTGTCGGCTAGAGTTGTCGGACACAAAGCAAAGGAGGTGGAGATGAGGACTGAGAGTGACACGATGGTCAGGGGCGGTTTATCCCATCTGTGGTGGACAGAGAGTTGCAGTCGAAGGTGGTGGTGCCACGGTCAGGGGAAGAGCTTTTTAGGTGGGAATGCACCCTTAATATAAGTGCCCAAAACTTCCTTGGAAAGGAACTCCAGAGCTTCCTTGAGAATGAGCTTCTTAGAGAAGATTAGTGAACTAGTGATGGGTATAATACCAGTCCTCCTTCATCGAAGGAGTGTTATAAAGTGGCACAAGCTAAGACTTGGAATAAATGATCGTGCTGTAACTGGTGGAAAAGCACCAGAGGAGTAAGTGGATGGCTTGACTCCGAGAAAGCATCGGAGGAGTAAGCGGATGACTCGACTCCGAAAATGCATTAGAGGAGTAAGCGGATGACTCGACTCCGAGAAAGCCTCGGAGGAGTAAGCGGATGACTCGACTCTGAGAAAGCATCGAAGGAGTAAGCATATGACTCGGATATGGGAAAGCATCGAAGGAGTGAATGGATGACTCGACTCCGAGAAAGCATCAGAGGAGTAAGCGGATGACTCAACTTCGGGAAAACATCGGAAGAGTATCTGTGTGTTTGTAGTTATTGCGTGCCCCACTTGGCATAAAACAAGCACTCTAGAGATGTTAATTGTAGACACCAGCTGTACCTTTTTCTCACACCTGAAGAAGTTCGAATCTACTCGGGAGAGCTTCAAGCTTTTGTATCGTCGTTATCAGTCGGAAAAACCAGACATACCGGGCAAATTTGGCGATGAATCGTCATCCTGTGACGATTGTCTTTGAGGGAGCATCTCAATTGATTCTTTTGGCCGATAAGATCTCCACGCTTATCGCACCAATTGTTGATGCCGATTTTGGGCAACACCAAACAAGGAGGTGAAGATAGTGTAGAATGAGAGGATGAAGGCGATGGTTGGTGGTGATTTGTGGTGGTTCACCCATTCTGGTGTGGGCGGGAACCACTAGAGATCATTGTCGGCTAGCGTTGTCGGGCACCAAGTAAGGGAGACGGAGATAAAGACCAGGGGTGATGCGATGGTCGGGGGCGGTTCATCCCCTCTAAGGTAGACGGAGAGCCGCAGTCGAAGGTAGTGGTGCCATGGTCAGGGGATCTTTTTAGGTGGGAATGCATCCTTTGTATATGTGCCTAAAGCTTCCTTAGGAAGGAACTTCAAGGCTTCCTTGTGAAGGAACTTCTTGGCTTTCTTGAGAAGGAGCTTTTTGGGAAAGATTAGTGAATTAGTGGTGAGTATAACAAATATCTTTCGATTTATAAACGAGGAGGAGTCCAAATAATATAAACATAATATTAAATTGTATGTAAAAATTAGTTTTCAAGTGTAAAAAGATTACAAAACGCTAGAGTTTTATTTTTTTTCAAAGTTTTCTTTCTTATGCTTAAATAAGAAAGCAAACCTTAACATGATTAAATATTAATTAAATAGTTTAATATTTTAACATAAAATAATTTGAATTAATTGGGTTATAAATCAATTTAAATAAAACAATTAAATTATTAATAATTTAACTCGATTTTATATAAAAAATAATTCCACACCTAGTAATTGGGACGAAACTAAGTGATAACATGTAGGGTCCACAATCCCCTTAAATTTTAGAAGATTAGATTTTAACCCTTAAAATTTTAAAATATTTGATATGGCCTCCACAAAATTTTTAGAAATTTATATTAAGTTTTAAAATTTTAATTAAATTCCTCCCATTTTTTTAAAGTTCTCATTATGCCTTTTAATTTTTTTTAAAAAATTAGTTATGCCCCAAAATTTTTGAAAATTTATAAATAAAACCCTTCAATTTTTTCTAAAAATTTCAATTTCCATCTCTATTTTTAAAAGGGTTATATTTTGATATACAAGCTATGTAAGAAAAATTTACATAACCCTTCATATTTAAGCTATAAAATCTAAAATCTCAATCCCTAGCCCTAACACCCTAACACCTAAACCTTAAACCCTAAACTCTAAATTCTAACAATAAACCTTAAATTCTACACTCTACAACATAAATCCTAAATCATAACCAAAATCTCTAAACCCTAACATTGAAAGGCTTGTAGTTTACACAAGCTTGTGTATCAAAGTATTTTCCTTTAAAAAATTAAGTTGAGCCCGCAAACTATTTCTTCAAGTTCCGTTACTGCCTAATAATACGACATTATTTTGAATCTATTTTGTACACAACTCTAACCAAATTAACTATTAGAAAAAATGAAACAAAAAATGTACATCACAATCGCTGCAAATTTTCTTCCCCCTTCTGCTTTGCATTCTTTACGTTCTCTACTCACTATAGCAAAATAGGTTTTTAGCAGTGTTTTTAGTCATATAGTGACTTTTATTAGCACCGCTAAAAACCCTCCTAGCATTAATAAAAGCGCTACAAAAAGCGCCGCTGAAACCACCGCCACAAACATTAGCGGTGTTTGGGTACAAGAAACGTCGCAAAAGACTGTGTTATATAGCGGCGTTTGATTTTCAAAGCGTCGCTAATTACCTTAGCTTTAGTGGCATTTTTGTGGGTAAACGCCGTTGCATAATGTGATTTGTAGTGGCGTTTTGACCATAAACGCTGCTAATCGCCAATATATGTTGTGGTATTTTGTGGTGTTTGTAACCACAAATGCCGCTAAGCGTAACTGCCTTTCACAAACATCATTTTTTTTAAAATATGTACTACTCAAATTCACTACCCCCTTCAGTTTGTACAACCTGTATCCTAGCATTATATTTATTCTGAACAAGAGCATAAAACTGGTGAAAAGTTGATGAAACATCATATTTGTTTTTAAGAAAATATAACCAGCAATTACGAGAATGCATGTCCACAAATGAAATATAATAACCATAACCATTTGATAAAAGAGGTGCCAATCCCCAAAGATCAATCTCAACCAATTCAAATGGAGTAGTATACATTGTAGTTAAAGATTTAAAAAGGTAAATTGTGGCTTTTACCCAATTGACAAGCCCTAAAAAAGGGTTTACTTATCTATAGCAATTGATTTACTTAACACACTGTTAATAACTTCAGACGAGGGATGTCCTAGGCATTGATGCCAAAGCCAATAGGTGCCAAAGTTTGAAGAAGAAGCATGCACATCAGCAGTCAAAGTTGTGATGGTTTTATTAGGCAATGTGCCAGAGATGCTGTAAAGGCCATTGGTGTGAGATCCTCAAAGCAATGTTTCATGTGTCCTCTCATCCTTAACACAACAATAATCAGCGTAAAATTCGAAATACGCATCATTATCCTTAGTGAATCTCGAGACTGATAAAAGATTCTTTGTAATTGAAGGCACATGCAATAATTGATTAATAGAGAAAGCGCAAGAAGATGAATGAAGATTCTGACCAACATGTGCAATAAACAAAGGGGAGCTATCTCCCAAATGGACTTGACCCTTACCAGAATAGGGGTTTGCAGATCGAAGTGTGGATGAGTCATTGGTCACATGGTGCGTGGCCCCCGAGTTAGGAAACCATGCATCATTGTTGAAGCTTGGAAAGACAACCATCAGTGAATTAACCTGAGTGGTTTCAACTGTTTGGCCAGGGTCAGGGGAGTTGGATATGGGTGAAGAGACAAATGGATCATATGTAGCACCAGTGGGTCTAGTTATGTAGCTGGGAGCATTATTTCGAGTGTCAAAGGGCCTCGTATTCAGGGTATTGACTTCATCGAAGCTCTGGTCAAAACGGTGCTAGGACGCCCTTTGGATTGTCTGCCATTATATCGAGCTTCATTAGGGCGCGGAGGACGATCCTGCCTATTGGTATTATTAGAGAAGCGAGTGTTTTTAATATCGATTGGTAAACATAAAGGATCTGCAAGGCGTGATTCAGTATCCATTAGGAATGACACTGCACTTTCAACAGTATATGGATCACGATTGGCAGAAATAATGGCCACAAATAGATTGTATTATGGAGGGAGGCCATTAAGGATGGTGACAATCTGTTCAACAGCTAATATAGGGGAGTCACAAGAGGCTAAGAGATCGTAAATCTCTTTGACCTGCATAGTATAAGCTCGCATAGTAAGATCAAATTTCTTGATTGACCGTAGTTTACAATGGATATGCATCATCCGAGTGGTCGACAGCTGAGAGTAAACACGCAAAATTGTGCTCCAGATAGAGGCGATTGTCTCGGGCCTACCAACTGAGGAAGAATATCAGGGCTCACGGTGGATATGAGCTAAGGGGCCAATGAACTATCTTGTTTAACGAACCGAAGATATACCATATTTGGAATGTTCTCACCATTGTTGTTGAGAATGAGCTTGGAAGGATGAGAAATAAAGTCATCAAGATAAGATTCAAGACCTTGGCCACACATCATCAACGCCACCTGTTGTTTCCACAGAAGAAAGTTGGTGTCATCCAACCAAATACTAATTATTTTTTTGGAAAAAGACTGCTGAGGAGACTCCTCAGAACCTGGAAGTGACGGATCAGAGGAAAGAGAGACGGTAGTCTCAGTTGGAAGCACCATAGTGATCAGAAAGAAAAAATCTCTGGACCACTGATACCATGGGTAGAACATTGTATTTCATTGATCAAAAGAAAAACCATGAGATTACAGCTTTTACAAGGATGATATTTATAAGAAGCCTTTCTCTCCTAAACTTTTGCTAGGAGATAAAATCCCTCTCATAAAGTTGGTTTCAACAACTTTGACTTTCATGACAAATAGTTGCCAGCTCATACTCTAATAACGAGCCTTCATTTGAAGGTCTTTGATGACGGTGTAAGGCTCCTAAATTCAATCCATGTAATGAATCTCATGTTGACTTACTCTATTATATCAAGAACTACACCAGCAAGCAACTGATGAAAGGTCGGACAAATTGGGCAGCACGAAAAAAAATTCTCCTCATCACTGGACTACTAGTAGCCCAGGTTTTGCTTATTTAACCGTTGCTGTTTATTATTTTAATTTAACGATTGTGTAATATGACAAATGTATCTCATTGTAACACGTTCTACCTAATAATATGATAGACGGATTAAAATTGGTATGTATTTACCTTAAGCAATGATTTGCAAATCCATCAAGTTTAAATATTTCAACATAAATAAGTATTTGAAAACATTACATGGGAGCTCCATTTAAAATACATGATAGAAAGCATTCTACTCACGATATGAAATCCAAAGTAGAGTTATAATACAACATAAGGTCCTATGAATACTTAGCCCAACTAATCTAAGTATTGTACTCAGAACAAGTCGATGCTGAAGTCCTACTCTGATGGTACTTCAAAGATGCACGCCAACCTACTAACTTGCGAATGAAAATAACAATTCTGGATGCTAAGCTAACAAAGCTCAGTGGATACACTTCCACTCAACCATGCTTCATGCAAATCATAAATAAGAACTTGTAGCTAGAGATGATAACATGTCAATACAAAAATATATATGGCACTACCTCTACCCGCCTAAACAAGTAGCAAACAACAAAGATGCATTAATCTCGCATAGAACATATTCATCATACTAACAAACCTGGAGTGAGGCTCGGTGTTAGATAGCCTCGAGAACATACACTCAAAGTGAGGCCCGATGTCACATAGCCTCGTGAACGTACACCCATGCTTGAAATCACTCATATAGCATCTTCGAATGAGACCTGGTATTAATAGCCTCAGGAACATACATTCGGCAATCTCTGACCATGGTGTTGCGACACATTCTTTCTCTCACTGGGTATCCAAATCCCAACAATCAATGGTGACTCAACAAAACAAGTGCCCTTAATTGGCACACAACGTCACACGATCCACCAATGATCCTTATGGTTGCTATTACAAGCAAGTCACCCAAGGTTTTACCAAATTATTACTCATTATGCTCGCATATGAGGTTTTGAATATCAGTTTCTCAGTTTTACTATTTATTTTACCACTTTAGAAGCCAATTGAGCCATAGTCCTCGAATTATAGGCCCTTCAAACTCAAAAGGCATTTTTCGAGCAGATTGTCCAATGGGTATCGATACCCACTAGCGTGTACCGATACACCTTTCTGGGTATCGATACTCATCCTATGCGAACTGATACTCGGTTTCACACTTGAAGAGGGTTTAACCAGCAACCCTGTACCAGTCACAGGGCCATGTACTGATACCCCTTCGGTAGCGATACGCTCCCAAGCATACCGGTATACCTTTTCGCTACTAGAATTCTAATGAAACATTGGGTACCGATGTAACGACCCGATGTTCGGGTTAGTGAATTAGGTCTCGTGCCCGAGATTGAGCCTTTATCTTTGAAGATTAAGTTAAAGGCTTTTAGGTGGGCCCATTAATTTTGGAAGAGAAGGTTTGAAATTTAAATATATGTGGTTGGTGGAAAAAGAGAAGAAGATAGGATGAAGAGAGAGAAAGGAAAAAATATGAAAAGTAGAAGTGAGAGAAATAGTAAAGAAAATGGAAAGAAAAGTTTAAAGGGGGGGATTCAATCTTCGATCTACAGAGATCCATCCATCCGTTGTCGATACCTCCACCGCCATTGTGTTTATCTCGTTAAGACGAGTTCACTGATACCAATACCGTCGTCACCAGAGTTACCGTCGGAGGGGTGAGAGGAGAGAAGTTTTAGGTAGTTGAGTTGAGGGGGTTAGAGGGCTCAAAATGAAGAACGTAGGCCACCATCGTGCTCACTGGCATCGAGATAGTCAATCTGGGTATTCACTGTCACCGCCCAGCCACCGAAAGCCGTTACACGTCTAGCTGTGCGGGCAGCTATATCGACTCAAGCCGAGCCATTGTGCCAACCAGTCGAGCTAGCCTATAAAGCTGACCAAGCTGAGCTGTCAGCCGCGCCGCCAGCCGCCGTCGCCGTTAACCGTAGCCATTGACCGTTGACCGATGTTAACTTTTTCTAGGGTACCCTATCCAGGGGTTTCTCGATGTTTCGGATCTATTGACGTAGTCTGTTTCACCAAATTCGAACCCGGTAAGCTGTTTTTATGCTTTTGGCCTTTTGAATTCATAGAAGTATGTGATACAATAATGCTTAAGGTATTCATTGATGTACGAGGATTATTTAGGATCGGATATTGGATCAAGTAGAATATTTGAGAAACTTAGATAAGGATTTTAGCAATATCAGCTTAAGGTTAGTACACCTCAAACTCTTATTGCTTCATGAGCATCACAAATGTGATTACTTTGCGTGTTAGTATCTTCAAATTAGGTAAACTATGATTATGTATGTATGTAGACCGATAGTATGTGACTCGATATTTTGACATGCATGATGATGTTACGGATATGATGGACTAGTGGAGGCTTTGAAGATCGTGTAGGGTCGTTTGTGATGCTTGTATGATATTGGATAATTGTTGATTGATTGATAATTGTGATGCCTTGTTTACTTGTTCGAATATATTAATGTATTCGATGGAAATTGTGTAAGAGATGAATAATGGTAATATTCGAATAAATGATTATGAAGCTGGTCATTAATGTTAATTGAAAGAATGTGTTAGTAAACAAACACCATTCGCACTTAAGACGGGTCTAATCCCTTTTCTGTCGATCTTTCTTGGTTTGCCCAGTGAAAACCTGCACAAACATCTCAAGGAATTTCATATGGTTTGCTTAAGCACGAAACCACATGGAGTATCCGAAGACCAAATTAAACTTTGTGCTTTCTCTTTTTCCTTATCCAATTTGGCTAAGGATTGGTTATTTGATTTATTGTCTAATTTGGTTAATACATGGACTGATATGGCTCGACTTTTTCTTGACAGGTTCTTCCCTACAGCCAAGGCGAGCGAACTAAGGCAAAGCATCTTAGGAATCCGACAAAAGGATACTGAGTCATTATATGACTATTGGGAGAGGTTCAAGAAACTATGTGCAAACTGTCCACAACATGGACTATAGGAACAAACACTTCTCCAATTCTTCTATAAAGGCTTACTCCCTACGGAGATGAAGATGGTCAACACAGCAAGTGGAGGGGATCTCATAAACATGACTTCGAATGCGGCTAGCAATTTAATTTCTACTATGGTCGCTAACTCTCAACAGCTTCGCCCCTTCCAATGAACCATCTCGACGAGTTCACGAGATAAGTATAGTTTCTTTATAAAATAAAATTGATAAGTTAGCTAATATAGTTCAATCTCTTGTTTCAGGTAAAAGACCGAATCAAGCATATCAACCACCTGCACCATAACAATATCAATTGCAAAAATCGTCGTTGGAGCCAATTGTCAAATATTTTGTGATATCGCAGGAAAAGTTTCAACTAAAGACCGAAGCACACTTTCAAGAAATTGACAAGCTGATGAGTCAACTTACATTAGCAGTAAGTCGTTTAGAATCCAAATAAAAGCTACTATCGTAAACTGAGGTGAACCCAGGAGAAAACATTAGTGCAATCACCCTTCAGAGCAGCACTGTTATCGCACAACCAGTCCTAGAGGATGTTGCCGTAGAATCCCAGAAAGAAGACGAATCGAGATCCCAGAGGGAGAAGGAAGAAGTTGACGCAAGATCCTAGAGGAAAAATAAGGATGAATCGCAAACTCCTCCCATGCCACCTTTCTATTCCACGCCACCTTTCTTTCATTCGATATTGGTTAAACATGATAAACAAGCCGAGAAAAATGAGATACTTGACGTTTTTCGGAAGGTGGAGATAAACATACCTCTTATTGAGGTAATCCAAAAAGTTTCGAGATATTCCAGATTCTTGAAAGACCTTTGCACAACCAAAAGGAGACTTACCGTCATTGAAAAGGTAAACTTGGGTGAAAACGTATCAGCTATTTTTCAAAGTAAGCTTCCACCTAAGCTAAAGGACCAAGGTATGTTTGTTATTCCTTGTAAAATTGGTAAAGTAGGAATTAAACGTGCTATGTGTGATTTGGGTGCTTCTATAAATATTATGTCGTTTTTTGTTTATAATTCACTCAGTGCAAAGCCTTTGAAAGAAACAAGAGTGACAATCGAGCTCGCAGATAGATCTGTCATTTATCCCGAATGACTCCTTGAGAACATGTTGTTTAAGGTAAATGATTTAATTTTTTGGTGGATTTTTATGTCATCGACATGGAAAATAACCAAACCAATTCTTCCTTTGATATCCTTCTTGGTCGCCCCTTTCTGAGCACGGCACATACTAAAATTGACGTTAGGGGTGGCATTCTTACCATGGAATTTGATGGTGAGGTTGTTAAGTTTGACGTTTACAAAGCAATGCGATATCTAGATAATATTGCCAGTATAAATTTTATTGATGTTATTGAGCCTGCCGTTGAAGAGTTTATAGAATCTAACTTTGTTGATAATATGTGCAGGGAAATGGAAGATCACGACAAAGAAATTAGGGAGTTGAAAAATATTTATTCTATTTATTCTAACTTGTGCCTAACTCATTCGAAAACTAAAGTGTTTCCTTCCATTTTACAGGCACCAAATTTAGAGTTAAAATTACCGCCGAATAAATTGAAGAGTAAAGAAGATATTTTATCAGAAAAAATAAAGGAACTCTATGATCATAAAGTTTCTCATAGAGAAGTTCTCAGTTGGACAAAGCGCATGAATTGAAGAAAGTGTTTGTTGCAATACATGTAATCTGAATTAGGTTGTCAAGCTAACGACATTAAATAAAGCGCTAAATGGGAGGCAACCCATTTTTTATTTTTTTATTTTATTCTTCATTTTCATTTTATTTATTTGTATTTTTAACTAATTTTTAAAAAAATGTAAAAAAAAAGAATACGCAGGTTTGTAAGCTCATCTAACATGAGCAGTGGGCTTCGAAAATCAATGGAGAAATGAAGAGAGAATTGAAGGGCATTTAGGAATTTTGTTCAATTAATAGGCTTGACTTTATTTTTTTATTATTATTTCAATAACCATTTGTCCATTCCTTTTGCAGCCCCAAAACCCCAAAACAAACAGCCGACTGTCATTGATTTTTTCCTACATCGTCGTTCAAAATTTTCCCCACGTCGATAGTCACCATTCTGTCGGACCACAATTGCACCCATGTTGCAACCTCTGACAACCCCGTCGCTCACCATGATTCGCACATGAAATCAAGGCGCGTGAGGCTACTTACCACTCGCGGCCGCAACCGTAACTAAATACGGCGAGTATTTCTATTTCTTTTCCTATGCTTTAATCTTAAATATTGAGACAATATACTTTAAGTGAGGGGTAGAGAACACTTGCATCAAATTACCCTCTTCTGTTTATATGCTTGAAATTGAGTTGCTTTAGTTGATTTGTTGAAATCTTTTGCTATTAATCTTGATTTTTTCTTTGTTTCTTTGAATACTATGAGTTTATGATCACATTTTTATCGGATTTAGGAAGCATGAAAGTAAAATGGCAAGATTGATGTTTTTTCGTTAAATTTTGCTTGATATTCTATGAGTTCATTGGTTGATATGTTTCATGATTCAATGCACAATGCACCTCCTTGTGAGATTTGAGCCTAAACGAGCATACTTTTTATTCTTGCTCATGTTCTTGATTAAGTGTGCTGGATTAATTTTGATGTTCTAGAACTTGTAATTAAATGTTGTCGAGACTACATGTTGAACTAGATGCTTTAATATGATTAGGCAACTTAGGATTAACCCATCTATCTACCCAAAATTGCCTACCCGTTTATATCCGTTAGTGAACCAATTTGTGCCTTTACCCTTTTTCTTTTTTTTTACCCCATTACCAAATGAAACCTCTTTTATTTTTACCCTCTTTTGTTACCCATGTCAAGAAAAAGATCGATTTGCTCTGCGAAACGACGAAAATAGTAAAAAAACAAAAAAAGAATAAAAGAAGCATTTGAAAAAAAGTTTTCGAACAGAAAAAAATAGCAGAAAAAATAGTAAAGAAAAATAAAAAATGATTGTTTGATTACGCTTCTTCAGATTTGTTTAGTTTATAGAGTTCATGGCTTGAACTTATATTTTAGCATCTATTGTCTTGACATTTAAACCCAATTTTTCGGCCTTATCCCTACCCCAACCTAAGCCCCGTTACAACCTTGTTAAAGACCCTTTGATTAATGCATCATGTTCATTCTAAGTAGTGGAGACTTGTTTTTCTTACAAGCTTATGGTAATGTCTTTCTTAATCTTAGCTTTGAGCGTTTCCTTTACCCAAAATACATTGAGCGATAATGAGTGAACTCTTGTGAGGTATTGAATCTTGTTACGTTGAAATTAATAGATAATTGGAATGTCTCAGCTTTTGCTTATACTTGTTACTAGTTGAGCCTATTTTCTTGATTGTCACCTTATTTTTTTATAATTGATGTGATCATTGATTCATTTGATATTCCTTGACATATTGTGAGATGGCAGATTGGTAACCTGAGATTTCTTTTATTTGACTAAGGCATGCTTGACGACAAGCATTGAATAAGTAAGGGGGAATTTGATAAGTAGTTTATTTGGCTACTATTTTATCTTTAATTATGTTTTTAATGGTTAGTTCATGTTGCTGATCTCGATGTTTTTGTGCATTTTCTATGCAGGACTACAATTCTGGAAATTGCACTTAAAAGACAACATTCTGCGGTTTTATTTTCTGGAATCAAGACTGGGCTAGTGGGCATAAATCTGGGCATGAAGCGTCTGACGTGGAATCCAGTCAGCGGCTTCTAGAAGGTTCAGTCAGCTGCTTCTAGAAGGTCTAGTCAACGAAGACGGATGAGCGGATCAATTGTATTTAAAATTCAAATTAGAAATTATCTTTTGTTTTTAGGATTTAATTTGAATATTTTCAAGAATTATCTTTTATCATTTCTAGGTTATTTTTAGGGTTTCAGAATACTATAAATACCCCTCGGGGTAAGCTAGAAAATCATCTCTCACTCTTAGTTTGTTCTTACTTTTGAAGTTCTATAAAATTCCCTTTTCTTTACGTTCTTATTTTTAAACTTTTATTTATTTTCTTTTAAAATGCTAAGTATGATTTCCACCATAATCATGCTTAACTAATTTTCCAATTAGCCAAAGGCTTAAAGCGATTCCTTAATTCATTTTGTGAGAATTGAAAAGCACTTAATATCTTCAGATAACATTCTCAATTTTCTAAAAACATAGATCACAATCGGCCTTTCTTTTAAAAATCTTTACACTTTCATCTCAAAAAGTGCGCGTTGGTTTGAATGTTGTTATGATTTAAAGTTGGGAGGAAGGAATGGTGTTTCTCCATTCAAGAATGTGATGCACAATGATTGTTGCTCATCAGGTGCCGCGACAAGTTCTTGAATGGTTTGGTCTTTGTTTGCCATTAGAATCTGCTCTACGTTGTATTCAATGTGTGTTTCAGCGTCATAGGGTGTTTCTGAAACTTGTTCAGATTATTGTCGTTGTTCTTGTTGTTGTCGTTGTCTTCTTTCCTGAAGTGTCTGTGCGTGTAGTCTTCGGGCTAATGCTTTTGATCTTCGGTCAAAATTTGCTAGTTCTCCCAGATTATTCCTAGTCATAAATCAAAACAAACTTTAATCAGTAACTTTTCCGAAGTCCCCGACAACGAAGCCAATTTGAAAAACATCGTATTTGTCAAATAAATATGCCTTAATCTCAAATAAAATAAATAAATAATGTAGTAATAGAGAAGAAGGGTCGATTCGCAGAGACTAAGGAGCTTCTGATATCTGAAGGATTTGATTCTGACTGTTGTGAGAAAATAAAGTAAATAGGGGGGTTGATCAAGAGAGCTAGAAAATAAATGTAGAGTAAAAGCGAGAATGATGAAAGTAAATTTTAAGAATTAAATAAATTTAATAAAATAGCCTTAGCTTAGCCTCAAATTTGAACTGATCATCAAAAAAGATTTTACACCGGATACGTGCTGATTACAGCCTACAAGGCCCAACCCTTGTAACTTACTTTTCACTTTTGTAACCAACAATCCAAAGGTAATCTTTGGAATTCGGTTCTTACTTGGACTAGCCACAACTATCACCGCTAGCACCAATGTAGTTAAGTGTTAGAAAAGTCCGACTCAGATTATTTGTCTCGATGAGAATCGAATCCAATCTTAATTTCCCTTAGCAAATCTATCGCTAAGTGTGTTCATAGGAAGTTGAATATGCTACAAGCTGATCCTTCCTCCCAACTTTAAATCAGAACAACATTCAAACCAAAGCGCACTTTTTGAGATAAAAGTGTAAAGATTTTTAAAAGAAAGACCGATTGTCAATCTATGTTTTCAAAAAATTGAGAATGTTATCCGAAGATATTAAATGCTTTTCAATTCTCACAAAATGAATTGAGGCATCACTTTAAGCCTTTGGCTAATTGGGAAATTAGTTAAGCATGATTATGGTGGAAATCATAGTTGGCATTTTAAAAGAAAATAAATAAAAGTTTAAAAATAAGAACGTAAAGGAAAAGGAATTTTATAGAACTTCAAAAGCAAGAACAAACTAAGAATGAGATATGATTTTCTAGCTTACCCTGAGGGGGTATTTATAGTATTTTGAAACCCTAAAAATAACCTAAAAATGATCAAAGATAATTCTTGAAAATATTCAAATTAAATCCTAAAAGCAAAATATAATTTCTAATTTGAATTTTAAATACAACTGATTCACTTATCCGTCCTCCCTGACTAGACCTTCTAAAACCGCTGACTGGGCCTTCTAGAAGCCCCTGACTGGATGCCACGTTAGACGCTTCATGTCCAGATTCATGCCCACTACCCCAGTCTTGATTCCAGAAAATAAAACTGTAGAGTGTTGTCTTTTAAGTGCAATTTCCAAAATTGAAGTCCTGTATCGAAAACGCACAAAAACATCCAGATCAGCAAAATGAACTAACCATTAAAGGCATAATTAAAGATAAAATAGTACCCAAATAAACTACTTATCATGTTGCGACAATAAAACGGTTAAGATCGTGGCCGTGAGGGCCGAGTTAAGTGTTGACTCGCTCTTAGGAGCAATTCCAGAGGTGAGGTTGCCCTTAGATTGTTGAGGTGCTAGTTAGTTGAATTATGCTGGAGTCGATGATGTGTCCTCTTCCCGTCACCTAAATGGTGTCTTTGTTGCGTGTTGAAGACATTTCGAAGCCTTCAGATACGTTATGAGAGTTAGTGGCAAGGAATCTTCATCGTTAAATGTGAATAATGTTTGTGTTGAGGGTATGGATAAGCTGCTTGTAGCGATGTCCTTTTTTAGCTAAAAAAACGTGGATGTTTTCGAAGTGTTTGTGATTTTTCAGATATAAAACGTTTATTCCGTAGGGGTTTTAAAAAAACCGTATTTTACTTAAAAATTGGAGTCGCCACCGGCCACTTAGGTAGGCCGGACACCATAAAACCAGAGATTTAAAAACTGTTGGGTTCGGGAGTCAGTTACGGATGGGGAAGGATTAGCACCCCACACCGCCCAAAATTGGTACTTTAATAATTACCGCTTTATTAATATTGGATTTTCCGGGTTAAAGTGACGATTAGTTTAATATTCGGTTATAATTGCGAATAAATTTTAAAGGCCCCGTTATCCGAGAGTAAACGCCCAACCACTATCACTACGCCTGATACTGGCCCCGTTTATGCTCGGATAAAAGGGCACCGCATTGACAATTTATATCTCGCTATGCAATCTTAGTGGGCAAAATATAGAACATGGCAAATAATTTAAATGCAATAAATATTAACATAACAGAATACTAATATAACATAAATAAAATACTAAACTAAAACATACATATATACATATTAATCTAACTCATAAATAAAAACATATCTAACATAAATAAAATATTAATATAAAACACAAATTTAAAACATATTAAATATTAATCTAAAACATAAACATACAAAATAAAAAATAAGACTACAATTTTAAAATAACTAATACTTCATTAAATTATAAAAATTACAACACTAATAAAAAGGGAGAAGAAAATATACCTAACTAGGAGCTCGAATGACGAACCCCGACTGAACCCCACCGAGATCTACCGCGACCCCTCCAAAAATATTAACTAGATCGGACCTAAAATAGGACCCCGATCGAATGTTGGATCGAACCAACTGGGGTCGAGGGCACTGCCCCCAACCCCGGCCAGCCTTGCGGCCATGAATTGGGTGGCAATTCAATTGCCAATTTCATGGCCAAATTGGGCGTTTTTGGTGTGAATTTTGCTGCCTATTTATAGGCCAAAGGGGATGGGTTAAGGGTGACGTGGAGCACCCTGCTCCACGTAATTTTCTTCCCTTTTTTTAATAATATATTTTTTATTTTTTTTTGATTTTTTATTAATTTTATATTATTATTAAAATAATACTAATAACACTAAAACCCGGTCAAAAATGAGTGATTACAGTTGCCCCTCTTTGCTTGCTCTTGTGAAACGAGGACAAAGCAAAGATAAAAAGCACTCATTTTGACCTACTTTCTCGTCTTTGGCTTCGGAATCACGTGTTCTTCTGGAACTATCCGCTCTTCCTTAGCTGAATCTTCAGGCTCGTAAGTTCTTCCTATATAGAGCTTTGTCACCTTCCGATCTTGGAGTTATAGGCTCTTTCTACATAGAACCCTTCACTCTAAAGCCTCGAGTTATGAGTCCTTCCTATATAGAACCTTTCATTCTAAGACGGTGCAGCTTGGAGTCCTTCCTATATAGAACTCTTCGCCTTCAACGCTGGTTTCTCCTATATAAAACCTTCTGCGTCGCTGATGGATTCTTCCGACTGGGAGTTCCTCCTATATAGAACTGCTAGTCTTCAAACCCTGGAGCTGTCAGTCCTTCCTATATAGAACTTTTCATTCTGAGACGGTGCAGCTTGGGGTCCTTCCTATATAGAACTCTTCGCCTTTAACGCTGGTTTCTCCTATATAAAACCTTCGCTTGATGATGGATTCTTCCGACCGGGAGTTCCCCCTATATAGAATCTGCTAGTCTTCAAACCCCGAGCCGTCACCTTCCTATATAGAACTTTTTGCGTCTCAAATCTCGAGCTACAGTGTTCTTCCTATATAGAACCTTTCACCCTAAGACAATAAAGCTCGGAGCCCTTCCTATATAGAACTCTTCACTTTCGACACAACAGGTTTTCCCTATATAAAACCTTGTGTATCATGGGTGAATTCCTTCGACTGGGAGTTCTTCCTATATAGAACTGCTAGTCTTCACCCTGGAGCTGTAAGTCCTTCCTATATAGAACTTTTAGCTTCTGAAATCTTGGAGCTACGGATTCTTCCTATATAGAATCTTTTACTCTAAGACAATAAAGCTCGGAGCGCTTCCTATATAGAACTCTTCGCTTTCGACACAACAGGTTTTCCATATATAAAACCTTATGTATCATGGGTGAATTCCTTCGACTGGGAGTTCCTCCTATATAGAGCTGCTAGTCTTCACCCTGGAGCTGTAAGTCCTTCCTATACAAAACTTTCAGCTTCTGAAGCCTCGCAGCGGAGGATTCTTCCTATATAGAACCTCTCTCTGCAGGCGCTTGGAAACATAGGCCTTTTGTATGTAGAACCATTGTCTTTACATTTGGGATTCACACCACGATGGCTACCGATGTCTCTTTGAATCCAGAGATACCTGTCTAAGATAAAACAAAATGCTATGACAAATGAATTGACATGCTCCTAATCCTAGTGATGTTTGACTATTCATGATGCATGAGTGTCAATATCTTGGTGGGCTTGCTTTGGTCCTTATTCGATCTCGTTGTTCACTTTCTCCTTCTTCACGGGCGTCGGTACCCCACTTTACTGTCGGGTTCAACCATTCCAACCTTTCTTTTTCCCCATTCACAACTTGGGATTCTAAAGTGCCCTTTCAGGTTTTCGCTTTAGAGAGTTTTTTTTTTTACCTTTTCTCTTTCTTTCTCTCTTTTTCTTTTAGCCTTTTTGTTGTAAAGTCTTACACCCTGAAAGGTCGTTCCTCAGATCTCTTCATCTCTTTACTGCTTTACTGTATGCTCTTAAATCCTCATTTGAATATGCTTTTAAACCTTTTGTGCGGAAGGCTTTCTTGTCTTTAGGGTTATCACCGTCTTCATAAATGATCTTCTGGTTCTTATATTATTCTTATAAAAACCCTTGTCATCTTCTTGGCTTGGCGTTGCCCCATTCAACCACGGGCTCCACTACTTTGAATTTTCTGGCCCATCCTATAGAGCCTTGATCTATTTCTAGTCACCAGGGTGAGCCAAAATGCTTCCATCCCTTGAGCTCTTCCTTGATCTTCTCGTAGCATTTCGACGGGAACTAACTTTCGGTCCCTATGCTTTAAATCTCATCATCATTCATTTTTAAAGTAAAGCAAAAGCCAATTTACTTGCGTATATTTCAAGAAATAATGATTGTTTGAAAAGATAACAGTCATTTTGAAAATCACAACTTGGAGGGGATATCAAACATTTTGAAAACATTGTTTGGAACAAATGGTAAACATCTTTTTCTTTTCTTCTTCTTTTTCTAAGGACCAAACATTTTTATAAAATAATGCTTGGAGAATGGTAAACAAAACTCGACGTGTATTGCCAAACATTTTTAAAAACTAATGTTTGGGGGAAATGGTAAACGTCAAAACTTTGGGAGAAAATATCAAACCTTTTAAAACATGTTTGCCCCCGAAATATCAAACACCATAGCGCATCTGCTTCAAGTTGCCAGAGATAAACTCTAATGAAGCGCCTATTTAGAAGATCTTGACCATTGTGGAGATATATGCCAATGTATAGTTTCTTCTGGTCTAATAGGCTTTTGAGAGGAACAACCCTACCTAGTTTCTACCCCGTTTAAGGTGGCTCTCTTAATCTCACTATCTCACCATGCCCCATCCTTCCCTCATTTGGGTGTCGATCAAGCACTTCGAAGTTTGACGTTCCTTGAAGAAAAGTTAACCCTTATAGGCGGAATGAAATCAAGACATTCTCATTCAACTTGGATATCTATGGATGACCGTAATGGTCTTTGGGGCTTGTAATGTAGGCCTTTGGTTTATGGTTAAGTGAAACAAAGTATTTACATTACTTGTGTAACTTGGATATATGCCCATTATTCCTTATCTTTTTTGGATCACTCTAGATCCCGTTTTGGTTTTCACCCTAGAGTTCATTTCCTTTCTTTTTATTGTATGCTGCCTTGCATTCTAGCTATATACTTGATGTTCGTTTTACTGTTCAAGAATGTTTGATCCTCCAAAACTCCTCGAATCGAGATTTCTTGAAGGACTACGAATACATTTAAGGAATTCTTGTGATTGGCACGCCCAGATGAAATGTTATTCTTGCTTTTTTTTTCTCTATTTTTTCTTTTTCACTTTTTCTCTTGGATCGCTCTAGACTGCCCATTTTTGGGTTTTCACCCTAGAGGTCACTTCCTTCAGTGTATTTTTGTTGGATATTGATGCCAGCAGGCTCAGGTAGACTACTATTTTTCTTCAATTTTAGGATCACTCTAGACTGCCCATTTTTGGGTTTTCACCCTAGAGGTCATTTCCTTTTTCAAAATTGGCAATCTTCGGGCCGACTTGTCTTGACTTGGCTTCAATTCGAGCTTCTATACTAATTTTCAAAACTGATGTTTACTTGAAATGTGGATTCCTTTTGTCTCTTGCTCATAGTTGAAGTCTCGTTCTTGTATTGTTTGATCTGTGTGTGAAACATATACAATATTCTTTCTTTCTTTCTTTTTCTTTTTTCTCTTTTTTTTAGACTGTTCATTCTGGGTTTTTAGCATTGAATCTCTTTCTTCTTATTCGAGTCTATGAATGTATCCTCGAATCAACACGGATCTATACTGGGTATTGATGCGATCTTCCGCTCGGAGTTAATTGCCTCTCTGCAGCTCTTCTGATATTTACTCGATCTGGATTGCTTCAGCCTTCTGATTACCATTTATCTTCTTTTTTGGCTTTTCGTTTGGACATATCCATGTTTTCAACCACTTTCTTCTGGTGATTTTCTGATCTTCGTATCCAATATGTATAGTCACATCTGTGTCTTCTGGTAAAGTAAAAGAACACCATTCATTGTCATATCACAAATGTCATGAGAATGCCTTCAGGGGGTAGAGGTTTAGGGTCAACTTTCGTTTCAAGGATCTAAAACGACAAGTGCCTGAGAAGATAAATTCTTAAAATGGGAACTGCCCATTGTCTAAACACTCACTTTTGTTCCTCTGTTGGCCTAAGTAAACTAGCAGATACTCACATTTACAGTATCACCACAACATTTAATCTCTTCTAAATATATGCAACTTAGAGTTGATCTTTGGATCTGAAGCAAATGTACTGTTGTATTCAAAATTCAAGGACCTGGTATAGAAATGATATATACATATGTCCATTCAAAAATGTGTGTATATGATATGGGAAAACTACCCCATAACAATGAAATGTTTAAAGAGTCAAGAATGTAAAAATGATTTTCTAAATGGAAATGTGATTTTTAATTCTAATAAACAATGATTTTTTTGCTTAGAATTTCTTTGTGAAATGATGAGAAAACCGTAGGGACCTTTGGATTATCTCCAGGGTACTAACTCATTCTGCCCCTTCCAAGGTAGTGTAGGCTTGCCTCTTCTCTTGTTTTCCATCGCTGGATCAACTCTCTCGTCATGACTCCCTCGTCAACCAGCTTCTTAATTTTTCTATTAACGACCCCAAATTTCTTAGTGTCATGCCCCAGCGCCTCAATGTTTTGAAAGTGGTACCCATTTATCTCTCTATTTCCTTCTGCTCCTAGGCAGGTCTGGTCTTTAAACTTAGGTCCCGGAGTGCATGTTCGATTCTCTCTCCGACTGTCATGAAGTCCTCAAAGCTGGCTTTCATTTTCTCAAGCATCTTATTAAAGAAGAAATATGAAAGGTGGCATAGAAGTCAATTTTCTCTTCATCTACGGGAGGCTGCACCTGGGTCACTAAACACAGACACCTCAAAGCACATTCTTTGAAGCTTTCATCAGGTTTCATCTTCGTACCCTAGAGATACCGACGACTTAGTGCTAGGTCCAAAGCATATCATATCACGGTAGGTCCTGCTAGACTGTCGGGTAAGTAGTGGATCGGTAATTTTTCAATGTAGCCCCCCATCTTTTTTTGCAGAATATGGTCACACAAATCTTGGGGCATCTTTTCCTTTATTATGTGCAAATCTGGAAATCTTTGGAATCCGGAGGAACGACCAAATCAGGTTCAAACAGAGCTTTCTTGCATCAAAGACATCAAACTTCTTTTCTCTCTCTCTTTTTCTCTCGAGTCCATCTTCTAACTGCTCGAATCTTGATTTTTGAGTGTCTTGAATTCTTTTATTCACGATAAAACTCTAATTGTTCTTTGGATTACCCCCCAAAATTTTATGCAAGGTAGTGATAGTGTTATGTAAAATATGTCATGATTGTACAATGTAATGCAATGCAATGCATGAATGCAAATGCGGTGTTGATTCTCGAACAGTCCTTAAAAGACTTTCAATCAATAGAAAAATGTCTGGTTGCAAGAAACTAATAATGAATTACAGGTGACAGTTAGCTTCCTTCTGGAGATCTTGACTTCGGGAAGCAAAACCTGTGCTCGACGTCGTCTTCAGGATGATGGATGACTTCGTCTTCTCTTCTTATTCTATTCTATGGACTCGTGACGTCATGATATTTATTTTTGTGGCTTCTAAAAAGGACATCAGACAATATATTTTCTTCTGTAGATCTGGGTACGTCTAAACAGGGATGGATTCTATCGATCCTAGGGGAGTACTTTAAAACTTTTTGGGGTTTAAATTAAAATTTTCAAGGATCATTTGGTTTAAAAATTTCCCCTTTTTATTATCAAAAAGTTTTAACTTACTTAAAAAATGAAACTTTTAGGTTTCTTTTTGTTATTATTATTATTCTGAAAGTTTTATGAGGGAAGAAGTTTCAAAGCAAAATAATAATATTTTCATCATTTTTTTAAATGAGTTAAATTAAAATCTGAGATTTTTTTTAAAAAATGGTCAAATGTGAAGATTTAAAATTGGGGTTCTGCGGCCCTGACTGAATCTTCTACGTCGCACGTGCCTTACTATCGTACCGTCTTCTTTCTTGATTGGTCTTTGCTCGGCCTAACTTGTTACTGTAATATTATCGTTTCTGGCAAAGCATACTTTTTCTGTTTTGAAAGCCTTTTAAAGAACTGTTCTTGAATCAACACCATGTCATGATATACAACATGAATGCAAATAAAGGCGTTGATTCCGCTAGTAATCACCATTTCGAATGACTTTCATGGGAATTAAAGGGTCCAGATTACAAAAAAGATCCATATTACAAAAGGAGTCCCTATTACAAAAAGAGTCTATTACAAAGTCTTAATTACAAAATAAAGTTCTACACATAATCCCTAGCTCTACCTCCTAGCTCCGCGACAACTCTGAGCAACTTGATAAACCTTGGTGCTTCTTCCATGTCCGGGGTTACGAAAGGTCGGAGAGTCGCGGCTTCGGTAGCTAAGTCATTCACACACCTTGTAGCTCGTTGTATGTCCACCATCAGGGTCTCGTGTGTATACTTTGGCACTACATGCTTGTTCGGCAAATCGTTACCTCGGATCTGTTGATTAATCTCTGACCAATGTCATACAACTGGATCGATGCCATCCTTCCTAAGACACCTTTTTTCCATGATGAAAGATTTTCTAATCAGGCAAACCACTTGAATCAACGCCTCTATGTAATGTGGATGCAATGATAATACAATAAAAATATGTGTAAAATAAAAATAAAACACAAAAAAATGAGTTAGTACCGGATAAAAATAATAAATATATAAATAAAAGGACAAAATTAAACAGAATAAACACACAAAACAACCCTATTTATCCCGTCTAAAACCTAAGGTTATCCGCATGGCTCTAAATGGGTAGGTTTCTATGTATTCTCTACATGCAGTCTTGGTTCTAGGAGGTACCCGAATTGTCCTTGCTGTCCTCTACTAAGAGTAGCAAGGCCCCCGATCATCACTCATTATAGGCTCCTTTCAACCGGGTTCAATTCAGGGGGACCCATTCACTTATGCCCGTACGAAGGAACGATATCCTTACGAAAGCATAAGGTACTCGAGCCCCGAAGGTACTTGCTAGGCCCATATGGGAGAACGATATCTCCACGAGAGCATTAGCGTTTTCCCCCACTTAAAAAACGGGTTTATATGCCATATTTTAAATGCGTTAAAATAAACGCGCAATTACAACCGAATATTAATTTAATAGTCACTTTAACCCGAAATTTCTAATATTAATAAAGCGGTAATTATTTTAAAAGCTTGACTCTCATTTGTTTTTTTTAAAAAAAAACAAAAATGTCCCCAGCGGAGTCGCCATCTGTAGCGATGTCCATTTTTCGCTAAAAATGAGTTTTCGAAGTGTTTGTGATTTTTCAGATATAAAACGTTTATTCTGTAGGGGTTTTAAAAAACCGCATTTTATTTAAAAATTGGAGTCGCCACCGGCCACTTAGGTAGGCCGGACACCATAAAACCAGAGATTTAAAAACTGTTGGGTTCAGGAGTCGGTTACGGATGGGGAAGGATTAGCACCCCCACACCGCCCAAAATTGGTACTTTAATAATTACCGCTTTATTAATATTGGATTTTCCGGGCTAAAGTGACGATTAGTTTAATATTCGGTTATAATTGCGAATAAATAGGACCCCGATCGAATGTTGGATCGAACCAACTGGGGTCGAGGGCACTGCCCCCAACCCCGGCCAGCCTTGCGGCCGACCTAGCCCCCATGAATTGGGTGGCAATTCAATTGCCAATTTCATGGCCAAATTGGGCGTTTTTGGCGTGAATTTTGCTGCCTATTTATAGGCCAAAGGGGATGGGTTAAGGGTGACGTGGAGCACCCTGCTCCACGCAATTTTCTTCCTTTTTTTAATAATATATTTTTTTATTTTTTATTTTTTATTAATTTTATATTATTATTAAAATAATACTAATAACACTAAAACCCGGTCAAAAATGAGTGATTACACTGCTCTCGAAATCAACCAATGAATGCACGTTGGTTGGAATACCTTTTGTTCGCTTTAAAAGGAGTTTTGATAATACTTGGGAAGTATCATCGCCCTTATCAAGGATATTTCTCGGAGAAAGTGGATTTGAGTTCCAGTAGCTCATTAGAGTGTGATCGAAGTTAGACGTTCTACATGCTTTATAAAGCTGCTTTCTTGGAAGTTGTTGTACCTTGGAAATTGTTTTGGTTAATCAAGTGCGATGCTAGTCGGTAATGTCAAGAGTGGGCTCGAGGCTCCGAGACCTCGAGGGAACCCAACCTTTGGTAATGAGAATGATGAACCGTTGCTCCATTACCATGATTTTTGATGTGGTTGTTTAGAGGATGGCATAACGGGGTTGTGAGACATGTTTAACCGTTCGATAGATGTTAATGTGTGTATTTTGACGCTCGAGAGCTTTCGAATTATCATATTGTTTGTTTATGCTTCTTGGAGGAGGAGTCAGAACCTCATCCCTGTCAAGGACGTGAATAGATGTTGAGGTAAGTCCGAGTGGGATGCCGGTGCCCATCTCCCTATTAGAGGACACCGACCCAGTTGAGAAGGTCAGAGGTTCAGTTGCAAAGCCACAACCTAAACAAGGCTTTTTTTGTCTAGGTGTTTCACCCAAGGGAAAGCCAGACCTGTTCGCTAGTAAGAAGTTGGTTCGTTGAGACAGTGTTTAAACCGTTGATAGTTGTTAAGTGACAATAGAAGACCGTTACTTGTCTCTGAAGGTGGATGACTTGTTTAACCGATTGTGAAGTACTTGTGTGTCTTTTTTGGATTGGTTTGGGAATAAGATGGTTGTGGTTAAAGTATTAAAGGCTTGTAGTTCTAAAATGAATTTTGGAATGAAGTTTTCTCTCTTTAAAGTGTGTCAAGGTAATTTTTGATGTCTGTAGTGATTCTTGAGGTGTTTCTGCGATGATATGGTGGTGGCCACTTTATTGTCTCTCGAATATAAGTTTGATGCTTCGCATGACACGTGTGAATGGATAAAGAATATGGAAATATGAGTGTTGGCAAGATAATTACCTTAACGACCTTGTGTATGGGAAAGCTTAGTTATCGTGTAGTCAATTAAGGAATCAAGGGTTTGGGACTTCGTAAATGCTTTTAATTTCTATCACAAATTCCTTGGAATGAGTCGAGGAACATTGGTGGAGATTTGAGGTGCTTGAGATCGCTTTTGTTGTGATAGTGGTTATGATTTGATTAAAGTTGAATAAGATTTCAAGATCTTTGAGAATGTTTTGTTGTTTTGTCAAGGTTGTATTTTGTTGTAATAAGAAGGAAGGGTGTGCCTACCCAAAAAATGTAAAGTTTTGGGTACTTAATCTTTAAGGAATTTGAGATATTGGTCAACGTCGCGAGTTAAGTAATTGAGAACTAGTGATCGTGTGATCGATAACCATCTAAGTAATGTGAACTTGATAAGTGATGGATTGTACAGAGTTAGTTCAGGTTAGAGTATCATGCTATCCTTGTGGGGTGATAAAGGATTGCAAGTGATAGTCATGTGTGAGATTACTGATGCTAGCTCAATGTGTTACCGATACTCGATTCATTTGGTGTCGGTACTAATTGGTCAGTACTGGTATTCGTGTGTTTCATTAGTTAAGCTTCGAGTTGAGGATTGATCTACTTTGGAAATCGCAAGATGAAACATCTGATTGTAATTAAGAGGATACAATGTTATGATTGAAGTTAGGTTCGATGGATTATAATGGAATTGGGATCTGGTTGTGGGTGCTTTAGAGAAAGACATGTTAAGGCAAGAGATTCTTCTTATGTGGTACAGTTTGGACCTAACTTTGGCCGCGTGTTTTGGTAAATAGTATGGATTTGTGTATTGGAGATGGTGATAAGTTGTTGACTCGCCATCAGTTAGGAGTCAAACATTGAGTTCTTTAGAGTTATTGTGATGCTTTGATATTTCGTAGTGGAAGTGAAATAGATAACCTTGGATCTGTAAAGGATTGAGAGCATACTATTTCGATAGGATTTCTTTGAGTAATGATATAGTCTTTGGTATGCACCGTTTGGTATTTTCATCAAAAGTGAGAACTAGATAGAAAGTTAGCTTGGTTGGTTGTGGGTTGGGTTGTACGACAATACAGTGTGTACATGCTACCTTTTGGTACGAGATTCAAGGTTTGTGATGGAACCTTATCCCTTGGTGGGATTTCCATGCGATGACAGATCCGAGTGATGGTACATATGACATGTTTTTTGGACACGTTATAATTGAGAGTATAAGATTCTTGTACGAGCTGAGTTAATGGGATATGCTTTAGTTATCGATATGATTTATCATGCCAAGTTTAAGGTAAGCGCTTGGGGCGAGTTGAGACTTCTTTCGTTTGTTGAAGCCTTGCACTTTGCAAGCAATGTTATAGATATGGGATACCATCATAGTTAGAGTCTTCTTTAGGGAGTCACCACGAGAGGAAATCGTCTCGTTTTGGATGTAATGATTGTTTAATATCTTCTTCTTTTTCATATCATACGTTGTTGTGAAAGGGTTTTTGTGTGAAACAATATTTTGAGTTCTACATCGTAAGTTAAATTCCTTTGATGAATAGTCTCGAGACAGCTTTGTTGGGGTACCTTTTAGTTCTGCTTGTCGTCTATAATGTACCGAGTGAAGATGGATTCCTTCTGTGAGAAATAATCAGTCGAGATTATGTTTGTATCGTTAGAAGACGAGGGTTACAATTGACAAGTGTTGTGAAGAGATCATAGTAGAACAACATATTATGTTGAGAGTGTTAGAAAGTTATAAACGTTTCAGCATCTTCTTTGGTTTATTGGTATAAATTTCGAGGACAAAATTTCTTTTAAAGAGGGGAGAGTTGTAATGACCCGATGTTCAGGTTAGTGAATCAGGTCTCGGGCTTGGGATTGGGCCTTTAACTTTAAAGATTAAGTTAAGGCTTTTAGGTGGGCCTATTAATTTTGGAAAAGAAGGTTTGAATTTTAAATATGTGTGGTTGGTGGAAAAAAGAGGAAAATAGGATGAGGAGAGAGAAAAAAGAAAAAATGTGAAAAGTAGAAGTGAGAGAAAGAGTAGAGAAAATGGAGAGAAAAGTTTAATAGGGAGATTTAATCTCCGATCTACGAAGTTCCAACCGTCTGTTGTTGATACCTCCACAACCATTGTGTTCATCTCATCGAGACTAGTTTGCCGGTACTAGTGTCGTTGTCATCGGAGGGCTCAAAATGAAGAACGGAGGCCACCATCGTGCTCACCAGCGTTGGGAGAGAAGATCTGGGAGTTTGCCGCCGCCATCGGGCCACTGAAAGCTGCCGCACGCGTCACCACTACGTATGGGCGACATTCAACTGCGTGGACAACTATATCAATTCAAGACGAGTTGTTGGGCCAGCCGGCTGAGCCGGCTTGTTAAGCAGACCCAAGCCGAGCCGCAACCGAGCTGTTATTCGCACCGCTAGCCGCTGTTGACCACCATTGACTTTTTCTAGGGGACCGTACCTGGGGGTTTCTTGATGCTCTAGATCCATTGGCGTAGTCTGTTTCACCAAATTCAAACCTGGTAAGTTGTTTTTACGCTTTTGACCTTTCGAATTCATGGAAGTAAGTGATTAAGGGATGCTTATGGTATTAATTGATGTACGAGGATTATTCGAGATTGGATATCAGATCAAGTGGAATACTCGGGAAGCTCATATGAGGATTTTAGCGATATCGGCTTAAGGTTAGTATACCTCGAACTCTTATTGTTCATGAGCATCATAAATGTGTTTGCTTTGCGTGTTAGTATCTTCAAATTAGGTAGACAGTGAATATGCATGTATGGAGACCAATAGTATGTGACTCAATATTTTGAGATGCATGATGATGTTACAGATATGATGAGACTAGTGGAGGCTTTAGAGACTGTGTAGGGTCATTGGTGATGCTTGTCTGATAGTGGATGATTGTTGATTGATTCATAATTGTGACGCCTTACTTACTTGTTCGAATAGATTAATGTATTCAATGGAAACCGTGTAAGAGATGAATAATGGTAATATTCGAATAAATGATTATGAAGCCGGTAATTAATGTTAATTGAACGAATGCATTAGTAAACAAACCCTAATGACTTTTATAAGCTTTAGGGATCAAATAAGCATCTTAATATTGTAATTCAAGGATATTGTATGAACTCGTGAATAGGGTATCGGTACGAGCTTTGGCTATACCGGTATGCATCTGGGGGTCATATTGGTATGGGTCGACCCGTACCGGTACTTTTAGAAATTAAAGATTTCCATTAAGCAATTTCTGTATTAGTACTCGTGTGAGTACTGATACCCGATGGTACCGTATCGATACTTGTGTATGAGTACCGATACCCGATATGATAAATAATCTCTAAATGCAATTTAAGGATGGAAATTGATGTAAACATTAATAATTGAATCATGTATTAATAAATGAAATAATGAGATTACTTATACAGTTCTCCATAATGTATTAACAACTTGGGAATGTAAAATAAATGATGTGATGACGTTTAGCAAAAATAGGGAGATCCTTGGGATCACGTTACTTGTATGTCAGGTAGGCATTTGATTGGTCGAGTCTTCTTGATTGATGGGATCCGAATACCCATTGAAGAGTGTTGCAACACCATGGTTAGAGATACCAAGTGTGGGTGTATGTTCTGATGCTATATGACTTGGCCTCACCCAGAGTGTAGATGCTCGAGGAGGGATTCCGAGCAATGGTGTATGTTTCGATGCTATGTGACATAGCCTCACTCTATAGTTATTGATATGAGCTTTCGCCTAATGATCTGTTGAGATCTTGGGCTTGGTTGGACCTTGCATGCCATGTATGATGTTTTGATATGTTGAGAGCATGTGTTTAGATAAGTAGTGGTAGCACCACGTGTTTATTTATCTCTCCTTATTGCTCGTACTAGCTTGCATGCTTATGTTTATGAGTAGCATGAAGTATAGTAGAGTAGATGTGAACCACTAAGCTTTGTTAGCTTAGCACTCAGAATCGTTGTTTCCATGCGTAGGTTGATCGTTGGATCGTGGGACCGAGGAGCACTATCAGTACGAGATTCCAGCATGTGGTGATCTCTGGAGTACAGTACTGGTGTTTAGCGGGCTATGTATTGATAGAACCTTACGTGGCAGAGTCTGTAATCCTTATTTTTGAAATTGTATTAATCAAGTCAAATGTTTAAATGTTTTAATTTAATTGGAGCTCCTTTCTAATGTTTTAATCATTTATATATTTATTTTCAAATCATTGGCATTAAATGTTTTTTGAAAGCATTTTATTTGGGCTAAACCAAGTTGAGAAATTTTATGGATTTGGGTTAGGCTTGAGGCTCAAATGTAACATCCAGGTCGAGGGTGTTACAATCGATACCCACCTTAGGCGTACTAGTACACCCTTCAAGTATTGCTTGTGTTTATTAGTTAAAACGTAGGGTACCATTACGCGTTCAACCCGTGTTGGTACTTAAACCCATAATTCGTTTTCTGGGATTCATAAATCATTTCTCATTCCTCCAAAATCCAAAGGCAAGACACCAAAACGAACCTTCAAGTTATAGGAGGAAGTTTATATGGTTTCTTACCATTTTAAGCCATTTTAACATCAATGTTAGATTTAGCCATTAGAGAGGTCTCAAGAACTCAAGCAACCAAAATATCAACCGAGCAACAAATCAATCAAATTTATGATGTCCATGAACACAAAGGAGTTAGTAGACCTTACTCCTACAGTTAAGAATGAAGCTCTCAGCCCAAGCTTCAATCTTTCTTCTTCCTTTGCTCATTGGAAGAATTTTCAACTTTTTTCACTACAAGAAAATGTTGTAAAACAAGTTACAACATTGTTGGAAACTTAAGATATGGAAAAGGAAGAAATCTAGAACAAGAAATGGAGTCAAATCCTCCATTCTCGTTCTTCATCTTCAACCCGCACCAAACACCTATTTTCCAACCTCCACCAAAACCAACCATTCTTACTGTAACCCCCTTGACCCGGTCTAGTCGCATGACCAAACCGAGCGAGCTACATTGAGTTTTCCGAAACAAACCCGTAAAGATTTAACTCGAATTACCTCCACCTATTTTGTGCATATTGGCAACGGGTGAAATATCAACTCAATCAGACGTAGAATCGACATCCAATTGCACATAATTGCAATTTAGGGACCAAATTTCAATTTTAGAAATTTATATGGACTTATTCCATTTTGAAGTTACCAATCCATAATTAGTCAGGTTTCATGCTCACATGTCAAAAACTAGCTTCAAACGACCATCCAAACTCATTCGATTATATACATAACATTCAAGTACCAAAATAGAAGAATATAAAACTCAAACTACACTTTAACTAACAAAATAGACACTTGTATCGGTACACGAGCAGGTGTATCGATACACTTGCACCAATTCAAAATTCCAGTAGCTCAAAACCGTACCGATACACACTCCTCGTACTAGTACGCCATGCCTAAAATCAAAGGCTCGTATCGGAACGCCAATATGTGTACCGAAATCCAGGCTCACATTAAGCCTACGCGTACCGAAACGCCTGGACCTGAAATGTCCCAAAGTGGTGGATTTCATGCTTTCATGAATTCAATCACATACCAACATACCTCAAATATAACCACAACCATATTAGGGAACAATCCATGCAAAAACATCGCAAGTTCAAGACCAAAACATAACATCATGCTTCAACCAAGAATCTAGAGCATGCCCCCTATAATCAAACCATCCAAAGCATGAAACATAAATCCAAAGCATTAACCAAATAGATAAAGCCAATTACAAGTCCAAACAACATAGCAAACTTGCTCAAAAATGGAGTTTAGCAAAAACCCTCCCAAAACAACAATGAACCATATTGCCTTTATTACTACTAGTATAGTTTGAAACCATACTTTCGAATAGCCAAAGTCCTTGGATTTTCCTTCGCTCACTCGCTGCCGTTGAACTCTAATTCTCTGCATTGTTGGACAAAGAGAGCATAAGCACACTAGGCTTAGTAAGGAGTGCTCAAATAACAAACCATCAATGCATTTAAAAACCATTTTCCCATAACACATTGAAATCATCATTTCAATCAACTTATAAAATATCATGCCTTGAAAACCATGCACTTAACATTTCCAAAATCCAGCATATTAAACCATATGCTACATGTATCATGGATTAACAACAAATCCCATTTGCCCACCCTCAATTTAATCATTCTCATTCATAACACTCCATATGCAAAGCTTAAAGAGTAAAGATGTATAAACCAACATTATACATCAACATGCATCAACATGATACATTAAAAATTATATTAGCTTTCAAGTGATCCTAAACCAAGTTCCGCTTTACAAAAATATTACACCGGATACACGGAATCAACAATTATCCTCTCAACACTTCATGCCATCTCAACCGAAATTAAGGTGCGCTCACAACCAGGTACTATCACAACCCATCTCATCGGTTAGTCGCACAATCCACTAACTAGAGTTTTCGGTACCATATAACCCCTCAACCGTTAGGGTACTCGTGGTGGAGTATTCGATACACAAAAACCCCTCAACACCTGAGGTGACTCTTTATAGTGCACTATCAATCCTACAGCCGACCAACTATATCCGATGACATTTTAACTACATTACTTGCCAATATAATTCATTATTAACCATGTACCTCACTATTTTTATATGCATCAAATCAAAACTGTTTCCAAAGCATTAAACCATGCTTTCCCAAGTATTCCACATACTTACATAGATCATTTACCAAATGCATCCATCATCATTGTATGACCAAAAACAATATAAAACATACTTTAAACCATGCTTGAACAATAGGTACCATGTCATTCAAAACAAGTGCATAAAACCAACTTCATTAAAGCATGATCGAGAGATAATTATCACATACTTACTTCTGAGTTTAAACCAGAGTTTCAAGCTCAATTTAAACTCCCAATATAACCTTTAAATCATTTTAAATCTGAAATCCACGTTCTCAGTCACCGACAACGTAAAGCCTCATTTGCCGATACGAATCACTCCTCTAAAGCTTCTAAAGCAATGCTACGATCTTGAGGATCTACCTCCCCTGATTACACCACACAAAAATAGAGGAATCAATGCATCAAAATGCATTCACACACCCAACAACATCAAATCACAACAATCCTCTTCAAAGTCTAGCCGAAACCTCTCTGAAACAACCGAAATCAACATTAAACACCTTCTAAACTTAACCCAACCAAAACCTAATGGTTTAATCCATTAATTACCTTCAATTGACATCCAAAAAAAACCTAACATCAACCTTATACCTCCAGCACACCATAAACAACCACAACACCTCAAAACACCCAACTAGCACCCTAGAAAATTAGAGATTCACATAGCTTCGGGATTCCAATGTTAAAATCAATTTATTAACATTATACAACAGCAAAATCATGATTAAAATCAATCAAGAACTAAGTAAAATAGATCTAATTCGAAAATCACAAATCTTATCAATTAACCTTGATTAACCTAAATTCTATAATTAAATCATTAAAACTCATTAGAAAGCATATTTAAAGGATCAAATACTTGGGAATTTCAGTAAAGAACCATTCATTAGAGGAGAAGAACGAACCTTAACTCTAATGAGTGAATTTCCTCTCAATTGGATGTTTACTCTTGAAAAAAGGAAGACAATAAAATTTTGGAAAACAAGATGGAAAAATCATTTAGAAATCAAGAGTTTAATTAATCAAGAGCATTACCTGAAATCTTTGATGAAAAAGTGAGTGTTTGGCTGAAGAGATTTTGAGAGAAAACTTGAGAGAAAGAAAGTTACGTCAAAATTGGTTTTTAAGAAATAACCACCTCATCCTAATTAATCCTCTTTTAATCTTTATTTAAAATCATTAAAATAATCTCAATTGAGAGCAAACTCTGATAAAAAACATTTAGGTAAAATAGCTCCTTAAAGATTCTAAGATTTGACCATTTTACAAAACAGTCACTAAAACAGTTTTCATTCTTTACATTTTGGTCACTAACCAAAATGTCAGCTTTCCAAATTTCATTTTCCAAAATCGACTTTACCAAAAATATCCTTATATTAAATAAGGATTTTTATATATTTTCCCAAATATTTTCTCACTTAAAACTATTTAATCAGATTTTAATCTTGAATCTGACTCAAATATCTGATCTCGGCTTATTAGGCCGTCTAATCAGCCTAAACACCACTAGGCACAAAACCGGGGCGTTACAACTCTCCCCCACTTTGGAAATTTCGTCCTCGAAATTTTACTTGAAGGAAACAAATGCGGGAACTTTTTCACCATGTTCGCTTTGCTTTCCCACGTGGCCTCCTAAACTCCATGTTGTCGCCACAACACCTTCACAAGCTCAATCGTCTTGCCACGAAGAACTTTACGACTAGAGTCAAGAATCTCCACAGGTTCCTCATAAAAAGACAAATCTGGCTGTAACTCAATATCCTCCACCTGCATAACATGCGATGGATCTAACCGATACCTCCATAACATCAATACATGAAACATATCATGAATCTTCTCCAACTCAAGAGATAACTTCAACCGATAAGCTACATGATCTACATGCTCCATAACCTCATACGGTCCAATGAACCTCGGACTAAGCTTACCCTTACATCCGAACCGCATCACCTTCTTCCAAGGTAACTGTAGACTCTGTAAAAGATGTGTAAAGTATGAATGGGGGCAAAAAGGACAAAATGTATGCATTAGTAAAATAGTGCCAAGATTCTTTTGCGTACAAGTATACACGGTCTACAAGTAATACATCAGTTAAGTTGAGTATCGATCCCACAGAGATTGACTTGGAATTCCATTGTTTGATTGTTACTTGCCTTGGAGGAAAAGATGTTTGTTTTGAAAGTTTGTTTTGTGAATACTTAAAAAGAAAAGAAATAAAAGTGAAGTAAAGACGTTGGCAAGGAAGGTCTTTTAATGAGTGATGAGCGTTGGTAGGGAATGCTTGAGTTTAATGTTGTTCATGCCAGCCTTTGTTGGCAAATTGTCTTGGCATTATTTGTCGAGCAGATTCAACATTAGCATGCCTCTCTCGATGGTCATTGCCCTAAATCGATTATGTAAAAACTCGTATATCTCTATAGTGCATGTGTTTAAATGAACCAAGTTGATTAAGAACCAATCTATACTCCTTGGGGGTAGATATCACTTCCGAAGTAAGTTCATCTACTTGAACGACTTCTCTCGAAGCTTCTCTCTCTAGTATTCAACAACTTAATTGTTGCCACCCCAAGTCAGTTAAGATATTGGGAAGCAATAGGCCAACTATGACAGCTCTCGCTTGGCAGAGTACTTAAGAAAAGTTGAAGCATGCCGAATAGGGAAACATTTGTCAAAACAGAATTGTCATTAAAGAAAACTAAGACACGAAACAATGTTTAAACCAAACATCCCCCAAAAACTATAAAATTAATTCATGGTGAGGGATTTAACCAACAAAACCATAACTGTTTTCAAATACATCATCATAAAATAAAAATAAAACAGCTTGAACCAAAAAGAATAGGCGAGAGGGGTCTCTTGATGCAGCCCTCAAATCTAGGCTCTCGGCCAAGGGGTTGAACCACCCTTCCTCGGCACAACCGACTGTCACTCGTCAAGCACCCAACACCTTACTCTGATCACTCATCCTCCTTCACGATCTCCTCTCGTGCGATTCCCCATCTTTCGTCAAATGCTTGATCAGTTGGTGTTTATATAAGCGTGCAAGGGAAATGAATAGGATAGCTTCTTCATTTGAATTTCAAATGCCCCAAGGATAAGACGTAGAGTCTTATCTGATCAGTGTGATAGCTTATCAAGCTAGGGCTGACATCATCAAGTCGATGTTGCCTTGGCACACTAGCTTTGCGTGTTGTTACCAACATTGTTTGGCATCACCTTATCCACTATTTTTCTGGAAGTTGATCCATTTGCGATCTTTTAGGAGCATGATCATGTTCTATTTTTTAGGGTTCAACAGCCTCTTGGCATGGCATCAAAGTCACTTCTCTGCCAACAAGTGCTTGGCACTATCTGGTCCTTCTATGCCAACAACACTTGGCATTCTCCTTGGGAATCCTAATTGTGTTGCTTTCTTGCACCTAATCCTATGCCAAACCTACAAAATAGCCATAAAAACAACCCTTCACACCGGCATAGACAAATACTAAACTCCTTATGCAAATGCATGATTCTAACAACCTAATGCAACTAAATATACCTAAAAGCAAACAAGATCAATGTAAAATTGGCATTAAAATAGTACTTTTAGAGAGGTAACATACCCCAAACCTAACTCATTGCTTGCCCTCAAGTAATGCAAACAAAGAAAGAAAATAAAAACTGAAAAAGTTACCTCGACAAAATTTTAGTTGGAATGCCAACATATGTTGGCAAGCAGAATTTGGCTCTATTTCTGTCCTCAGTATCTTAGTGCAATAATGCCAAGCATGTAATAATTCAAGTGCAACAATATAACTCTAGTCTAAGTTCATGAAGAGTGCACGATGTGTAGTCAATATGCATCCAATATCCTTTCACTCCCTTAGCCAATTTTACTACCTAAACTCATATCATTTTTCTTTCTTGCCTAGGGTTCTATTGGCATTAATTTAAGCTTCCTTCGTGACACTGTTTAGAATGAGTGATAAGAGGGAGCATACCACGAATCCCCACCTTAATCCAAACATCACTAGGCTTTCTCTTCAACTCAAACAATAGGGTTTTGGACTTGAGAACTAAGAGGGAGCTACCACGAAGCCCCAAGTAACTTATTATTCCCTACGTAGAGGAGAGTTCATTTTTATTGCCTTGGCAGAACATTGATGCCTTATTTATTTTCTTTTTACCCTGGCATCATTTTTTCAACTTCTCTTTTTTATTTTTAGAATCTGAGCATAGTTTCAAATGGTCTAAGTTTGCTAGGGAACTAGATGCATATCACGTGTTAAGTGTAAATTCAATTCCCTAAAGTAGAGATCAATTGCCAAGCAATCTTGGAAAACTACCTTGCTGGCATGGCATGACAACTAAAGATTAAAATTTCCTCATTGGACAGATACCTAGATCAAATTAAACTTGCCTAACAAGTGTTAACATTCTTCAAAATTTGGCCGAGACAAAATTTTCTTTTTCTTTTTTTTGCGGTTCGGTATGCATCTAATCTATATGACCTATATGACATGAAAACATAAATTAAACATGAAATGCATGAAATAAATGTGAAGAAATACACACCCCTAAACCCAAGATGTGCATTGTCCTCAATGCATGAAATAACACATATATACAAAATTAAAACAGAAAAGTAAAATGCATGATCATGTGAATGCAATGTAATGGAATTTAAAGAAGTTTAAGTAGAAGAAGACTCCCATTTGGAGACTTCTTCTTGTGTGAGTTATGCACGTGTGACTCGGGTCTTCCTTTTGACAAAGCTTCCACGGTCGGGAGCTTTGCGTTTGATTCTGGTCATTGGTGGCTTTGTAGCAGTGGAGGCTCCAACTTCTTGGCAGGTTCAATTGGCAGTGTAATTGGCTTAAATTTGGGTGTTTTGACTGAAATTTCTTCCGGTTTAGATGAGGAATCAGTGTTGGCGGATTTAACTTGCACCAGGGACATAGGAATTGTGGCATTTGATTCATAACTGGCTAGATAGGCTGGCTTAACTGGACTAACTGAACTGGCTGGACTGGCTTAACTAGACTAGCTGGACTGGCTGATAGGTCATCTTCATTGCTTGAGGGCTCGGCAGGGAAAACTGAGAAAGGTGACACCACTTTAGGGGATAGTTTTTCAAGCACCTCCCTAATAATAATGTTCTTTGCCTTGGTGTAATGCCTCGTCTTAGCATTAAGATCGTCAGCTGCCTCTAGCTTTTGGAGAATAATCTCCTAACGATGGTAGACTTGGAACAACACTGCCAATGAACTGGTTGGCATGGTCTCTGACACACTGCCTGGATCTGCCTTTGGCTTTGGCCTTGGTGTGGCAGCTTTGACCTCTCCCTTGCCCTTTTCCTTTGGCTCAACAGCCGTGAGGTTTTTCCAAATGGCAGCCGTGATTGTTGTGTCCTTTATAATTTGGCATCAATCTTCATCAAGTCTAGGTACATCATGGCGCACACAAATGTTAAAAATAAGCAAAGGGAAAAACAAGTTGCCTTTACCTTTCGCAGCGCACTTATAAGTCTTATCGATGATGATTTTGCCAATGTTGATCTTGCGTCCCTTGACAATGGAGTGCAACATAACCAGCCGCTCTTCCGAGACAATCTCATTGTGAGATATAGGCAAAAATTTTGCCTTAATGAAATGATTCTAGCCGCACATCTCTAGCTTCAACGCCAACCTCTTCACCGTCCAGTGGCCCGTCAATGAAACTGTCCAAACTATTCCTGGCTCACACAAGTCTACCAATAGTTTCTTATGTTTGGCAGCGGTCATGGACTCAGCATAGTTATAGTGCCTATCTCCTATATCATTCAAAGAAAATAGTGAGTTAACATACCCTTCATCACAATATATGCACTTACCTCGAATTATCAAGAGTGGAGAATCTTTTGTCACAAGATGCGCATAAAATCCTTGCACAATGGTGCGTAGATCTCTTATTTCTGCTGGTAGAAAGAACTCCACTTATGCATGTCGACAATGTCCATGAACTTCAGTGAGAAACTCACGGTGGTGTCGATTTGGAAGTCAAAGTGCTTCTCATACACGAAGGATCTTGAGGCAAAGATTGTTTCAGACTTCTTGTAGATTTCTTCATTGAAGAAACGTTTGAAGGGAGTAGATGAAGATGCCATGAAGATAAGATTTGAATCGGTTTGAAGGAGGGGAAGAGAAAAGAAGATTGGTTTCTTGAATATTGCTTGAGAAAAGAGAGTGATAAAAGGGTTTTTTCTTATCCTTGGAAAATCGGCTAGGGTAAAGAAAGTAAAAGATGGAGTGTTGAAAGGGTTTAATGATGGTAGTTGATTTTAGTGGGGTGGTAATGATGAAATTTCAAGAGTTTTAATTGGAAATGATTTGAAAGTGATAAGGGATAAAGGATAAGGATTGGGTAAGAATATAAAGTGATAGGATAATTAAGATGAATTTAATTCTAACCTAATTTGGTGGCTAGGGTTTAATACTTTAAGAAAAGTAGTCTCTCATTTGATAAAACTAGGGTTTTCCCTCCTTTCTTCCTCATGTAAACCGACGCATGCCAAGCTGTATTAGCATTATGAATGGCATCGCCTTTGGCAAGCATACTGGCTTTGTCCCTGGCATCAATTCTGCATACACTCAAAAGAAACTTCTCAACACAGCAAGGGAATAAAATTGAAAAACAACAAAAAGAAAAAGAAAAACTGAATCCTAAAACGAACAAAAACAACTACCCTAATATCTACAAAGAGTTCAGACCCGATGATGTTTCATGTTAACTCTGCCAAGAAGATCACCTCCTTGGCATTGTTTCGATTACATTCCATGTAATGCTTAAGACGTTGGGCATTCACCTTGAAAATTTCTCCCGTCCTTAAGTTCTTAATGTCCATAGCTGTAACACCTCGAAATTCGGCCTAGTCGGAATTGGGTTCCAGTGATCGGAAACCCTATATTAGAAATATTTAAATATTATATTAATATTGACTACAAGGTCAATTGTATTGATATTCGCCTCTAATTGAGTCGAATTATTAATTGATATTCGCCTCAAATCATCTCTCATATCTGATATTCTCATTCTTAGCTTTGTTTTTACTTTTAAGGTTTTATAAAATTCTTTCTTTTCTTTAGTTCTTGCTTTAAGTTTATTTATTTATTTTTATAATAAGTATGATTTTTCCCATAATCATACTTAGCTAAACTCTCCATAGCCAAGGGCTAAAGCAATGGCTCAATTCCAACGTGAGGATTGAAAAGCACCTAAACAATTTCGGGTATCTCTCTTAGTTTTCTAAACTTAATTTCAAAATCAAAATGATTTCAAAACCAAAGATTGATGTTGGCCAGGATGTTCTTTTGGTTAAATGTGTGGGAGGAAGGATCGACTATTGAAGCACATTCGACTTTCTGGGAATACACTTATCAACACTTTTACCCCTAAACTCCTAACCTCTACCCCTAAATTTTACAATCACTAATAGTATACATTTATCAACACTTAATAGTTCATATTTATCAACACTTTAAATTGATTATATATGTGTATATATATATATTTATTCTTATATATAATTTAGTAAATCAATAGTCAATAATTAAATTATTTAAAAAAATTAATACAAAATTAATAATTTAAATGGTGATAATTAGTTTATCATATTATAATATAATAAATTCATCAAATCATAAACTTCCTCAATTACATGTATGGTAAATATCAAGCCATGTCTATATCAGTTCAGGAAAAGGTCGGGTCAATTAACATGTCGAGTTCAAAATAGGTCGGGTAAAATTGGATTTCAGATCGATTCAGTCGGATAATATCGGTTATCTGTCGGTTAATCTCGGTTCGGGTTCGTTTCAGTCGGATGCAGGTCGGGTTCCGGGTTCAGAGTAACATGTTCAATTCGGGTTTAGGTCGTTCTCAGTCGGATGCAGGTCGATTTCAATTACAGTTACAGGTCCAACTCGGGTTCAGGTTAACAACAGTCGGTTACAGATCGGTTTCGGGTCATCACTCCCTCGGGTTAAACCAAGTTCTAACTCGAGTAGGTTTCAATTGAATTTTCAAGTCGGGTCAGCTTTTTACATCCATATTTTTACCATACAATTAAAGCTTCTTTATCATACAATTCGTATCCAAAAACACTCAGAACATCGTACACGTGCATATTTTAATGATTTTTATGAATGTTTTACGACATTTTATACGTCCTAACATGACAAAGATAAATTTTGGCATGTCAGGTAAAATATGACAAGAACATGTTTTTTTAAGAAGGTCCAAACTTTATATATTAGCCGAAAATGGCATCATCCAATATAACTTGTTCGATACACTCAAATATGTCAAAATAAAAAACAAAAGGACTAGAAATCAAGAAAGTCCAATTGGCAAGTAGATGAGCAGCTCCGTTGGCAGTTCGATTCACATGCGCGATCTTGATATCTTCATGCCGGTGCAGCAACGTGAAGCCTCGATCAGAAAAGATGCAGCAACCGAGAGATCCAGTACCGTAGCATGTAGCTTGTTCACAATCGCGATCAAGTCCCCTTGCACAATGGCCTTGGACCAACCATTCTCAATGGCCATTTTGATCCCAGCTGCAAAAGCACAAGCCTCAGGTGATTCAGCAGAGTGAGCACCCATCAACTTATAACCACAACCATCAATTATCAGGCAAAGTATGTTTCTTTCTATAACACCAATAGTAGTCATTCCCGATTCAAAAAAGAAAGCTCCATCAACATTGATCTTAATAACATCTTCAGGGGGACTGGTCCATCTAGGGGTTCAGCTATAAGAAGTCGGGTGCTTCTCAACCTCATGTGCCACAATATAATTTGTAGTGAGAAGCTGCCATAGTCAATAACCACACGAGCAGGTAAGAGTAGTTCATCACGTACCAACCTGTTCATTCTATTTCATAAGTTCCATAAGCACAATAAAGAATGTAAACTGCTCTCACTCAAAGGATTTCAAAGCTTCCTCTAACCAATCTTTGCAATTAGAAAACAAACCTTGGTGAAACACAACAGAAAGGGCTCGCATATCAAACACTTCTATGACTGAAGGACAATCCTGAAAGCATGAAGGGCTGATTCTGATTTAGCATTGCACATTTTACATTGACTAATTCCCAAACCAGCATCAACAAGATTTTGTCCAATAAGAATAGTTTCATAACCCAATCTCCAGCCAAAGATTCTAAATTTTGGCAAAGTGAGTAATTTAGTCAAATATTTCCATATAGGAGAAGGATCTCACTCCACATTCTTCTGCATCATCAACCAGCTGTGACCAGATCTGGTGGCATAAGACCTAAAGGAATGATGTTCCCAAATAATAACATCCTCTTGCACAAGAGCAATAAGACATCTGCGAATCTTAGCAGCATTTTCTCTAGTGAAAACTTAGCAAACTCTCTTGACATCCCACTCAATCGAACTTGGCAACATAAACTCCTTGCACCTGATAGGATTGATAGCATTATCTATATACTCACTAGCAAAAACTATAGGGGAATCTCCTCCCCATCTATCCTTGAACATAGCCGTTTCACTGTCCAAGCTAATTCTCTAGTGATAATCATATTTGACACTCTCTTTAGCCTTAAAGATACTACTCCAGACAAAATAAGGCTTATCCCCAATTTTCGCATCCAAAACATTACTACGAGGGAAGTATTTGGCAGAAAAAACTCTATAGCACAAGGACTCCTTATCGAAAATCAACTTCCAAACTTGCTTCTCAAGCAATGCAAGATTAAATAGCTTTAAGTCTCTGAAACCAAAGCCTTCATCCTTCTTAGGTCTACACAACATCTGGCATGCAACATGAGCCCAGCCCCTCTCTCTAGCTCTATCAGACCACCAATAACTCCTCATAGTTGAGACGATTGGATCAATAATATAGTCCAGTAAATAGAAACAAGCTATAACATATAAGGGCAATGCTTGAGCCATAGATTTTAACAACACTTCTCGACCCTTATATAAAAGAAGGTTCTTTATCCAGCCACGAACCCTTTTGTCAACATTAACATACAAAAGCCTCATGAGTCAGTCTTGTTTTTACCCACAATGAGAGGTAAGCCCAAGTAGCTTCTCATGTCAGTTTCTTCACGCATGTCTAGGGTATCTAAAATCATACTTTTGCTTTGATTATTCATCCCATTGATGAAGTATACAAATGATTTATCCCCATTCACTTTCTGTCTAAAAGAGCTTTCATATACAACAAGGACTTCTTTTAATCTCTAGGCTTCTTCCACTAAATTTTTGATGAAGAGTAAACTGTCATCAACATACAGCAAATGATTGACTCTAGGACCTTGTTGGCTGGCTCTCACACCTTTAATACGACATTCATTTTTCTCCTTCAACAACAATGCTGAGAGACCTTGTGTGCAAAAGAGAAAAAGGAAGGGAGAGAAGGGATCCCCTGCCTCAATCCAAAACCAGGCCTGAAACAGTCTAAAACATATCCAATAATTTTAAAACAATATGACACTGATGTAACAAAATTCATAACTAAATCAACCCAAAACTGCTCAAAACCCATTTTCCCAGAACACCATAAAGCAAAGGCCACTCAACCCTGTCATAAGCCTTATTCATGTCAAGCTTAATGGCAGCACCCTTATTAGGACCATTCTTTGAACTCTTCAAATAGCGCAACAACTCATGGGCTACAATCACATTATCAGAAATGATTCTTTCAGGTACAAAAGCACTTTGATTCTCAGATATACAAACATGCATGATGGATTTCATTCGATTCACAAGAACTTTAGAGCAAGTTTTATATACCACAATACATAGACTAATAGGTCTATACTGTCTTAGAATGCTGGGGTTTTCTACTTTGGGAATAAGCACTAAGACTGTTTGATTAACATCAAACATGTGTACTTTGCCAGATAATAAATCAAGACACAACTTAATAAAATCATTACCAGTTAAAGACCAGAATTTATAAAGAAAAGAAGCTGGCATACCATCTATACTTGGGGCCTTGTTTGGATGGATTTAAAAAAATGTTTTTTTTTTTAACTTTCTCTACTATGAATCCAGCACACAATTTGACATTCATTATAGGTGTTATGCAGGTCTTGATGGTATCCAGGATCAGGGTCGATGAGGCACCTTCATCAGATCGATAGAGATTAGAAAATAAACCTTTTGCTACCTCAAACACATTATCAACCCCTCCTGTCAGACACCGTCACCATCAACAATACCCTTAATGAAGTTCTTCATTTTCCTTGCATTAACTCTAGCATGAAAGAAACTAATATTCATGTCCACATCTCTAAGTCGCTGAACTCTAGACCTCTGCCTCCATTACTTCTTATCTTTATCCATCAAGGTCTTTAATTCATTTTTTGAATGCTTCAGCTCCAACAAGTTCTCCTAAGTGATGACTTGATCTATAAGGAACTCAATTCTCTTTTATAGCTCAATTTTCCTTTTCATTGCTTTTCTTCTTATACCATTTTGCCAAACATTTAAACAGCTCCCAACATTCTTCAGCTTTTCCAAGGATCATGCATTAGTTACGGTTTCCAAGCACTCTTCTTACTCAGCCCAACATACATCAAATTTTGAAATAATCGTAATGCTTGCCAAAATTTCTTCTTGGACCTTCAATATCCAAAATAATAAAACAGTGATTAGACTTAATAGAAAATTCAAAGATAGCTTCACGTTGACCATATTCATGAATCCAATGGATTGAAGCAAAAAAAAAAATTGTCAAGTCATTCCTTTACATGAGCGTCTACTTCCTCACCATTCTGCCAAGTGAACCATACCTGCTAGGTTTGATGTCCCATAATCCATTCCTTTCAAGAGCATCCCTGAAATCATCAATCTCTACTTGGCTTTCTTCTGCCCTCTACTTTCTCGTTCAGTTCTAAAATATCTTTCAAATATTCTCTCAAAAGCCAAGAGAAAAGGGGAATGAGACTTTAATCTATAAAGGAGCTCCCAATCCTCATGTTTTCTTACTCTATTACAAGTCTCATACATGCCTATGAATCTGAATTTTCGAGCACCGTGAGTAACTTCCACATCATATAAGAATAAAAAAGGACAATAAATCCACTTACACATCATCCTTCCACAGCAAAAGCAAATCAACACAGCTATCACAACGCTCAACAACTAAATGATCATGCAAACCTAACCTTCTTCTGACATTCTCTGCCTTATTTTTATACAATCTAGTTTCACTGACAAAGATAACCGAGGGACCTTTTTGAGCCACATACTGGCTCAAATCTCAAACTGTCTCAGGGTTCCCAAGCCTTCGACAGCTCCAACATAATATTTTCATGGCTCCTAGCGGGGTTGTCCGCCAGCTTCCACCGATATAGTGAGATTTTCACTTGAGACGCCACCTCAGAACCGTTTTTTTCATCACCTACAAATCCACTCAAACCAGATCTTGCCTTCTTAGGAGCAAAAGGATTACTGACCTCATTTTTTCCCCTGCAATAACCTTTTTGTGATTCTATTCTTTGTGGCCGAAATCACCAGTGGCTTTGTTCTTCCAGGAGGGACAAAAAAGCCTTGCACCACTTCCTCAATGGAAGGTCCTTGATTCTTACTTGAATTGGCCACATAATTCACCTTCGTCCCCACATGACTCGACTTACAACCCTTATTCAAATAGACAATCCTCGATTACTTTATCCTTTGATTGTTCACGTGTTGTCTTGCAAGAACCACTCTCAACCAGTCCCCAAATTGAAAATGTCCCTTGTCTCCAATAGGCATTGAAGGGCATACCTCAAATTCATGGCCAATTATCCAATCGAATTTGAGCAGCTAGCATTGGAATTGAGTATGGAAAAATTAAGTAGTTTTTCCCTATTGAGAATTGTGGGATCCATTATGTTGTTGATGTTCAATAATGGAGAGATTCAAAGGGAAATTTCACAGTCAGGTCAATTGGATAATTGGTTCTTGAAATGTATTGAATGGTCGCCAGACATTGAATTAAATTCTTGAAGAGCACGGTTAGGGATTACGGGTTTGTCGATACATCTTTGGTCGTCAAGTACCTTTAGGAATTTGGAAAATTTATGGGGGAAATTCATACGTTTGGATGTGTCGACAACAAAGCCTATTTCATTTGAACGTAGGATAATGATGATCGAAAATGAGTATTGGAACTGATTGATGAAGAGTGGAGATCAATGTAGAGGGAACGAAGTTCTATATTCATGTCTTGGAATATGATGCAGTCGTTCAGCAGCAGTTGAAGAATGATGACATTGTGTCGGAGCATTCAGAGTCAGAGAATAATATTAGAAATTGAGTAGTTGGTATGGATAAAAAGAACGAGATGACAGGTGATGAAATGGCACAAAAATGATTAAATGGACAGAGAGGGGAGTGAGGAGGATCAATCTCCTTTATCCCGTGGGGCAAGCAGTCGAGATGGAGGATCAGCATTGGTACCTGACTCGTATGATAGACATGTCATGGACAAGCCAATGGTGCGTGGGAAGGTTCATGTCAGATGGACCTATGAGTGTTGGATGTTACGGAGGGATCAAAGGATTGGATGTCGGATAAGAATGTGGCGATGATAGATAGGTCAGAGGAAGTACTATGCAATAACGTCGAATTGGTGGAAATTGGGAAATGAATTCGATAGGATTTCAATGGACTCTGGTTCGCAATTGTGACAGTGCAATTGGGCCAGTTTTAGGAAGTAGGGACTCTGGTTCACCTGAGGAAAGGCTCGAAGTAGTGGCACGCATGACCATAAAGGGCAAGGTCGACCTTGCAAAATTCTGTAACCACAAGGTCTTGCCAACAGATCGTTATTTGATTCTAATTTCTTGCATAGGAAGAAAGTCATATTGAGGGAGGCGCAAGAAACCTTGGACTTAGGAAAGCTAGTGGGTGCATTGACTATCGGCAACGAGGAAAATATCATAAAGGATCTAGTGCATATAATCGAAGCCTAACAATAGAGAGCTGTGAGGAAACTACTATCATGGAATGGGTGGGGTTTGCCAAGATGTATTAAGGCAACAGTGATGCGAGATGACAATTTTATTGGAAACAAAGATTGATGATATTGATGTCATAATGGCAAGGCACTTTTGGTATATGGATGATTTTAATTTGTTTTCTCAAAGGTTTGGTGGTGTTTAATTGTGTGGGAAAGATAGAGTTTTTCGATGGAGTCTTCATTTATCCATGGGAATTTTGCCTTGGTGATTGGTACATGGTCAATTGAGAACTAGTTTGGCGGGAGTGTGGGAGTGTCTGCACATAGTGTGTCGAACAAACAAGTTGGAGTTTGGGCTGCATTTACCGATGTATTAGAGAGCAAAATATTATTGTGGTGCTTGGGAGGCGACTTCATTGTTGTGTTGTCGGATGAGGAACGTTAAAGGTGTTATAGTGAACTATTAGGGGTACATGAGTTCATGGGTTTTAAGGAGCATGCTAGTTTGGTTCGATGGGTGGTGCTCCAAGGAGCCCCTTAAGTTCTCGCGAATATTTTGCTTGGAAATCAACAAAGTGGGGCTGGTCAAGGATTATGCGAGAAAGTGTATCACTCCGAAAATTGGCCTAATCAAATTTTGACTTTTGATGATCGAAAATTTATTTCCGGAAATTTAAACAAAGAAAACAAATTGAGAAAAAAAGGATTAACTTAATTGAATAAAGAATTCAAAGCTAATTCGAAAGTTTAAAGAATAATGACTAAATTGCAAAGATGTGAAGTTTGGAGCCATAAGTGTAAGATATGAGAAAATGGAATGGCTAAGTGTGTAATTAGACCGCTTAGTAACTAAAATATAAGAATTGGAAATATGTTTAATGAATAAATTTTAAGAGAGTAAAGTTATAAGACTAAAGTGTGAATGGCGAAAAAGACTAAGGACTTGTGGCGAATTAAATCATGAGGTTTCTTTTTCTAAGGGAAAGGTAAATGAGGGATTGAGGATGTAATTAGACCATCTTTTAATGGTGAGTCATGGTAATAGGTGTCCTTGCATAAATCACCATGATTTAGAAAAAGAAGAAGAAAGATGACAAAGAAGGAACCCTCAGATAAGGTACCCTAAAATTAAGGAATTCATATGTTGCACCATGGCTTGCTTCTCATGCCACATAGAGCAGGGGCGGAACATAGGGGGGTTTAAGGAGATTTAGTACCCGTTAACTTTTTTTCATTAAAAATAGAATATTTTTTTAGAAAAAGAGAAAATTACCTCTATAATCCCTTTAAAGTTTGTAAAATTTTAATATGACCCCTTTAAATTTTTTAATTTCATTTTGGCCCCTTTTATAAAATTTCTATTTTTTTAAATTTTATTTTGGCCCCCTTTATAAATTTTTAGTTCCGCCCCTGACATGAAGAACAAGGAAGAACCATGGACACCATGGTTTGTTCTCCCATAGCACGTGGGAAGCATTGTTTTATAAAAATAATAATAATGAATGAATGAAAAATATATGAAAGGAAGAAGGAGGATACTCTGTTAACTTTTGAAGAAGAAAGAGAGTTAACAATTTACTCTTATTCTAGATAACAACCGAAAGCTTCCATTGAAGATAGCTTAGGAGTTTGGTTCTAAGCTTGGAATTTCATCATCCATTCTCAATTTTTCCTGTCGATTAGTAAGCTTATCATATGGGCAGTATGCTTATGTTTGTTTTTATGGATTAAGTAAACCTACGCTATAAGAACATAGGTTCTAATATAGAAGTTCGAATATAAATTACATGAAAATTAAAAGGGGAGGTATGGTAAAGTTATTGGTAATTTACGACCCTAAAAGATATGGATTGAACAGTAATGGAATTTTGTATTTTTGATTGAGTTAGATTTGATGAAACTCTTATTAACTTTATTATAGATTTATATATGAAAGAAGGAAACGCAATTCAAAAAAAGTAACAGAGGAAAACAATCCGGCGTCATGATTCGGGATATTAGGTGAGTATAGTTAAGTTTCGGAATTGGTTTGATGCTATTCCGAATACATTTGTTATTGTTTTTATGATATATGTGTTTTGATAACATGATTAAGTAACTTGAGGATCTCAGCCTTGGGGGATGATGATCTAAACACTATCATCTTCTTCCCCAATTGACCGAAACCCCAAATGTTGAGAGAGTGTGGAGACTTTGCCATGGAAATTAAGAATTGAAGCTTTATTGTGGTTTTCTTGGAGTCATTGTTTGAGTAACTTGAGGAAAAGGGTAAGAATTCTCTTCCCTTCTTTTGATCTAAGATCTAATTTTTGAATTTGATTATAATGTATTGTGTTATGTAGCTATTAGATTTTGATAAGTAGTTTATTTGGCTACTATTTTATCTTTAATTATGCCTATAATGGTTAGTTCATGGTGCTGATTTGGATGTTTTTGTGTGTTTTCTATGCAGGACTTCAATTCTGGAAATTACACTTAAAAGGCAAAGTTCTGTAGTTTTATTTTCTAAAATCAAGGCTGGGCTAGTGGGCATGAAGTCTGATGTGTCATCCAGTCAGCAGCTTCTAAAAGGTCTAGTCAACAAGAACTGATAGCAGGATCAGCTGCGTTTTGAATTTCAAACTTGGAATTATCTTTTTTTTATGATTTAATTTAAATATTTTTAAGATTTATCTTTTATCATTTCTAGGTTATTTTTAGGGTTTTATAATACTATGAATACCCCTCGGGGTAAGCTAGAAAATGATCTCTCATTCTTAGTTTTGTTCTTCCTTTTGAAGTTATATAAAATTCCTTTTTCTTTACGTTCTTTTTAAGTTTTTATTTATTTTCTTTTAATATGCTAAGTATGATTTCTACCATAATCATGCTTAGCTAATTTCTCAATTAGCCAAAGGCTTAAAGCGATGCCTCGATTCATTTTGTGAGAATTGAAAGGCACTTAATATCTTCGGATAACATTCTCAATTTTCTGAAAACTGAGATCGACAATCGGCCTTTCTTTTGAAAATCTTTACACTTTCATCTCAAAAAGCGCTTTGGTTTGAATGTTGTTCTGATTTAAAGTTGGGAGGAAGGGTCGACTTGTAGCATATTTGACTTCCTATGAACACACTTAGCGACGGATTCGCTAAGTGAAATTGAGATTGAATTCGATTCTCATCGAGACAACATAATCCGAGTCGGACTTTTCTAACACTTAACTACATTGGCGCTAGCGACGATAGTTGTGGCTAGTCCAAGTAAGAACCGAATTCCAAAGATTGCCTTTGGAGTGTTGGTTACCAAAGTGAAAAGTAAGTTACAATGGTTGGGCCTTGTAGACTGTAACCGGTATGTATTCGGTGTAAAATCTTTTTCGATGATCAGTTCGAATTTAAGGCTAAGCTAAGCCTGAGACTATTTTATTAAATTGATTTAATTCTTAAAATTTACTTCCATCAATCTCACTTTACTCTACATTTATTTTCTAGCTCTCTCGATCAAACCCCCCAATTTACTTTATTTTCTCGTAACAGTCAGAATCAAAACCTCCAAATATCAAAAGCTCCTTAGTCCCTGCGGATCGACCCTTCTTCTCTAATACTACATTATTTATTTGAAATTAAGGAATATTTATTTGACAAATACAACGCTTTACAAATTGGCGCTGTTGCTGGGGACTTCGGCAAAGTTATTGATTAAAGTTTGTTTTGACTTATGACCAGGAAAAATCTGGGAGAACTAGCAGATTTTGAACCGGAGATCGAAGCATTAGCTCGAAGACTACACACACAAATGCTTCCGGAAAGAAGACAATGACAAGAATAAGAACAACGACAACAATCTGAACCAGATCTAGAAACACCCTATGACGCTGAAACACACTTTGAATTCGACAATGAAGCACCGTTTTTGATGGCAGACGATGACCAAACTATTCAAGAACTTGATGTGGTACCTCAAGAGCAACAACCGTTGTGCATCACATTCTCGAATGGAGAAACACCGTTCACACTTAAGACGGGTCTAATCCATCTTTTGTCGAACTTCTATAGTCTGCCTAGTGAAAACCCACACAAACATCTCAAGGAATTTCATATGGTTTATTTAAGCATGAAACCACAGGGAGTATCTGAAGACCAAATTAAACTCCGTGCTTTCTCTTTTTCCTTAGCTGATTTGGCTAAGGATTGGTTATTTGATTTACCATATAATTCGGTTACTACATGAACTGATATGGCTCTACTTTTTCTTGCAAGTTTTTCCCTGTAGCCAAGGCGAGTAAACTAAGGCGAAGCATCTTAGGAATTCGATAAAAAGATGCTGAATCATTATATGAGTATTGAGAGAGATTCAAGAAATTATGCACAAATTGTCCACAACACGGACTGTCGGAACAAGCACTTCTCCAATCCTTCTATGAAGGCTTACAACCTATAGAGATGAAGATGGACGACGCAGCAAGTGGAGGTGCACTAGTAAACATGACTCCGACTAGGGCTAGAAATGTAATTTCTACTATGGCTGTTAACTCTCAACAGTTTTGCCCTTCCAATGAACCCTCTCAACGAGTTCACGAGGTAAGTACAATTTCCTTAGAAAATAAAATTGATAAGTTAGCTGATATAGTTCAATCTCTTGTTTTAGGCAAAATAGGTACAATTAGATTGCGTAATATGCATAAAGCCGGACCACCCTACGAATTGTTGTCCAATATTACAAGAGGATGTTGCCGCATAAGTAAATGCAGTAGTTAATTTTCTAGGACCTCCTCAAAGGCCATACAACCTTCACGCCAACACCTATAATCTGGGGTGGAAGTACCATCCAAACTTCAATTATGGACCAAATCCCAGACTAAATCAAGCTTATCAACCACCTGCACCACACCAATATCAATTGCAAAAATCGTCGTTGGAGTCAATTGTCGAACGTTTGGTGATCTTCCAGGAAAAGTATAAACTAAAGACCGAAGCACACTTTCAAGAGTTAGATAAGAAAATGAGTCAACTAGCTCAGGTCGTGGGTCGAATAGAGTCGCAGGGAAAGCTACCGTCTCAAACTAAGGCGAACCCACGAGAAAATGTTAGTGCAATCACCCTTCGAAGTGGCACGGTTGTCACACCATCTTCCTTCTGAATGTTGCCATAGAATCCCAGAAAAAATATGAATCGAGATCCCAGAGGGAAAAAGAAGTAGTTGACGCAAGATCCTACAGGAAAAAGAATGATTAATCACAAACCCCTCCCACACCATCTCTCTATGCCGTCCCACCTCTCTTTCCTTTGAGGTTGATGAAGCGCGATAAACAAGTCGAGGAACAAGAAATTCTTGATATGTTCCGTAAAGTGGAGGTAAACATACATTTCCTTGATGTGATTAAAAAGGTTCCATGGTATGCCAGATTCGTGAATGACCTTTGTACAAACAAACGAAGGCTTACCGATAATGAGAAGGTAAACTTAGGTGAAAACGTATTAGCTGTTTTTCAATGTAGGCTTCCACCTAAACTAAAAGACCAAGGTATGTTTGCTATTCCTTGTAAAATTGGTAAAGTAGGAATTAAATGTGCTATGTGTGATTTGGTTGCTTCTATAAATATTATGCCGCTTTCCGTTTACAATTCACTCAGTGCATAGCCTTTGAAGGAAACTAGAGTGACAGTCCAGCCCGTCGATAGATCATTCATTTATCACGAAGGACTCCTTGAGAACGTTCTAGTTAAGGTAAATGATTTAATTTTTCTAGCGGATTTCTATGTCATCGACATGGAAAATGACCGAACCAATTTTTCCTCTGATATCCTTCTTGGTCGCCCCTTCCTAAGCATGGCATATACCAAAATTGACGTTAGGAGTGGCATTCTTACCATGGAATTTGATGGTGAGGTTGTTAAATTTGACATTTATAAGGCGATGAAACATCTAGATTCTATGGCAAACGTTAGCTTCGTCTGTATTTATGAACCTTTATTTGATGAATTTGCGGAAACTAACTTATCTGATGATTTGTGAAAGGAATTGGAGGATGAAGACGAATCAAGGGAGTTGAAAAATATTTTATTTGTTGATTTAGATTTGAGCTTAACTCCTTCACAAACTAAACTGTTACCTTCCATTTTGCAGGCACCAAAATTGGAGTTAAAATCACCGTTAGAACAAGATCCGAAAAAACCCTATGAGAATGTTCGAAGCTACAAGGATAAAATGAAGGAACTTTATGATCGTAGAATTTCTCGTAAGAAATTTCTTCGATGGAAAAAGCATACGAAGTGGAGGGAACATCTCTCTCAGAACTTGTAGTATGAACCAAGTCGTCGAGCAAACGATGTTAAATAAAGCACTTTAATGGGAGGCAACCCATTTTTATTTTTCGTTAGCTTAATTTTTATTTTTATTTTTATTTATTTTTATTATGTATTTATTTTTCTTTGAATTTTTAGGTACACAAAATATTTTTGATCGAACTTAAATAGAGTCAATGTCATCATTTTTAATCGAACAATGAAGCAATTGTGTGAACCAGATGAAACTATGCGTTTTCTTTTGAAATCAACACCCCATCCCTACACCAAATTTTTAACTAGCCATTCCCACCTTTTTAATTTATGGAACCTATCCTATCACCAAATAAAACCATTCAAATTACAACTCTTTTCCTTTTCCATTCAAACACCACTTTGATCGGTCAATTTCAAGTTCACTCCAACTTTATCTATAACCCTTCTTTTCCCCTTTTTAAATTAATTTTGGACCCCACTTTATCATTTTATCTTTTCACACAAATCCTTCCCTAATTACATTATTTCTTTTTTATCCTTCACCCTACGTGATTTATTTCAAACACTCAAACCCCTTTTTATTTTACTTATGCCGCTCAATAACCCTTTCCACTCCCTTCTTCAATTTTCTTTTACTTTCACAAACAACCCACCATAACCCATGCACCGCTCATCCTCGTCGTTCAATGTCGGTCATTCTCGCTGTCACCCCATTCAACATTCGTTGCTCGCCCAAATCACTCTCGCATCCCCGCTCCATCATCACCGCTTACCCATCTTATCCAATGCCCATTGCCAAATCAGAAAAATTTAAGGTAAATAACGAGCTTAGTTTTATCACCCATTACTAATATACTACCCTTTGGCTTTGCAGGGAACTTTCACGTTGCTACATCCTTCGACGACTTCTCTTTCGAACTGTCCTCATAGACATCATTTAATTTAAGCGAGATTGCGACCGTTGCCGTCTATAGACATGGGGAGTATCTCTATTCCTTCTCATACACTTTAATCTTACATATTGGGACAATATGCTTTAAGTGAGGGGGTAGAGAACGCTTGCATTGAATTACCCTCTTTTGTTTATATGCTTGAAATTGAGTTGTCTTGGTTGAATTGTTGAAATCTCTTGCTATTAATCTTTGATTTTTGCTTTGTTTCATTAATTACCTTATAAGTTTGTGATCACACTTTTATCGGATTTAGGGTGCATGATAGTTAAATGGCAAAATTGGTGTTTTTCTATTAAATTTTGCTTGATATTCCATGAGTTCATTGGTTGATATGTTTCTTGATTCAATGCACATTACACATTCTAGGGAGATTTGAGCCTAAACGAGCATACTTTTTATTCTTGCTCATATTTTTGATTGAGTGCGCATTAATTTTTATATTCTAGAACTTGTAACTAAATGCATGTCAAGACTACATGTTGAACTGGATGCTTTAATATGATTAGGGAACTTTGGATTAACCCACTTTTCTGCCCAAATTGCCTACCCTTTATATCCATTAGTGAATCAATTTTGTGCCTTTACCCGTTTTTCTTTGTTTTTACCCCATTACTAAACTGAACCCTCTTTTATTTTTACCGTCTTTTGTTACCCATGTCAAGACAAATATCAATTTGTTCCACGAAAAAGCATTCGAAAAAAATTTGAAAAAAAATTTGAAAAAAATCTGGTTCAAATAAGTGTACAGAAAAAAAGAAGGAAAAAAACAGCAAAGAAAAGTCGAAAAAAGATGAAGAAAGAAAAAGTTGATTGTTTGATTACGCTTCTTCAAAGTTGTTTATTTTATTGAATTTCGTGGCTTGAACTTCTTTTAGCATCTCTTGTCTTGACATTTAAACCCACTTTTCGGACTTATCCCTACCCCAACCTAAGCCCCATTACAACCTTATTAAAGACCCTTTGATTAATACATCTTGTTCATTCTAAGTAGTGGCGACTTGATTTTTGTACAAGCCTATGGTAATGTCTTTCTTAATCTTGGCTTTGAGCATTTCCTTTACCCAAAATACATTGAGCGATAATGAGTGAACTCTTGTGAGGTATTGAATCTTGTTACATTGAAATTAAAGGATAATTGGAATGTCTCAGCTTTTGCTTAAACTTGTTACTAGTTGAGACTATTTTCTTGATTGTCATCTTGTTTCCAATAATTGATGTGATCATTGATTCATTTGGCATTCCTTGACATATTGTGGGATGACAGATTGGTAACTTAAGATTTCTTTTATTTGACTAAAGCATGCTTGAGGACAAACATTGAATAAGTGAGGGGGAATTTGATAAGTAATTTATTTGACTACTATTTTATCTTTAATTATGCCTTTAATGGTTAGATCATGGTGTTGATTTGGATGTTTTTGTGCGTTTTTTATGCAGGACTTCAATTCTGGAAATTACACTTAAAAGGCAAAGTTCTGCAGTTTTATTTTCTGGAATCAAGGCTGGGCTAGTGGGCATGACTCTGGGCATAAAGTCTGATGTGACATCTAGTCAGCAGCTTCTAGAAGATCCAGTCAGCAAGAACGGATAGCAGGATCAACTGCGTTTTGAATTTCAAACTTGGAATTATCTTTTTTTTTAGGATTTAATTTAAATATTTTTAAGATTTATCTTTTATCATTAATAGGTTATTTTCAGGGTTTTAGAATACTATAAATACCCCATCGGGGTAAGCTAGAAAATGATCTCTCATTCTTAGTTTTGTTCTTGTTTTTGAAGTTCAATAAAATTCCCTTTTCTTTACGTTCTTGTTTTTAAATTTTTATTTTTTTAATATGCTAAGTATGATTTCTACCATAATCATGCTTAGCTAATTTCCCAATTAGACAAAGGCTTAAAACGATGCCTCAATTCATTTTGTGAGAATTGAAAGTCACTTAATATCTTCAAATAACATTCTCAATTTTCTGAAAACTGAGATCGGCAATCGGCCTTTTTTTTTAAATCTTTACACTTTCATCTAAAAAAGCGTGTGTTGGTTTGAATGTTGTTCTGATTTAAAGTTGGGATGAAGGATCGGCTTGTAGCATATTCGACTTCCTATGATCACACTTAGCGATAGATTCACTAAGGGAAATTGAGATTAGATTTGATTCTCATCGAGACAACATAATCTGAGTCAAACTTTTCTAACATTTAACTACATTGGCACTAGAGACAATAGTTGTGGCCAGTCCAAGTAAGAACCGAATTCCAAAGATTGTCTTTGGAGTGTTGGTTACCAAAGTGAAAAGTAAGTTATAAGGGTTGGGCCTTGTAGACTGTAACCGGTATGTATCTGATGTAAAATCTTTTTCGATGATCAGTTCGAATTTGAGGCTAAGCTAAGCATGAGGCTATTTTATTAAATTGATTTAATTCTTGAAATTTACTTTCATCATTCTCACTTTACTCTACATTTATTTTCTAGCTCTCTCGATCAAACCCCCCATTTACTTTATTTTCTCGTAACAGTCAGAATCAAAACCTCCAGATATCAGAAGCTCCTTAGTCCATGCGGATCGACCCTTCTTCTCTATTACTACGTTTTTTATTTGAGATTAAGGAATATTTATTTGACAAATACGACGCTTGTCAGATTTGTTGGAAAATCGAACTCATGCTAGAAATTCTCTTGATTATTTCGAATGGTATACATGTCAAATTGCTATGTTTTTTTTGAATTTGTAACGTAGCTTAAGATGTTAAGTTGCTTAATTTTGAGTCTTAAAGTTATTGAGATAGATTGAGATATTGAATGGATCATTGTTGGATTGTGTAGTTGTGTTTGAATTGAATGTAGTCACATTGATTGCTAAGTATCTAATTAGGGGCTGTTGTGATGAAATGAATGAATTTAGGGACTGATTTGATCATATAAAGATTGTTTTAAAACTGTTCTGGATTGATAAAACAGGGGAGGGGTTGTTTTGCAAGTATAAGGGGCTGTTAAAAATACAAAGTGGACTGTTTTGATGTATATATATGTATACATATATAATCGGACTGTTTTGAGTATATAAATACAAAGTGGACTGTTTTGAAGTATATATATGTATACATGTATAATTGGACTGTTTTGAGTATATGTAAATACAAAGTGGACTGTTTTGATGTATATATATGTATACATGTATAATTGGACTATTTCGAGTATATATAAATACAAAGTGGACTGTTTTGATGTATATATATGTATACATGTATAATTGGACTGTTTTGGATGTATAAATATGTATATATGTATAAATGAATTGTTTGGTGTATATATGAATACATATTGGACTGTTTTGTACGTATATATGTATATGTGTGCATTTGGACTGTTTGGTAAATGAAAGGTTGTTAGGGATTGTTTTAATATGAAAATTGAGGTACACTAAGTCTAATATGTAGTTGTAATTCTTTGTTATACTTAGACCAAGGAGGACTTGAAAAAGTAAGGTCTAAGGTAGATGAAGTTGTAGAAAAGCAAAAGGGAATTGTGATTCGGGAGCAAATATAGCTTGGAACAACTGTGAGTGTAGTATAAAGTCTCGGGATAGGATTGAAACCATCCCGGGCATCTTTAATTGTTTTATTTTACATTGCTTATTCATTAAATTAAGCTATGCACGTATACATAAGCTTGAATTCAAGGTAAGTACCTAAAGGTTAGGTATTATATGAAATGCAATACTTGATTTGGTTTTATGCTCAATTTGAGACCTATAAATGCTTATACACACTTAAATAGATTGATATCACACTTTAATGAATTCCTTTGATCTTTAGAATTCGTTAATATAGCCAAACATTGTAACCCTTGTTCCTAGCCGAACCTTATTCTCATCTTTGATACTAAACATGGTATAAAATGAACAAATGAAAGCTAGGAATTAAGGTTAGGAAATAAAAGGGCTTATAATGGCTACATGTTATTAGAAGTTAAAGGATTTCAAATTTTCTATTGAAATGAAAGGTCTTAAATCAATTCTTGAAAAACGAAGTTAGGTACTTAAAACTTTATATGACAATTTCAGTTTAAGGCTTAAAGATGTAGCTAAAATTGAGTAAATTATAGTATAATATTGACTTTGAATTACTTTTAGGATTCGAATTAAGGGATTACTTGTGTTAAGCACATCCTTGTTTGTTCTGTAACACTTCCTAGTTCGGTTTACTCCTAAATCGGGTTAGGGCTGTTACACTAACATAGAAATTCGGTGTATAATTTGAAACTATTTTAAACATATTCTGGATAGGTTTTAATTAAAATCAGTTATAAAATCTATAATATGGTGCAGGGCATACCGGTACCCTATCTGGTGCATATCGGTATGACAAGCCAAAAATGATTAATTGGGACAACGATACAGATATGATCGACCGTACCAGTACCAAAATTGATTACTGGAATTTGAAAATATACAAGCATATTAGTACGGTACCCTTGAGTACAGGTACAGATGACGGTTAAGTTAGTTATGACTTAATCCAAATTTAGAATATTTACGTTTCAGTCCTAAATGATGTAAGTATCAATTGAATAAGTTATAAATGTTGAAATGAGCTAAAAATTGATAAGTAGGCTTTATTTCACATGAATTTCAAGAATGTTTCGTTAATTTCTAGAAAGGACCATAAATTTATAGAAATTACAATCTAGTTCCTAATTGACTAATATGCTAATTGAACAAGTTCTAGATCTCCAAATGGGTTGATAATTTACAAGTGAATATAAAAGGGCATGAAAAAGAGGTATGTGAATTTTAAATTCTATAAAATTTCAGGAATTTCTAAAATTACAATTTAGTCCTTTAACTATGATTTCTTTACAAAAAAGACCCATAATCATGAAATCAAGGCTTAACATGAATTGACTTGATTACTTGTATGGCATGTATGATCAATTAAGTATGTTAGGACAAGAACTTCTTAAGTATACCCTCAATTGTATGAAAGGTCCTTAAATTCTCAAAAATTATGTTTTAGTCCCTAATTGGGAATAAAGACTCTTAGATTAATAATCATGTTGGTTTTGATTTAATATGGTTAAAATCCGTAAGATATCATGTTAGGGGTAAATTTGATAAATATTGGAACTTTGGAAAATTTACGACTTAGTGCCTAAACTTTGAAAACCTTGCAAATTGGTCCCTATTGAAAGAATAAAAAAAGTTAAAATTAAGATCTTGATTAATAAGTACATTTCTTATAAGTTATGCATGTTATGATATAAGCTCAAACTTTATTTAAATTGTTTGAATGTTTGACTGCTTTGATTCTCTGTTTTTGTGTTCTAGTGACATTTTCGATCTATTTTTCTTCTAGACAAGGTAGAGGGTGTTACATTTGTGGTATCAGATCTAGAGTTTAGTAAATTCTAGGACTAAACCGAAGTTTATTATATGTTTTCTTTCTACATATGCCACCTAGGAGTTTAAAATTGTACGGTATTTGTGATTTGTAACTGATACGATCTCATTATTTTCGTATTGACTTTCAAGAGGTTGATTAAACTCTTTGAGTCAATGATTTAGACTATGATGATATAAAGGAAGAGTAAGTTATTCTGAATGTTCTAATTTATTAACTGAATTATGAATCTCTAATTCTGTAATTTTCTTTCTGTTAATTGGAACTAAAATAAGATATGCTCCTAGAATCCAAAATCCTTTGTAAAACACATGACAAGATCACTCTGAGTAATGACAAGATTAAGGCTCCCTTTGTAGGAGAAAAACAATACGACTTGAATAAATAGAAACTCAGTGATGAATAAGCTACCTATCTGAACACAATTAAATCCATAAGGTGTTACACGATTCTATATTCTATAAGTGTTGGTTTCATTCATCTTATGAGTTCAAATCAAATCAGTCGAAGAATAGCCCAATATGATTTATGAAAGTTTCCTCTAAAAGACAACAAGTATGAAAGTTACCAATTTCATCTTCTTTGTTTCAGAGAAAATTTTCTTAAAGGGGGAGAATTGTAGACCCCAAAACTAGCCTAATTAGATTTTAACTTCCGATGATTGGAACTTTATTTCCGACAATTTAAACAAAGAAAACAAATTGAGCAAAAAAGATAAATTTGATTGAATAACGAATTCAAGTCTAATTTGAAAGTTTAAAGAATAAGGACTAAATTGTAATGATGTGAAGTTTGGAGCCATAATTGTAAGATATGAGAAAATGGAATGGCTAAGTGTGTAATTAGATAATTTAGTAACTAAAATATAAGAATTGGAAATATGTTTAATGACTAAATTTTAAGAGAGTAAAGTTATGAGACGAAAGTGTGAATGGCAAAAAAGACTAAGGACTTGTGGCGAATTAAACCATGAGGTTTCATCTTCCAAGGGAAAGATAAATGGGGGATTGAAGATGTAATTGGACCATCCTTTAATGGTGAGTCATGGTAACATGTGTCCTTGCATAAATTATCATAATTTAAAAAAAGAAGAAGAAGAAAGATGACAAAGAAGGAACCCCGGATAAAAGTACCCTAAATTTAAGGAATCCATGTGTTACACCATGGCTTCCTTCTCAAGCCATGCGGAGAACAATGAAGAACCATGGACACCATGGTTTGTTCTCCCATAGCACGTAGGAAGCATTCTTTTATAATAATAATAATAATAATAATAATAATAATAATAATAATAATAATAATAATAATAAATGAAAAATATATGAAAAGAAGGAGGAGGATACTCTGTTAACTTTTGAAGAAGAAAGAGAGTTAAAAATTTACTCTTCTTCTAGATAACAATCGAAAGCTTCCATTGAAGATAGCTTAGGAGTTTGGTTCTAAGCTTGGAATTTCATCATCCATTCTCAATTTTTCCTATCGATTGGTAAGTTTATCATATGGGCAGTATTCTTATGTTTATTTTTATGGATTAAGTAATCCTACGCTATAAGAACATAGGTTCTAATATAGAAGTTCGAATATAAATTACATGAAAATTAAAAGGGGAGGTATGGTAAAGTTATTGGTAATTTACGACCCTAAAAAATATGGATTGAACAGTAATGGAATTTTGTATGTTTGGTTGAGTTAGATTTGATGAAACTCTTATTAACTTTATGATAGATTTATCTATGAAAGAAGGAAAGGCAATTCAAAAAAAGTAACAGAGGAAAACAATCTGGCGTCATGATTCGGGATATTAGGTGAGTATAGTTAAGTTTCGGAATTTGTTTGATGCTATCCCGAATACATTTGTTATTGTTTTTATGATATATGTATTTTGATAACATGATTAAGTAAGCTCACTTATAGCAATATTGGTGGCAACACAATATTTGGTAAGCTTATTCCCTTTGACTAATGCTTGTGTGTACTTTGCCATGCTTAATACGGACTATGAAATGGACTGTGTTATCACTTACGAACTACGAAATATCTTGGAGCTTTATGCTCATTATGAAACTATGTTATGAAACCATGGAGCTTCATGCTCATTATGAAACTATGATATGATAAGCTCTGGAGCTTAAAGCTCACTCTTGATATAAGACTCATCTCTTGATAATAAAGCCTAAAATGCTATAAGTTGTTTAAACAATGGAAGCCCTTGGAAACTTTGGCATGGTACATTGGTATATTTGGACTATGGTCCACGAGATACGGCTTAGGGATGACGATCCCATATATGTGATATGCTTGAACAGTAGTCATTGCTTTGTGCTTTGTGCTATGTGTAACCCGGACCAATACGGTTAAACAAGGACCAATGCTACCTATGTCCAAATGTGATCCAGGGCGAATCTTGTTAAAATGCATGAACTATGAAAGAACCTTGATAAGAACTCTGTATGATCTTTGATAAAAGTAAGTATGTGTAAGATAAGAATGTACGCTCTTTGTAAGCTATAAAAACTCCATAACTCTAATAAAGCTCTCATAAAACAAAGCTAACTTAAGTTATGTCCTTGAAATACAGTTGTGACCTATAGATGTGAACTCAAATAAAGATTTTGCATAAACTTTATTAAATGTGTTCGTAATGCTATTTACTTGGATTGATTTCATCAATGACATTATACTATGCTATCCTATGGTCACTACCTCACTAGGATATGTAAGCTTACCATGTTTCTTTGCATACATCTCATGTATAAAAACTTCGTAAATGGTTGGCATTGTAATTAGGGACTGCAAGTCACTTCTAAGGCATTGAGTAAGTTTTCCTATCAAACTCCTAGAATGGTGGCATATGATACAAACATGTTTAGGTACCTTTTTATATGTGAATTATGTATATGTTCAGCCACACGATGCATAGATCTTATGCTAGATATGAATATGCAAGTTTGTTATCAAATATGCTCCTAATGACACCTACAAGGCTAAATCAAGTGTAAGTATGCTAAAATGCACATGGATATGATATATGGCTAGTCTAACACAGAAATTCGGTGTATAAGTTTGAAACTGTTTTGAACATATTCTGGATAGGTTTGAATTAAAATTAGTTATAAAATATGTAATGGTGCAGGCATATCGGTACCCTATCTGGTGCGTACCGGTATGATAAGGCTAAAAATGATCAATTGGGACAAAGCTTACTGGTACGGTCGACTATACCGGTACCAACATTGATTATTGGAATTTGAAAATATACAAGTGTATCGGTACGATACCCTTGAGTACCGGTACGTATGACGGTTAAGTTAGTTATGACTTAATCCAAATTCAGAATCTTTACGTTTTAGTCCTAAAAGATGTAAGCATCAACCGAATAAGTTATAAATATCGAAATGAGCTAAAAATTGATAAGTAGGCTTGATTTCACATGAATTTCAAGAATTTTTCCTTAAATGTCTAAAAATGACCACAAATTTATAGAAATTACAATCTAGTTCCTAATTGACTAACATGTTAATTGAACAAGTTCTAGGTTTCCAAATGGGTCGATAATTTACAAGTGAATCTAAAAGGGCATGAAAAACAAGTATGTGGATTTTAAATTCTGGAAAATTACAAGAATTGATAAAATTACAGTTTAGTCCTTCAACTCTAAACAAGAATTGATAAAATTACAGTTTAGTCCTTCAACTCTAACTTCTTTACAAAAATACCCAGAGGCTTAACATAAATTGACTTGATTACCTGTATGGCATTTATGATCAAGTAAATATGTTAGGACAATAATTGGAACTTTGGAACTTTGGAAATTTTACGACTTAGTGCCTAAACTTTGAAAACCTTGCAAATTGGTCCATGTTGAAAGAATAAAAAATGTTAAGATTAAGATCTTGATTAATAAGTACATTGCTAATAAGTTATGCATGTTATGATATAAGCTCGAACTTGATTTAAATTGTTTGAATGTTTGACTGCTTTGATTCTCTGTTTTTGTGTTCCCGTGACACTTTCGATCCAGTTTTCTTCCAGACCAGGTAGAGGGTGTTAGAGAGAGTGCATTATGTCATTGTCTTGGCTGATTATTCAGCCACGAATGGTGGAGTTTTGAGGTTAAACAATTAAACAAGTTGAAAAGTATGATGCATGGGATCATGGTCTCTATTGGAATTTCTGATCGATTGGTTTGACTGCCGAGTGTGGATGGTGTTTTAAGGTAGGGATTGCTTTGATGTCTTGTTTTGGTAGACACTCAGATGATTTATTGTCGTTTTTTGCATTGGAATATGTACATACTGCTTAAGGTACAATGTTGTCTTCCCAATTTTTCCATGCTTTGCGGTAGACGTATTATGTTATGAATCGGGATTTGAGGGATGCTAGGAAAGATCATGTGACTAGGATCATCCAAATTAGCTGGATTTTAGATTAAATAGATGGTATTTTTATTAATATAAATAGGTCATGAGACTTTAGGGAAAGGATATCGAATATTGTTAATCATTTGTTGCGGCTAACTCTCTTTCTATTTTCTTCTTCTTCTTCTCCCTATCCCCTTTCTCTATTATTGTAATTTTACTTTCTATCAATGAAATCTATCTTGAGCATTTAATTTCAAAGTATTGTTATTTGAGATCATATCATTGGTGCTTTCATTAAGAGAGAGAACCATGGCGAACCTCATCAAAACCATGAGAATAAATATAAAATCTACGAGATTGAACACAAAAGCTATGAACTATTAAGGATAAAGATAAGATGATATAACTTTTATCACATTCAAATCCATGAGATAACTCTTAGTCAAATTTCATTCAAATCCTATCTTATCTTGTATTTAAATATCTGATTTTTATTTAATATTTAATTTCCCTTATCCTTGTATATTCATTTGTAAGCATATGTATATAGGTCAATTGTAAACATTATTAACTATCAAATATAAAAATCCTTTACATGAATCAGATAAATAAAATGCTCCAAGAAGTGTTGAGGCAGCTGAAGTTGTTGACTGACCAGACCAAAAAAACGAATGGTGGTGGAATCGATGGATTAGGGGATGTCGACACTAAGAAAGAGGAACCATGGATGAAGGTCCAATTGTGTTCGACGAATTACCACCGACCATTGAAATTGAAGTTTTAGATCAAATAAGCCAAGGTAGTAAATGAGCTGATTTTCAAAGTAATGAAACAACTTTTGAGGCCAATTTCCATTGTTTACCAAGTGATGGTAACAATTGACAGGAGCAGACTGCTCAAATTGCAAAATCAAGTGAAACAAAACCATGTAAAAAGACGATGGAACCTCTAATTGTTATAGACTCTCTAAAATAATGTATCATGGTAAGGAGATGAAGGATGAAGCATTATGGGACAAGACAGATATATTAGTTATGGTCGCTACATTTGATAATAACTTCAATGTAGAACCATTATTGAAGACTTGACAAACGGATCATGAGGAAAACAATATTGTCACATGGCTAGAGTTTCAACCTAGCCAACCGTGCGGCCTTAGTCGATGTTCTTAGACAAATGACTAAGTCAGCCTAATTTCCCTCTTCAAAAGATCGAATTCTTCTAGGGCACTCAAACACGAGATCATTCCAAGAGGAACCGAACAAAAGAGATAGGCAACTAGAACAAAAGAAAGAATGCTCAAGAACGCGAAGAACACTATAGAGTGTTTTAGAGTAAATGCCTTGTGTATTACTCAAATGATGGATGAATACAATTGAGCTAGGGAGGCCTCTATTTATACTTGAATCCCCTTACAATGAATGGACGAGATCGAATCACACTAACGGCTCAGACCGAAAGCCACCTACCAAATCAACACTAACTAAGGAAACTCTATCACTATGAAATTCTTTCCTTAGGTTTGTGTTTATAGTGAGAGATTTTCTTATCCCTTGGAATATTCCCTGGTAAGATGCCATCTATTAATTTACCAGTCTCAATATACTCGGGCTTTATTTTAATCTCCAACGATCGGACCAAGTCAGGTGGTCTTCTAGGTAAGCCTAAGACTTTGCCAAGAACCTTTTGGGCTGTTTGTCGCACAAGTCTCTCGGTCGCCAACTTGCGGATCGTGACATTCTCCCCTACCAAATCTGGCGATGCCCTCATTGTTGTCTTAGAAAGAACTTCACTTGGTTGACCTTAGATTTTCCATGGTACCTTGGCTTGCTCCCAACTCAGAATTGGGCAATGATGTCCCTCCACAAGGACGACTCCCTTATAAGGAGTGCTCGACTCATACTGAGTTGTCTTCCCAAATACTGCTCACCTTAGTTCATACCGCCATGTAACATCTCCTTGCTCCAATATCATTGCGCACATCTCGATGAAGTTTGAGATGTACCCCTTCTGTGGCATTTACTCTAATCGGCATCAATCATTCATTCGTGAAGTTTGGTGCCTCGTTGCCCATTAGGAACTCTTTCTGCATTGGACCTTCTTCTTTTTTAAAGCTCAATGACTCTTCCAGCTTGCCCAAAGGTGCTTTTTCAACGGGCCTCATATCGCTAGCTGGCTTGGGTAGCTCTTTCCCCACTAAAGTAGTCCCTCCAACAGTAGTCTCCAAAGTAATGTCTTCTTGACTTGAAGTATCCCCGGCTAGCTAAATAACAGTGAGCATCTTGGATCCTTTTCTCTTATCTTGATACGTGGGCACAACGCAACGTTGTTTGCAATCCAAAATGTAGACAATGTTGGCACAAGGAACGATAAGAGCATCTACACAGTCAAGGAGGCTCAGTCCCAAAACAAAATCAAAGTCATCTAGATAGATTACCTTGAAGTCTTTCTTGCCTTTCCAATTACCAATCTGCAGCTCAACCTTTTATGCCGTTCCAATTTCTTAGCATTCACAGTCTTGGTCTTGTTGGTTGAACCCAAAACTCTAAGACCAAGTTTCTTGGCAGCCTTCTTGGACATGAATAGATCGGTTGCTCTAATGTCTACTAGAGTACTCCTCGATCGTCTTGCAATGTTGATGTCGATGAACATCAACCCTTTCTGCTTGCATCCTCTCGCCTTAGCATAACTCAACATTATTAAACCAAGTCTCGCAATCTCGCTCTGTTCGGGATCGTCCACCACCTCAGATGGCTTGACTCGATGTGGGCATCCTCGCAACTTGTGTGGCCTCTTACATTGGCAGTAGTTTAGTTGCTTCTTCTCTACCTTCGGCTTGATTGCTTTGACACTGGCAATCACCCTAAGTCTCATCTCTTCTTCTTCTAACTCCTCGAACTCATCGTCTTGAACAACATTAAGACGACCTTTGTTTGGACAGTCCCCCTTCATGTACTTTCATTCACAAGTGTAACACTTGAGTACTTCCCTATTCTAGTCCCACGGCTTATAAAGATTCCCCCTGGCTTATTGTTCGATGGCTTCTCATTGTCACCCTCACCATCATCGCTTGATTGGTGATCCTCACCGTCTTCCCCATCGTAGCCCTTGCCTCAGGGCCTGGAAGACTTAGACATCTCAATTTCAAATTTGGCTATGGACTCAGCTGCGGCCATAGCCTTGGAAAGATCTTGGACTCCTATTCGGTTCAACTTTATCTTTGCCCCCATCGTTGAAGCCCATTCTTAAAGGCAAATAGGGCGACGATTTCAATCATGCTCTTGATTTGGAGCTTGAGTTTCATGAATCATTGAACATACTCACAAATTGAGCCATCGTGCTTCAATCGAAGCAACTTCCCTCGAGCCTCCTCTTGAGCATTTTTTTTGGGTAGAAATGCTCTTTGAACTCAAACTGGAAATCCTTCTATGTCTTGATGGGAATGGTTCAGTCCTCTACTTGGGAGCATCTGTGTCGCCACCATAAGAGAGCAACATCAGTCAAGTAAACAGAAGTAATGTTTATCTTACTCGCATCATACTTGATGCATGCAGCACAAAAGTATTGCTCCATGCTCCATACAAAGTTCTCTAGGTCCTGGGCCGATCTAGCCCTGCTAAATTCCTTCGGATTTGGAATGTCTAATTTTGGTCTTGTTGCTTCCGTGGTTAATATACCAGTTACTACAGCCTTGTAAATCTGAGCTCTATTTGAGCTCATTCATTTCCTCCATCATCTTTTCCTCCAAAGCCTTCAGCTCGGCTTCGCGTGCATCACTTTGTCTGTTCGTATCGTCGACAGCATGGTCAAGTAGGTCTTGCAAGTTGTTCTTCAAAAACTGCACGCCACTTTCAAGCTCATCTCCTAAAGAGTTTAGCTCGTCAAGACGTACTCTCACAACATCAATCTGCTCTTGGGAATCCTGCATGGATCCTTTGAGTTTTTCCACATTCTCTTCTAGCGTAGGCATAGTGTTACTCGAACTGTCTCGCTTTCCCTCGTCAGCCTGAGTCTCCACACCTTTTTGTCCTACGTCATTCCCTCATTTCTTTGCCATCTCGAATAAGTGCCTTCGCTTGAACACAAGCCCCCTCGACTCTATCTGATACCACTTGTCACGTGACTAGAGTTTTGACCTAGCCAACCGTGCAGCCTTAGTCAATGTTCTTAGACAAATGACTAAGTCAGCCTGATTTCCCTCTTCGGAAGATCAAATTCTTCCAGGAAACTCAAACACAAGATCGTTCCAAGAGGAGCCGAACAAAAGAGATAGGCAACTAGAACAAAAGAAAGAACGCGAAGAACACTACAGAGTGTTTTAGAGTAAATGCCTTGATTATTACTCAAATGATGGATGAATACAATTGAGGTGGGGAGGCCTCTATTTATACTTGAATCCCCTTACAATGAACGGCTCAAATCAAAAGCCACCTACCAAATCAACACTAAGGAAACTCTATCACTATGAAATCCTCTCCTTAGGTTTGTGTTTACATTGGGAGATTTTCTTATCCCTTGGAATATTCCCTGGTAAGATGCCATCTATTAATTTACCAAGCTCAATGTTCTCGGGCTTTCTTTTAGTCTCCAACGATCGGACCAAGTCAGGTGGTCTTCTAGGCAAGCCCAATACTTTGCCAAGAACCTCTTGGGTTGCTTGTCGCGCATGTCTCTCGGTCGCCAACTTGCGAGCATGCACCTTTATTGTTGAAAAAAATTGTCAAGGTGTAATTGACAAGCTAAGTGGTGATTTATATGTTACGAGTTTTAAGGAGGGAATTACTTCCAGAAACATTTACAAATTAAGGATTGTTTGTGCCTGCTCTAACTGACATGAGAAAACTATTAACCAGCTTCTAGAAGTGCAAAACACGTACTCATGGATAGAAAATGTATGTCAACTTGTTGGAATTGTGAATGGTATAATGCAATGGGAAAAATCATTTACACAGCTTCCTTGGGTCAATCTTCAATGAAGGATACTTTTTTGGAACATGAGTTTTAAGTTGTCAAAAATCAATTCACCATACTTTAGACATAGCATGTGCGTACATCTGGACCTCTTGCATCAAAGCTTGCTGTAAATACTTCTTTATTTACTGATAAATTTTATGCTTCTATTAAAACTAATAAAAACCCCTCAAATGACTAAATATCGATACTGGAGTATCCCTTAGTAATGAATGCTCACGTGATTTGAGATATAGTAATATTGTTTGTTCTATCTATGTAAGACAAAAAAACTCCATCTCAGAACTTCTAATTAAGTTATGAATAAAATACACTAGTTGCACAAAAAAATTGTTTTTGCACCAATGTAAAAGTAAAGTCCAAAAAAGGTTTTATAAGATTAAATTTTATAAGATTAAAAAAGTCCGTTGAGTTCCTCATGGATATGTCATAACAGATCTGAACACTTGTCCCGGATCGTCTTCCAGATCATAATTGCCTTATTCACTCCAGTTCTTGGTGAAATTTGTGTTGTTCCTGGTGCATTTGGTGGCGGTAAAACTGTAATTAGTCAAGCACTCTCCAAATACTCTAATTCCATCATTGTTGTTTATGTTGGTCTGGAAAACGGGAAAATAAAAGGATTAAGGTTCTTATGAATTTCCCTCAATTGATAAGGACTTTACTTGGTTGTCGTGCATAATCTGCAGTGAAACAAATGACATTTACAGCTAGCACTTTTAGCATGTATGTGGTTGTTTGTGAAGCCTCTATTTACACTGGGATCACTATAGTTGAATACTTTAGAGATATAGGCTACAATGTTAGTATGACGGCAGATTCAACATCTCATTGGACAGAAGTTTTGCATAAATTTTTCAAGCAGTTGGTGGAAAGGCTTGCTGATAGTGGTTATCATGTTTATTTGGTATCAAGATTGGCTTCTTTGTATGAACGTGATGGGAAAGTTAAAGTTCATGAATTTCTAAGAACTCATCTTCGGTTATTAACTTTGCACAAGATTCACTTATATTTCTTGACTGTGACAAAAATCCTTCATTTCGATGGATCATTCTTTCGTTGGGTTGCCTATGAAGGAATTATTCATATATATATATATATATAATACTTGAAACCTTGAGGACAAGGTTCTATTTGTAGGTGGGGTAATGTTATAAACCGAGAATCGAGTGATGTTGCGAAAGACCATGTTAAAAGGGGACCATATGAAGAAACAAAAACTTCAGTGAAAAGGACGGCTCTATGTGGTTTTATTTTCCTTCTAAGGTTTGGGTGTCAGGAAGCATGGAGTGGGAGCCATCTGCAATGGCATTGCTCTTCACCACCAGCCAATTGAGTACATGGCAAGCTTTCGTGCAATGCTTAACCTTTTGATGCTTCGCCTAGCTGATGGAAAGGAAAGAGCTGGTACATATAAGGTTATTATTTTGAGCAGGAAGTGATCCTATATTCTCGCCCTTCCCATTCAAATTGAGTTGGTGATTTCTATCGAAGTTGCAAATGAACTAATGCATGAATTTCCTCCTAGGAACCTTGAGGACAATGTCCTCTTTTCAGGAGATGGTAATGTTATGAATCGGGATTTGAGGGATGCTAGGAAAGATCATGTGACTGGGACCACCCGAATTAGCTGGCTTTTAGATTAAATAGATGGTATTATCATTAATAGAAATACGTCATGAGACTCTAAGGAAAGGATATCGAATATTGTTAATCATTGGCTGAGGCTAATTATTTCCTTATTTTCTTCTTCTTCTCCCTATCCCCTTTCTTTGTTTCTGTAATTTTTCTTTCTATCAATGAAATCTATCTTGAGCATTTTATTTCAAAGTATTGTTATTGAGATCATATCATATTAACATTGCTATGAATCGTTGCTTTGTGTTTGGTGTATTATGGGTGATGTTGAGATTGAGCATTTTTTTGTTTGATTATATTGTTGCTCAAGAAGTTTGGTTGCTTTTGTTTCTGCGGGGGCAAGTGCAGTGGGTAGTGCCGAACATATTGGGAGATTTTTTTATACATTAAGTAGATTGGCATTGCTTGTGCATCATTACAGTGTGTATTTTAATAACATCTATAGGGAAGTGAATTGTATAGCCGAGGCTTTGGCCAATGATGGTGTCGATAGGAACACGTGGTGTCAAGTGCTCCGCTGAATGGTGTTGTCTGTCCTGATTTGGTGCAGCCTGGTTAGAGGGTTTGATTCATTCCCGGTATTGCTGGTGTTGCGTTCTTTCGAGGTGTTTGTCCGTTTACGTTACCTCGTTATACTATTTTCCTTCGCTTAAAATTATAAGTTTTTTTAAGGAGACAAGTGATAATATTTTTTTAATCTTAAAATGATACTGAATTATATTGAAACAAAAAAGTACAACTGTAAAAATGCAGCAATACAAAGAAAAAAAATTAAGGACTATGTCCATCAAAAACCTAAACAAAGAATACAATAAAAAGGAAAACCTAAAATCACACTGATAGTCGAACCTTCTTTTGAATCTAAAGCCCATTATTCATAGTAATTCAGTACCGTCAATAGTACTCTTTTGTTTCTATTCGTCTAGATACTTTTGAGATAATAAAGGACTGACGAGTGAACCAAAGTAAACTTACAGGCTGCTTCGCAAAAACAGATTTGAATATATCGGCAAACAGTCACAGATAGGGGATCAAACTTTTGAAAGAGCACCGATAATCACAAATCAGATAAAAGCGATGTGAAATTTTTTACACGATCGCAGATCTACTATAGAAATAGGCAAAAAATAAACAATCATGCAGAGGAAACACGCCACAAGTACTGACGAAAGCGTGCCATAAAGGCAGACGAATATGCACAAATATGTGAATCAAACAAAATTTTTTATTAAAAGTTAAGATAAAAATAAAAAAATAATAAATTCAGTGATTAACAACCAATACTAAATTAAGAATAGCTACTGGTTAAGAGAAAAAAAAAAGTGAAGGAAAGTAGCGGCGCTGCACTTGGGATGGAGAGAAAAGTTGGCAAGCGGTAATATTTTGTTGCATGATTCCAACATTAATAAAATCTTACTATTTTTTGAGAAAAAAATAAAGTTTGTAAATCGGGGTACTTTGATAATAAATATGCCCACCAAAATTTGATGGTAATGTCTAAATCAGATTTGCATTATATTTATACCGTAAGTTGCTAAAAACACAGATAATTTCTGCTCTCCCTTCGAACAAAAAGCAGGAATTTAGAAACCGGAAAGAAAACAAAAGCTTATAAATACCAAGTTAATAAACCAACTAAACAAAGAAACAAATATACCAAAGAGAATGAAAAGATTGCGAATGATAAAATTATACATATCAATACTGATATATTAACTAAAAATAGGAAAAATACAAATAACAAAGTTTACTTAAGCTTAAATTCAATTAAAAATTTCAATATAAAAATCTAACAATAAAGAAACGTGGAAATAATCCTAAATTCTTAGAAGCCAAAAACTGCACAACAGAAAGTCAAAAATTCAAAGAAAGAACAACAAATTAACAAACTCACATTTACATATCTATCGAACCAAAATCATAAAATCGAAAAACTCTAACTCCCAAAAGTCTTGAAGAAAAAGAAAAGAAAAACTAAAAATCACAGATTTGAAGAAAAACTTTTAACTCTCAAATGTAAAATGTAAACTTACATTTACATTTATTTTCTTAATGTATCACATCATCAAATTAAAATTTAATAATTAAAACAATCGATAATGTAAATAACTACTAATAAAATAAAAATTAATTAACCAAAAACTTTTATCCAATATTTTTATAGGTACAGATTTGAAGAAAAAGCACTCTGAGCATTACTTGTTTTTTCCCACTCATTAATTATACTTTAATCTCTGTTTTCTTCGGTTTAAAAAACCCTAGCCGCCGCTGCTATGTATTATTATACTTTGATCTGGGGCTACTGTTTTGGATTATGATCATGGTTCAAGCAGTTAAAATTAATTGTTCATTTTTTAACATTAAAGTTAATTTTTATACTTTTATAGTACGGCTAAAATGATATGTTTTCATTAATTATTTTTGCATGTTAATCTGGAGTTTAGTGCTTTACAATAGCCTCTAAACTTTATAGTTTATACTAGAAAGATAAACCAAAGAAAGTTAAACGAATATTATAAAACTAAACGTCAACTAAACTTTAAACCTCGACTAACCATTTCAATTTTTTGATTCATTTAAGATAAGTTTTGTCATTTTTTCTTCTTTTAATCAGTTTGTGGAATCGACATTGCATCAAAATGGAATTCATAAAAATGATTAAAAAATAACTTTTTTAGCATGCATGTGCCCTCCATTTTTCCTTTATATGTATGGATAATGATAATAGAAAATATTAAGTATATTTCTTTAATATTTCATCAACTGGTCATTTAGGAAGATGTTTTAGGAGCTGGTATTTCATTCTGAGATTAAATAATTTAGTTTCTCATGGTACAATTACAATTTACAATTAACCGTATAGGGCACGTATTTTACATGAAATTTCATGCAATTGTACATGGCATGTAGGGTTCTCCCACTGAGCAAGTTCCCTTATTCCCTGTTCAATTTTCCTGGTTTCTGTTGTTAAAGTTTTCATGCAAAACCCCAGGGCACTTAAACTTAATACCATCTGGCTCTTAATCTCCTCCTCACCATCAATGCCTCGGATCACGTCCACAGCTTCATTCGAATGTTGAAGAAATGAAATCAAAATCCTCTCCATTTCATCTTCATCGTCATCTGATTCAGAAACCCTGAAAATTTTCGGGCATGGTGATGTTCCCTTCTCGACATCATAAGAAATGTTGTTCGTTTCGAGCTCCTTTTCAAGCATAGTGATGGATTTGATGGATGCTATCTGTCCGATATATTTTATTAAAGACCCAACTGACTCTTTGAAGAGTTTAAGGTCACCGTCTAGTTTGTTTACGGTTCCTTTCCAAGAAGTTTCGAGTTTTTGTGAGTCTCGTTCGAGGAATCCTATTGCATGAGCACTAAAAAGCAGGAGATCCACCATGTTTGAACAAGACGACAGAAGCTTACGGTAGCAAGCACTATGGAAAGGCAAAAACCAGAAGTTGGGCTCCACCTCAGCTTCTGCAATGAATTTCCCTAGCTGACTCACATGAAGTTTCAAGTTTTTCTGATTCTCAACATGGTTGGGTTCTTCCAGAGACACGTTGGTAATGCATTCATGCAATGTCTCCAAGCTTTTAGAGAGCTCGATTTTGGCCAAAGCTGAAGCTCTTTTGGGCTGGAAAAGGAACTCAACGGCGATCGAACAAGATAATCCAATGAACGTTTCAACGATTCTTGCGATTGCGAAATCAGTTGGTGGACCAAAGTTTTTCCTTCCCAATATCAGTACGGCCCCAATCACAGCTGATATTCCACCAGCTTGACCGTACATCTTGCTTTGCCTTAGGAAACTTGTGAAGATGAACCAAGGAAGAAGAGACAGAAACCTTATTGGCAACAACCTTTCGAAAAGAAAGCAGCCTATAACTCCATACACTGTCCCCAAGACTGTCCCTTGAGCCTTGATATTTGCCACCTTAAATGTCGCCTCTCTTGCGGAGGCAAAGCTGATAGCAACCGGGAGTGCCGACCAGAATCCATTGGGCTTACTGTACATCAGCCCAAATAGGACCGCAAATCCTAAGGAAAGCGAAAACTTGAAAGCCGGCTTGATCCTCGCGCTCTTAAGTCCACAGCTGCTCCAAACCTCCTTGAAGGAGAAACCATTTTGTTCCGACGAAATGGGTGATTCTGACTTAACCACCGGTGGAGTTTCGTGAAGGAGTTTCATGCAGAATAAGAAGAAAAAAGTGGGTAAATCCTGGTGGGTTTCTGGGACTGCTTGAAGAGTTTGGAGGAACTTGATAACATCTTCAGCATTTGATTCGGGGACAGTTATGGAATCTCCGGGGATGAAACTCTTGGCCTGTTTTATGGTTAAGCTAATGTGGTCCTGTAGCCTAAGTAAGCCATTTTTGAGTTCCCCGCCATCCGCCATTAAATCCCCTGGAAACGAAGGGACGCTCTCCAAAGCAATTTCCATTCCTCTTAATCCCATCTCTAGTTCCCGCAATTTCTCGCCTGAGTTCATGTAATAGGGTCTCAAAAACTTGAACGGAAGTCTCTCCCATTCCATGCTTCCCTGTTCACAACGCCAGCAAGAAATATGTTAAGAAAGACAACTTAAAAACAAAATAAAAACTAGATTCATGCGTCTTACTTGTAAGCGTTTAATGCTTTGATGAAGTTTGTTTGCGGCGGCGTTCAATAGCTTTGCTTGAGAAATGAAACTGGATGCCGCTGTTTTTTCCTCGGCGCAAAGTGCCTTCACGAAAAGCTTTAGCCTCTCCGACCCATTTTCCGCCAGTAGCTTGCAGCTTTCCTTCGCCTATTCAAAACGTAACAACCAAAATCTTTTTCATTTCATTTCATTCATAATAAAAAGGGAGTATTAAAAAAAAACTTTAATATATTTGTTAATTAACAATGGAGGGATTTTTCTCTCTTTTTTATAATAAAAAATTAGGCCAGACGTCATAATTTCAACACTGGTGATGGATTATCAGACTTACTTCGGGTACGACATTAATGTACTAAATCCCAGCAAGATTTTGTTTTTTACATAAAAAATAGTATTAATGTACTGAATCCCAGCTAGATTTCGTTTTCAATTTTCTGATTCCTTCCAAAAATTACATTAACATAAAAGTCTTGAACTTTTAGGAAATTTCCCAATACACACCCTTATAATATTAAGGACTTTATTATATATTGTGGGATTCTTTTTTACTTATAATTCAGAAGACATTGACCATTTAAACATACTAACGATATGTCAGTTTAAAATAGATTTAATTTGAAACATTTTACGAAATAGCTAAAGAGTGTTCGAAGACTATGGTTAAATTTATATATTTGTAAAAATAATATTTACAAGGTTAGAGGAAACTAAACTTGCCTTTTATGTGAAAGTTTTGTTGTCTTTGCAATGGGGGGAGAAATATAGTGAGACATAGTTTGGTATGACTAACCTCGCAACAAGCTAATCTTGGGTAAGGAAGCAATAAGGCTAAAACGCAAGCCAACAATCCGACCGCAGTGCTAGCCGCCACATGCACCGGATGCATGATCGGTTGGGTTTGGTCACCATTGATGAAACCGATAACATAGACAATAACGATTTGGCCCAACGCTATTCGCTTGGCTATCATGTGCGTTGATTCCGGCAACACCACTATCATACCTGCCAAAGCCACTGCAAGGGCCGTGGTTCCATTACTGAGCTTGGCTGGTCCGATCAACCATAGGCTCAACATGGCGGGTCCGAGGCTCTGGACGGAGGCGTAAATAGCCAGCCAGATGCCATGCAGAGTGTCACCCAACGTGGCGTCCGTGACAACTAAGATAGCTGTCACGTAAGAGAATGCGGGGAATGCAACTTGATTTTGGAAGGAAGATGGGCCGTACAAGGTGGCGACGCCTATTATGGAGCAGGCTAAGGCGGTGCGGAAGGCAGAGGATAGGACGGTGAGCCATAACGCCCTGGCTCGACTCGGTTGCTGTCGTGCGGTTGGCATTGTGGAAAGACGAAGAAGAAGAAATTAGAGAACAAGAGAAGGTTTTAGCAATGGGTGTGTGGGTTGGTGTTCCACCAAATGATGATTTGGTACGGTCGGAGCGCAGGTGCTTGGATTTTCTAATATAGGGAGGAGATTACACGTGGGTGGACTTGGGGCCCACTCTTGTTTAATGCTTGATAGTGTCATTCAAATAGTTGAATGACTAGATTATGTAATAAATAATGCTGGCTCAGTTTTTAGCCGAAAATAAATCCAACACATATTTTTCTACGTGCGATTGTGTGCATTAATACATACAAATCCATTTTTTTGCAGTAGAAAATTTTAAAGCACTATTCGAGTGCATTAAGAATATTTTTAGTGTTTTTGTTTAAAAAAGGGAAAATATTTTCTAGTGTTTTAGTTTCTTTAACTTATACAAATTCATCAATTGCTTAACATAAAAATCCGTTTTTATAATTTTGCGACACTGATATATTTATTTTTCATATAAAAGAGTCAAGATAAAGAGGGTGAAAAGATACAATATGGTACATACATGATAAAAATTATTAATTAACACGATAAATAATTTGAAATGACTTAAGAGAATAATATATGAGTAGAAAAAAATTATATATTATATAATTTTATAAAATTATTTTTAACTAATGTGTCATTATATCAAGTTATCACTTTTTGTCTATATGACACTGTTATGTTGGTATACATTGTTATGAGATTTGACAGTCTATATTACATTGTTAGTTGACTAACAGTTTTCATCCACGTAAAAGACTATTTTATTTTAAAATAAAACGTTGATGATTAAAGTACTTCAAAACAAATAATTTTATATGTTATATAATTTTATAAAATTTATTTTTTATATTTATTATATAAATTAAGGGGGAAAATAAATTTGGTGTGGGATGAGACTAGAGCCTCTCCTACCCATAAGACCTAGGCCTGTAACTGATTTTTAGACTGTTCCTCAACCTTAAGCAAATTGAAGCCTAACATGGACTTTAATAAACTATAAAATTTTATAATAGTTTATTGCAAGGCTGCCGCCGACAAGAGTTGCAAAAATTAATATTTTAGGTCAAACATTTTGTTTTTTAGGTTTGAATTTTAATAAATTTGATAAGCAAGATAGCTAGCTGCACTGTGATCTATAGCAATCTTTTGCCAAATTGGTTTGTCGAGGGAATCATGTGTGTTTAATGGAATAATTAATGGAATGTTAACACTTAGCACAGCTTTTAAGACTGGAATTATTTAGCTTATTTTATTTTATTTTATTTTATTTTATTTTATTTTATTTATGTTATCGTGAAAAAATATATTTTAGTAGTCTCATCCATTATATATTTCAAATCCCTTATCTCTTCTGACTTTATTCTTCTTACGGTCTTACCCAACTTTTTGATCTTATTTTTCTTAAAATTGTTTCAACACGTTTAATATAGTTAATTTTCCATTAGAAATTATATATTTGTATAGAAATTTCTTCCGTGTGTTGAAGCATTAAATAATAAAGATGAACTACTTATAATTCTAATATAATCAAATTTCATTACAATTTTTGGTTATAGAACTTAAGTATAATACTAGGAAAAAACATTAATTATTTTTTTAATATCTTTTTCCCTCTAGTTTTCTATTTATATTTTTTTGAACAAAATCTAAGCCTATCGTAGTAATTTTCTCAAATCATTGAGCAAAAATGTCAAAATTCTTAAGAAATATCTTCCCCTTTTCACGTTATTTTCCCATTAATCACAATTACCTTACTTTTTATAAAAATAAAGGAAAATCATATGATAAAATTATATTGGTGTTAAGCTTATTTATGATTATGCATTTATATTTAATATGTTTAAGTTATCTCCCCTCTAAGTATGATTATGATTAAAATTTGTCAGAAAAATGAACTATATGTAGGGGCGGAATTAATACTTTCATATAGTGGAGTCAATTTAAAATTATATTCTATATCACAATTATTGTATATTGTTAGAGTATTTTTGACTCCATACCCTAAAAATCAAGTAGGACCAATTCTGTCAAGCATTTCATGTTGTTTATCGGTAGTTGACTAACAATTTTCATTCTCATAGGGACTATTTTGACCAAAAATGAAACGTGGAGAGTTAAAGTGCTTTATAAAAAGACTAGGGGCAACCATGAAATGTTGGTGTGGTGGTTGCTCACCTCATCCCTTAACCATGATGCCATATGTTTAATCCCTACTCGAAAAAATAAAGTACAGTTTATGACCAAAAACATGAACTAAAATGACTATCCAATTAAATGTTATAAATTTTTTTCGCATTATACTTTAATTTTTTTGTAAAGAAAAAACGGATCGTTGTAAACAGTTTGCAATGCACATATTCAAATATATATATTTTTAGTGATGATATTGTGCATTGCAAACTGTTTACAACGAAAGTCGGATATGAAAAAACATATCGTTGTAAACAGTTTTGTATTTGGAACGAAGGTCGGATAATATATATTCGTCATAAATATATTTATTTTTATATTTCCATATATTTAATAAATTATTTTTATATTTATATTTGAATATGTAGATTTTATTGGATAAAAGATAAAATAAATTACACAAATCATACTAAATTTTATTTTCTAACCTATTTTCATCATTCAACTTTTTAATATTTCTAAGAGCTGTAAACTTTGCATTAAAGTGTATTTCATTGTCAACATTTCTATATAGTGATAGTAAATCAAATATAAACTACGATATATACCCTCCATTTAACTAGCATGAAAAATTACACACCTAAATACACTAAAAAATCGAATGGCTTTTTTTCTCTCCTTACATTTCCACTAAAAGCATCAGTAGATTGCGGTTATATCAACCGAATACGATAACTCCATCAAACCAAGTTGGTTAGATTCTTTGATTTCAGCAAATCTTAATTTGCTAAATTGTTGGATAAATGTTACTGCAAAACAACACAGTTAGCAATGATTGGAAAAAAATAAAATAAATAAATGACTGAGAATTCGTAACCGTGTCGTGGTGGAACCACTGCCTTAGAAACAAATTCGCCCCGATGTGTGTAATCGCTGCCTTAGAAGCCTACTTGCTTCTCTATTTATAGGCTATATCCAGGGGCAAAAACGTCCATCCTCTCCAACCTATAAAAACCAGAAGAAACATTCTTTCACAACCTTTCTTTTTATTCTCTGAAAATTCCTTACGAATTTTTTCCAAAAAAAATACTTTGCACACGGACGTGTCTTTGACACGTATGACCACGACGAACAACAACGTGCGAGAATGTCCCTTGTTCTCTATCACTCAACAAGAGAGGAGAGAACGAATGTCATAAATATCTTTCACATAATATTTACCCACTTACTGTGGGATTACCATCTTTTGCATTACCAACATTATATACGCGCATACATATCTCAACATAGGATAAGGAAAATTAAACATCCATTTGTGTGCAAAACTAGAGCCAAAAAATTTAGATTACGGTAACAACTATTTTTAAAGTAATGTTAATATGTTGAATATTTACGATGAGAATGACTGAATTTACACTAGTTAACAAAGAGGCAAGTGATTGGTTCTGACGGCGACCACGAGAATGATGATCGGGTGAGTGAATTCCATGCTATGCTCGTCAAGTGAGCAGTCTTTTTTGGAACTATGCTTGTGGCTGGTAACCCTTATACGCTTCCTGTAATAGCTAACAGCTGTAGCCAAAGCTGACAAGCCACTAAGTCGTCCAAATAAAGTATTTTAATAAAAAAACAAGAAATAAATAGTTAAAAAATAATCAAATTTGGACGATGTAAAAAGGAGAAAATAAATAAACTACATATTGATTAGTTAAATATAAGCTTAAAAAAGTGAAAGTGGGGTTTCTCTAGATTTCCACTGAGCTGAATCGAGTCGCCGAAGTTTAGAAAATGGGTGTTCTTTGAAGAGATGGAAGGGTCAGGTGGGTCATTCCAACCTCAATCCTCTTATCAAATTGACATTAGTGGTGTAAGTTAGTTAAAGCAGTGCAAAGCTTCTCTTTGTACATTACTATACAATTCCCTCACTATTTTTATAATAATAAAAATCAGAACCTGAATAGTATTACTTTATAAACCTAAAAGAAAATATCGTACTTTATTCTTGGCTCTGATTTCATTTGCCTTAACCTGCTTACGTAGTTGAGGTCACGAGGTTTTATATTGGAAGACACTGGATCGTAATTGCACGCCGTCCTCCATGCACCGAGCCACTAACGTTTTTTTTGGGTGTGGGCTGATGCCATTAAAGCTTTAAAGGATTTATTTTCTTGGGATCGAGGGCAGCCCCCGCGTATGGTGGGATCCAATGTCAGGATATTGAGTATTAATTCAATTCTGTTTCCCCTTTATACCCGAAAAATTAGTTTCCTAGTAATCTAGACATAGAATAGAAACGAAACGAAATCAAATCAAATATTTGAATGATTTAATGTAGTAATTTAATAAATATGTTGATGTTGATTTTGGGCTACGTCAGTCAATGAGGTTAAACAGGCTATTAAAGGAGGAATCGAGATGGGCGATTGCAGTTCACCTGAGCTTTTAACTGGTGAACAGCCACTGGAAGTAAGTTGGATGTCTCAGATGATTCGTCGAGAGGACAAGGAAAAAAGAGGGAAGATTTTGTGTAGAAAGGTGTTTCTTGTTCCTTTTGAAAAAAAGCTCACCTTTTATACCTCTCAGACACCCTCGTCATGTCATGGGTCGTTCGTCATACTTTCATGGGTGATGTTAGGCTTGCCTCTATGATAGCTTATCAGTGGGCTGACAAAAGTAGATTTGGCTGATGGGATGGAGGTCGTGCCTGCCAACGTATTTTGGGGATAGGTGATTGGGAGTTTGTGAGAGATTTTAGAACCCCGAGGTATCTGGAGATTGATACATGCGAAGATGTAAAAACACTTAGGTGGAAGGCTCAGGGTGGCGCGTAGTAGAGACGGCGATGTCTTATTAGGAGGTAGTGTTAGAGTCTTACGGAGGCAATTTGGCCGAGGTATAACACAGTCCCCCTTTAGTCGAAGGAGTGCCATAAAGTGGTACGACCGGAGACGTTTTTGGGTGCAAAGGTCTAGTATGTTCCTGTGTGGAAGGTGTTCATTCCATTTAATTGGGTTGAGAATACGTTGTATTCGTTTGAGTGAACATTGGTGCCTTTCTTGGCACGAAATATAGGTGTTTCATATTTTTATAGAGGCAGTCTTTGGCGGTAATTTTTTGTAGTTCGTAGAAGTAGGTGTGAGGTGAATGTTGTTATTACCCCTGGGCTTTCAAGGGGTTTCTTTCAGACAGCACGAATGCATCCCATTAGGGGCAACCGTGTGATTGTAGACTTTGCGTGCCTTTCTTGGCATAAAACACAGACTTTTCCGTTTTCGTAGAGTTATAGTGTTTATAACGTTAGGATGGAGACATCTCATACCCTCTTGGAGAGTAGCTTGTGTGGGGTTAAGGCATCCCGAACCCTTGTAGAATCGAGTGCTATGTGATAAGTGTTCAAAAGTACTATTTTTCTTACCCTTTTTACTCATATTATTGTTAGACTTAGGCTCATATTAGTTACATAATTAGCCATTCATGCATTAATCCATGTTTCCTTCCATCGTTGAGCTTGATTGCATAACTTGGTAGTTTTTGTGGAAAAGATGCTGCTTTGGTGTGCTTTGTGTGTGTAAGTGCAGGATCACTTGCCAAAGCAATGCCGAGCTAGTTGCCAGGGGAATGCATGAAGGATATGCCGAGCTAGTTGCCAGGGCAATGCATGAAGGAGACGCCGAGCCAGTTGCCATGGCAATTGTCGACAAAGAGAAAATGCAATAGGGATGTCGAAATTAATGACTTTACAAGCCCAAGATGACATGGAGCAAGGCCCAAGCCCAAAGGAATTTGATTGCCATGCAGAGATTAAAGAATAATTAAATTCCAAGAAGATAGGAGAAGTTCTAATAGGAATAAAATTATAATAAAGAATTATATTCTTTAAAGATAATTTAATTCCAACTCAAACTCCTCCTCAAAGAAGGACTTTGGCCTAGCCCTATAAATAGCAAGGAGATTTCGACAACTTCAAGGGAGAGCATTAGGGCAAATTTCGACAAGACCAAGAGAGGAAGCAAGGGGAATTTTCGACAAGCTTCGTCATTTTCTTTCTTGTTCGGTTGGGTTCATGCTAGGGATTGTTTATCTTGTGTTTCTTTGGAACCTAGCCATGAACTAAATCTACTTGGCTATGGTTATTGTGTTTTGTGGTTGTGAGAAACTATTGGTTTTTGTTTAGGTAATAAGAGTTTGCACTTTTCTATTTCAAGGTTTATTCATTCTTGGTTCTTATTCTTGTTTGCGAGTGAATTGGGAGAGGATCTCGTGATTTCATCTATTTATCTAATATCGGGAGAGTTAGATTCAAGAAACGAATGAATATGATCTTTATTCAATCAAATGATGGTGAAGATTAATCCGGCTTAGGAATAAGTTAAGGATTTCAACGGCTAAGAGGAGCGCAAGATTGGTTGTTGTTCACCCTTGATTCACGCAGGGATGTATTATCAAGGCATGCACAAGTAGCTAGAGTTTTGACTTAGGGATAAGAAGAAACCATTGAAGAACGCTCTGCCGAACCTTGAAGGTTGCTGCCCAGACGCCCAAGTAGTTGCCCAACTAGTCGCCCGTGCAACCATCGATTAGTTGCCAAGGCAACCCGTTGTACAAGTTGCCACGGCAACTGAGTTGCCCGTGCACTCTTTTACCAAGATGATCCAATCAGCTATCACACCTCAACTCACGATAACCTGGCCTATCTCTCTCATTCGATCTCATCTTTTCATTTACTTAATTGCTTTCTAGATTAGTTATTAGTTAAAACTTCTATAATCCTTTACTTGCGTTTTTTACTTTTTACGATTGCAAGAGACTAGATTCTTGAAGTGGCACCAATCCTCGTGGAGACGATATCTTTTATACTATAACTTGTGACGTGTATACTTGCACATTTGCGTAGCACTTATTACGCGCAAACAAGTTTTTGGCGCCGTTGCGGGGATTTGGCAATAGCGACTTTGTTTTTACTTTCTTGCACTTTCTTTTTATTTTTCTTGTTTAAAATTCAAAGGGCTAACAAACTTTGGTTTTGCATTGGTGTATGACCAGGCGAGACCGACTTCACCAGAATATCCCTTTGATCCGTAAATCGAACGAACCTTACAAAGACTTAGACGAAGGATAAGAGAAGCAATGGCAAATCAAGACGGCAATATGAATCAAGATGTTCGAGCGGGGAGGAGGAGTGATTCTTGCACGAAACAAAACTATTCGAGACTATCTTGAAGAAGATCTTGATGGACTTAACCCGGTTGTCGCACTTGAAATTGAAGCCGACCACTTTGAGTTGAAGCCGGTAATGTTTAATATGATCAACACAATAGGTCAATTTGGCGGCTCAAAGAATCAAGATGCACGACAACATCTAAAATCTTTCCTCGAGATTTGCAACTCGTTCAAGATACACGGAGTCACCCCCGATGTCCTACGATTAAGATTATTCCCCTATTCACTGAGGGACAGGGCGAAAGCATGGTTGAATAGCATTCCTGTCGGATCCATAGCATCTTGGACTGATCTTTGTCGTGATTTCCTTGCTAGATTTAATCCTACAAATTTGACTGATAAGCTTCGTAACGACATTACTTCTTTTCGGCAGGCAGATGATGAATCCATGTACGAGGCTTGAGAGCGATATAGAGAACTTCTACACAAATGCCCTTTGCACGGATTCCCGGTGTGGACTCAAGTAACAATGTTTTACAACACCGTGAATACACCAACAAGGATGATGCTAGATGCCTCGGCAAACGGCATACTCCTAGATAAGTCGAAGCGATGCAAATTTTAAACAGGCTGGCCAAGAATGATTATCAATTCCCATCTACTAGAAGAGGAGGAGTTAGACGCCAAGCCACAATACATGAACTAGGATCATCAGATTCAATTTCGGCACAATTGGCCACTTTGACCAAGATGGTCCAGAACATGTAAAAACCAAACAACACACATGAAGTCAAGGTAATGGATTCTTTTTGTGAGTTATGTGGTGATAACCATAATTCTTCTGAATGTATGCAGAATCCGGAATCCAACTTCTATATGGGGAATTACAATCGGAGCAACAACGTGATGTCCAATACATACAATCCAGCTTGGAAGAAGCACCCGAATTTTTCATGGAGTAATCCCAACAATGCTCTAAACCAGAACAATCATAATGCACAAGCATCGGGATTCCAGCAGAATATGCCACGACAACAGATGCCGCAGCAACAACCGACAACATCTAGTTCTTTGGAAAATTCTCTAAATGCTTTTATGATGAAAACTGAATCTTATATGGCTGAGAATAGTAATTTCATAAAAAGAACTGATGCTTTTATTAACAGGACCGAGATGAGATTGCAAAACCAAGAGGCGGCAATCAAATCATTGGAAAATCAAGTCGGACAGTTTGCTCAAAATATGAATACTAGACCACAAAGAGGTTTACCTAGCGATACTGAAGTCGCAAGAGGAACTGGCCATGAGCAATGTAAGGCGATCACCACTAGAAGTGGCCAACAACTTAGAGAGGTTCAAACCCGCTCGTCAAACAAAACTCCACAAAAAGATCAGGTCGAACCTAGCGGCAAAGCCTCAGATGCTGAACCAGGAATTGTCGCGGCAACCGATAATAAGCATGCCTCGACAACCGACGATAAAGACGCCTCGACAACTTGCGATAAGCATGCCTCGGCAACCCCAGTTTATAATGCCTCGGCAACTCCAGATGTCCCGGCAATGCCGTCAATCAGGTTCCAAACCAATGAAAGGATCGAAGATATCTGACTTCCACCACCATTCCCACAAAGGTTGAAGCGACAAAAGCAAGAATACCAATTCAAGAAGTTTCTTGATATCCTAAAGCAAGTCCACATCAACTTGCCATTGGTGGAAGCAATTGAACAAATGCCGAACTATGCCAAGTTTCTTAAAGACATTGTGTCCAAAAGAACAAGGCTAGGAGAGTTTGAAACAGTTGCCGCGACAGAGGGATGCATGGCAATGTTGCACAATCGTATGCCACCCAAGTTGAAGGATCCCGAAAGTTTCACAATACCTTGTTCCATTGGAAATCACTATGTCGGGAAAGCATTATGCGACCTTGGGGCTAGCATAAACTTGATGCCTAAATTGGTTTTCCAGAAACTAGGAATCGGGAAGACAAGACCTACAACAGTTATGCTACAGCTAGCCGACAGATCCTATGTGCATCCAGAGGGAAAAATTGAGGACATACTGGTAAAAGTTGATAAATTTATTTTTCCCGCTGACTTTATTGTTTTGGATTGTGAAGCAGATGAACATGCACCCATCATTCTCGGGAGACCATTCCTAGCAACAGGGAGAACCTTGATTGATGTTGAAAAGGGATAACTCACAATGAGGGTGAATGACCAGCAGGTCAAACTAAATGTGTTCCAAACACTAAGGCATGCCGATGATCCAGAAGAATGCCAACTACTTCATGCCACAGCAGAGTTTAACTTTGATGAGGAATTTAGTTGCCTCGACAACTACATTGCCGATCAAGAGGAACCTGAGGAGTATGAAGAACTGGTCGATGAGGAACAACCAGAAGAGGCAAATTGGCTAGTCAATCAACTAGGTACATACTTTGAACCACTAGACTACTCAGGTAAGGAAGGTAAGCTCGAAAAACCCTCTATTGAACATCCACCAATTCTTGAGTTGAAACAATTGCTAGAGCAACTAAAATATGTATACTTAGGGACCGATAATACATTGCCTGTAATTATTTCTTCTAAGTTACAGCCTGAGCAGGAAAAGAAGCTGATCAAGATGTTGAAGCTACACAAAAAGGCAATAGGGTGGACAATTGCCGACTTGAAGGGAATTAGCCCGGCGGTGTGCATGCACAAGATCTTGTTGGAAGATGATCACAAACCTTCAATTGAGGCCCAGAGGAGACTGAATCATGCCTTAAAAGGGGTTGTAATGAAAGAAATCATCAAGTGGCTTGACGCCGGCATTATATACCCTATCTCTGATAGTACGTGGGTAAGCCCGGTACAATGTGTACCGAAAAAGGGAGGTATAACAATGGTAAGCAATGAAAATAATGAACTTATCCCAACCAGGACTGTGACCGGTTGGAGGGTTTGTATGGACTATCGAAAGCTAAACAAAGCTACTAGGAAATATCACTTCCCATTACCCTTTATTGATCAAATGCTTGACCGTCTTGCAGGTAAATCCTTTTATTGTTTTCTTGATGGTTATTCAGGTTACAATCAGATTGCCATAGCACCAGAAGATCAAGAAAAGACAACCTTCACATGCCCATACGACACTTATGCCTTCCGAAGGATGCCGTTCGGATTGTGTAACGCCCCGGCAACCTTCCAAAGATGCATGATGGCACTCTTTTCAGACATGGTCGAAGACTTCCTTGAGATCTTCATGGATGATTTTTTGGTTTTTGGTAATGACTTCGACGGCTGCCTCGGCAATTTAGAGAGGGTGTTAGCAAGATGCGAAGAAACGGATTTAGTCCTCAATTAGGAGAAATGCCACTTTATGGTAGATGAAGGAATAGTGCTAGGCCACAAGATTTCTTCCAAGGGAATTGAAGTAGACAAAGCCAAGGTGGACGTGATCGAGAGATTACCCCCACCAAGTTCGGTTAAAGGAATTCGAAGTTTTCTCAGACATGCAGGTTTTTACAAGAGGTTCATTCATAATTTTTCTAAAATCACTAAACCCTTGTGTAATCTGCTTGAACAGGATAAAGTCTTCGATTTTGATGATTCTTGCACCCAAGCATTCCGAAACCCTAAAGAAAAAGCTTGCCTCGGCACCCATTGTCGTTCCACCAGATTGGACGCTACCTTTTGAGCTCATGTGTGATGCAAGTGATTTCGCGGTAGGAGCAGTCCTAGGCCAACGCACAGGTAAGACCTTCCATGTGATATACTACGCTAGTAAACTCTTAATGGTGCTCAAGTGAATTACACAACAACGAAGAAATAGTTACTAGCTGTAGTTTTCGCATTTGACAAGTTCCGATCCTACTTAATTGGTACAAAGGTAATTGTTCATACGGACCATTCGGCAATCAAATACTTATTTGCTAAAAAGGATGCTAAACCTCGTTTGATTCGTTGGATATTACTTTTACAAGAATTTGATATTGAAATTAAGGACAGGAAACGAACAGAAAATCAAGTGGCCGATCACTTATCATGTTTGGAATGCAATAAGGAGGAGGACGCGAATCTTGAGATATGTGATGCATTCCCGGATGAACAAATTTTAGTTGCCTCGGCAACCCTTGACGCCTCGGCAACCATGGATGCACATACCTCGACAACTCTCGACGCCACAACAGTCTTTGACGCGCGCCTCAAAGAATCTTGGGAGCGATCGCCCGCAGCGAAGACATGCCTCAAAGAATACCCTGGTACACGGATTTAGTTAACTTCCTTGTTTGTGGTATTTTTCTTTATGGCATTACTCACCAAGGGAAGAAGCGGTTCCGCCATGATGCTAAGCATTACTTTTGGGACGAGCCTCTTCTGTTTAAACAATGTGCAGATCAGGTTATACGCCGATGTGTCCCTGAAGAAGAGCAACAGAATGTACTCCGGCAATGCCATTCTTCACCCTATGGAGGATATTTTGGAGAAACTCGTACCGCGGCCAAAGTCTTGCAATCCGGTTTGTATTGGCCAACATTGTACAAAGATGCCCAAGACTTTTACAAGCAATGTGATCGGTGCCAGAGGACGGGCAATATCTCTAGACGACATGAGATGCCGCTCCAGAACATCATCGAGGTGGAACTGTTCGATGTATGGGGGATCGACTTTATGGGACCTTTCCCATCTTCATTCAGCAACCTCTACATCTTACTTGTCGTCGACTATGTGTCTAAATGGGTAGAGGCACCTGCAGTTCCCAACAACGATTCCAAGACCGTGCAACGATTCCTGCAGAAAAACATATTTACACGGTTTGGGATGCCGAGAGCAATTATCAGTGACGGGGGCAAGCATTTTGACAACAGACTAATTGCCAAGATGTTGCAACGCTTCGGCATATCACACAAGATCGCCACGGCATATCACCCATAAACCAACGGGCAAGCAGAAATTTCCAACCGGGAATTGAAGGGAATACTCGAGAAAGTTGTAAATCCCTCAAGGAAGGATTGGTCATTAAGACTAGATGACGCACTTTGGGCATATCGTACTGCATTCAAAACACCCGTAGGTATGTCCCCTTCCGACTTGTTTATGGTAAAACATGTCATCTACCGGTGGAAATCGAGCACAAGGCGTACTGGGCAATCAAGACCGTGAATATGGATTGGGAAAGTGCCGGACAAAAGCGCTTGATGGATCTCAATGAGATAGAAGAATTTCGTGCACTCGCCTATAACAATGCACGAATCTACAAGGAGAAAACAAAGCGATGGCATGACAAGAAACTATTGCCACGGCAATTCACGTCAGGGCAACTAGTTCTCCTATTCAATTCTCGGCTAAGACTTTTCCCGGGAAAGCTGAAATCAAGATGGTTGGGACCATTCGAAGTCATCAAACCATTCTCCCATGGTGCTGTGATAATCAAGTCCATCTCTGACAACCATGAATTCAAAGTTAATGGACAAAGATTGAAGCACTACAATGGTGCCCATGTGGAACGTAACAAGGAAGTAGTCAACTTAGGAGATGCATGAGCATGCTCTCCTTTCAGTATTTTCTTTTTCTTTTTATTTTCATTTTTATTTTTAGGAGATATTTTATTTTTTCTTCATTATCTTTAGTTTTCAGGTTTTCTTTGTTTTCTTTTTCACAACAAGACTCACAACTACTATGCTAAGGAAATTTACTGCCAAGATCCTTGCCCCGGCAACCAATGAAGAAGATGCCGCGGCAACCTACATCGTGCCTGCACAAGCTGATGCCACGGCAACCAACTCTGAAGATGCCACGGCAACCAAAGCTAAAGACATCCCGGCAACAAGAATACAACCATCGCGTTCAAGCAAGAGAATCAAGACACCGACCAAAAGGAAACTAATCATCTACGATGACGAACTCTCGGAGTAAGTCGTCGTATGCATTTTTATTTTTATTTTTTCGTTATTTTTATGCATGCATTGAGGACAATGCCTCACTCGAGTTTGGGGGGGTGATTGTTATTAGTAGTTACCATGTTTAATTACATTCATCTTAAATATTACATTTAGGATACATAAATTGCTTGCCACGCCTTTAATTGGAACAAGAATTGCTTAGATTTGATGAATATTCGGTGATGACTTTGCCAATGCACTTAATTGATAGAATTTTTATTCTAGGATAACCATGGAAAAACTTAGAATTTTACTATGATGCTAATTTTGATGAAACACTGTTGTGGTTTGATTGATTTAAGGAATTCTAGTAAACTTAGGTTGATAATTAACAAATTGGGGGATTAGAATAAAATTGGATGAATGTTAGAGGTGCCCGAAATTGGCTCTAGCATGTGCTAAAAAAATTGATCACTAGAGGTGCCCGAAACTGGCTCTAGGATGTGTTAAAATTTTTTTTAACTAGAGGTGCCCGAAACCGGCTCTAGTCGATTAATTTAACTTAAGAAAACTAAAAACAAAACACTAGAGGTGCCCAAAATTGGCTCTAGTTAAAACATGTTAAAAAGAACCCAATGAAGTAATTTGAAAACCTATTGTTTGCATAGAATCCGAAAAATCAACTTTCACACAACTCCGCACACACTGACAAGCATTATAGTTTGATTCCGAGTAATTCCTCAGTTTTCTGAAAAATAAAAAGCCAATCATACTTTGTGCTCCGGTTCAGAGAATTGAAATCAAGTTCAAAGCTGAGTTTGTGAAAATTGAAGTCTTGGCAGGTAATTATGAGTTTGCATTGCTTGAGGACAAACAATAGTTCGAGTTTGGGGGTGTGATAAGTGTTCAAAAGTACTATTTTTCTTTCCCTTTTTACTCATATTATTGTTAGACTTAGGCTCATATTAGTTGCATAATTAGCCATTCATGCATTAATCCATGTTTCCTTCCATCGTTGAGCTTGATTACATAACTTGGTAGTTTTTGTGGAAAAGATGCTGCTTTGGTGTGCTTTGTGTGTGTATGTGCAGGATCACTTGCCAAAGCAATGCCGAGCTAGTTGCCGGCAATGCAATGCATGAAGGATATGCCGAGCTAGTTGCGGGGCAATGCATGAAGGAGACGCAGCCGAGCCAGTTGCCATGGAAATTGTCGACAAAGAGAAAATGCAATAGGGATGTCGAAATTAATGACTTTACAAGCCCAAGATGACATGGAGCAAGGCCCAAGCCCAAAGGAATTTGATTGCCATGCAGATATTAAAGAATAATTAAATTCCAAGAAGATAGGAGAAGTTCTAATAGGAATAAAATTATAATAAAGAATTATATTCTTTAAAGATAATTTAATTCCAACTCAAACTCCTCCTCAAAGAAGGACTTTGGCCTAGCCCTATAAATAGCAAGGAGATTTCGACAACTTCAAGGGAGAGCATTAGGGCAAATTTCGACAAGACCAAGAGAGGAAGCAAGGGGAATTTTCGACAAGCTTCATCCTTTTCTTTCTTGTTCGGTTGGGTTCATGCTAGGGATTGTTTATCTTGTGTTTCTTTGGAACCTAGCCATGAACTAAATCTACTTGGCTATGGTTATTGTGTTTTGTGGTTGTGAGAAACTATTGGTTTTTGTTTAGGTAATAAGAGTTTGCACTTTTCTATTTCAAGGTTTATTCATTCTTGGTTCTTATTCTTGTTTGCGAGTGAATTGGGAGAGGATCTCGTGATTTCATCTATTTATCTAATATCGGGAGAGTTAGATTCAAGAAACGAATGAATATGATCTTTATTCAATCAAATGATGGTGAAGATTAATCCGGCTTAGGAATAAGTTAAGGATTTCAACGGCTAAGAGGAGCGCAAGATTGGTTGTTGTTCACCCTTGATTCACGCAGGGATGTATTATCAAGGCATGCACAAGTAGCTAGAGTTTTGACTTAGGGATAAGAAGAAACCATTGAAGAACGCTCTGCCGAACCTTGAAGGTTGCTGCCCAGACGCCCAAGTAGTTGCCCAACTAGTCGCCCGCAACAACCATCGATTAGTTGCCAAGGCAACCCCGTTGTGCAAGTTGCCACGGCAACTGAGTTGCCCGTGCACTCTTTTACCAAGACGATCCAATCAGCTATCACACCTCAACTCACGATAACCTGGCCTATCTCTCTCATTCGATCTCATCTTTTCATTTACTTAATTGCTTTCAAGATTAGTTATTAGTTAAAACTTCTATAATCCTTTACTTGTGTTTTTACTTTTTACAGTGCAAGAGACTAGGTTCTTGAAGTGGCACCAATCCCTGTGGAGACGATATCTTTTATTCTATAACTTGCGACGTGTATACTTGCACATTTGCGTAGCACTTATTACGCGCAACAAGTTTTTGGCCATATTAATTAATTTTCCTTTGAAATTTAATTTTCCTTTGAAATTTTTCCCAAACATGCAGAGAACCATCATTATCCCCTCGTAAATTGGCCATATTAATTAATCCACTTAAAACACTCAACCTTTTACCCTTCATCCACTTCAAATCTTAGCCATTTCAAAGAGTAAAACCCTTTCACTTTTCTAGTTATTTTCTTTATCAAGCAAGAAAGCCAAATATTCACTTTTCCTCCTCCTTTTCACAATCGTTCAAGCCCATAATTTTTTTCCATGGCTTCATCATCGATACTGTTCAAGATCTTTTTCAATGAGGAGATCCGCAAGAAACATGAAGAAAATTTTGTATTACGGACGTTTTGCCATGAGAAAAACTTTGAGATCAAGGATAAACCAAACTTGGGATTCACCCCGGAGTTCATGTGGGTGGTAACCAAGCACAAGTGAAAGCTTTTATGCCAACAGAAGAGAGAACTTTACTCAAACATCGTCCGAGAGTTCAACGCCCATCTCACAGCCAAATATTCACCCTTTTGATGATTTGAGGTATGTGTGTGCGTTTTGATGAAGGGTACATTAATGTCATGTTTAAGTTGGATGGTGCCAAGGATGAAAACCAGGAGTTTGCTGACTCCATAAATGTGCCCAAGAGGAAGAAGCTATTGACAGATTTGTGTGAGCCTCGCACTGCATGGACTGTATCGTCAAAAGGACATCAAAAAGTCAAGTAGCTGGCCTTAAAATCACAACCGAAGGGGTGGAATCATTTTTTCAAGGCGAATCTGATGCCAACTACCCACAATGAAACTGTCTCAGAAGAGAGGCTGACACTACTGCACTCCATTATTATGGGCTGCAAGATCAATGTTTGTTGGCTCATCATCAAGGAAACTTATAATTGTGCTGAAAGAGGTAATGACAGTTTGTTTTCCCCTTGTTGATTTCTAATATTTGTACGAAGCATGGTGTGTCAAAGATCGACTAAGACAATATCCTAGAAATCAAGGGAACAACAATCACAGATGCTCTATGGAGGCAAGTCATAGCCATCGATTCAAAACACAAAGGCAAGAGAAAGGTAAAAGAACCAACGCCCAAGCCCAAGCTGAAGGTGCCGAAGGTAGAGCCTGACGCTTCCATGCCAGCTAGTTCAATGGCAACATTTTCTTAAATCTACCAACACTAGGAGATCATTCTCCAAAATTAGAGAAAGTTGAGGATCAAAATCTCAAGCTCTGGCAGCATCTCATTCTAGGGACAATGCCATCAAGACTATTGAAGGAATGTCCCCGAGTGTCTTGCCAGCCTTTCTTGAGTTCCCCACTAATATTTTGCCACTGATGACATGCCAGACAGTCCTCATTCAGTTCACACCCTGACACACTCTGATGCCACTGTCCTAGTCTTGCCGGTTCAAGTTGAGTCTGCCAAGACAGAAACACTGCCAAAATTTGAGGAAGAAATTCAAGAAAAACCTGTCGCAACACCTGCTACCCCTGCTTTGTTTGTTGCCACTCCCACCACTTCAGAGCCGGTGCAGATTGTTAAGGAAGTCCCCGGGACCTTGGAGATTCCATTTCCACCTCAAAGCCAAACATGGAAGGAAGGAAACACATGGCCCCTAATCGTAGGAGCTTCATCAAAAGAAAAACTCGCGTCACACGTGAAGTACCCTCCGAAGGGGAGTCATCCTCTTCTTAAAACTCCTTGCATTCTTTTTTATTTCATGTATTTCCATATTTTTCATTTGTATATATGTGTTATTTTCATGCATTGAGGACAATGCATACCTTTGGTTTGGGGGTGTGCATCCTCACATATGTTGCCATGCCATGCATGCATATTTATATTTCTGTTTGCATTATGTTGCCATGCCCTGTAAATTAGGTTTAAGCCATGCATACTAAACCACTAAATTATTTTATCTCCTCGGTCAAATTTTAGGAAGAATGTTAACATTTTGCTAGTTAGTATTGTTTGTTCTAGAATATTTTGTCCAATAATGAAATTTGAAATCTTTAGTTGCCTATGCCAGCAGAATAGTAATGTCAGGACTGCTTGGCAATTGATATCTAGTTTAGGAATTGAACTTTCACTTGACACGTAGTGTGAATCTAGTTCTCAAACAAACTTAGAATTCTTGAAACTAAACTAAAAAAAAGGTTTGACGCTAGGGTAAAAGAAATTAATAAGGCAACAATGGTTTGCCAAGACAATGAAAAAAATGTAGAACTCTCCTCTACCTTGATAATAAGTAACTCGAGACTTTGTGGTTTGCTCCCTCTTAGTTCTCAAGTCAAAAACTTTAAGGTATGAGTTGAAGAGTAAAAGCCAGGTAACGTCTAGATTAACGTGAGGGTTCGTGGTATGCTCAATTTTATTTCTCATGCCAAATAGTGTTATGAAGCAAGCTTAAAATATTGCCAGCTAAAATCCTTGGTAGGAATAAAAGAAAAATAAAAATTATGAGTTTAGGTAGTAAATTTGACTAAGGGAGTAAAGGGATACTTGATGCATATTGCATGCACAATCATACACTCTTCATGACCTAAGACTAGAGTTACATTGCTGCACTTGAATTTGCATCTGCTTGGCATTACTGTACTGGGATACCTAAGGACAGAACTAGGGCCAGACTCTGCTTGCCAGCACTTGTTGGTATTCCAACCAAATTTTTGCCGAGGTATTTTCTTGTTTTTCTATTTTATATTTTTAGTTGCATTACTTGAGGACGATAAATGAGCTAGGTTTGGAGGTATGTTAACTCCTCAAAAAATACTGATTTTTATGCTTATTTCACAATGCCTTTGTTTGCTTTTGAGAGTATTTAGTTGTTAAATTCATGCCTTTGCGTTGTTGGTGAGTGAGAACGTGGATTTCAGCTTTGAAATAGTTTAAAGGTTATTTTGAGGAGTTTAAACTTACTTGAAACGCTGATTTAAACTCAGAAGTAAGTATAAAGAGATTTCTCCCTCGGTCGTGCTTTTACGAAATGAATATTATGCACTTGTTTTGAATTACATGGTACCTACTATTTAAGCATGATTTAAAGTATGTTTTATACTATTTTTGATCATATAATGATGATGAATGAATTTGGTAAATATTCCATGTAAGTATGTGGAATACATGTTTAAAGCATGGTTTGTTGCTTTGAAAATGGTTTTGAATTGATGCATATAAAAATAGTGAGGTACATGGTTAATAATGAATTATATTGGCAAGTGATGTGATTAAAAATGTTATCAGATATAGATGGTCGACCATAGGATTGATAGTGTAATATAAATAAGTTGCTTCGAATGCTGAGGGGTTTATGGGTAACGAGTACTCCACCATGAGTACCCTAACGGTCAAAGGGTTATAAGGTACTGAAAACTCCCGTTAGTGGATTATGCGTCTAACCGATGAGAGGGGTTGTGATAGTACTTCGGTTGTAAGTGTATCATAATTTCAGTTGAGATGGGCACGAGGTTAAGAAGAATTTTATATTTGGTACAACTTGGGTTTATCAACTTGTGTGGGAGGTTTTTGCTCAGGCAAGAGAGTTGCAGACTCTAGTTTCGGTGGTGGTCAGTTTAGGAAGCATCATGATAAGAGGTATCGCTCTTATTCAAGGTGAGGTGGAGGAGTGTTAGGCAAGGAATGCAAGGTCAGGTTACCCAGGCTAGATCAACATTTAATACCTATTGGGTATGTGGATCGTGTGATCATATGAGGTGATATTGTCCGCATTTGGCTCGTCAGGGACAAGCTCCTGCTGCTGCTGTTGCTAATTTTTGTTGGAGTGTGGATCGAGCAATCGTCTTAGAAGTGTTAGATGTGGGTATACTAGTAACTAGTTTTTTTAGGGAGACGGTTGTTGTAAGGAGGTTGTATAGAAGGTGTTCTTTGATGGTTCAAGGACATGTGTTTGATGTTGTGTTGGAGTATGCCCAAAGACAAATCATGGGATGGTTGTAAAAGATATACATATTTTATCTTGTTTTATTAATATAAATCCATTATTATCATTTCAGACATATTTTGTGCATTTATAAATAAATTGAATTATAATAAAGTCCTTAGAATAATATAGTTATTCTTAAATGTCCTTAGTCGAGTATTATTGTGGGCATGGACAACAATAATATATTAAGACTAATATATAGTTGATTGATGACAAAGTGTTATCATTGGCATGGAGATGTCAAAATCAATACATAAGTATGTGCTAGAGAATGACATACTGGATTGACCCGCTATAAGCATGTTTCTTGGATTATTATGTGACAGTTACAATATTGCTCATAGTGATAACTACATGTATGATTCTCAGACTTGAGATCATCATTATTTCAACATTGTGAGTGACATATTTTGATACAATCAAACATGTGTCGTAACTGACTACACTATAAAGACTAATATTGGATATGTTACAATCTATGTAGCGGAATATGGTTGATCAAGATAGGATTTGTCTCTCCTACATAAAAGAAGTAATGTCATAGGCCACTTGATTGAGTGAGAATAGAAATGCATGGCTATGCTCAAATAAATTGATATGAGATATCATAGTTATTCGTTTATAATAGTTTACTCAAGTTATTGTAATCACTCATTTTTATCTGGTCTGTAAATACATATTAGTATAATTATTAGTATATTAGTATTGCATGTATACATTGTATTATATTATATTATATGTTTATTATGTGCATGAGTGTTACTAATATATATATATAATGTGTAGTGTGTGCATGTATATTATAAACTATGTATGTATACGTATTAACGGTATGTGTGTCACGCATTAGTACGAGCGTATTTGTTTTTACGGATAATGTGTGTAGATGTTATGTTAATTATGTGTATGATTATATATGTATGTATGCTGGTATGTTATATTAATTAATGTTTGCATAGGTATATACGTATGTATTGTTGTATGTGTATTGCTGTTATAATTATAACTAATGATAATATTATTGGGCTAAGAAAAAATGAAAACAAAAAAAATGTTAAACCCAAATGAATAAATGGATAGTCCAAGTCCATTACAAATTTGAAATCTAATATTATTACAAGGCCCGGTTGGCCCAAACCCAAACCCTATTTAATCTAATTATTTTGTGTGCAGATAACTATGGGCCGTTGGATCAAGATCTGATCCAACGGCCACGATCAAGCAAGGAACAAAATATCTGCCGGCCGCGTGTACTACACGTCTGGACGCTTCGAGTGCCACGCGCGCGTGCGGTCCACGCGCAGACTCTTTGATATCCCACGCGTGCGTGAGCCCCACGCGCTCTGACCTCTCGACTGCTGAGCCACACGTGTCACGATCTAGAGCCGTTTCACCAATCGAGGCTTCATCTGGGCCGTTCGTCCCTCAAGCCAGCCCGACCATGCTTCACCATGCCGCCACCATGCTTCACCATGCCGGTCTCCAACCACCGCGCTCAGACATGTCAAAACACAAGAAAAATATTATGTCAATAATCAGTCCAGATCTGAAAAAGAAAATATTATATTACTTGTACCAAACCAAAAGACAAGCATATATGTACGAAACAAACATTTTGTAACAAAAGGTAATCGAAAGAGTCAAGAAGTTGTAATCGAAAGAAAAAAATACAAAAAAGTCAGTCTTCATTGGTAATACTCTTCTCTTTTTTCACTTTGTTGCATGCATACACAAAAAATACGTAGTAAAATAAAAGAAAAAAAAGGGTTAGAAGTCGTTGCCATCGCCGTCGGTGGATCTCCCCTCACCAGTGATAAGCTTTTTCGGCTTTCCCAAGCCGAACGTGGTGAACTGAAAGGAGAGGGAGACCCCTTTGTGGCTTCGTTTTGGGTCGAAAACAAAAAAAGAAGGTTTTTTTTTCGTTTCGTATTTCTTAGATCTAGGACAAATGAAAGCTTTTTCTCCGAATCCAAGTTCGGATTCGTGTTGAGGGTAAGGAAGGGTTCATTTTGGTGTGTTTTTTGGGGCTCACCGGCGCCGGTTAGCGGCGGCCGGCGGCGGAGAATACGGCGGCCGGCCACCAGATTCTGGGTTCATGGGATAAGGTTGAGAGAAAATAAGAACGAAGCTCGTTATAAAAACTGAGAAAATAAATGAAATGGGGGAAAATTTGGTTCCGGCCAAAAAAGGGGGCATTTATAGGTGTTATTATTTCGTGAAATGGGGAAATTACGTAATAAATCCCCCCGCGTTTTCAATATTTTCGTTTCTGTCTCGCCGCATGGTATAATTACAATTCCAGTGCCCCTGATATTTCAAAAGCTTGCAATCTAGTCCCTAAATTACACCGAATCAATTTTTAAATGGTAAAATTATCCCTTTAACCATCCCACGTTTTTGAATTTTTCATTTCAAGTCTGCCCCTTGGTCTAATTACAGTTTTAGTCATTTCAAGTTTAGTCCTGTTTGCCTTTTCGTCCTTAAATTGCATATTATTATCCTTTAATTTCTGCCACTGATGTTTATTTCTTTTCATTTCAGTCCTGTTTCCATGTAAATATTTATGTTCGTATTATAATCGTGTATGTTGATGTAGCCTTTTGCCTTATTATATATCCCTCGTACATCCCTTGTATTTTTATGTTTACATGTATCTGTGTGTTAAGTTTATGATGGTTATGTATCTTTTTGTTCGGTTATTCGTATTAAGCATGTTATGTTCTAGTTGGCTCGTACACGGCATGTTTTGTAATTTTGTATGTATTGTATGTTCTCTTGGCTTTTTAGGTTACGTGTTAGTGTATTTTCTTTTATGTATAATATATTGTTCTATATGTGTTGAAATGTGTTTTATTTCTAATATGTATGTCTTTTTGAAATATATGTTTTTGTCTATACATGTATTTATTCAAGCCTTGTTAAATTTGTTTTTATCTACTATTAAGATTGATATGTATATGTGTGTTTTAATTACGTATTTTATTTATGTTAGATTAGTCTTCTGTTATGTGAATATTTACTGTCTTTAAATTATTTGCCATGTTTTATATTTTGCCACTAAGATTGCATATCGAGATATAAATTGTCAATGCAGTGCCCTTTTATCCGAGCGTAAACGGGGCCAGTATTAGGCGTAGTGATAGTGGTTGGGCATTTACTCTCGGCTAACGGGGCCCTTAAAATTTATTCGCAATTATAACTGAATTTTAAAATAATCGTCACTTTAACCCGGAAAATCCAATATTAATAAAGCGGTAATTATTAAAGTACCAATTTTTGGGCGGTGTGGGGGTGCTAATCCTTCCCCATCCGTAACTGACTCCCGAACCCAACGTTTTTTGAATCTCTGGTTTTATGGTGTCCGGCCTACCTAAGTGGCCGGTGGCGACTCCAATTTTTTAAAATGCGGTTTTTAAAACCCCACGGAATAAACGTTTTATATCCAAAAAATTCACAAACACCTTCGAAAAACTCATTTTTTTAGCGAAAAAAGGATATCGCTACAGATGGCGACTCCGCTGGGGACCATTTTTGTTTTTTTCAAAAACAAATGAGAGTCAAGCTTTTAAAATAATTACCGCTTTACTAATATTGGAAGTTCCGGATTAAAGTGACTATTAAATTAATATTCGGTTATAATTGCGCGTTAATTTTAACGCATTTAAAATATGGCATATAAACCCGTTTTTTAAGTGGGGGGAAAACGCTAATGCTTTCGTGGAGATATCGTTCTCCCGTATGGGCCTAGCAAGTACCTTTGGGGCTCGAGTACCTTATGCTTTCGTAAGGATATCGTTCCTTCGTACGGGCATAAGCGAATGGGTCCCCCCTGAATTGAACCCGGTTGAAAGGAGCCTATAATGGGTGATGATCGGGGGCCTTGCTACTCTTAGTAGAGGACAACAAGGACAATTCGGGTACCTCCTAGAACCAAGACTGCATGTAGAGAATACATAGAAACCTACCCATTTAGAGCCATGCGGATAACCTTAGGTTTTAGACTGGATAAATAGGGTTGTTTTGTGTTTATTCTGTTTAATTTTGTCCTTTTATTTATATATTTATTAATTTTATCTGGTACTGACTTGTTTTCTTTTCGCTTTTGTTTTTTTTCATACATCATACATTTGCATCACATAAAGGTACTGGATCAAGTGGTTTGCCCGATCAGAAAGTCTTTCACCATGGAAAAAAGGTGTCTTAGGAAAGAAGAGCTTAATTTGTCAGTCAGACATTGGTCAGAGGTCAACCAGAAAACCCAAGGGGACAGTTTGCCGAACGAACGCGTAATAGCATGGTACACCTATGTGAGTGTCCAACAGAACGACTTATGGGATCTTCAAAGCATTTGGGAAAGATGGGACCGAAGACTACAAGACTTGTTCTGCGATAGTTATGGCAACATTGCACAGCTGTTATATGTTCGGGTTAACTAGCCCCTACTCTGAACTATAGTTCAGTTCTGGAATTCGGCTTTTTGCTGCTTCACCTTCAATGGGCAGGACATGATGCCTACATTAGAAGAATACACTGCTTTACTTAACCAGAAGAACATTCAGGAAGATTGGATCTACGCGAAACCTCTGAGGAATCAGAATTACACGGCGAAACTCAAAACCTTTGCGGGAATGAGTAACGATTGGGTTAATGGCCTGCTTCAGATCCGAGGAGACAATACAGTTTTTGTATGGGAAAGTATTCGGGACATCATACCGACACATCTAGACGAGGCAAAGAAAATGGACCTGTTCGCCTTAGGAATATATGGCTTGGTGATCTTTCCAAGAGTACTCGGGAACATTGACATAGCCATTCTGGACCTGTTTGAGCGGGTAAAACGGAAAGCAAACCCAGTACCAGCAATCTTGGTCGAGACTTTCATTTCCTTAAATGCTAGCCGGAAACATGAAGAATGATGTTTTCGAGGATGCGCACAGCTGTTACAAGTATGGATTCAGAGTCACATGTGGAAGACACCGACGAGGGTCCTACCGGGGATATCCTTCCAAGGTTTTTCGCCTTTACATGAGTACTTAGCAAAGGAATGGCGAGGGGATTTGAAAACAAAAATGTGGACTAGTTTCTTCAGGAATATTCAAGACGAAGACATAGCATGGAGGGTCCCATGGCTCGGTAAAGTTAATTATTTTCTATACAGTTGTGGTGATTTCAACTGGCTGATGATGTTGGGATTGCACGGAGGGATCACCTGTGCTCCGCTTTTAGTGTCTCGACAGTTCGGATCACGACAGTTCATTCCCAATACCGCCGGATTAAGCCAAACTGAATTTCTTTTCAAAGGGGAGTTCAAAGGAAAAATTCAGACCATCATGAGGGCCTGGGACCATTGTTACCGGATCAGGGTGGAATGAGATACCGAGCACATGACTACCCCAGACTACGATCTTTGGAGACATTTGAGGGTTAATAATGTGATTCCCGAATCTGATCAAGGACCAACAGTATCACTCGAAGAGCTTACAAGGGTGGTACCGTCCGAAACTGACATCTTACGGAATGAACTCGAAGAAATTAAAAGGAAAATGGACATCCAACAGACTCAACATACGAGCGAGCTCTATAAAGCAAGCTTAGAGGTTGATGAACGGGATGGGATCATTAGGCAGTTGAAGAAATTAAATGCAGATTTGAACGACAAAAATGCTCTTTATCAAAAAGATGCCCTTCTACTACAAGCAAAAATACAAAAGGCAAGCCGGAGTCAATTCATAGCCGTGGAAAGAGAAAGAATGAATGGTATCTGTTTGGTGGAAGAAGAACGAGAAATCAGCAAGAGAGCGATCGAGGAAGAGATGGAAAGTTGCCGGTTGGCTATGGAGGATGAAAAATGGTCCTCCAAGAAAGCCATTGATCAAGGAAAGGAAAGATTAAGGCAAGAAATCAGCAAGGGAAAACAAGTTGTCCATCATGAGAGAGAAAGCGCCGCCGTATGGAAAATAAAGTCCATGAGTAGCCGAAATAGACTGTTAGAGATGCAAAAACTGTACGATGACACTATTCAAAGTCTGGAGCAGAGCCAAAGTCAGAATGGCGAATTAAAAGGAAAGGTGGCGGAAGTTGAACACTCCCTTCGAATGTACTGCCACAGAAATGGTTTCACTGAGCTTCAAGAAAGAGAGCGCGAAGTGGGCGTGTTACGAGCACGAATTAAGTCCCTCGAAGCAACTATTGAGGATTACAAGGAAAGAATTAGTGTGTTCGAGGAGGGTGCAGCCGGAGGGGACACCTATTGGCAAAAGAGATTGTGTGAGGCTGCCCGGATGGTATAGGACAGGGACCAGTATTACGCAAACTTGATGGTGGACATACAGCGAGTCGCCAGGCATGTGAATGATTTGGCCATCGAGGCCGAAACACTCCGACCTTTCATAGTCCCAGAAATGGAAGAAGCTCCCAGGTTCCTCAAGCTGCTCATGGCAATTGGAAAATTAGGAGATAAAGCTAGAGCTTATCTATAAGACTCTGTGTTGTAATTAGATCTTTTGTATTAGGAATATTTATTTTGTAACACGAACTCGGTTGTAATCTAGACCCTTTAATTCCCGTGGAAGTAGTTCAAAAGGGTGATTACCAGCTGAATCAGTACCTTATCTGCATACATTCGTGCATTTGCATCATGACATTCGCATCATTATACATGCATTTATTTCTTGCAACCATATTAACATTATGAATGTTGTGGCGTTGTGTGTAGTTAACCCGCAATCATTCATCACCCATACCTTACCCGGTTACAAAGAAAGCTCATGGAAGACAGGATAATCAGTCTAGAAAAAGGGCAAAAAGAACTCGAGACAAGGCTTGAAGAGGCCCAAAGAAGCCTCAGTGATCAGATTGCGCAGTCGCAAGCATCTACAGTATCCAACATAACCGTATTGTTGGCTAAGAGTCTTGGAAAAAGAGTGGAAGGAGAAAACGTTCAAGAGCCAGAGGGTACCCCAGCTCACTACAAGGTTCAACCAACTGCACCAAACCCGGCTCGAAAGGTGTATATCGACCCTGCAGGAATGTCATCTAGTTTTCAAATAGGGGCACCTGAAACTCAACCCCTCGACGCTGAAGCACTCTATGAAGAAGAGGTGCCGGACCTGAACATGGTTGAAAGGATCAGGACCGAGGTAGAGAAAAAGTGGGAGGAGAGGTTTTGCCTCATGGAGGAAAAATTTAAAACGTTACAATCTAATGAAGAATCAGGAAATGACGCTAGCGACTTAAGTCTGGTGTCCGATCTTGTCCTACCGCCAAAATTTAAAACGCCAGAGTTCGACAAATACGATGGAACCATATGTCCTTCCGCATACATAACAATGTACTGTCGAAAGATGGCGGCCTACCTTAAGGACGAAAAGCTACTGATCCATTGTTTCCAGGACAGCCTAACTGGAGCTGCGTTACGATGGTACACCCAGTTGAGCAAGGCAAATGTTAAGACATGGAAGGATCTGTCAAGAGCATTTACTGAGCAATACAAGCATGTAACAGACATGACCCCCAGTAGAATTATGTTGGAAAATATGGGGCAGAAGTCTAACGAAAGCTTGCGGCAATACGCCCAAAGGTGGCGGGAAGTGGCTGCCCAAATTCAGCCACCCATCCCGAAACATGAAATTACGCCGTTATTTGTTAATACTCTGAAAGGGGCACTCTTTGATCGCCTCATTAATAACACAACGCAGTGCTTTCCTGACTTAATCATGACTGGGGAGTCCCTTGAATTGGCAATTAAGAGTGGTAGAATTGATGGCGGGGAAGGGTCTCAGAAGTATAGCAAGAAAAATGAAGTAAATGCCACCAACACTTATACCACCCCGAAGAATTTCACAGTCTCACAACCACAAGCACATGTGGGAAAAACACAACACTCGAATCAAAGAGATGAGAGAATCCCCAGAAAAGAGAAAGAAATAAGAACTTTCACTCCCCTACCTGTTTCATACTCAGAACTTTATTCCCAGTTGTATGAAGCAGACCTGGTCCGTCCATACATTGTTACTCTTGTCAATCCGCCCTTCCCTTCTTGGTATAATCCGAACGCACATTGCGACTATCACGGCGGTACCCCTGGACATCCCACTGAGAACTGCCTTGCTTTTAAAAAACTTGTGTAGAATTTAATCGATTCTGGGATATTGAAGTTTGAAGAACCGAATGTAGCCAATAACCCGCTGCCTAATCATGGGAGCAGAGGGGTAAATGTTATTGAAGAATACTTTACCAGGAGAATTAAGGATGATGTGTCAGAAATTAAATCTCCTTTACTGTGGGTATTTCAACAGTTATGCATGGCCCGTGTGATCAACAAAGGCATGATAACAAGGCAGAAGGGATGTGGAGCGTATTGCGAATTCCACCAGACTGAAGGACATGATATCCAAGAGTGCGATGAGTTCAAGAGATTGGTACAACAATTAATGAACGAAAAACAAATAGAATTCTTCGAAGAACCCATGGGAAAGAAGGGGTCGGACGTACACATGACGGATAGCCCCAAATCTAAATACGGGAAGGATAGACCTTTTATCATCTCTCCCAGGCCAGGGAATGCAGGTGTCTCCCAAGGAGAAACCAGCAAGATAAGTCACAGGATCATCATTTCAGCACCATCCCCATTCCCAATCAAAGATATGCGGCAAACCCCCTAGAATTATGTTGTAAATGTGACCACGCCAGAAAAACTAGAACATGGTCAGGTAAAAGAGCCTACGCTGAAAGACCAACAAAGGCAGAACGATGTAAACGTTGGTGAGGCAGGTCATTTCACAAGGAGCGGTAGATGCTATTCCCCCGAGGCTTTGAAAGCAGCTGAAAAAGATAAAGGGAAGAATACAACAATTAGCCCTACGCAGATATTTGGAGAAGAACCTCCCCCAAAGATGAATGAGCTGGTAACTGAGGCCCAGGCCAAAGAATTTTTGAAGTTCTTAAGACATAGCAAGTACAACGTAGTGGAACAACTACGAAAGCAACCGGCCAGGATCACAGTACTGGAATTACTCTTGAGTTCAGAAAAACACCGGGAAACGCTATTAAAAGTGCTAAATCAAACTTTTGTGCCCCAGGAAATTTCTGTGACAAATCTGGACATGATAGTGGGGCATATCACTGCCTATAATCATATAACGTTCAGTGATGATGAGATCCCTGAGGGAGGAATGGGGTCCACCAAAGCCCTTAACATCACTACCCACTGCAAAGGGTATGTAGTACCGGGCGTACTGATCGACAACGGGTCAGCATTGAACGTCTTGCCTATGGTGACCCTGCAAAAACTGCCAATAGATGGTTCTCACCTAAAGCCCTGCCACAATTCAGTAAGAGCCTTTGATGGTACGCAAAGAGGAACAATGGGGAAAATTGAGGTGCTCCTATTGATCGGACCGACTGAATATGTGATCGATTTTGTGGTGATGGACATAAAACCATCTTACAGCTGCTTGTTGGGAAGACCATGGATCCACTCCGCAGGAGTTGTCCCCTCATCATTGCATCAGAAATTAAAATATGTAGTCGAGGGTAAATTGGTCACAGTAGAGGCTGAGCAGGAGATTGTTGACTCCGTGATATCAGACGCTCCCTATATTCAAAATGATGAAGATGCTGCAGAATGCTCGTTCTGAGCATTGGAATTAGTAAATGCCACGTTTGTTTCGGAAGGAAGTCGGATCCCATACCCCAGGTTATCTAATTGTACCAAGATGACCGTCGCAGAAACTTTGGGCCGTGGAGCCAAAATAGGAAAGGGGCTGGGGAAGAAATTACAAGGAAACCTGAGAGCCAAGAATATGATAACCAAGAAGGATCGTTTCGAGCTGGGTTACCAACCAAGTGTCCAACAGAGGAAAGAGGAATACAAGAGAAAGGAGGAGCAAAGAAAAGCCAGATCTAAAGGAGAAGACATTCCGTGGAGACCAATGTCCTTTCCTAGTTTAAAAACCACTTTTGTCTCCGGAGGATTCTACCAGCCAGGTCAAGAGGTTGGAGAGGCAATGAAGGAAAATGACGTACTCAGCCAGGAGGAAATACTCAGTGAATCATTTGAAGGGATGTACATCAACATGACAGCTGGGAATGACCGAGACAACAAAATGTTGACCAACATCCGCCCTTGCCGTCCCGAGGAAACACTCGATAACTGGAGCTGCATTGATCTACCTGTAGTTTTTAGGAATAGATCAGAGTAATGCTCCGAATCAGCCTTTTGTTTTTGCCCGTAAACAATGGGGATCTCTTGTATGGGGCACCTATATTAACTTTTTGATTGAAATGAAAATATCCCCACTTTCCTAAATGACCAAAGTTTCATTTGTTTCATTCATGCATTCTTCATGTTCATTTCCTTCATATAAAGCCGTCTCTTTCCCAATACAATTCATTCTCATTTAATGCAGGTCGCTCATGATTGACGATATGAATGATACCGGATCCAATCCTGGAGTGAATTTTGAATGCCCTGAGGTCTCAGAGGGAATTGAGGAAGGATATGATGAGATAGAAAGTGAGGTCCCGGAAGAGTTAAAGAGAATGGTGGCCAACGAAGAAAGGCAGATCATGCCCCACCAAGAAGAAACAGAAGTTGTAAACTTGGGGACTGAAGAAGAGAGAAAAGAAATAAAAGTAGGAACGACGATTTCCTCAAAAACCAAGCACGAACTGATAACCCTACTTCAGGAATTCAAGGATGTCTTCGCCTGGACTTATCAAGATATGCCAGGGTTGAATACCGACATAGTGGTGCACAAATTGCCAACAAAATCGGAGTGCAAACCAATACAGCAAAAACTTCGGAGAATGAGACCAGATATGTTGTTAAAGATCCGAGAGGAAGTGAAAAAACAGTTTGATGTTGGATTCTTGGAGGTAGCCAAATACCCCAAATGGGTTGCAAACATTGTACCAGTACCAAAGAAAGATATGAAAGTTCGTATGTGTGTAGATTATAGGGATCTAAACCGAGCCAGCCCTAAAGATAACTTCCCCTTATCACATATTGACACGCTGGTTGACAACACTGCAGGGCACTCATGGTTTTCATTCATGGACGACTTCTCAGGGTACAACTAGATAAAGATGGACCCTAACGACATGGAGAAAACTACGTTCATAACCATGTGGGGCACTTTTTGTTATCGAGTGATGCCGTTTGGGCTAAAGAACGCAGGGGCAACATACCAAAGAGCAATGGTGACTCTTTTCCATGACATGATGCACAAAGAAATAGAAGTATATGTGGACGACATGATTGCCAAGTCCCGAACAGAGGAAGAGCACCTACAGAACTTGAGAAAACTATTCCAAAGACTACGGAAGTACCAACTGAGGCTCAATCCTGCCAAGTGTACCTTTGCCGTTACTTCTGGAAAACTCCTAGGGTTCGTGGTAAGCAGAAGAGGGATTGAGATCGATCCAGATAAAGCGAAACCCATCCAGGATCTCTCACCACCCCGCACTCAGAAGGAAGTTTGCGGTTTTCTGGGGAGGTTGAATTATATCTCTCGTTTCATTTCCCAATTAATCGACCAATGTGACCTGGTCTTCAGACTTCTTAGAAAGAATAATCCTGGTATGTGGGACGAGGAATGTCAAAGAGCCCTAGAAAAGATCAAAAAGTACCTGACAAATGCCCTAATTTTAGTCGCACCAGTACCAGGTCGACTATTAATTCTCTACCTGACAGTTTTTGAGAATTCAATGGGATGCGTATTGGGGCAACACGATGAGTCAAGAAAAAGGGAGCAAGCCATCTATTACCTAAGCAGGAAATTCAATGATTACGAAACGCGGTACCCGCCAGTACAGAAGCTATGTTGTGCTCTAGTTTGGGCTACCAAGCGGCTTAGACAGTATATGCTGTACCATACTACTTGGTTGATATCCAAGCTAGACCCATTGAAGTTCTTAATGGAAGCGCTAGCACTAACGGGAAGGATGGCCCGATGGCAGATGCTCTTATCCGAATTCGATATTGTATACGTTAACCAGAAAGCCGTAAAAGGGAGTGTCGTAGCAGATTTCCTAGCTAGTCGTGCTTCGGATGACTATAAGGCATTGAACTTTAATTTCCCAGACGAATACTTGATGTGCATTACAACCGAGAAAGAGGTTTCAGATGATAAATCATGGAAACTTTACTTCGATGGAGCCTCTAACGCCCTCGGATATGGGATAGGAGCACTGCTAATTTCTCCTGATGACGTCTATTATCCTTTCACCAGCAGATTAGAATTCTTCTGTACTAAAAATATAGCTGAATACGAAGCTTGCGTTATGGGATTGAACTCAGCTATTGAGAGGAAAGTTAAAGAACTTCGAGTATTCGGAGATTCATCCTTAGTAATTTACCAATTGCGCGGGGAATGGGAAACCAGGGACCCGATGTTGGTCAAATATTACGAATTGATTCAAGAGCTCACCAAAGAGTTCGAAAAGGTCAGCTTCAATTACCTGCCCCGAGAAGAAAATCAGATGGCAGACGCCTTGGCAACCTTGGCCTCCATGTTTAAAACAAACACCGGGGCAGAAATGAAGCCCATTGAGATGCGGACGTTTGAAAGGCCTGCTCATTGTTGTAATGTACAGGAAGAAATTGATGGAAACCCATGGTACTATGACATCTTGCAATATGTCAAGCTTCGAAAGTATCCAGAAGGGGCAAACGACAATGACAGAAAGACACTCAGAAAAATGGCAACAAGATATGTCCTAGCTGGGGAGATCCTATATAGGAGAAGTCATGATCAGACATTGCTGATATGTGTGGATGCCCGGGAGGCAAAGGAGATTTTAGCCGAAGTACACGATGGGCTCTGTGGAACTCACGCGAACGGGCTGTCTATAGCCCAGAAAATTACGAGATATGGTTATTTCTGGTTGACCATGGAGGGAGATTGCATCGATTACGCCAGGAAATGCCACAAATGCCAAATCTACGCTGACAAGATTCACGCACCCCCATCGCCTTTACACACCATGAATTCTCCGTGGCCTTTCGCGGCGTGGGGCATGGACGTCATCGGGCAGATTCATCCGAAAGCTTCCAATGGACACTGTTTCATTTTGGTCGCCATAGAATACTTCACTAAATGGGTAGAGGCAGCGTCTTACGCCAACATCACAAGGACTACAATATGTAAGTTCTTAAAGAAGGAGATTATTTGTCGATACGGATTGCCAGAAAGGGTCATCACCGACAACGCTTCCAATCTGAATAACAAAATGATGACGGACGTGTGCACTCAATTCAAGATAACACACCATAATTCCACAGTCTATCGTCCTAAAATGAATGGAGCACTGGAAACAGCAAACAAGAACATAAATAAGATCATAGCAAAGACGACTGATACCTACAGGGATTGGCATGAGAAGTTGCCATTTGCCCTTTTCGCCTATAGGACGTCCATTCGCACGTCAACGGGGGCAACACCCTACTCATTGGTGTATGCTACCGAAGCAATACTTCCCATCGAGGTAGAGATCCCATCTCTCTGGTCTTAAACGAAGTAAAATTGGAAGAAGCCAAATGGGTGCAGGCCAGACTCGACCAGCTAAATCTCATTGATGAAAAGAGACTAAAGGCCATTTGTCATGGTCAGATGTACCAAAAGCGGATGATACAGGCATACAATAAAAAGGTGCACCCAAGAGAATTCAAAGAAGGGGATCTGGTGCTCAAGAAAATCCTCCTTATCCAGAAAGATTCTCGAGGAAAGTGGATGCCCAACTGGGAAGGACCGTACGTCGTAAAAAAGGCCTTCTCAGGAGGAGCCCTAATCCTAACAGAAATGGATGGAGACGAGCTGAAAAATCCTGTAAATTCTGATACCGTTAAAAAATACTATCTTTGAAAAAAAAGAACAAAAATGGAGAGCTTAGGGCGAAAACCCGAAACCGGGCGTCTTGAAGCAGAGGGAGGACCTGAGTTGAAAACCCGTAAAGGACGGCTCGGGTAAATTGAAAGTTGAATATCCGAAGAGAAGGGTATCCCCATGAACATCATGAAGAGGAGGCTTCAGGCAAAAAAATTCTACACCGGTTGACAGGATCATGCATCATTCATATCGAAGATAATGAGGGATCTTGTATTTCATACTTAACTTTTCTTCTTTCTCATGTGTGTCATACCTTTTTTTTAAAGATATCCCAAGCCCTTAATCGTAATAAAATCGTGTTTTTGAGCATCCATTCCTTGCCTTCTTGTTAATTTCAGTCAAATAAGTTAACATAGGCTTATAGAGAAACAAGAGATTTCGGAGCATTACGGTGATCTAACCTTAAAAATGTAGGTGATTAAAGAAAATGATGTTAAATCCGCCCTCTAGCTCCCTACATAATGGCTGTCGATAGGGAAGGCGGAAAGCTGCAAACAACCGGATAAGATGACCAATGGCGTATGTCCTGTCTATTCAAGGAAAGCATGCGAGATAACAAGAGAGATCTCTTGGGTGAAATCCAGAAGGGCACCCCTCTCAAAAAAAAAAAAAACTCTCTCTAAAGCGAAAACCCGAAAGGGCACTTTAGAATTCCAAGTCGTAAATAGAGAAAAAGAAAGTTTGGAATGGTTGAACCTGACAGTGAAGTGAGGTATCGACGCCCGTGAGAAAGGAGAAAGTGAATAACGAGATCGAATAAGGACCAAAACAAGCCCACCAAGATATTGACACTCATGCATCATGAATAGTCAGACATCACTAGGATTAGGAGCATATCAATTCATTTGTCATAGCATTTTGTTTTATCTCAGACAGGTATCTGCGGATTCAAAGAGACATCGATGGCCCTCATGGTGTGAATCCCAAATGTGAAGACAGTGGTTCTACATACGAAAGGCCTACGTTTCCAAGCTCTAGAGAGAGGTTCTATATAGGAAGAATCCTCCGCTCCGAGGCTTCAGAAGCTGAAAGTTCTATATATGAAGGACTGACGGCTCTAGGGTGAAGACTAGCAGTTCTATATAGGAAGAACTCCCAGTCGAAGGAATTCACCCATGACACACAAGGTTATATAGGAAATCCTGCTGTGTCTAAAGCGAAGAGTTCTATATAGGAAGGGCTCCGAGCTTCAATATCTTAGAGTAAAAGATTCTATATAAGAAGAATCCGTAACTCCAAGATTTTAGACGCCAAAAGTTCTATATAGGAAGGACCGACGGCTCCAGGGTGAAGACTAGCAGTTCTATATAGGAAGAACTCCCAGTCGAATGAATTCTCCCATGACACACAAGGTTATATAGGAAATCTTGTTGTGTTTGAAAGTGAAGAGTCTTATATAGGAAAGGCTCTGAGCTTCACTATCTTAGAGTGAAAGGTTCTATATAGGAAGAACCTGTAGCTCTGAAATTTCAGACGCCAAAAGTTCTATATAGGAAGGTCTGACGGCTCCAGGGTTTGAAGACTAGCATTTCTATATAGGAGGAACTCCCAGTCAGAAGAATCCATCAGCGGCGCAAAAGGTTTTATATAGGAGAAACCAACGTTGAAGGCGAAGAGTTCTATATAGGAAGGACTCCAAGCTTTACTGTCTCGAAGTGAAAAGTTCTATATAGGAGGGACTCATAACTCGAGGCTTCAGAGCGAAGGGTTCTATATAGGAAGAGCCTGTAGCTCCAAGATCGGAAGGTGACGAAGCTCTATATAGGAAGAACTTACGAGCCTGAAGATTCAGCTAAGGAAGAGCGGAGATTTCCAAAAGAACACGTGTTTCCAAAGCTACAAACAGGGAAGTCTGATAAAAATGAGTGCTTATGAATCTTTGCTTTGTTTCCCATTCCATGAGAACAAGCAAAGAGGGGCAACTGTAATCACTCATTTTTATCTGGTCTGTAAATACATATTAGTATAATTATTAGTATATTAGTAGTGCATGTATACATTGTATTATATTATATTATATGTTTATTATGTGCATGAGTGTTACTAATATATATATAATGTGTGGTGTGTGCATGTATATTATAAACTATGTATGTATACGTATTAACGGTATGTGTGTCACGCATGTATCTATAGTTAGTACGAGCGTATTTGTTTTTACGGATAATGTGTGTAGATGTTATGTTAATTATGTGTATGATTATATATGTATGTATGCTGGTATGTTATATTAACTAATGTTTGCATAGGTATATATGTATGTATTGTTGTATGTGTATTGTTGTTATAATTATAACTAATGATAATATTATTGGGCTAAGAAAAAATGAAATAAAAAAAATGTTAAACCCAAATGAATAAATGGATAGTCCAAGTCCATTACAAATTTGAAATCTAATATTACTACAAGGCCCGGTTGGCCCAAACCCAAACCCTATTTATTCTAATTATTTTGTGTGCAGATAACTATGGGCCGTTGGATCAAGATCTGATTCAACGGCCACAATCAAGCAAGGAACAAAATATCTGCCGGCCGCGTGTACTACACGTCTGGACTCTTCGAGTGCCACGCGCGCGTGCGGTCCACGCGCAGACTCTTTGATATCCCACGCGTGCGTGAGCCCCACGCGCTCTGACCCCTCGACTGCTGAGCCACACGTGTCACGATCTGGAGCCGTTTCACCAATCGAGGCTTCATCTGGGCCGTTCGTCCCTCAAGCCAGCCCGACCGTTAGATCAGATCTGATCTAACGACCGAGAGAGCCTCTGGCCGAAGACAGAGCCCCCACACCACCACCGCGCTCAGACATGTCAAAACACAAGAAAAATATTATGTCAGTAATCAGTCCAGATCTGAAAAAGAAAATATTATATTACTTGTACCAAACCAAAAGACAGGCATATATGTACGAAACAAACATTTTGTAACAAGAGGTAATCGAAAGAGTCAAGGAGTTGTAATCGAAAAAGCAAAGTTGTAATCGAAAGAAAAAAATACAAAAAAGTCAGTCTTTAGTGGTAATACTCTTCTCTTTTTTTTCACTTTGTTGCATGCATACACAAAAAATACGTAGTAAAATAAAAGAAAAAAGAGGGTTAGAAGTCGTTACCATCACCGTTGGTGGATCTCCCCTCACCAGTGATAAGCCTTTTCGGCTTTCCCAAGCAGAACGTGGTGAACTGAAAGGAGTGGGAGACCCCTTTGTGGCTTCGTTTTGGGTTGAAAACAAAAAAGAGGGGTTTTTTTTCGTTTCATATTTCTTAGATCTAGGACAAATGAAAGCTTTTTCTCTGAATCCAAGTTCGGATTCGTGTCGAGGGTAAGGAAGGGTTCATTTTGGTGTGTTTTTTGGGGCTCGCCGGCGCCGGTTAGCGGCGGCCGGGGGTGGAGAATACTGCGGCCGCCAGACGGATTCTGGGTTCATGGGATAAGGTTGAGAGAAAATAAGAACGAAGCTGGTTATAAAAACTGAGAAAATGAATGAAATGGGGGAAAATTTGGTTTCGGCCAAAAAACGAGGTATTTATAGGTGTTATTATTTCGTGAAATGGGGAAATTACGTAATAAATCCCCCCGCGTTTTCAATATTTTTGTTTCTGTCTCGCCGCATGGTATAATTATAATTCCAGTCCCCCTGATATTTCAAAAGCTTGCAATCTAGTCCCTAAATTACACCAAATCAGTTTTTAAATGGTAAAATTACCCCTTTAACCATCCCGCATTTTTGAATTTTTCATTTCAAGTCTGCCCCTTGGTCTAATTACAGTTTCAGTCCTTTCAAGTTTAGTCATGTTTGCATTTTCGTCCTTAAATTGCATATTATTATCCTTTAATTTTTGCCACTGATGTTTATTTCTTTTCATTTCAGTCCTGTTTCCATGTAAATATTTATGTTCGTATTATAATCGTGTATGTTGATGTAGCCTTTTGCCTTATTATATATCCCTCGTACATGCCTTGTATTTTTATGTTTACATGTATATGTGTGTTAAGTTTATGATGGTTATGTATCTTTTTGTTCGGTTATTCGTATTAAGCATGTTAGGTTCTAGTTGGCTCGTACACGGCATGTTTTGTATTTTTGTATGTATTGTATGTTCTCTTGGCTTTTTAGGTTACGTGTTAGTGTATTTTCTTTTATGTATAATATATTGTTCTATATGTGTTGAAATGTGTTTTATTTCTAATATGTATGTCTTTTTGAAATATATGTTTTTGTCTATACATGTATTTATTCATGCCTTGTTATTGTGACATGTTAAATTTGTTTTTATCTACTATTAAGATTGATATGTATATGTGTGTTTTAATTACGTATTTTATTTATGTTAGATTAGTCTTCTGTTATGTGAATATTTACTGTCTTTAAATTATTTGCCATGTTTTATATTTTGCCACTAAGATTGCATATCGAGATATAAATTGTCAATGCGGTGCCCTTTTATTCGAGCGTAAACGGGGCCAGTATCAGGCGTAGTGATAGTGGTTGGGCGTTTACTCTCGGCTAACGGGGCCCTTAAAATTTATTCACAATTATAACCGAATTTTAAAATAATCGTCACTTTAACCCAGAAAATCCAATATTAATAAAGCGGTAATTATTAAAGTACCAATTTTGGGCGGTGTGGGGGGTGTGCTAATCCTTCCCCATCCGTAACCGACTCCCGAACCCAACATTTTTTGAATCTCTGGTTTTATGGTGTCCGGCCTACCTAAGTGGCCGGTGGCAACTCCAATTTTTTAAAATGCGATTTTTAAAACCCCACAGAATAAACGTTTTATATCCAAAAAATTCACAAACACCTTCGAAAAACTCATTTTTTTAGCAAAAAAAGGACATCGCTACAGTTATCAAGAAATATTAGATGGACTATACAATTGTGACTATTCCATGACTTGTGTCTGATCTAGATATAAGGTCAAAATGATGTAATACATGAAAAGAGTTAATCACGAAAAAGGTTATGTCAAACCACGACTTCCTGTAAATTAGGTAGCAATGATGTATTGCTAGATGCCACTCATTTCTTGTAATATTAGAATTGTTCTAGATATTACTGCTAATGTTACATGAACCTAAAAGGGTCACACCCTATGATTGAAACGAACAAATACCAACTAGATAGCATGTGTACAAACTTATTGTGGACAAAATAAGCAAAACCCGAAATTATTATGATTATTTTAATTATAGATAATTTAGTTTATATATATATTAATACTAGATAATTATTGTAATTCTCAGATATATATCCCTAAAGAAATAAGATCAAAGTAGAATCAGATTCTACGTATTTAATTATATTTGGTGAAATATATTGTATATTAAAAGAATTCAAATTTAATTAGAATTAGGGTTTTGAACGCGATATAAATGCATAAGGTCTAGCAGCCAAAGATATGCTTTTTGCGAAAAACCTCTCTAACAGTTAGATAAGAGAAAATATTTTTGTTTTTTTCGGGTAGACTGCGTAGAGGTCAGAACGCTATTGTGACGACTTGGATTCGATATCGTGCTAGAATAATTAGATTCTCCTAACTCCTTGCGCACCTCAGATTCATTCCTCGTACATGGATCACTGGTGGAATATGCTAGATAATTTTTTGTTGCGCCATGGGGTGTACTGACGTTTCCCAACAGTGGTATCATAGCCACTTGTACGATACTAGTTCAGACTTAAATACTTGAATGATGCTTTTTTATGAGATGCATGTTTTGTTTTTCATGTTTTGACGAGTATACGATATTTGTGCGAAACAATGAAATTGAATCCAGTAGCAGTTAATATGTTAATCTGTTTTAAATAAATTTTTACAATCAATGGTTAAACGTTAATCACGTGTTTGTTGCCGTAAGGTTTTAATGTTTGTATGTTAGTTGTTAACATGATGAACATGTGGTTCTGATAGCAGATCGTTTTGGCAGAGGAATAATGGTTGTTCCAGTGCAAAAAACTTTAGGGATTGAAAAATCCCCAAAACATGAATCTATTGATAAAAGTTATCAAATCGTGAGGTTTTTCTATAGTAATCGAAGCGTCAAAATTAAAAAATTTCCCGATAGAACAGGATATGCAGGACCACATAGGCAACAAAGGTCGTAGGAACTTTTTGTTAATTTTAATTAACAAGATAAAACATGTGTATATTTTGGATGAAATGCATGGTGTTTGAAATGCATGGTTATAGCCAAATAGCCTATTTACTTTGGTTTTATATAAATACGGCATGTGTGTCGTACCTTTCTATACTTCTATTGTAATTCTCTTCTCATCTTACTCCCTCGTATGTAAAACGAGTTTCTGAAAAATTGTAATATTTATGGAGAAAGCGTGGATCAAAGGAGCATAATGATGGACTGATCAAAGGTGGATCAGATGCTTGAGAAGCAAGTTCTATCTTTAATATTTTTGGTTCTCCCATTGGCTTGGGATGGGCCACCTTAGTTTTACGGGCTATAACCATTGCATTTTTATTTACTGATTTACAGTATGTGATACAATGTATGTTTTTAATGGTAACTGATTAGATCATAGTAGAATAGTAAGATTAATTTAACAAAACCCTCTATATTTAATTAATAGCATCCAATATTAGCCCTCGTTAAAACCTCGATCGATACTATGTAGGTTATGCTAAAGTGAAGTACACATATCTATCTTGGTTAAATGCGAAGAATAAGCTAGTGATACTCAATGGTTGTAATATTGGTTAAATATGAGGACATGGTTCCCTATGAGATGGTTAAAAATCTCAAGGAATTATATGAGGGGCAAGATCATAAAGAGAGGTATGGGACATCTAAGGCTTTGTTTCCATGCAAGATGGTTGAGGGAACTCTAGTGGGAACTCATGTTCTCAAAAAGATAGGGTATATTCAGACCTTGAAAAAGTTGGGCTTCCCTGTAAGTGTTGAATTGGCTACTGATGTTATCTTGCAATAATTGCTGGATAGTTTTAATTAGTTTATTCTTAATTTCAATATGAATGAAATTAACAAATCGTTGCCTCAATTGCTTGGTCTGTTAAGAATAGTAGAGAACAACATGAAAAAGGTTGGCTACAAACCTATTCTGATGGTCTGAAAGGATAACAGAAAATGAAAGCCCAACACCAAGGCAAAGACAAAGCCCAAAAAAGTAAAGGTTGCGTTGAAACCCAAAGGAGGAGTTGCAAAAGAAGAAAAGTGTTTCCATTGCAAAATGCTGGACATTGAAAGAGAAACTACCTTGTCTATCTTGAGGACATCAAGAAGGCAAGAGAAAATGGATAGTCTGGATCAGGTATTTATGTTATTAATATTAATATATCAACATCTACTTTTTAGGTATTAGATACCGGTTGTGGTTCTCATATTTGTACTTCTGTACAAGGACTAAAAAGGAGTAGAAAATTGGAAAAAGGAGATGTGGACCTACGAGTGGGAAATGGGGCAAGAGTTGTTGCATTAGCTATAGGAATACATACTTTTTCATTACCTAGTGGACTTGTTTTAGATTTAGAGGATTGTTATTTCGTACCTAGTTTGACTAAAAAATTATTTCAGTTTCTTGTTTGGACAAGATTGGTTTTGAGATTATTATTAAGAATAATAGTTGTTCCTTTTATCTCAATAATGTTTTTTATGGTATGACACAATTAATAAATGACCTCTATATCTTAGATCAAGACAATTCCATATATAACATAAATACGAAAAGATAAAAAAAACGACTCGAATCAAACTTATCTCTGGCATTGTCGCTTGGGTCATAGAAGTGAGAAACGCATATCAAAACCTCATAAAGATGGATTTCTGGATTCTTTTGTTTTCAAACAATTTAATATATGTGAACCTTGATTAATGGGAAAAATGACCAAATCACCGTTTAACGGTAAAAACGAGCGAGCAAGTGATTTATTAGGTCTAATACAAAGTGATGTATGTGGACCAATGAATACACAAGCCAAAGGAGGGTTTCAGTACTTTATTACTTTCACTGACAACTTCAATAGATATGGGTACATTTACCTAATGCATCATAAATCTGAAGCCCTTGAAAAGTTCACAAAATTTAAGAATAAAGTACAAAACCAACTAGGAAAGTGCATCAAAGCTCTTCAATCAGATCGAGGAGGGGAATACTTAAGCTCAGAGTTTGATAAACTTCTTAAAGAATGTGGGTTTATCTCACAACTTACACCTCCTGGTACTCCACAACATAATAGAGTCCCTAAAAGGAGAAATCGAACATTGTCAAACATGATTCGGTCAATGATGAGTCATTCTAATCTTCTAACTTCTTTTTGGGGACATGCGCTAGAATCAACTGCTTTCACACTAAATTGTGTTCCATCTAAATCGGTTCAAAAGACACCGTATGAGATATGAATTGGGAAGCGTCCTAGTATGTCTTTTATGAAAATTTTGGGATGCAAAGTTTATGTTAAACATCAGTGTCTACAAAACTTGAACCTGTATCTCATAATTGTAATTTTGTAGGGTATCCTAAAGAAACTAAATGATATTATTTCTTCAATCCTTCTGAGAACAAAGGTTTTGTCGCTTGAACATGAGTCTTCCTCGAAAAAGAATTTATTTTTAGAAAAGAAAGCGGGAGAAATATTAAACTTGAGGAAATTCAAGATCAACCACATATCATTGAACCAGAGATTGAACAACAACAAGTTCCACAAATATTTGAGGAACATCCAACCATTATTGAAACACAACCACTGCGGAGATTTATGAGAGAACGCAATGCACCTGAGAGATATGGATTTCTCGTCACATTGCATGGTAATGTTCTCCTCATGGACCAAGACGAGCCTATGACTTATTAGGAAGCAGTGGCGAGACTAGACCCCCAGAAATGGCTAGAAGCCATGAAATCCGAGATGGATTCCATGTCAAAAAACCAAGTATGGACTTTGGTTGACCCACCTGAAGGGATAAAGCCCATAGGGTGTAAATGGGTTTTCAAAAAGAAAATCGACATGGATGGTAGTGTACAAACATACAAAGGGCGATTGGTCGCTAAGGGATTTCATCAGATTTATGGTATAGACTATGTTGAAACTTTTTTTCCTGTTGCTATGCTTAAATCCATTTGGATATTGCTTGTAATAGCTGCATTTTACGATTATGAAATTTGGAAAATGGATGTTAAAACCTCTTTCCTCAATGGAAAATTAGATGAGGATGTGTACATGATACAACCTGAGGGTTTTGTCGATCCAAAAGATGCTCCAAAAGTATGCAAGCTACAAAGATCCATTTATGGTGAAACACCCCTAACCCAATTTAAAAGGTAAACCGAATTAAGAGGTGTTACTAGACAACACATAAACAAACATACGAAGTTTAACACTTTGTAACAAGCATATAAACGAAAATTCAAGGTAAATTAAAACCTTTTAGAATGTTTCTATTCATATAAGTAGTTCACACCCATGTTTAATGCATCAACTTACAAGTTGTCAGTTGTTGGCCTAAATGACCACCTTCAACCGATGCTTGCCAAGTGGTGGAGAACTTGGATTTTTGGGTGATTGATTTGTGGAAGCCGAAAAAAGAATGACACGATGAACTTATAGTGATCCGAGCTTCGAATAAGAACCTACATCCACTACCTTAGCTCCCACTAAGGATTTTCCAACCAATTCACTAATTGATTCGTCCCCTTTTCTAGGATTAGGAGGAAACCCTTACAAACGGTTAATCTTTCTATCCAAAGATTAACCAAACACTCTTTACAAGAGAAAGAAAATAAGCAAACAAAAATTCCTCTCACAAGGTTTTTGTTTGCACTCTTTAAGCTCTCACCCAAAACCTAAAACACTTGAGCAAAATATTACAATTAAGGCTCACAAGTGTTGTCTATACAAAGAAATATACAATTAAGCTCTAAGACAAATCTTTGATCATAATGTTGTTGACAATTGAAGCATTAGTCATCCAAAGATGCTTGGAGGTCCCTTTTATACTCCCAAATGAGTTCATAGCCGTTGGTGACCGTTGGGATTGAATTGGAGCCGTTTGGGTCTTTATTTTCCACATTAATTGCAGTTCTAAGGCTGTCGTATGGTATACAGTAACCGTATCAGTACGACCTTCTTTAGAACTAGCCGTTGAGCTTTGGTCAGCTGATGCGTATCGATACTCGTATAGGCGTATCGGTACAGCCTGCAATTTAAAAGACCATTGGAAATATGACCGTTGAGGGGTTTTGGTCGTTAGGATATATGCCACACAGGCGTATCAAAACGCCAAAAGGGTGTATCAAAACGACCCATCTCCGTATCTATACGGGCAAGCCCTATATCGGTACGGGTTTTGACAATTTCAAAAACTTGTAGCAAAAACCTTTAGCCGTATCGAAACAGGTATACCTTGTTGTCACTAGATTTTCACCTTTATTTTAATTGTTAATTTGGTATTAGTGTATTGTAATTATAATATTGGTAACATAATAGTAAGTATTAATGTTACAAGTAATATAGTTATAGTATATAGTAATGTATTTAACGTATTAGATATTTATGCTAGTACTAGAGTTGTCTAGGTGACATGTATTTAGTGTGATTGTTAGATTAGGATATAGTTAGTGTTTAATATAATAAAACCCAAAAAATATAAAAACACATAACCCATTTGTAATTTAAAAAATACAAGGTCCATTTAATTTGAATTAGAGTCTATTAAAAATAAAAATAAAGGAGTTTAATATACAAAAGGCCGACAGGCCCATTTATAATCCAAAAAACCCCCTAATTTCCATTTTATTCTTTTACGCAGCCAAGGAGAGGCCGTTGGATCTGCCTGGAATCCAACGGCGCAGATCGCGCCAGCTAGGTAAGATATAGCGCCTCAACATCTTAGTCGCACGATCAGAAAGCTATCCAATGGACCAGATTGTTTCAGAGTGTTCACGCGGATCACCACTTGCACGTGGCAGCCACACGCACGACGATTCAACTTCATCCGTCTGTCTCATCTTCTCTGACACTCCACTCGCCCTGATTATTCCTCACCGGTGCCGTTCGAATCATCGAAAACATGTGAACAGAATAACAAGAGGGTTAAATCCATATTAAAGCCCAGAAATTCAAAGAGGGAATAAAATCCCTAAATCAGTGCCCTAGCCAAAATCAAGTTGCAATAAGATATTAACAAATATGCAAAAAGGCAATTCAGAAGACCAAAATCCCCAAATCGGTGCCGTGGCAAGATTCAAGAAAATCAGAGGGGAAGAAATCAGTATTTAGGCTTAGGATTTTAGGCAATTCTTGTACTATAAATAACATTGTAAATCATTGTAAACAACAACAACATTCGACAGATGAACAATCACACAAGAATCACACAGAACCAGTAAATATACTAGCATTCGGAAGCAATAAGAGCAGACAGTTGTAATCGACATTCAAAGGCAATAAAGAGCATGTTCTGATAATTCTTCCTATCTATTTACTTTCAATTTCTGTATAAATAAATAAGATTTTTTTTACCTTTTTTGTGTTCGAAACATCGCTGGAATTTGGAAACATCGCCAGAATTTGGGAATTTTGGTCGAAATCTGGGAATTTCGCCGTCGGCAACGGCGGCCAGCGCAAGTGGAAGGCGGCCGGCACGACGGACTACCACCCTGTTCTTCAATTCATGAAGAACACGATGAATGTCTTCAGAGGATTTTGTAAAATCGATTTTGATTCATTTTGGGAGGAATTATAAAATGAAACCTGTTTATTATAATTAATATATATACTAACCCGTTTGACCCGACCCGAAACCGGCTATAACCTACGCCCTTCTTTCTCGGATCTCATGCCGCAGCTCCTCAGTTTTTAATTGTTTTAATTTCATCCTTTTTTCCTTTCAATTCGGCACCAAAGTTTTAATTGTTTTTGAATTATCCCCCACTTTTTGGTTTTCTTTCAATTTAATCCTTAATACAAATTTTTTTACTTTAAAAAGATAAAAATCTATTTTTTTACTTTATTTAATCTCAATAATTGCTTAGTTATTTATTTCATTTAATCAATTATTTCTTTTATGCCTTTTATGTGTATAAATTTGTATGTATGTAAAACCTTAGGATTAGGGAGTTTAAACTTAGATTAGTGACTTGTATGTTGTAAAATTTCCTTTATTTTCAATAAAATACACTTAATTTATTTATAACCTTAATAATTAAAAGGAACATAGACATTTCTTTAGGATTATTCACCATTTTGACTTAATTAATGCGGTGTCTTATCAAACGGGAATGATGGGTTAGCGACAAGAGTGTTGGCAGTGATTAAAGTTCATTTCCCGGGCGATAAGGCCGTTAAAATAGATTTACATTCATTTTATGGACAAATAAAATCAAACTTTTGAGAACTTGCAAATTCTAGTTTTAAAAATGCTTTTTTGAAATCAATTAAGGTACCAATTTTTGGGCGTTGTGGGTGTGCTAATCCTTCCCCACACGTAATCGACCCCCGAACTTGTTTTCTCTAGTTTTTGTGGACCAAAATGTATTTTTGATAAATAAAACGTTTTATCGAAATACCTTTGTTTTAAAAGTGATCCAATCACATTTTTTTTAAAAAGACTGCTAGCAACTCCGTGATTTTAAATTTTTTTCCAAAACGTCAAAACCTCATAAAAAAAGGGTTGCAACAGCTTGGCGACTTCACTAGGGACATTTTGTTTTAAAAAAACAAAAGAGGGTCAGGCCACAAATTGTTTTCAAAATGTTTTCAGAAAAAGGAATTTGCAAGTTCACAAATGTTTCAACTTATTTGTCTGTTTAATGAATGTAATTCTATTTTATTCATTTAAAAAAATTTAGTTGCAAAAAGCTCTATTCATGAGCTCCACCCAATTGCTAAGTGAGGGGAAAACGCTTTGCTCATGTCAGAATATTAATTCTCCGTATGAGCCTAGTAAGTACCTTCGAGATTCATATGCCTCATGTCTTCGTAAGGATACTAATTCTTGAAGAAGACATAGGAAGTGAGTCATCCTGAGTTGAACTTGGTTCGTTTGAAGCATATAATGGGTGAGAACCTGGGGCCTTGCTACCCTTAGTAGGGGACAACAAGGACAGCTCGGGTACCTTTTAGAACTCAACTATTTGAGAACTTAGGGCCCACCCCAATAGATCCATGCGGAAAACCTAGGGTTTTAGTAATAAAAGGAGACATGTCCTGGAGTATTGGAATGTACTTCCCAAAATTGTTTTTGAATTCTCTGTGTTGTCTTGATTCTAATCTTTGTTTCCCTTGTTTTGTTGTTTTGCATAACCATTCATGCCACATCATTACATATTTAGAAGGGGTTGATTCTCAAAATTATTGCTCAACTTTGAAAAGCTCTTGTTATGGACGGAAGAATTTTGAAGAATGAAGATGAGAATACAAAGGTCTGACATTGGTCTGAGGTGAATCAACGAATATTTGGAGATAGCCTGGTAGCTGATCATGAGACAAAGACGTCAGAATATGCCCACATTAGCATCAAGCAGAACAATGAGCAAGAATTGTGGGAAATATGGGAGCACTTGGATTATGAGACCAAGCAGTTGTTCCACGAAATCTATGGTGACATAGCCTATCTTTTGTACGTGAAGGTTGATGAGAAGTTACTGAAAGCCTTGGTTCAATTATAGAATCCAGGATATTGCTGCTTTACATTTAATAAAGAAGATATGATACCTACATTCGAGGAGTAGTTGGACCTTTTCAACCTGTGCAAAAGTAAAGAAGAACTGGGTTTATGCCAAGCCACCTAAAAACAAAAACCCATATGCAAAGCTTCAGGTGTTTTCTAGTATGAGTGATGGTTGGGTAAAGGGGTTGATATAGAAGAGATGAGGCACCTTTAATTTTCCTTGGTCAAGCATTATAAGTATAATCTCGATCCACCTCGACAGGGAAAAGAAGGTTGATCTCCTAGCTATTGCAATTTATGGTTTAGTCATCTTTTTGAAGGTTCTGTGAAACATTGATGTGGCGCTACTTGACTTCCTTGAACAACTGAAGAGAGGAGTCAATCTGGTACCAGTTGTGCTTGCTGAAACCTTCATTTCCCTCAATGCTTTCTGGAAGGTTGAAGGTGTTCGTTTTGGAGGATATATTCCACTTCTACAAGTTTGGGCCCTAGTCACTTCTGGAAGTGCTCGACATTAGCTTTATCAAATGTGTTTTCCCCAAACTTCTCACCTCTTCGAGAATTTTTGGTAAAGGAGTGGCTTGTTGTTAAGAAGAACAAATGGATTGAAATATTCAGGGATCGTTGTGACGAGGACATCATATGGAGGGTTCCTTGGATGGGTCATACCAAGCTTTTGTACAAGTGTGGAGATTTCAACTTCCTAATGCTGCTAGGTCTGTGGAGAGGAATTGAATGTGCCCATTTGTTAGTATCTCGCCAATATGGGTCTCGACAGTTCATTTAATTCACTACCGGTCTTGGCTCATCAAAATTTGAGTTCCAAGGTGAGTTCAAACAGAAGGTTCAGACAATCAGCAATGCATGGAACCATTGTTATCTCATGAAGCTAGAATCTGATAACCACTGCATGTACACCCCAGACTATGACATTTGGAGGCATACGAGAATGAATGGCAAAGTCATATCACCTACATCCGGACAAACCAATTCTTGAGGAACACTTAAAGGTAGTCCCTACAGAAGCTGACATCTTGAGGGAAGAGTTAAGAAGGGCTAAGCTGAAGATAGAAGCCTTACAAGAGCAAAATCAAAGAGACAAGTTTGAGTCAAGCCTTGATGTTGAAAAGTACAAAAGGGGAAACGAAGCGAGTAGTGAAGATGTATGAAGACCTAGAGAAGAAGTTTGAGATGCAAAGAGCCGACTTCCTCAAGCTCCAAGCTGCTGCTTAGAATGCAGATTTGAGAAAAACTCTCGAACAATGGAAGCAAGAAATGGAGCATGTTGTAGGGAAAGAAAAGGAACGAGGAAGGTGTGAGGTCGAGAAATATAGATGGTCCCTTACTGAGGAAAGAAAGAAGAATAACCCAAAAACTAAAAATAGAAATGGCAAACGGGTCTATGAAAGTGATAAAGAAAGTGTGGCCACATGGAAGAGGAAGGCCCATGACAATCGAATTCGCCTACTTGAGTTGCAGAAGGCATATGACCAAACTAGTACGGAGCTAAAGCAGAGTCGGGCTTGTGTTGCTAAGTTGCAAGCCAAAATAGATGACCTGAACCACTCGTTACACAAACTTCAGAACCATCATGCTTATATTGAGCTTCATGCCTGTCTAAGTGAGAATGATGCCTTGAAAAAACAGGTTGAAGAAATGGATAACATCATTCAGGAATGCCGGACAAAGATCTTGATCCTTTAAGAGATCACAGAGGGAGGTGATGACTACTGGTTCACACGTCTTAGGGACATGGCTAGAAGATTCCAAGAATGAGATGAGTTTGACAGGACTTTCATAACCCAAGTACAAGATGTGGCTCGACACGTGATGATGCAAGCCACTGTGTAATCAATTATTTTTATCTGATTTGTAAATACTACGTTAATATTAGTTTAATAATTAATATATTATTATTGGGTGTGACTAATGTGTATGTGGTATGTGTGTGTCGCATCTATGTCTGCATATTACGTATGCCTTAGTTGTTTGTATGTATAATGTGTGTATACTTATATTAATTAGGTGTGTGAGCAAATATATATGTATATGTGTGTTTGAATGTTATATGATATATATGTTAATTTGCATGTATGATGGTATGTACATAAAGTATATGTGTATATGTTATTATATTATTATTACTACTACTATTACTATTGGGTTTAAATTAAAAAATAGATCTAAAATATAAAACCCATTTTTAATAACTATCCAGTACATCATTTACAAGACCCAAGAATTTTACATCAGGCCCGAACCGGCTAGCCCACATCCTAAAAAACCTTACCCATATCAGATAATGAAACCTGATGCCCTCATTTTATCTTGTGCAGCTGCACGAGGGCCGTTGGATCAGATCTAGATCCAACGGCCACGGTTGAAGCATAAAGGCCCCTCATCTGCCGCGTGAAGCCCACGCACTGGCTGTTGAGTTCTCCACTCACGCGTGTGAGACACGTGCAAGGCCAACCATCTTCCTCAGGCCACGTGGCATGATCACAGACCGCTACATCATTTCCAAGGTCCAGTCTCAGTCGTCTAATCATCGAGCAATCCTAATCGTTGGATCAGATCTGATCCAACGCTAGGAATGGTTTTGGCAGCGATAATCGTTCATCTCCCAAGACGCCAGTCCTTGTAGCCGAGCGGTCATCTTCCCCATGTCGTCGTACCAACCACCAAGCATGGCCGGACATGCCAAAGACACAAAGAAATGGAAAGGCGCTAGAACAAAATCAGATCCAAAATATATCTTATGTACTAGTTTTTACCAAACAAAAAAAAAACAGAGAGGATATAGGTATGAAAGGTTGTAAGAACAAGTATCATGAAGTGACTAGTTGTATCAGTTGTTCAGAAATACAGAAAAGAATCCCATCCTCTTGTTCATTTTTTTGAACACACAAAAAAAAACACAAAGGTATCTATTCATCTTTAGTGTTGCATGCATGTATATACTCTAGAGATAACAAAAAAGAAGAGGAGTGAGTGATTTACCTTTGGTCGTCAGTTCTCCCACTGGCAGCAAGCCTAAATATGGTGAGCCGGCTAAAGAGGGAGACGTTCTTTCACTCTCGGTCTTCTTAAAAGGGTGGTTTTCGCTTTCAGGTTTTCTTAGATCTAGGTAAAAGGGGGAGACATTTTTTTAATCTAAGTTTGGATTCGTGTTCGGGTTGAAGCAAGGTCGTTTTGGTGGCCTTTTTTAGGTTCACTGACGCTGGCTAGCGGCAGCCGACGACAAAAGAGACGACAGTTGGCTGCTGGTTTTTGGGTTTATCAAGGGGTTATTTCGGGTTTGAGAGAAAATAAGAGGGGGAGGGTTTATTCAAATGGTAAAAAAACTTGGGGAAAGGGTTGGATTTTAGCCGGATAGGTTTGTTATATAGAGTCCCAAATTTTTTAAAATGGTCAAATTACCCATTAAACCATCCCGCGTTTTGGGATTTTTCAAAGCGAGCATGCCCCTTGGTATAATTACAACCCCAGTCCTCCCTGGTTTGCCAAAGATTTCAATTTAGCCCCCTAATTAAACAGAAATCAGTTTTCAAATGGTCAAATTACGCCCCAAGGACCTTCGCATTTTTGAAATTTTCATTTCAAGCGTGCCGCATGGGCATATTACACCTTTGGTCCTCTGGACTTTCTGTAGTTTGCAATACCATCCTCAAATCATACTTCCTATTGCTTTTAATTTTGGTCCTAATTTTTATTTTGTTTGAATCCAGTCCTTTGTTATATTTCGATTGTGTATGACTCTTTTATTTTCTTCTTAACATGTTCATGTTATTCTCCGTTCCCGTATAAGTTCTCATATTATCCTTTTTTATGTTTTTGATGCGTTATTTTTCGTGTTTTAATCTTTTTACCCATGGTATATATTTGTTGTAAATGTCATACTTTAGCTTGGTTTTCATGGTATTCTTGTTTCTGTTATCATGAGTTTTATATTTGTAGGTTACATGTGTGTTTTTTGGCCATGTATAATGCCATGTCTTTATTTATTTATTTATTTATTTATTTATTTGTGTATGCAAATTATGTCATATGTTATGCCCTAGGTATTAGTTTCTTTGTTAGAATGTGGTTTTGATTTCTGAAATTAACATCATAATACATCTATGTCATGCATAATGTTACATTGTGTTTTTAGTTTTAATATGTATGTATTCTCGAAGTATGTGTTTTTATTTTCCACATGTTTTTATTCATGCCTCGTTATTATTATCATTATGATGTGCTATTTTCGTGTTTTTAATGTATATATATAATTTTGTGAGATCCATGTTTTTCATTATTTTGTCATTTACTATGTCAATGCAAATGTATGTTTCCGAATTATTTCACTAAGTTTGCATAATGGAATATATAATGTCAATGCGGTGCCCTTTTATCCGAGTGTAAACGGGGCCAGTATCAGGCGTAGTGATAGTGGTTAGGCGTTTGCTCTCGGATAACGGGGCCTTTAAAATTTACTCAAAATTATAACCAAATTCTAATTTAATCGTCATTTTAATCCGAAAAGTCTAATATTAATAAAGCGGTAATTATTAAAGTATCAATTTTGGGCGGTGTGGAGGTGCTAATCTTTCCCCATCCGTAACCGACTCCCGAACCCAACAATTTTTAAACCTCTGGTTTTACGATGTCCAGCCTACCTAAGTGGCTGGTGGTGACTCCATTTTCTTAAATAAAATACGGGTTTTTAAAACCCCACATAAGACATTTTTTAAAAAAACAAAACAAAATAAAATACATTTTTAGCGTAAACGGACATCGCTACAGATGGCGACTCTGCTGGGGAATTTTTTTTTCAAAAAAGAAGAGAGAGTCAAGCTTTTTCAAATAATTACTACTTTAATAATATTAGAAGTTTCGGATTAAAGTGACTATTAAATTAAAATTTGGTTATAAGTGTGCGTTTATTTTAACGCATTTAAAATATGGAATATAAACCTATTTTTAAGTGGGGGGAAACGCTAATGCTCTCGTGGAAATATCGTTCTCTCGTGTAGGCCCTAGCAAGTATCCTTCGGGGCTCGAGTACCTTATGCTTTCGTAAGGATATCGTTCCTTTGTGCAGACATAAGCGAATGGGTCTCTATGAATTGAACTCGGTTGAAAGGAGCCTGAAATGGGTGATGATCGCGGGCCTTGTTACTCTTAGTAGGGGATAGCAAGGACAATTCGGGTACCTCCTAGAACCAAAACTGCATGTAGAGAACACACAGAAACCCACCCTATTAGAGCCATGCGGATAACCTAGGTGTCTTAGACGGGATGCAAATATGATTGCTTTTATCTGGTATTGACATGTTTCCTTTTTTGTTTTGTTTTTGCATATATCATCGCATTCGCATTACATAGGGTATTGATTCCCGAGTGGTTTCTCCCATAATAGAAGATTGTTCATGATGGGCCAACAGTTCTTTGACCTAAAGAAAGGGGGTCCAGTTCCAGAGTTCCATCCGGAGACTAGGCCAGGGACGGCAGAAGAAGGATCGTTCAGGGGCTCCAGAACAGATTTGGTAAGCAGTGTCAGTTCTGGTAACAAGCGAGATGAAGTACAAGAACTAAAGAAGCAAAAGGCCGAGATGAATGCTATGATGAAAGGCAAGCAGCCTGTCAAACTCAGAGAAGAATCGATAAAGGATCAGAATGTGGAACAGAATAGTTAGAATGTCACAACACCATTAAATACGACACATCGAATCCTTTTGTGATCAATCTTAATAAACAGACAAGCGGCATATCTGGGGCAGATACCAAGGGAACAGAGGCAAGACTAGGGGAAGCTCGAGAATCCAATGGCATCAAAAGGCATTATCCTATACCCATGAGATATACCGAGCTACTTCCGTTTCTTGTTGAAATGGGCCTTATCGTACCGGTGAAGTCTATACCAAAGAGACCTCCTTATCTGAAGGGTTATAACAGTCGTGTCTGGTGCAGCTATGACATAGGCGATTCGAGTCATCGCACTGAGAATTGTAGAGCCTTGAAGGACAAAGTTCAAGATCTTATCAGAATGAGAGTTTTGGGTTTCGAAAACGGACAACCCCGATGCTATAGTGAACCAGCCATTGCCCGAGGGGCAGAGTCGAAGGAGGGTCAACGCCCAGCCCAAGGTTCGGGTAACACAGAAGTAGGTCACTCAAGCGAGATAAATTCAGGAGTCAAGAATAAAAGCGTCTCAGAAGATGAACTTGCACGCAAGTACGACCAGCTCGAGCATGAGAGGCACGATCTGAGCATGAAATTGAAGAGTGTACAAGACGAGTACCGAAAGTTGCACTTTGAATTCAAGAACGTCGGTCTGGGTGACACCTCTGAAGAATGGGTTAATGGCATGATTCAGCTGAAGAACGATTTGGAATGTTAGAAGCAGAAATGCAAGAATAGTAAGAGTAAAGTCAGATCATTGTCACAGAAGATGAAAGAAGCTGAGAGCCAACGCGACGTTCTCCAAAGTGAGTTGGAAAGCAATCTGGCCATGGATGATATCCTGAAATCAAGTCTGCAGTAGGAAAGAGAGGAATCACAAGCTTTTGAAATAGAAAATGCAGCACTCAAAGAACAAATAGCAAGGCTTAAGACTTTTTTACGTGCCAGCGGGATTCATATTGAGACAGAGACTGTCAAGCTACAAAAGGTCGAGCAGACAATACAGGGGAAAGACCGAGACATGAAGATCATTATGACTCAAGCCCGATAAGTGGCTCAATAGGTAGCAGACTTAGCCGATGTAGCAGCGCTGATAAGCCATAATATGGATCCAGCGTTGGACTGCGAAGGAAAGCTGACATGACTATTGAATGAGGTCAAGAAATTAGATGCTAGGGCTCACCGCTATCTGTAAACCCCTAAGACCGGATGTAACGAAACCTTTTGCTCTGAATGAAATATGTCCTATAGGGACAAATCCCTTGCGGAATTGATGCCTTATCGCATTCATGCATTGCATTTGCATCGCATCCTTTGCATTGTTTAATAATTTTATCATCGCATGGCACTTCATCATTTAATACTTGGGGTTCGATGGTAGAATTAGCTGGAAAATAGAAAAACTAAAGAGTCAAGGCTTGACCTGCTAGAAGAAAGAATCGAGAAAGATTTGAAGAAGAAAGACAAGATAAGTGTTTTCAGTACGAGAGAACTCTGCCTAGTTCCTGATTTGGTCATTCCTCCGGATTTCAAGATTCCCAAATTTGTGCAGTATGACGGAACCAGCTGCCCAAAGATTCACTTTACCATGTTTTGTAGAAAAATGGAGGGATACATGAAGAATGAAGAGTTGTTGATCCACTGCTTCCACGATAGCCTGACAGGACCTATAGTAGTGTGGTATAACTGTCTGAATAGAAACCAAGTTAGGTCATGGGGTAACCTTGCTAATTCCTTCTTGAGTCAATACAAATATGCTTTAGATTTAACGCCTTTTCATCAGTTTTTTCAGAATGAGAAAATGAGACCAAATGAAAGCTTTAGGGAATATGCACTAAGGTAACGATGTTTGGCAATCCAAGTAGCGGAAGAAGAGTTGACTCCCCTGTTCCATGCAACGCTTCCCTCTCCTTTCTTTGATGTGACGTTGGAGAAATCGAGAAATAGATTTGAAGATTTCATGACGATTGGAGAGAGGATATAATATGCAATCAAAGAAGAAAAATTAGGGTCTAAGTCCAAGGACCGAATCGAAGATAAGATAGATAAAGACGGAGAGGTAAATAAGTGTCATCTCTAGGGTTTGCATGGCCGTAAAAGAGGAAGACAGACCGACACCTCAGGGTAATCAAGGAAAATTCCTCGGACGAGCACAAATTTGGAAGTGTTCAGAGAATCCATCTCAGACATATAACCTCATTTGGTAGTGGTCACTATCTTGCTCCTAGACTGATAAAAGATTGCACATGATCTATCTGCGCATAGTTTTGACTTGAGTAGCACATACGAATTCCATATGGGGGCACTGGGGCATCCTACCAGAAAGTGTAGACCTTTATTAGAGGAGATCAAGAAGCTGATCAATGATGGGACCATGACACAAGAGCTGATCTAGCAGCGGAGGACCAAGGATGAGGGGCAAGTCTGTATAATGCTGAGGAAGCCCGAGATGTCACTACATTAAAAGACTTTCCTGAAGTAATACAAGGAATCAACTTTACTACATGTGGTAAAGATCTTTTGTGAATGGGCATATTTGTTGATTTTTATTCCAATAAAGAACACATTTTGCTTAACATACAATGTTCTTGAAAGCACATAGATGTATATTTTCTCGCCGTTGTAGGACACTGGATATCAATTGCAAGATGTGACATTAGATGGATGTTCTGACAACGATGAGGTGCGATGTTCCCCACCAGACTCTGGTCAGCAAAGCAAGATTACTACACTTTCGATGATGTTCAAGGACGAAAAAGCTCTGAATGTCAACCATGTAGAGTTGCTTGAAATTGAAACTCTAGGCGTAATCTTCTAGGTAGTAAAGAATTAAAAAGGAAAGAACTGAAGGAAAAAAGAAGAGAAAAAAGGGAAGAAAAAGAAAGAAAGCAAAAAGAAAGAAGGAGAAAAGAATAATAAAATGTACTCCTATGTTTGAAACCTGGTAATAGGCTTGTTCGGATAAGAGTGTGGGAATTTTGGGGCACTCCACTGAAGCGATAAGGTGGCAATACACCATCCAATTCAAGAAACCTTAGCTTCATGAGTGATGGTAATATTTTCAAATCGTGACTATGCCGAGTAACTTGGGGCAATGTTGTTTGCTCCATCGTTGTCCTCAAGACAAAGGACTGTGACGAATTGATTTCCTTAAATAATGATAAAAGCATAAGAAAAAAAGAAAAAAGAAGAGAAAAAAGAGAAAAAAAGAAGAAAAGAAAAAAAAAGAGAAAAGGAAGAGAAAGGGGAAAAAGAAAAAGGAGGAGAAATGAAGAGAAAAGAAAAGAGAGAAAAACAAACGATAGCATAGGTAAAATTAAATCTCGCACCACCTAGAACTCTATTCTTAGAGTAATATTTCTGAGCTCGAGTGGTTATACAAGCCCACCCTTTTTAGGGGCGGAGCAGATAATGAGAATTGAGAAAGAGTAGTATTCTGCAGCAACACGGTAATCATGAGGATGAACCGAGTCACCTGGGAACATTTCACAGCCTTGAATTACTGAATGGTTGAATCTAAGACGCTCTTGCACTTGATATCCAGAGCTCCTATCCTATGATTTCAAGATCCTGTATGTTAATCAAAATGATACCCTTCAGTGGAATGCCAATCAACAAATTGACAAGTTAAAGCAACAAAGATTTCCATATATTACTTCAGAGATAAGATCCAGAACACAAGGTTGCAGATATTATTGGAGCACCTAACCAGAAACGACCCCACAATGTATAGGATGAGGATGATGACAATAGCATATGTGTCAGACAACTCAAGAACAAGAAGCGGGTTTCAGCCACGATGCCTTTGTTGGTTTAAGAAAATGAAGGGTGAACCATGATGAGAATGAGATTACAAAGTAAGTGGGACGGTAAGAGGTAAACATCGAGTCTCTAAAGAATTAAAGCACAGAGATCGAGAAATGGTTCCCTTTAAGAGGCAACAAGAAGATTGAGGTTAAGAAGCATTTTGCTCACCCCGATGACGAAGCTAACAAATGCTTAGAATGTTGGGTCAAAGGAGTTGGAAGGTAGCCGAGCCCATGATCAAGTGAGGCAACGTAGAATAGGAATAATGAAATGAAGATCAAATTTGAGCATACTACAAAAAGAAAGGAAACAGAGAAATCTGAAGAATGACTTTTCAGGGCATAGGATTTTAAAACATGTCTAAAAATAAAAAAGAAAAATAAAAGGAAAAAGAAAAAGAAAGAATAAAATAGAGATAGAATTATATCGCGAATGGGTTAAAAGACACGAATCAGATAAATAACTGATCAAAGGGCATACTGCAATAGAAGAGAAGGAAGAAAATCTGAGAAATAACCTTCTAGGGCATAAGACTTTAGAACAGAAAAATGATGATAAAAAGAGAAGAAGAAAAAAGAGGTAAAAGAGAGAAAAGAAAAAAGAAAAAGAAAACGAAGAAAAAGAGAAGAAGAAAAAGAAAGCACGACATTGCATGCATCACATAGATAGAGGCATGTCAAATTTTGCTTGTTTCTAGACAGGTATTTGAAGAATTGTCAAAGAATTTACTAAAGAAAGGAAAGATAACGACAGTCATAGCGGCGTGAGGCCTAGATATTAAATCCTTTAGGTCATCGGTAAGTCCTTCGGGCACGGTGTTATGTTCTTCGGGCCACCAGTAAGTCTTTCGAGCATGGTGATAAGTCCTTCAGGCCATCAGCAAGTCCTTCGGGCATGATGCGACAACCTTAGTAGCGTGAGTCCAGAAATAATGGCAGCCATAGCGGCGTGAGGTCTAGATGTTAAATCCTTTGGGTCATCGGTAAGTCCTTCGGGCACGGTGTTAAGTCCTTCGGGCTACCGTTAAGTCTTTCGAGCATGGTGATAAGTCATTCGGGCCACCAGCAAGTCCTTCGGGCCATCAGCAAGTCTTTCAGGCATGGTGCGGCAGCCTTAGTAGCGTGAGTCCAGAAACATCGGCAGCCATAGCGGCGTGAGGCCTAGATGTTAAATCCTTTGGGTCATCGATAAGTCTTTCGGGAACGGTGTTAGTCTTCGGGCCACCGTTAAGTCTTTCAAGCATGGTGATAAGTCATTCAGGCCATCAGTAAGTTCTTCGGGCATGATGCGGTAGCCTTAGTAGCGTGAGTCCAAAAATATCGACAGCCATAGCAGTGTGAGGCCCATATATTAAATCTTTCAAGTCATCAGTAAGTCATTCAGGAATGGTGTTAAGTTCTTCGGGCCACCAGTAAGTCTTTCGAGCATGGTGATAAGTCCTTCGGGCCATCAGTAAGTCTTTGGGCATGATGCGGCAGCCTTAGTAGCGTGAGTCCAGAAATATCGCCAGCCATAGCAATGTGAGGCCCAGATGTTAAATCTTTCGGGTCATCGGTAAGTCATTTGGGCATGGTGTTAAGTCCTTCGGGCCACCAGTAAGTCTTTCGAGCATGATGATAAGTCTTTCGGGCCATCAGTAAGCCCTTCGGGCATGATGCGGCAGCCTTAGTAGCGTGGGTCCAGAAATATCAGCAGCCATAATAGCGTGAGGCCAGATGACGGCAGCCATAACGACGTGAGACCAGATGTTAAATTTTTCGGGTCATTGGTAAGTCATTCGGGCACAGTGTTAAGTCTTTCGAGCATGGTGATAAGTCCTTTGAGCAATCAATAAGTCCTTCGGGCATGATGCGGCGGCCTTAGTGGCGTAAGTCCAAAGATATCAACAGCATCGTAAAAAAAGAAAAAGAGAAAAAAGAGATAGAAAAGAGAGAAGAGAAAAAGAAAGAAAAAGAGAAAAAAGAAAAAAACAAAAAAGAAGTGAAAAAGAAGAAAAAGAAAAAAGGACAAAAAGGATAAAAAGAGAAAGAAGGAAAAAGAAAAAAGGAAAAAAGAAGAAAAGAAAAAGAGGAACGAAAAATCAAAGACAAATGTTATATAAAGGAGAAGCCTACGTTTTCGAGCCCAAGTGAAAGGCTCCATATAGGAAGAGCCCTAACTCCAAGATTTCAAAGAAAAAACCAAAGGGAAGAAATTCTATATAGGAAGAACTTTCGAGCCTAAAGATCTGGCCGAGGAAAAGCAGAGAGTTCCAGAAGAACACGTGATTCTAAAGCCACCAACAGGAAAGTCGGATAAAAATGAATGCTTTTTGGTCTTTGCTTTGTTCTCGTTTCACAAGAACAAGCAAAGAGGAGGAACTGTAATCACTCATTTTTGTCCAGTTTGTAAATAGTATGTTAATATTAGTTTAATAATTAAAATATTATTATTGCATGTATACATATATAATATTATTGGGTGTGACTAATGTGTATGTGGTATGTGTGTGTCGCGTGTATGTCTGCATATTACGTATGCCTTAGTTGTTTGTATGTATAATGTGTGTATACTTATATTAATTAGGTGTGTGAGCAAATATATGTTAATTTGCATGTATGATGGTATGTACATAAAGTATATATGTATATGTTATTAGATTGTTATTATATTATTATTATTACTATTACTATTAGGTTTAAATTAAAAAATAGATCTAAAATATAAAACCCATTTATAATAACTGTCTAGTCCATCATTTACAAGACCCAAGAATTTTACATCAGACCCGAACCGGCCAGCCCACAACATAAAAAACCCTACCCATATCAGATAATGAAACCCTGATGCCCTCCTTTTATCTTGCGCAGCTGCACGAGGGCCGTTGGATCAGATCTAGATCCAACGGCCACGGTTGAAGCATAAAGGCCCCTCATCTGCCGCGTGAAGCCCACGCGCAGGCTGTTGGGTTCTCCATTTGCGCGTGTGACAAACGTGCAAGGCCGACTATCTTCCCCAGGCCACGTGGCATGATCCTAGACCACTACATCATTTCCAATGTCCCATATCAGCCGTCTGATCATCGAGCAATCCTAACTGTTGGATCAGATCTGATCTAACGGCTAGGAATGGTTCTAGCAGTGATAATCGTTTCATCTCCCAAGACGCCAGTCCTCATAGCCGAGCGGTCATCTTCCCCATGCTTCCGTACTAACCACCAAGCATGGTCGGACATGCCAAAGACACAAAGAAATGGAAAGGCGTCAGAAAAAAATCAGATCCAAAATATATCTTATGTACTAGTTTTTACCAAACAAAAGAAGAAGAAGAGAGGATATAGGTATGAAAGGTTGTAAGAACAATTATCATGAAGTAACCAGTTGTATTAGTTTTTTAGAAATACAGAAAAGAATCCCATCCTCTTGTTCATTTTTTCGAACACACAAAAAAAATACAAAGGTATCTATTCATCTTTAGTGTTGCATGCATGTATATACTCTAGAGATAACAAAAAAGAAGAGGAGTGAGTGATTTACCTTCGGTAGTCAGTTCCACAGAAGAGACGGCGGTTGGCTGTCGGTTTCTGGGTTCATCAAGGGGTTATTTCAGGTTTGAGAGAAAATAAGAGGGGAGAGGGTTTATTCAAATGGTAAAAAAAATTTGGGGGAAAATGTTGGATTTTAGCCGGATAGGTTTGTTATATAGAGTCCCAAATTTTTTAAAATGGTCAAATTACCCATTAAACCATCCCGCGTTTTGTGATTTTTCAAAGCGAGCTTGCCCCTTGGTATAATCACAACCCCGGTCCTCCCTGTTTTGCCAAAGATTTCAATTTAGCCCCCAAATTAAATTGAAATCAATTTTCAAATGGTCAAATTACGCCCCAAGGACCTCCGCATTTTTGAAATTTTCATTTCAAGCGTGCCGCATGGGCATATTACACCTTTGGTCCTCTGGACTTTCTGTCAGTTTGCAATACCATCCTCAAATCATACTGCCAGCTGCTTTTAATTTTGGTCCTCGGTTTTATTTGTTTCAATCCAGTCCCTTATTATATTTCGATTGTGTAAGCATCTTTTATTTTCTTCTTAGCATGTTCATGTTATTCTCCGTTCCCGTATAAGTTCTCATATTATCCTTGTTTATGTTTTTGATGCGTTATTTTTTGTGTTTTAATCTTTTTACCCATGGTATATATTTGTTGCAAATGTCATACATTAGCTTGGTTTTCATGCTATGTTTGTTTCTGTTAGCATGAGTTTTATATTTGTAGGTTACATGTTAGTGTGTTTTTTGGCCATGTATAATGCCATGTCTTTATTTATTTATTTGTGTATGCAAATTATGTCATATGTTATGCCCTAGGTATTAGTTTCTTTGTTAGCATGTGGTTTTGATTTATGAAATTAACATCATAATACATCTATGTCATGCATAATGTTACATTGTGTTTTTATTTTTAATATGTATGTATTTCCGAAGTATGTGTTTTATTTTCCACATGTTTTTATTCAAGCCTCATTATTATTATCATTATGATGCGCTATTTTTATGTTTTTATTGTATATATTTAATTTAGTGAGATCCATGTTTTTCATTATTTTGTCCTTTACTATGTCAATGCAAATGTAAGTTTCCGAATTATTTCACTAAGTTTGCATAATGGAATATATAATGTCAATGCGGCGCCCTTTTATCCGAGTGTAAACGGGGCCAGTATCAGGCGTAGTGATAGTGGTTGGGCATTTGCTCTCGGATAACGGGGCCTTTAAAATTTACTCTCAATTATAACCAAATTCTAATTTAATTGTCATTTTAATCCGGAAAGTCTAATATTAATAAAGCAGTAATTATTAAAGTACCAATTTTGGGCGGTGTGGGGATGCTAATCCTTCCCCATCCGTAACCTACTCCCGAACCCAACAATTTTTAAATCTCTGGTTTTACAGTTTCTGGCCTACCTAAGTGGCCGGTGGCGACTCCATTTTCTTAAATAAAACACAGGTTTTTTAAAACCCCACGGAAGACATTTTAAAAAAAACAAAAGAAAATAAAAATATGTTTTTTATTGTAAACAGACGCTACACACTGAAGCTGCAGCTCTTCGTCAGTACATCAAGCCAACAGGAGAAGTGGGACCAAGGCTTATGTGGCTCATTGAAGAAATCAAAGAATTGGGAATTCAAGCTAAAAAATATTTGTAAACAAAACTTGATGTAATAAAGATCATTTTTAATCCAATAAAAGAGTTGTTTCTTGGGTCATTGTTTCATGGAATTGATGGCCCTTCGCTTGCATCCATGCATTTGCATTTCATTATTTTGTGTTTAATAGTTTTTCTTTGCATTAGTGCTTACATTTTGCATGCATACATGACATAATAAGAGTATAACTTAAATAAATGTTCAGAAAATCAAAAATAGCAAAAACAAACCACAAGTACAGTACTCGGTCCCAAGTCAGAACAATGGAAGGTAAAGTGTTGGCCCTAGAAAGTAACCACAAGAGTACCTAGGATAGGTTGGACAGGCTGGAAACAGATCTGAAGCAACAGATGGAGTTAGTTCACCAAAAGATGGTTGGTTCAATTGCAGCCATACTAGGTTTTAAGGACCCTAATGCAGTAGAAATTGGTGAAGAAGCTAATGATGTGCCAAAATTTCAAGGGATGGCCTTTGTTCATCCGATCATACAAAGGGAAGCTCAATTGTCCAAGGTCAAAATTTCTCCACATTTTGCTGAAACATCGGCACGAAATGATAAGAAAATAAGCTCTGAGGAAGTCATTGAAGTGCCTGATTTCGATGAAATTGCTGACAAAGTGAAAGCTAAAAAGAAATGGGAGGATCGTTATGAGAAATTAGAAGAAATGATTAAATTATTCCAAGAATGAGGTATATATGGAGGAATGGATGCCAAGGATTTGAGCTTGGTAACTGATCTGATGGTGCCACAAAAGTTCAAGGTCCCTGACTTTGAAAATTACAATGGAACGATATGCCCTGCAGCACATCTGACTTTGTATTGCAGGAAGATGTCAATGTATCTAGAAAATGAGAAGTTGTTTATCCATTGATTCCAAGATAGCTTAGTAGGGTCAGCAGCGCACTAGTATACGCAGCTAAGTCGAGTAAACATCAAATCATGGAAAGATCTGTCCAGAGCCTTTAGTGAGCAGTACAAGCATGTTTTAGACATGGTACCAACTCGTTTAGTTATGCAAGGATTAGAGCAAAAGCATCATGAAAGCTTCCGCCAATACGCGCAGAGATGGAGAGATATAGATGCCCAAGTTCAGCCACCATTGCTGGAGAATGAGATCACCCCAATGTTCGTGGAAACATTAAAGGGATCTTTCTATGATCGTATGCTCAATCATGCCACAAAGTGTTTTGCAGACATGCTTATAAACAGAGAATTGATACTTGCGGCAATGAAAATAGAAGGTTGGATAGTGGGGAAACTAAGAAACCCTACAAAAAGAGAGATAATGAAGTCAATGCTGCTAATGTCTATAATCCCAGCTATTCGAAGGGGGTAGTCTTCAACAAACCTAATGTCTCGACCACAGCTCCAACAGTCACAAATCCTCCAAAAGAAGAATGAAGGTATCAAGGGAGCTCAAAACCATATTTTCCTCCCATCCCGATGACATACGCAGAATTATTTGCTGAGTTGATCAAATCCCAGATGGTGCTGCCAAGATACGTTCCTCCATTCTCACCACCATATCCACAATGGTATGATGAGAAGGCACAATGTGAATATCATGCAGGAGTTAAAGGGCATACCATAGAAAATTGTACTGCATTCAAAAGGGTTGTAGATGACTTAAGAAAATCAGGGATGCTATCATTCGATACGTCAAAAGATAAAGGAAACCCCCTACCAAATCATCAAAAGCCAAGAGTGAATACAATCATTGAGGAGGAAAGTAGGATGGTCAAGGAATGTGTTGCTGAAGTTAGAGCTCCCATGAGGTGGATATGGGATCAAATGGTGGCAGAAGGAATGTTAGAAAAATTGACCCAGAAACTAAAAATTGAGGAAGAATCATACTGTGAGTACAACATGAAGGAAGGACATGAGATTGATTGTTGCTTGGAGTTCGAGCAACTAATTCAGGACAAGATGAATAAAAAAGAACTTGAGTTCTTTGAGAAAGAAGATAAAGAATGTTTGCTGGATGTGTGTGCATCAGAGGGGTCATCCTCTAGAAGAGACAACACCGAAATGAAGCCTTTGTTGATTAAGGCTAAAACAAGAGTTGGTGAGCCAGCAAGGAATGTGACCCCGCTGCTCATAGTTAAGGCACCAACACCATTTCCCTACAAGGGTAGCAGGTAGGTCCCTTGGAATTACACTTGTAAAGTGACAGCCCCAAGAGAAACGTCTACTCAAGAGAAGGAAGAACCAGTCAATGAGGTAAACCGTTTCACGAGGAATGGAAGGCTTTATTCCCAGCCAATAACAAAGGATAGGGATTCGACGTAAAGGAAGGAAGCTGTTGAGGAGCCCAAAAAAGAAGATGACAGAGATTTCATCAAGGAAAAACCGACAACATATCATGAGCCTATAAAGGAATCAGAGGCTCAAGAGTTCTTGAAGATCTTAAAACATAGCGAATATAGTGTTGTGGAACATCTCCACAAGCTTCCAGCTCAAATTTCTATGCTGTCGTTGCTATTAAGTTTTGAGGGCCACCGTGAGGCCTTGTTAAAGATTTTGAGCCGGACGTTCGTATCAAAAGTGATCACAACTGATAAGATGGACATGTTAGTCGGTAAAATTGCTATCAATAACTTCATCTCATTCAATGATGAGGAAATACCAGGTGAAGGAACGTGATCTTGCAAAGCTTTGAACATCACCACTAGATGTAAGTGACATATGTTACCAGGTCTCCTTATTGACAATGGGTCAGCACTAAATGTTCTGCCGCTAGCCACTCTGAAGAAGCTGCCAATAGACAGTTCTCATATGAGGACTTATCAGAACACGGTAAGAGCATTTGATAGAACTCAAAAGGATGTGTTAGGGAAAATTGAGGTGCCTTTGCAAATTAGACCAGTAACCTTCGACGTTGAGTTTGTGGTCAAGGATATAAGATCTTGCTATAGTTGCCTGGTTGGACACCCATGGATTCATGCAGCAGGAGCGGTCCCATCTACTTTACACCAGAAGCTGAAGTTTGTGACCAATGGACAATTAATAACTGTTGGTGCAGAGGAAGAAATCATTGCATCAGTAACCACTGATGCATCCTTCATTGAGATTGATGAGGGTGCGCTCAAATGTCATTTCAGGACATTAGAGCTAGTCAATGCAACCTTTTTCACCGAAGGAAGTAAGGTGCCAGAACCAGAATTATAAAGTTGAAAAAATGCAGGTAAAACAAACGCTCGGGAAAGGAGCTAAAATTGGAAATGGACTCGGAAGAATACATCAAGAAAGATTGTATCCTATAGTAATCCTGGCAAAAAAAGACTGGTTCATTTTGGGCTTCAAGCCCAACAAATGGCAAAGAAGAGCTGAAATCATAAAGCATCAAGAGAGGAGAAGAGCTAGATTGAAGGGAGAGAAAATTGAGTGGGAGCCGATGACTTTCCCTCCCTTGAGTCACAACTTTATATCTGAAGGTATGCTGGATCCAAATACCTCAGCCAGTGAAGAAGGAAAAGGAGAAAGCACTCTATGTGAAGCATTTGAAAAGCTGAGCATCAATGTTGTGACTGACAATGAAGAAGAGAACCAATACCTGTCAATGATCCACCATTGCTATGAGCTTGACAATTGGACTGCTGAAGAAATTCATGTAGTTTTTAAGACATGTTCAGAGTAATTCTCAAAACCAACCTCTTTTCTCCAAGCTCGGAGACAATAGGGGATCTTATGTAAAGGGCCAATATCAAACATTTAATTTGAATTCAATAAAAGATGCATTTCCTTAAATCTTGTGTGGCAAACTTTCCTTCCATAACCAAAACCAAATAAAAACCATAAAATTAAAAGCATAAAAACATTCTATTCATTTTGTTTCTTCCCTTTGTATATATCTTTTGCCTATTCACTTTTTAGGTCTTCAGATATCATTGACATAAATGAATTTGAGTTTGACTTCAAGGTGGATTTCGAATTACCTTTGTGCTCAGAAGAAATAGGAAATATTGACGATGAGGAAGAGTATGATGTACCCAGTGATATGCTCAGAATGGTAGAAGAAGTGAAAAAGCAGATTCTACCACATAAAGAGGAACTAGAGATGTTAAACCTCGGAACCACAGAAGAAAAGGGAGAGGTGAAGATTGGTAATACCATCACAGCCAAAACCAGAAAAAGTTTGATCGAGCTCTTGAAAGAATTTAAAGATATTTTTGCTTGGTCATACCAAGATATGCCTGGCCTTGACACGGACATCGTCATGCATAGGCTCCCTATAAAGGAAGGACGTGAACTGGTAAAGCAAAAGCTGAGAAGAATGAAGGCTGAAACACTTCTCAAGATCAGGGATAAGGTAAAGAAGTAATACGATCCAGGATTTCTCGAGGTAGCCAAGTACCTAGAATGGGTGGCGAATATTGTCCTGGTACCAAAGAAGGATGGAAAAGTACGAATGTGTATTGACTACAGGGATCTCAATAAGGCAAGCCCAAAAGACGATTTCCAGCTTCCACATATTGACACTTTAGTTGAAAGCACAGCTGGTCATTCACTTTTCTCTTTTATGGATGGTTTCTTTGGGTATAACCAGATTAAGATATGCCCAGAAGACATGGAAAAGTCAACTTTTGTGACGCTATGGGGAACTTTTTGCTATAAAGTGATGCTCTTTGGACTCAAAAATGCAGGGGCAACCTATTAGAGGCCATGGTCACTCTTTTCCATGTTATGATGCATAGAGAAATAGAGGTATACGTCGACTATATGATCGCCAAATCTCGATCTGAAGAGGAACATTTGGTAAATTTAGAAAAGCTCTTCCTAAGATTGAGAAAGTTCCTGTTAAAGCTCAATCCGACTAAGTGTACATTTGGAGTCACATCTGGAAAATTATTAGGTTTCGTTGTAAGCAGAAGAGGAATTGAGATCGATCCTGATAATATAAAAGCCATACAGGAACTTCCCCCACCTCAAACAAAAAAAGAAGTTCTGGGTTTTCTGGGACGGTTAAATTACATCGCATGCTTCATTTCTCAGCTAACTGATAAGTGTGATCCAATGTTTAGGCCACTCAGGAAGAATAATCTGGGGACTTGGGATGAAGAATGTCAAGCGACCTTGGAAAAGATCAAAGAACAGCCAAGCAATCCTCCAGTATTAGTACCACATGTTTCAAGGAGACCATTGATCTTGTACTTAACGGTCTATGAAAATTACATGGGTTGTGTGTTAGCACAACATGATGATACTGGAAGAAAAGAAAAGGAGATATATTACTTGAGCAAGAAGTTCACTGATTGTGAAACCAGATATTCTTCAATTGAAAAGCTATGTTGTGCTCTGGTTTGGACGGCTAAAAGGTTAACACAATACATGTTGTATCACGTTACATGGCTAATCTCAAAGTTGGACCTACTGAAGTTCATGATGGAAGCTTCAGCCTTATCAAGAAGGTTAACACGATGGCAAGTGTTACTATCAGAGTTTGATATCCAGTATGTGAGCCAAAAAGCGATAAAAGGAAGTGCTATAGCAGAATTTTTGGCAAGTCGCGCCTGTGATGACTATGAAGCATTAAACTTCAATTTTCCTGATGAAGACTTGATGTGTATCATAGAAGATGATGAAGCTTCAATTGAATCTTGGGTTATGAACTTTGATGGTGCAGTGAATGCATTAGGAAGAGGTATATGGGCAGTTATGGTTTCACCGGAAGAAGATTATTACCCTTTTACTAGTCGCTTGAAGTTCTTCTGCACTAATAATATAGCAGAGTACGAGGCATGTATAATGGGACTAAGGGAAGCTATAAGAAGGAAAATTCGTACTTTAAGAGTTTTTAGGGAATCTGCATTAGTCATTTATCAAATACATGGTGAATGGGAGACAAAAGATGAAAAATTGTTGGGATATCACAAGCTAGTCCTTAAGCTGACCAAGGAATTTGACAAGATCACTTTCAAATATCTCCCCAGAGAAGACAATCAAATGGTTAATGCCTTAGCCACCTTAGCTGCCATGTTCAAGGTAAATGAAGGTTCTGAGATGATGCCCATCAGATTATATATGCTTGACTCTCCAGCTCATTGTTATTATGTGGAAGAAGAAGTGGGTGGATTGCCATGGTATCATGACATCTTGCAATATATAAAATTCCAGCAATACCCACCCCAAGTTATAGAAAATGAAAAGAAAATGATCAGGAAGATGGCATTAGGATATGTCCTTGATGGAGAGATTTTATACAAAAGAAGTCGTGATCAAATGCTTCTAAGATGTGTGGGGGGAAAAGAGGCACAATTGATTGTATAAGAAGTTCATGAAGGAATTTGCGGAACTCATCCTAGTGGTTTCACCATGGCCAGGAGAATCATGCGTCTTGGATATTATTGGTCAACCATTGAAGGTGATTGCAACAACTATTCTCGCAAATGACACAAGTGCCAAATTTATGCTGACAAGGTTCATATGCCCCCTCAACATCTTCATGTTATGACAGCCCCTTGGCCGTTTTCCATGTGGGGCATTGATATCATCGGTCATATTCACCCTAAGGCATCAAACGGGCATCGATATATCCTGGTAGCCATTGATTATTTCACAAAGTGAGTAAAAATAGCCTCGTATGTAAATGTCACCAGATCTACGGTCCACAAGTTTTTAAAAAAGGAAATCATTTGTCGATATGGCTTTCCTGAAAGTATCATCACCGATAATGCTTCAAATTTGAATAATAGGATGATAAGTGGAGTCTTTGAGCAGTTCAATATTAAACATCATAATTCAGTGGTATATCGCCCGAAGATGAATGGGACAGTGGAGGCTACGAACAAAAACATTAAGAAGATAATTGCAAAAATGACCGATACCTATAAAGATTGGCATGAGAAGCTGCCATTTGCCTTGTATGCTTATCGAACTGCAATAAGAACTTCCACTGGGGCAACACCTTTCTCATTGGTATATGGAATGGAAGATGTGCTACCCATTGAAGTTGAAGTACCATCGCTCCGTTTCTTAATGGAAGCAAAGTTGGAAGAAGCATAATGGGTTCAAGCAAGATATGATCAGCTAAACTTAATTGAAGAAAAGAGATTGAAAGCACTGTGTCATGGGCAAATGTATCAGAGAAGGATGATAAGGGCTCATGAGAAGAAAGTTCGCCCAAGAGAATTCCAAGAGGGAGATTTGGTATCGAAGAAGAAGCTGCCAATCCAAAGCGATGCTCGAGGAAAATGGGCACCGAATTGGGAGGGACCTTACATCGTAACAAAGGTTTTCTTAGGAGGAGTGTTAATTTTAGCCGAAATGGATGGAGACGAACTCCAAAAGCCGATATATTCAGATTCAGTTAAGAAGTATTATGTTTGAAGGAAAAAGAAGTGAAAAAAAAAAGAAATAGAAAAAGGAAAGAAAAAAGAGAAAAAAGAGAAAAAAGAAAATAAAATGGGGTTCAAAATGAAAATCCGCAAAGGGCATTTTGAAACCAAATGAGGATCTGGGTTGAAAACCCGTAAAGGGCGGCTCAGACAATTTGCAAATAATATCTTCCTCAGAGATTGGCTTGGGAAACTTCATATCTTTCCGCATAGTCAGTATTTTCGGGATCTGCTCAGCATGGTGGACATTCAAGGTATCTTATGAAGTCATGACGAGAGAAGTTTAGGGTTATGATATTTGAATGCCAATTTCTTTCTTTGTATTCATTTTTTGGTGTTTGCCACAATATCAATAAAGTTTTGTTGATAGACCTTTTCTTTCTATACCCTTTCATAAAGCATCTTGCATTGAAATGAAAATTAAAATTTGACATCATCTAAAATATTCATAAGATTTTTTAGCATTACTTTGAAATTTGTCTAGAAGGGTATTGGAACTATGAGGTATTCAATGGTCAAATTTGGAGCTTAGAGCGTAAAAAGCAGCAAAACTTATAAGGAAATACAAGATGGAAATAGGCTTTGCTACAAACCTTGGCGGAAAGCCTCAATTGATGCTTTGACTTTGCTTTAAGGAAGCATGTTGCAAAACAGAGTTGCTTACATAAGATATACTACTTTCTACAACAATAAGAACAATTTTACAGACATCGGAGGAAAAACTAAATGAGACATTGGGAAAATAATAAGTTTCTAGGAAGCTTGTCACCGAATATTGATGTATCAACTACAATGATGGCAGAGTGTTGAAGAATATGAGGATGAAGTCAGTCCTTCCAACTAGGAGTGCAAGATAACTGGATTGAGTGAGAAAATGTGCAAAGATCATATGAAGCAAGGAAGTGCTAAGAATGGCAATGGTAAAATAGAAGCGATGGAGGTGACTATCTATGATTAATCATTGAAGCATACAATGACTTGGAGTTAATGATGGAAAACCGATGCATTTCCCATATCCCAACAGAGTTTCACTCTGAGGTGTCCTAGCAGCAAAGAGCTTTCCTGTTTGAAAATCAGGACAAAAGTCGCAGGAAAAGATGAATGTATTGTCTAAAGTGGCATGGCCGATGAAGGAATTATGAGTGGACAATGGTGAAGATTGATTTCCAAGGAATAGACGATGGAATTTTAACAACAAGAAATTGTTAAAGCCAACTAGTATTGGAGAACCGATCTTTCTGATAGAATGGGCCAAAGCAAACACACAATATTAGTTGCCAGGGTTGAGAAAATGTTTGAGATGATATAATCCGAGTTTCCTGGAGCTTCACAGTTTTCTTTTGTGTTAATTAAGAAAAACGTTAAGAAAAAGAGCAAAAGAAATAAAGATATGCATTCATGACTAGGCATCCCTAGGGACATATGCATTTTATTTGGATCATTTGCATTTATTTAGACGGATTTTAGAACCTGCTTATCTATTCGAGCATGAGGAGAATAGAACCTGCCTATCCATTCAGGCATTTGGAGAATGGAACTTGCTTATCTATTTGAGCATGAGGAGAATAGAACCTGCTTATCCATTCGAGCATGAGGAGGATGGAACCCTTTTTTTGAACCTGCTTATCTATTTGAGCATGAGGAGAATAGAACCATCTTATCCATTCGAGCATGAGGAGGATAGAACCCCTTTTTAAACCTACTTATCTATTCGAGCATGAGGAGAATAGAACCTGCTTATCCATCCGAGCATGAGGAGGATGAAACACTTTTTTGAATCTTCTTATCTATTCGAGCATGATGAGAATAGAACCTGCTTATCCATCCGAGCATGAGGAGAATGAAACCCTTTTTTTACCTGCTTATCTATTCGAGCATAAGGAGAATAGAACCTGCCTATCTATTCGGGCATGGGGAGAATAGAACCTGCCTATCTATTCGGGCATGAGGAGAATAGAACATGCCTATCTATTCGGGCATGAGGAGAATAGAACCCGCCTATCTATTCGGGCATGTGGAGAATAGAACCCGCCTATCCGTTCGGGCATTTGGAAAATGGAGCCTGCTTATCTATTCGAGCATTTGGAGAATAGAACTCGCATGTCTTCTCAGGCACAAATGGTTTGGTAATCGGTGAAAATCAATGTCTTTTTTTCTTTTCTCTATTTCAGTTTCACCGGAATGACCAAAGAGGGGCAGCTGTTGTCACTAGATTTTCACCTTTATTTTAATTATTAATTTGGTATTAGTGTATTGTAATTATAATATTGGTAACATAGTAGTAAGTATTAATGTTACAAGTAATATAGTTATAGCATATAGTAATGTATTTAACGTATTGGATATTTATGCTAGTACTAGAGTTGTCTAGGTGACATGTATTTAGTTTGATTGTTAGATTAGGATATAGTTAGTAGTTAATATAATAAAACCCAAAAAATATAAAAACACATAACCCAATTGTAATTTAAAAATAAAAGGTCTATTCAATTTGAATCAGAGTCCATTAATAATAAAAATAAAGGAGTCCAATATACAAAAGGCCGGCAAGCCCGTTTATAATCCAAAAAACCCTCTAATTTCCGTTTTATTCGTTTGCGCAACCAAGGGGAGATTGTTGGATCTGCCTGGAATCCAACTGCGCAGATCACGCCAGCTGGGGAAGATATAGCGCCTCAGCATCTCAGCTGCACGATCAGAAGGCTATCCAATAGCCCAGATTGCTTCGAAGTGTTCACGCGGATCACCACTCGTGCGTGGTAGCCACGCGCATGACGATTCAACTTTGGCCGCCTGTCTCATCTTCTCCGATGCTCTACACGCCCTGATTGTTCCTCACCGGCACTGTTCGAATCATCAGAAACATGCAAACAGAAGAACAAGAGGGTTAAATCCATATTAAAGCCCAGAAATTCAAAGGGGGAATAAAATCCCTAAATCGGTGCCCTAGCCAAAATCAAGTTGCAATCAGATATTAACAAATATGCAAAAAGGCAATTTAGAAGACAAAAATCCCTAAATCGATGTTGTGGCAAGAATCAAGCAAATTAAAGGGGAAGAAATCAGGGTTTAGGCTTAGGATTTTAGGCAATTCTTGTACTATAAATAGCACTGTAAATCATTGTAAACAACAACATTCGATAGATGAACAATCACACAAGAATCACATACAACCAGTAAATATACTAGCATTCGGAAGCAGTAAGAGCAAATAGTTGTAATAGACATTCAAAGGCAATAAAGAGCAAGTTCTGGTAATTCTTCATATCTATTTACTTTCAATTTCAATATAAATAAAGAAGAAAAGAAATTTGTTACCTTTTTTGTGTTTGAAACGTTGTCGAAATTTGGAAACGTCGCCAAAATCTAGGAATTTTGGTTAGAATCTGAGAATTTCACCGTCGACAACGGCGGCCGACGCCAGTGGAAGGCGGTCGGCACGGCAGACCACCACCGTGTTCTTTAATTCATGAAGAACACGATGAATATCTTTAGAGGATTTTATAAAATCGGTTTTGATTTATTTTGGGGAGGAATTATAAAATGAAACTTGTTTATTATAATTAATATATATACTAACCCGTTTGACTCGACTCGAAACCGGCTATAACCCGCGCCCTTCTTTCCCGGATCTCACTCCGCAGCTCCTCAGTTTTTCATTGTTTCAATTTCGTCCTTTTTTTCTTTCAATTCGGCACCAAACTTTTAATTGTTTTTGAATTATCCCCTACATTTTGGTTTTCTTTCAATTTAATCCTTAATACAGATTTTTTTATTTTAAAAAGATAAAAATCTAATTTTTTTTACTTTATTTAATCTCAATAATTGCTTAGTTATTTATTTCATTTAATGAATTATTTTTTATGCCTTTTATGCATATAAATTTGTATGTATGTAAAAGCTTAGGATTAGGGACTTTAAACTTAGATTAGTGACATGTACGTTGTAAAATTTCCTTCATTTTCAATAAAATACACTTAATCTATTTATAACCTTAATAATTAAAAGGAACATAGACATTTCTTTAGGATTGTTCACCATTTTGACTTTAATTAAAATTCGTTAACTCATCTAATTTTCATGTTTATTTGTTAAAAAGTGAAAACTTAATTAATGCAGTGTCTTATCAAACGGGAATGACGGGTTAGCGCCAGGAGTGTTGGCGGTGATTAAAGTTCATTTCTCGGGAGATAAGGCTGTTAAAATAGATTTACATTCATTTTACGGACAAATAAAATTGAACTTTTGAGAACTTGCAAATTCCAGATTTAAAAATGCTTTTTGAAATCAATTAAGGTACCAATTTTTGGGCTTTGTGGGGGTGCTAATCCTTCCCTACACGTAATCGACCCCCGAACTTGTTTTCTCTAGTTTTTGTGGACCAAAATGTATTTTTGATAAATAAAACGTTTTATCGAAATACCTTTGTTTTAAAAGTGATCCAAACACACTTTTTTTAAAAAAAGATTGGTGGTGACTCCGTGATTTTAAATTTTTTTCCAAAACGTCAAAACCTCCTAAAAAAGGGTTGCGACATACCTGTATCGAAACAGGTACATTAAAATCACAGGTTTGGCTACTTAAAAACGTTTCAAAACACTTTTAAACTTCCTCAAACTTATTTTCAGGTTGTTTTTGACTTAAGGCATGTTTTAAAATTCTTTTCAATTTAGTCCAAAACATTTTTCAATTTATTATATCAAAATCTATATCTCAACATCAGTTAATATCAATACTTGTTATTCAAATTCTTTATTATTCATGACAATCATATCCAAACTTACAACCACAACACTGGGCACTTCAATTACGATTTTAGTTTAGTATAATTCACAATTGATCAATCGATTTCATAATATGCATATCTTCATCGTTTAACAACAGTTGTGATGTAGAAGGCCCCTCATTTCTTTTTACATAGAGCCATGACTCCCATTGGCAAATAGATTATTATCATCCAAAGCATATATCAATCATGATCACACATACCCATCTTACAATTACAATAATCAAGTAATTTTACTCATACTCATTACCAACCATTTAACTTCACCATTAGGATAACTAACTAGTCAATGCTAATTAGGGCATAAATCAAGATAGTACGAGTCCATATATGTGTAACTTCAAGTAACTCGCATAGCTTCAAGTTAGTCTACCAACCTAAGTGCCTATAAATTTAAGCAACCACCGAAACCTACTAAATGATCATAACATAATAAGCAAGAGAACACAAAATAATAAATGGCCCGATTATAGAACTTGAAATGATACAAATGATTATACCCTCATAGGTATAACCAAAAACAGAATTCAAATGCATTATGCCAACTCATGAACTAGGTGCCACCATCTAGGAGTTCTAAAGATAAAAATTTGAATCATACTCAGAATCATGTGATAACGTCCGAGCTCAGAAGAATTTCGAAACACAAGCCCTGAAATGTAATGGAGAAGGACTAAATTAAACATTTGTTTAGTGAGTTAATAGAGATAATCAAAAGCGCACAATAAATATTTGGACTAAAACTCTTATAATTCTTAGAGATCTTTCGTATCTAGTTAAGCAGTAATCATGGGCAATTATAAATTATTCTAGTCATATTATTCAATTATGACATTACTTCTAAGTCCAATGATACAATTCGATAAATGAGCTTATACTCATACTAAATTCTCTTTTCTCATGAACTTAAATATAGCAACTTTCCTAACCCAACCAAGTATACAAATTCTTAGTGATGAATATGTCTATTCGAATAAGTTATCAAGGAGTGCCTTAGGTCGTCTTATTCCTCATAACTACTTACACACACAACTTAATGTAGCCAAATATTACATGCTCCTCAAACTACCAAACATAACCTAGCTTGATCATAAATTTTATTATCTTATAAGTTATCAACTTTAGCATTCAATCACCAAACCTATAAGTACTAAGGTACTTGTATTAAATATTATCTCATGTACATGAACAATCAAATAACTCTTAAGCCATATGGTATTTGAAACAATCACGAGTATATAGGTTCTTAAGCGAGCATAATTATCCATTCAAGAAATAATCAAAAATTCGGAAGATATATATATTTTACTTACTAAGTAAGTTATTGTTATAGTTTCTTATTCACCTTGTATACTATCCTGAATATCTTAGAGTAGGAATAACTCGAGAATACATAGATCACATATCACACAAGATAACAATCATAACTACACACTAACAATAGATACTTAATTCATAGATCATTAAATTTTTCCTTTCAATAAATCATTTAATCTTGTAGCTTAAATGAGTTAAGTAATATAGTACAAAGTATTCGAATCTAACTTTTGCTTAAAGGATTGATCAATCACCAATTCAAATGTATGTGTATATCATATAATCACTTGTAATCTTGATCAAATTTCAATCTTTTATTCTCCCAATGGTATGTTTTATTTCCAAGAATATATGTATTACTATTATGCAAGTTATCTCCATACTTTCTTTGTTTAAATCATGTAATTCATGAATTTCTTATTAACCTCGCCTTTCATTCGAAGCATACACACATATTAGAGAAATACTAAATTTCATTAAAATTAGGTTACTTATTGAACAAGTTATCACAACTCTTCATTAATTTAACTTGCAACTCATACTTTTTATTATCACGACCTTGAGAATCAAACTTCAGCCTAGGTACACGAATCCCAAACCAACTATCGCCCATATAATGGTACTCGCAGTACCGGTCAATCCCTCCTACTGTTGCCAAGTGACCACACACACTCCCCTCCTACTATCGCCAAATAGGGACCACTGTCCCGGAGCGTAGTCCACCCCAACACTGAGCTCTATGGACTCTATAGCATGCCAACTATACCTAAGACTGACTTGAGACCAAGGCTTTAACATTTATATTCTTCTTTTTAATACAAGATGAGCATTTCTCCACTTTATAATGACATATCAATGTCTCATTACCCCTTCATTTTGTGTACACATAATTTCACCTCATGTAAATTCATTACAAGAGAACATCATCTCATATCTTTATAAACATGTCACCAAGGCTTATCTTATAGTGTATCACAAGTACAATTACTTGTTTCATTTGTACAAAGATGTATCAAGAGAACATAATTCTTGTAAATTAATCAAAGGATAAACATAGCTTATGTAATACCCCTTTACCGTATTCATAGTTGAATACGAGTCAAAGATATCACAAAACATTTGTAAAACCCTCTACATTTGTAACTCGGTAAAATTTTGTTTCTTTAAAAATGCTACAATGTATTTAGTTTTTATTTACAAATCTAGTTATTCGCGTAAAGTTTAAAAATAATATTTTCATCTCCAAATCGAATTTATTTTCAAGCAGCAACTTATCAATTTAATTTGTCTTGATATAATTAATAAAACTACCTAAAAACTGTCTGATTTAAAATTCATACAGATACCAAATAAAATACAAATTCTATCAGAGCAGGCATACCCATTTAATATACATGCCAACAAGTAAATATCAAACAATATCAAAAGATATCTTACTGATACTGATGTACCTATTATTGATTGATGATGTCCGTATATGCTCCTTACTCCAACCATTTCTTCTTTCCTACGTGTAAAACAGTTACACGCTAAGTATTTACTTAGTGAGGCAATAATTCAAATTTAAGTGTAATTGTCATAATATCAATACCAATATTAATTATTAATTATTAATAATGCATATGATCACCTTACCATTACATGCCCATTAACATAATTAAATATGTAATAGCATATATTTATATCAAAGTGATAAGATTAGATCTTACCAATATTGGTGTCATTTCCATCCGTAAACTTTCAATGCTTACCAATACCTTTTTCCAACTCTGTCTGCAAGCTTTCAAGCTTATCATTCTATTTTTTTTATTTTAATTCAGTTTACTTAGCTCAAGGTATCGAATTAAGAGATTCTATGTACACGAGTCATCCCCCCATATCAAATCTTTCTTGAGTATGTATATTATTTGCACTCTACCGGGAGTGCTTAGCACAAAAGTACTTTTGTACACTTACTGGAGTATACAATATATCCCTCATTGAGTTTTTATGAAATTACTCTAAAGTGCTTAGCACCCGTATTAAGTCCGTATACTCAAACCATGCATGAGTATACTCCTCAATGAGTATTTATAAAATTTGCACTTTACCTGAAGTGCTTAGAATCTTTATACAACTGTTTATGACTCTATGGCTAGCCAATTATACCTTTGAACCTCTATATCATACTTGGGCTTTATATCATCAAATATTTCATCCATGGCAATGTATATCAATTTATATTAACATGAAGCAGTTCATAACCGAATAACATTAATAGTAAATCATCATCCATAACTAGTGATCAATGCATTTATTTTCAACCTTTGACATAGTTAAAGTATGTCAAATGTATGATCAATGACATAATTATCATGACAATATATAAACCGGGTAGACTCATCGCAATTCCTACCGGTGATGTATGAAACATCCATGTATAATGTTATGTATGCATTGCACTCACCTGGGCCATGTAATAGTATGCCTCACTAAGTCCTCTTTGATCCTTTCTGTCACTGTACCTCGAACCTCCCTTGATACGAACTTAATTTCATAATTCAAATAACTAAAATATTTGTTAGATCCCAATCTAACAATATTTTAGACATATTGTCCAATATAATCATTTGAGCACAAAATCTCCAAACATTTTTTTTTCTTCCTTGTATTGTTCAAAAACTCATTATGTTCCTTGGTGACCAATTTGAACTTCCATTAACCCTTTTCAAGCTTACTAATCAACCTTAGATACAAAATGTATCAATTCTCTTTTTTTGGCAGTTTGCAGTACCTCCAAAGAAATATTTCTATAAAATAATCTACAACTCAGAATTCGATTCCATTTGTTCTGATAGAAACTAGATTCAATAAGCTTTTCAACCATATAAATTCATAGCCCAAATTCAACTTGTACGATTTATGGAGAATTTTCAAAGTCAATTTCCATTATTGAATTTCAGAACAGCCTGCTATACTGTTTTCTGACCTTTCACCACTTAAAAATTTATATCTTTTTACTCGGAACTCGAAATCCGTTTCCGTTTGTTGGACACAAAACTAGACGAACAAATCTTTACATCGGTATAAAATTCACCTTCTAACCATTTTTGTAGAATTTATGGTGAATTTTCAAAGTTACTGCCATAAAAAGTTTTTCTACACAACTTCCATAAACAACTTCAACTTTTATACTAACTTCTCCTTCTCGACTTTTCAATTTAGTCCAATCACTAGCTTTAAACCACCAACTCATCACATTCTTCTCCAAATAATTATTCACAATAATTCTCCCTAATTTTCCTTATTTACCGAAATAGGTACTAAAATGCAAAGATAAGGATTCATACTTCTTAACTTTGCAATTTAGTCCTCAATTCAACATTACTACCTTAATTCCATCATTACAACTAAAAATCAGATTTAGCCTCCATACAAAACTTCCATTTCGATTTGGTCACTTAACTTTGAAAAATTGTTAAAATGGTCACTAATTCAATTCAACATCAATTTGGCATTCTAACCTCATGTTCTTATCTCTAACATCATTAATAACATAAATAAACTACAAATTCTAAAAATTCAGATTTGGTCCTTCAACTTTTCAATTTTACGAAATGGTCCCTACACAATTTAACTTAGGGTTTTGCTTCCAAACAACAATTCAAGCTTACTAGATCATTATTTCAACATCACAAACCCTAAATTAAACTTGAATCCATAAACACTAATCATCTTCATAATAATCAAAACATGTAAAACTTAAATTCCAACTCAATATCATGATTTTTAACATCATACTAGCTTGATTTCAACTTGAATTCAATCATGGAATCATAAAATCTCAAAAGCCCCAATTTGATCCATAAACCCTAATTTCTTTCTCATGTAAATTCTCATCAATCAAGCATGGATTCCATGAATTATTGATATCAAAAGATAGAGCTTGAAGAGTAGAACAACTTTGTAGTTGAAGAGATTATCTGAAAACCGAGTTTCGGGGCTTCAATCGAGCTTGGAAAATTTTTTCTCTTTCTTTCCCTAGACCTCACGTTTTTTGCTGGAAAATATGAACATTTGGTTCATATTTTTACCATTATTTTACACATATATCTATTAAATGAATGTCAAATTCAATTAATAGTGAAATTACAATTTTGCCCTTTTTATCCAATGGTTGAGATTGATTTTATCATCAATCAAGGGCCAAGATTTAATATTCCATTTTCTCTTTCCAAAATTGCCATTGGGGCCAAATGACCAATTTGCCCTCTAACTAGTTTTTATTTACTAGTTTGTCATTCTTGTAAAAATTCAACTAAATCTAGTTGGAATCCAACCAAATATAATAAAATATTCATAAAGTAATATTTTATGAATTTTTCCATATCTTTTGGATTAGTCTCCAAAATTTCCATTCGATCCATTATACTGATAAATAATCATTTACTCAGAAATAAATTGTAGGTTTCATGTTGAATCGAACTAAAAATATTTCCAACACTTGGAAATGACTTTTATAACCTTTCTCTATCATATGGTAAAATTTCAAAATTTTCCAGTTCGATCCGGGTATACGAATTCCACTTAAACTTTAACTGTGATTTTCCCAATAATCGAAGTATCAGATCGAACCAAAAATTCCGCATTTGATTCACACCCTTAGGTGATATATTTATTTATGAAATAAAAACCCTTAACCTTTTTGGAAATTACAACTTTAGTCCCTAAACGTTTCCAAAGTTTATACTTTAGCCATAAAATTTTCAAAATTTACATTTTGGTCACTAAGCTTTTAAACTTCAATTTCCATTCCAATTTTCCTTGGTATTCAACTAAACTTTAAGAATACCTTATTCAATTCACTATCTATCACATGATACCTTTAAACCTTAGATATTTCCTTTCCAAAACCCATAATTAAAGAAATCCCAACTTTCGCATTTTTGTCATTTTAGTCACTAAGTTAGCTTTAAGCTATTATCTTAGTACTAAATGACCCTTAATCGACTTAGTAAATTTTGGGGTATTACAATTCTCTCCCCCTTAAGAAAATTCGTCCTCGAATTTTCAACACGCACTTGATTCAAAAGGTGAGGAAACTATTTTCTTATATTTTCTTCTTATTTCTCTAAGGTCGTTTCTTTAATCTTATGATTTTTTTTTCAAAGAAATTTAACAAATAGGATTGTCTTGTTTTCTTAGTTCTTTGACTCCATGTGCTAGGATCTTTACCAATTCTTTTTCATAGCTTAAATCCGGCTGAATCTCTATTTTCTCTGGAGTAACATGTGAGGGGTCTAATCAATATTTCCAGAGCATCGATACATTATGAATCTTGTTCATTTCCAAAGATAAAGCTAACTATTAAGGTTAACTATCAGACTAACTCCTTTCATAATTTCTTATAGCCCAACAAATTTTGAACTTAACTTTCTCTTTGTCTAAACCATAACACCTTCTTTCAAGATGAAACTTTTAAGGAATACTTTATCCTTAACTTCATATTAAATATATTTCCTTTTAGGTTCAACATATAGTTTCCATCATTGAGATAGAAATTCTTCCTTAATAATACAAATATCTATCAAACCTAACTTTCAAGTTTTTAGTTTCACTCTTTTCCACTTGTTTGAACCTTGACAACATTTCTCATCCTTTCTTTAAAGATATCTTATTTAATCCAATATCGTAAATTTTATTCTTAACTTGACAATCAAAACACCATCTTCTTTTAATGCAAATCTTGCATTCATAGCTCTTAAGACAACAATTGTCTTTCGACTGAGAGCGTTAGCTACCACATTAGCTTTTTTTGGATGATAGTCAATGACCATATCATAATTCTTAAGAAACTCGATACAACTTCTTTGCGTCAAGTTCAACTCTTCTTTAGTAAGCATATACTTTAAACTTGTATAACCTATATAAATATAGCATCGTTCACTGTATAAATAATGATGCTATATCTTTTAAAGAAAATACAACCATTACCAGCTGCAAATCCCAAGTAAGGTAATTGCTCTCATATATCTTAAGTTATCTCAAGCATAGACCATTACTTTTCCTTTTTGCATAAGTATGCATCCCAAACCTTTATGAGAAGCATCTCTATATACTACATGATCTTTACCCGATTCTGGTTGTACTAGTACCGTGGCTTCTATTAAGATCTCCTTTAATGTCTCAAAGTTTTCTTGGCATTTATCTATTCGACTGAATGGCATTTCTTTCCTCAATAGCTTGGTCAATGAGGAGGCAATCATCAAGAAATTCTGAACCTCTAAAACATTCTTCAGAGGTTTCCATTCAACTATAATTTGTAGCCCATCTAAATCTCGAAGTTCGGTCCAAGCCATTTTATACGGGGCCATTAATTTAGGCGCAATACCTGGTATCATCTTTATTTTGAATTTCACTTCTCAATCTAGAGGTAATTCCAAGTAGCCCATCTGGGCATACATCCAAATATTTTTGGACAGTCGAGTTATTTTCCAATTTAACTTCAACAGCCCGAGTATCCACTATATTTGCTAATAAAACTTAACAACCTTATAACAACAATTTCCTTAATAAAATAACTGAAATTACATTCGAGAATGGATTTACCCTTTTATCAACTGCTACTATTTTTTTACCTTCCGTGTTTTTCAATACTAATCGCTTTATGTGACAATTCATCATGGCCTGATAGGAAGGTAACCAATTCATGCCCACAATTATCTTAGACTCCTCAAAAGATAATTCCATTAAGTTTATCGGGAACTCTATTTCTTATGTTTTTATCGAGCAATTCCACATGTTCAGCTCGCCCTTACATTACAACCCAACAAATTTGTGACCGCTATATTACTTGAAATGGGTTCTATAAGGATATCTCATTCACCATTCAACTTCGTACTTATATACGAATATGTAAAGCTAGGACCCATCAACATCAATACAGGTTTATCCAAAAAGATGAGATGTACCTTCTATGATTTTCGAGTCATCCCAATCTTTATCAGTCCTGATGTTATAAACTTGAACTGAAATGTGCAATCCTGGCTATGAAGCAAATTCATATGGTTTTCTAATCTAGCTTAAATCTCGGAGCAACAAAACAAGCTCCATCCAATTTCTCGGTATCCAAATAGTGGAATCCGTCAGTTTAATCCTTAGATTATTCGGTTACAAATCAACAATCACTGGACCTTAATCTGCTTTTCCTTTCAATTTAGGTGTTTTCTAAACTTTTTAGTTCCTTAATCCGGCACAGACACTTCTTGTTGTACCAGTGCCCTTTTCTTGTTCAGATTTATCCGAAGGGTTATTATTAACCTTATTGTTACTACTCTTGATTCCTTCCAAAGCTTCCAATTTACCAGTTAATCACGCTTCCTTGACTCAGATATTTCTTATAATTCCTCTCAATTTACATTATTAAGGAGTGACATCAATCAAATTGTAAAAACATCAGATCAGTAATATCGATATCCTAGTGGCATGTATACTCTTTTTAACATAGAACCATTTTCATTTAAGCCGAGAATCGGCTAAACCTGTAGCTCTGGTACCAATAAATGTAATACCCCTTTCTCGTATTCATAGCTGAATACGAGTCAGAGATATCACAAAACATTTGTAAAACCCTCAACATTTGCAACTCGGTAAAATTTTGTTTCTTTAAAAATGTTACAATGTATTTAGTTTTTATTTACAAATCTAGTTATTCGCGTAAAGTTTAAAATAATATTTTCATCTTCAAATCGAATTTATTTTCAGGCAGTAACTTATCAGTTTAATTTGTCTTTATATAATTAATAAAACTGCCTAAAAATTGCCTGATTTAAAATTCATACAGATACCAAATAAAATACAAATCATATCAGAGCAGGCATACCCTTTTAATATATATGCCAACTAGTAAATATCAAACAGTATCAAAAGATATCTTACTGATACTGACATACCTGTTATTGATTGATGATGTCCGTATATGCTCCTTACTCCAACCATTTCTTCTTTCCTACGCGTAAAACAGTTACACGCTAAGTATTTACTTAGGGAGGCAATAATTCAAATTTAAGTGAAATTGTCATAATATCAATCTCAATATTAATTATTAATAATGCATATGATCACCTTACCATTACATGCTCATTAACATAATTAAATATGTAATAGCATATATGTATATCAAAGTGATAAGATTAGATCTTACCAATATTGGTGTCATTTCCATCCGTAAGCTTTCAATGCTTATCAATACCTTTTTCCAACTCCGTCTGTAAGCATTCAAGCTTGTCATTCTATTTTTTTATTTCAATTCAGTTTACTTAGCCCAGGGTGTCGAATTAAGAGATTCTATGTATACGAGTCATCCCCCCATACCCAACCTTTCTTGAGTATGTATATTATTTGCACTCTACCGGGAGTGCTTAGCACCGAAGTGCTTCTGTATACTTACCGGAGTATACAATATATCCCTCATTGAGTTTTTATGAAATTACTCCGAAGTGCTTAGCACCCGTAATAAGTCTGTATACTCAAACCATGTATGAGTATACTCCTCAATAAGTATTTATAAAATTGCACTTTACCTGAAGTGCTTAGAATCTTTATACAGCTGTTTATGACTCTATGGCTAGCCAACTATACCTTTGAACCTCTATATCATACTTGGGCTTTATATCATCAAATATTTCATCCATGGCAATGTATATCAATTTATATTAACATGAAGCAGTTCATAACCGAATAACATTAATAGTAAATCATCGTCAATAACTAGTGATCAATGCAATTATTTTCAACCTTTGACATATTTAAAGTATGTCAAATGTGTGATCAATGACATAATTATCATGACAATATATAAACCAGGTAGACTCATCGCAAGTCCTATCGGTGATGTATGAAACATCCATGTATAATGTTATGTATGCATTGCACTCACTTGGGACATGTATTAGTATGCCTCACTAAGTCCTCTTTGATCCTTTCCTTCATTGTACCTCGAACCTCCCTTGATTCGAACTTAATTTCATAATTCGAATAAGTAAAATATTTGTTAGATCCCAATCTAACAATGTTTTAGAGATATTGTCCAATATAATCATTTGAGCACAAAATCTCCAAACATTTTTTTTTCTTCCTTGTATTGTTCAAAAACTCATTATGGTCCTTAGTGACCAATTTGAACTTCCATTAACCCTTTTCAAGCTTACTAATCAACCTTAGATACAAAGTGTATCAATTCTCATTTTCTGGCAGTTTGCAGTACCTCCAAAGAAATATTTCTATAAAATAATCTACAACTCAGAATTCGATTCCATTTGTTCTGATAGAAACTAGATTCAATAAGCTTTTAAACCATATAAATTAATAGCCCAAATTCAACTTGTACGATTTATGGAGAATTTTCAAAGTCAATTTCCAGTATTGAATTTCAGAACAGCCTGCTATACTGTTTTCTGACCTTTCACCACTTAAAAATTCATATCTTTTTACTCAGAACTCGAAATCAGTTTCCGTTTGTTGGACACAAAACTAGACGAAAAAATATTTACATCGGTATAAAATTCACCTTCTAACCATTTTTGTAGAATTTATGGTGAATTTTCAAAGTTACTGCCATAAACCAGTTTTTCTACACAACTTCCATAAACAACTTCAACTTTTATACCAACTTCTCCTTACTTCTCTACTTTTCAATTTAGTCCAATAACTAGCTTTAAACCACCAATTCATCACATTCTTCACCAAATAATTATTCACAATAATTCTCCCTAATTTTCCTTATTTACAGAAATAGGTACTAAAATGCAAAGATAAGGATTCATGCTTCTTAGCTTTGCAATTTAGTCCTCAATTCAACATTACTACCTTAATTCCATCATTAAAACTAAAAATCAGATTTAGCCCCCATATAAAACTTCCATTTCGATTTGGTCACTTAACTTTGACAATTTGTTAAAATGGTCACTAATTCAATTCAACGTCAATTTGACATTCTAACCTCATTTTCTTATCTCTAACGTCATTAATAACATAAATAAACACCAAATTTTAAAAATTTAGATTTGGTCCTTTAACTTTTCAATTTGCCGAAATAGTCCCTACACTATTTAACTTAGGGTTTTGCTTCCAAACAACAATTCAAGCTTATTAGATCATTGTTTCAACATCACAAACCCTAAATTAAACTTGAATCCATAAACCCTAATCATCTTCATAATAATCAAAACATGTAAAACTTAAATCCCAACTCAATATCATGATTTTTAACATCATACTAGCTTGATTTCAACTTGAATTCAATCATGAAATCATAAAATCTCAAAAGCCCCAATTTGATCCATAAACCCTAATTTCTCTCATGTAAATTCTCATCAATCAAGCATGGATTCCATGAATTATTGATATCAAAAGATAGAGCTTGAAGAGTAGAACAACTTTGTAGTTGAAGAGATTACCTGAAAACTGAGTTTCGGGGCTTGAATCGAGCTTGGAAAATTTTTTCTCTTTCTTTCCCTAGACCTCGCGTTTGTTGCTGGAAAAGATGAACATTTGGTTCATCTTTTTACCATTATTTTACACATATATCTATTAAATGAATATTAAATTCATTTAATAGTGAAATTACAATTTTGCCCTTTTTTATCCAATGGTTGAGATAGATTTTATAATCAATCAAGGGCCAATATTTAATATTCCATTTTCTCTTTCCAAAATTTCCCTTATAACTTTTTAAATATTTCAAAATTTCCATTGGGGCCAAATGACCAATTTGCCCTCCAACTAGTTTTTATTTACACTAGTTTGCCATTCTTGTAAAAATTCAACTAAATCTAGTTGGAATCCAACCAACTATAATAAAATATTCATAAAGTAATATTTTATGAATTTTTTAATATCTTTTGGATCATTCTCCAAAATTTCCATTTGATCCAATATACTGATAAATAATCCTTTACTCAAAAATAAACTGTAGGATTCATCTTGAATCGAACTAAAAATATCCCCAACACCTGGAAATGACTTTTATAACCTTTCTCTATCATATGGTAAAATTTCAAAATTTTCCAGTTCAATCCGGGTATACGAATTCCACTTAAACTTTAACTGCGATTTTCCCAATAATTGAAGTATCAAATCGAACCAAAAATTCTGCATTCGATTCACACCCTTAGATGATCTATTTATTTATGAAATAAAAACCCTTAAATTTTGGGAAATTACAACTTTAGTCCCTAAACTTTTCCAAAGTTTATACTTTAGCCATAAAATTCTCAAAATTTACATTTTGGTCACTAAACTTTTAAACTTCAATTTCCATTCCAATTTTCCTTGGTATTCAACCTAGCTTTAAGAATACCTTATTCAATTCACTATCTATCACATGATACCTTTAAACCTTAGAAATTTCCTTTCCAAAACCCATAATTAAAGAAATCCCAACTTTCGCATTTTTGTCATTTTAGTCACTAAGTTAGCTTTTAAGCTATTATCTTAGTACTAAATGACCCTTAATCAACTTAGTAAATTTTGGGGTATTACAGCTTACACTTCACATATGTATAATAAGTTTGCAGTCTTATCAAGGTAACATAATCATAATTCACATAATCACATAACAAGTCTTAGGATTTATAGCATCATGCACACCTTTTCTCATCACCGAGTGAGCAAAACTACTATTTCTCATGTTAGGCATATATTCAAATTTCATGAATTTCACATTTTATTATTATTTTTTCATTATTTCAAATGGCATTAAGGCACAAGATAGGATACTATCGATCATATACAAGTAAATTTAATTACTTCCATCCAAGCATGTCATTTAGTTCCAATCATACTACATAACACGATCCTTACCCATTTAGCACTTACCTTATTTCTCCTTTGTTCTTGTCTTAAGCAAAGCTTAGATTAAAATACAAGCAATGAAAGCTAAAACGATTAACATTCTCATAATAGTCTCGTCCTATTATGAGACTTTAAACTACGCTCACCTGTTATACCAAAGTTATAGAATACCTGAATCCACACCTCCATATTCTCCTAATTATTTCCCTTTACAGCCTTCGTGTCATTAACCACTCCCTTATCCAAGTATGCACCTCTTCTTCCTCCAATGAATTGACTAATGAATCACTAATTTGAATTTATCAAGCTCCCACTTCTATCTTCCATGGATGAACAAAAATTTTCCTTCTCTCTCATTCGCCTTCTCCCTCTTTGTTTAGTTCGGTTCTAAGGAGAAGAAAATGAATTGTGTCTCCATGGCTTACTTGGCCGATCCTTCATTCTTTCACACATGTCTTCCTTCTAACATGACATGTGTGAAAGCAGTTTATTTATTATTTACTTAGCATGCAATCTCATAGTGTTTCAAGTCTTTCAATTTCACCCTTACAAAGTGGTCATCCAAGTTTTCTTTAGTTCAATTTGATTCTAATCTCCAAATGTTTTCCATTTTAATTCTACAAAGGATATAATTTAATTCAGAAAATATTAATCTAGTAACATTTCTTCTAGGTCGTGTTTAGGGATATTACATATGGGTTGAAGTAAGCTTCTCGAAGTTGGAATCTTTTTTTAATGATGCAATCAAAGAATTTTATTTTATTAAAAATGAAGAGCCACGTGTTTTCAAGAAAACTAGTGGGAGCACTGTCACATTCTTGGTATTGTATGTAGATGACATACTAATAATACGAAATGACATACCTACCTTACAGTCTATAAAGGCTTGGTTAGGAAAATGTTTTTCTATGAAAGACTTGGGTGAAGCAACCTACATATTAGGAGTCAAGATCTATAGAGATAGATCAAGACAACTCCTAGGACTAAGTCAAAATACATACATAGATAAAGTACTGAAAAGATTCAATATGGAAGAATCTAAAAGAGGATTCTTACCTATGAGACATGGTATTTCACTCTCGAAGGAAATGTGTTGAGTTGATCAAATGATGGCAAATCACCAAGAGGGGGTGAATTGGTAGTTTAAAAATTGAAGGGTGCAAAAAGAAAATTAGAAATTGAAGACACAAGGATTTTAGATTGGTTCAAGCTTCGAACAAGCTCCACATACACTACCCCAGTACCCTACTGAGGATTTCAACAATTCACTAACTAGAATTCTTCCCTTTTTCTCGACTTAGGAGGAAACCGTTACAAACAATCAATCTTTCTACCCAAAGATTAATCCACTTCACTCTTTTACAAAGAGAAATAAGCAAACAATACATAACCTCTCAAATATGTAGTTTTTTTCCCAATTACAATACATCACACTCCCCAAATTGACAAAAGATAAAACAATAAAAAATACACTCAATTGGGGTTACAAGTATTTGACTCTTTAGCTTAAGAAGGTTTGGATTTTGCTTAAATATGCTTGAAAGTTGATTAGTTGCTTGTTGTAGCTTCAGATGCTTGTATTTATACCTTCTCATTGATTTCTAACCGTTTGGGTGGTTAAAGTCATCAATATAGTCATTGGCTCCTCTTTTTCTCACCATAAATGCATTTCTTTAACTACCCGTATCTGTACAAGAATAGCCGTATCGATACTTGTCTCAAATAGAAAGAGCCATTGTGTACAATTTATGCAGGGGCGTATCGATACGCGAGGAAGTGTATTGGTACGATCTCAGTGTAAAATAAAGGGGTGTACCGATACGGGAAAAGCCGTATCGATGCAATTTTCTCACTTGAGCTACTGTCTGAACCTGTATCGATACGCCTTGAGGGTGTATCGAAACGGGTCCAATGGAATTTTTAAAATGGTCTTTCCCAATAACTGACTCCAATGACTAAGTCATTAAATACTAATATTTGAGAAAATCTTTGAAGCGTATCGAAATGCTTAGTGGCATATCGGTACGCTATGCTTAAATCTTAAACCAGTATGAAGGCCGTATCAAAACAGATGTAACTGTATCGAAACACCTGAGCAAAATACTTAGCCCATATGAAGGTCGTATCAATATGGATGGAACCGTATCGAAACAGATGCATAGAGTGACCAATGTTCTAAAAATTGTATCAAAACGGTCAGAGGCGTATCGATACTTTTGGGCATATTTCTATAGTTTGGCCTTTAAAACACTTATAAAAAATTAGGGCTTTAAGTTTTTAATTTAGAATCAAATATGCTTTAAAATATTTGTCAGTTTGGGACACTTTAAAAATTTATTTGCTTTACAATTAAGTCCTTGAAAAATATTTTTTATATCAAAATCAACACAGGTTTTACAAAATGTGTCCTTTAATGCCTCAAGAAAGAGAGTGCATGAGTAAGATTCCATATGCTTCGGTCATTGGATCTATCATGTATGCCATGCATGAGTAAGATTTCATATACTTCGGCCGCTGGATCTATCATGTATGCCATGCTATGTACACGTTCAGATGTATCATATGCTTTAAGTATGACAAGTCGATACCAAGTAGATCCCGGTGAAGGTCATTGGGTTATAGTCAAAAACATCCTTAAGTACTTAAGAAGAACTAAGGATACATTCCTTATGTATGGAGGTGAGGAATAGCTAAGTATAAAAGGTTCTACTAATGCAAGCTTTCAAACTGATAAGGATGATTCTCGATCGCAATCGGGTTTTGTGCTTTGCCTTAATGGAGGTGCTGTAAGCTGGAAAAGTTCAAAGAAAGATACAGTAGTAGATTCTACAACAGAAGTTGAGTATATTGCAGCAAGCGATGCTACAAAAGAGGCTATTTGGATCAAGAAGTTCATATCTGAACTAGGGGTTGTGCCTAGCATATCAAATGCTATAGACTTACGTTGTGATAACAATAGAGTCATCGCACAAGAAAATGAACCCAAATCTCACCAATGATCCAAACACGTACTTAGGTGTTACCATCGCATTCGAGAAATCATTGATCGAGGGGATGTAGAAATATACTGAGTACCAACGGATGATAATATCATCGATCCACTAAAAAAGCCTCTGACACAGCAAAAGCATGATCATCACACTAAGTCTCTTGGTATAAGATACATGAGTCATTGGTCTTAGTGCTAGTGGGAGATTGTTGGAGTATACCCAAAGACCAATCATGAGATGGTTGTAAAAGACATACTTATTTTATCTTGTTTTATTAATATAAAGTCATTATTATTATTATTATTTCAGTCTTATTCTATGCATTTATAAATAAACTAAATTATAATAAAGTCCTTAGAATAATATAGTTATTCTTAAATGTCCTTAGAATAATATAGTTATTCTTAAATGTCCTTAGTCGAGTATTATTGTGGGCATAGACAATAATAATATATTAAGACTAATATATAGTTGATTGATGACAAAGTGTTATCATTGACATGGAGATGTTAGGGTACTCGGGCTAGATCAACGTTTAATACCTATTGGGTATATGGATCGTGTCATCATATGAGGCGATATTGTCCATGTTTGGCTCGTGAGGGACATACTCCTACTATTGTTGTTGCTAATTTTTGTTGGAGTGTGGATCGAGCAATCATCTCAGAAGTGTTAGATGTGGGTATACAAGTAACTAGTTTTTTTAAGGAGACGGTTGTTGTAAGGAGATTGTATAGAAGATGTCCTTTGAAGGTTTAAGGACATGTGTTTGAGATTGTGTTGGAGTATGCCCAAAGACCAGTCATGAGATGGTTATAAAAGATATATTTATTTTATCTTGTTTTATTAATATAAATCCATTATTATTTTTCAGTCTTATTATGTGCATTTATAAATAAACTGAAATATAATAAAGTCCTTAGAATAATATAGTTATTCTTAAATGTCCTTAGTCGAGTATTATTATGGGCATAGACAACAATAATATATTAAGACTAATATATAGTTGATTGATGACAAATTGTTGTTATTGACATGGAGATGTCAAAATCAATACATAAGTAGGTGCTAGAGAACGACATACTGGACTAGCCCGCTATGAGCATGTTTCTTCGATTGTTATGTGACAGTCACAACATTGCTCATACTGATAACTACATGTATGATCCCCAAACTTGAGATGATCATTATTTCAACATTGTGAATTAAATTTTGATACAATCAAACGTATGTCGTAACTGACTACACTATAAAGACTGATATTGGATATGTTGCAATCTGTGTAGCAGAATATGGTTGATCAAGATAGGACTTGTCCCTCCTACATAATAGGAGTAATGTCATGGGCCACTTGATTGAGTGAGACTAGAAATGTATGGCCATGCTCGAATAAATTGATATGGGATATCATAGTTATTCGTTTATAATAGTCTACTCAAGATATCAAGAAATATTAGATGGATTATACAAGTGTAACTATTCCATGACGTGTGTCCAATCTAGATATAAGGACAAAAGGCTGCAATCAAGAAAAATGTTATGTTGAACCATGACTTCTTGTAACTTAGGTAGCAATGATATATTGCTAGATGCCACTCATTGCTTGTAATATTAGAATTGTTCTAGATATTACTGCTAATGTTACATGAACCTACAAGGGTCACACCCTATGATTGAAATAAACAAATATCGACTAGATAGTACGTGTACAAACTTGTTGCGCACAAAATAAGCAAAAACTAAAATTATTATGATTATTTTAATTATAGATAATGTAGTTTATATATATATATTAATACTAGATAATTATTGTAACTATCAGATACTATTAATATATATATCCCTAAAGAAACATAATCAAAGTAGAATCAGATTCTATATATTTCATTATATTTGGTTAAATATATTCTATATTTAAAGAATTCGAATTTAAATAGAATTAGGTCTAGTAGCCAAAGATATGCTTTTTGCGAAAAACCTCTCTAATACTTAGATAAGAGAAAATACTATTCGTTTCGTTCAGGTGGACTGCGTAAAGGTCGAAACGCTATTGTGACGACTTGGATTCGATATCGTGCTAGAAGAATTGGATTTTCCTAACTCCCTGTGGTTTTTCCAGATTTAATTAAGGTAATATTTTATCCTTTTTCACCATGGATTCATTCCTTGTACATGGATCACTGGTGCAATACATCAGATAATTTTTCCACTATGCCATGGGGTGTACCGGCGTTTCCCAATAGGCCGATTTGATGGAGTTGTCGTTTTATGGTTTTGATGTAATCTTGGATATGGATTGGTTGATCGAGCATAGAGTTGTGTTTGATTTTGAAACCAAGCTAGTTACCTTAAAACTTGTTGATGATTACGAGGTAGTAATCGTGGGTGAGAATGCTAAGTTCTTGTCCAATGTTATTTCGGCTCTAGAAGCGAATCGTATAATGAATTCTGGTTGTCAAGAATTCCTAGCCTACGTTATGAATTTAGGATCAAAGAAGGTGCATGTTTAGGACATTTGCACTTCATGTGAATTTCTGGTGTTTTTTTGGAGGAGTTGTCAAGTTTGCCACCGAATAGGGAGGTTGAGTTTGGCATTGAGTTGTATGCAAATACGACTCTGGTGTCTATAGCTCCTTATCGCATGGCACCGAAAGAGTTAAAGTTGTTAAAGATGCAACTTCAGGAGTTTCTTGATCGAGGGTTTATTAGGCCTAGTGTTTCGTCGTGGGGTGCGCTGGTGTTGTTTGTGAAAAAGAAGGATGGCACGATGCGAATGTGAATTGATTATTGGCAACTAAACAAGTTGACGATTAAGAATATGTATTTTTTACCATGAGTTGATAATTTATTTGACCAGTTTCGAGGTGCTTTGGTGTTTTCTAAGATTGATTCGAGGTCCAAGTATTATTAGTTGAAGGTAAAGGATGTGAATGTGCCTAAGACTATTTTCGTACGAGGTACAGGCATTACGAGTTCTTGGTGATGTCGTTTAGTTTTGACCAATGCACCGGTTGCGTTCATAGATATGATGAACCAGGTGTTCTATGAGTTTTTTGATCAATTTTTGGTCGTGTTTATTGATCATATTCTTGTGTACTCTTGTACCGATGAGGACCATGATAGACACTTGCGGATTGTGCTTTAAGCATTGTTGGATAATCAGTTGTATGCTAAATTGAGCAAGTGTGAATTTTGTCTTAAGGAGGTTATTTTCCTTAGGCATGTTGTGTCGGCTGATGGAATACGGGTTGATCCATATAAGATTGAGGCGGTGATAGGTTAGAAGTCACCTAAGTCGGTACTGGAGGTTTGTAGTTTCCTTGGGTTGGTGGGTTACTACCGTAGGTTTGTGGATGGTTTTTTTAAGAATTGCGGCTCTTTTAACCTAGTTGTTACAGAAGAATATTCATTTTGAGTGGACGAATGATAGATAGAGGGCTTTTAAAAAGTTAAAAGAGGCTTTGATGCAAGCTCTTATTTTGATTTAACTTGAGTCAGGTAAGGAGTTTGTTGTTTATAATTATGCTTCATATGTGGGTTTGGGTTGTGTGTTGATTAAAGAAGAGAAAGTTGTGGCTTATGCATTTAGACAGTTAAAGGTGCATGAGCGCAATTATCCTACGCATGATCTTGAGCTTACCATGGTTGTGTTTGCTTTGAAAATTTGGAGGCATTATCTCTATAGTGAAAAGTATGTTGTGTACACATATCACAAGAGTTTGAAGTACTTGATGACTCAAAAGGATTTGAATCTTAGGCAACGTAGATGGTTGGATTTGCCTAAGGATTATGATTTGACGATTTAGTATCATCCAAGTAAGGCTAATGTTGTAACTGATGCTTTGAGTAGGAAAGCTGCGGTGGAGTTATGGGCGATGTTTGCACAGTTAAGTATGACGCAGGATGGAGGCTTGTTGGCCAAGTTGCAAGTAAAGCCATCCTTGTCACGGTTTGTTAAGGACAAGCAAACTTATGATGACGCGTTGGTACCGAATGTTAAGGATATCATGGGTGGAAATTCGACGGATTTTCATTTTAATGATGATGGGGTGTTGTGTTTCAAAAATCAGATAGTGGTGTCTAATGATGGTGAGTTGAGGCGTACTATTTTGACTGAGGCACATGCTAGTCCTTTTTTCATGCATCTCGATAGTACTAAGATGTATCAGGGCTTGAAAGGGGAGTACTATTGTGTTGGTTTAAAGAATGATGTGGTTGATTTTGTTGATAGATGTATGGTATGTCAGCGTGTTAAAGCTGAGCATCAATTTCTTTCTGGGTTGTTGCAACCGTTAAGGATACTAGAATATAAGTGGGAAAGAATCACCATGGATTTTGCATCTGGTTTACCGTTGACGCCAACTAAGAAGGATTCCATATGGGTGATTATTGATCAGTTTACGAAGTCTGTACATTTTGTGCCAGTGCATACGACGTATACCTCAGATAAGTTGGCGGATCTGTATATTGCTGAGATTGTACATTTGTAAGGAGTGCCTAAGTCCACAGTTTTGGATAGAGATCCACGGTTTGCAGCAAGGTTTTGGGAGTGTTTGCATCGAGCTTTAGGTACACGGTTGAATTTCAGTACTTCGTATCATCCTCAACCGGGTAGTTAGTCTGAACATGTGATCCAGGTCTTGAAGGATATGTTGAGATGTTGTATCAATGAGTTTCATGGAACCTAGGAGAAACATATGTTTTTGGTGGAGTTTGCTTATAATAATAGTTATTAGGCTAGTATACAAATGGCACTGTATGAGGTCTTGTATGGTAGGAACTGTCGTACACCTTTGTGTTGGGTCGAGGCTGGAGAAAGGCATATATCTTTGACGGATGTATTGAAATATATGAATGAGAAAGTTAATCTCATTTGTGATCACTTGAAAGTGGCTTCGGATTGTCAAAAATCCTACGCGAATTTGAAGCGTAGAGAGATTGAATATGTGGTTGGTGATCACGTGTACTTGAAAGTGTCACCCTGGAAGAAGGTGATGCGGTTCGGGCGTAAGGGTAAGCTTAGTCTGAGGTTCCTTGGATCATATGAGGTTGTGGAGCATGTTGGTCATGTAGCTTATCGTTTGAGGTTACCTCCTGAGTTGGAGAAGATTCATGATGTGTTTCCTGTATCAATGTTGTGGAGGTATCAATCGGATCCATCACATGTTATGCCGATTGAGGAAATTGAGTTACAACTAGATTTGTTTTATGATGAGGAACCTGTTGAGATCCTTGATTCTAGCAGTAAGGTTCTTCGTGGCAAAACGATTGAACTTGTGTAGGTGTTATGGTGACATCGTGGAGTTAAGGAGGCCACGTGGGAGAGCTAAGCGGACATGCTGGGTCAGTTTCAACATTTGTTTCCTTCAATTAAATTTCATGGATGAAATTTTCTAAGTGGTGGAGAGTTTTAACTTCCCGATTTTGGGCCTAGGGGTTTTTAAACTAATTATACATTCCGAGGGACCAGATTAGAGATTCGAGTCGGATTCGAGATTAAAATCAAATTAAGTATTTTTGGCACAAGAAAAATATGGAAAAATATCTAAAAACATTATTTAATATATGGATATTTTTGGTGAACTCAATTTTGGAAAATGAAATTTAGAAAGTTGACATTTTAGCTAATGACCAAAATGTAAAGAATGTAAAAATGTTTTTGTGATTGTTTTGTAAAATGGTCAAATCTTAGAATCTTTAAGGAGGTATTTTACCTAAATGTTTTTATCATAATTTTCTCTCAATTAGAATTATTTTAATGATTTTTAATTAAGAAAATTAAAAGGAATTAATTAAAGGAATGGGGTTATTTTCTTAAAAACACTTTTGACATAACTTTCTTTCTCTCAAGTTTTCTCTCAAAATTCCATCAGCCAAACACTCTTTTGTTCATCAAAGATTTTAGGTAATGACCTTGATTTCCTAAACTATTGATTTCTAATAGATTCTTCAATCTTTATTTCCAAAATCTCATTGTTTTCCTTTATTTTTCAAGAGTAAACATCCAATTGAGGGGAAATTCATCAATTAGAGGTAAGGTTCGTTCTCCTCCTCTAATGAATGGTTTTTTGCTGAAATTCTCAATTATTTGATCCTTTATATATGTTTTCTAATGAGTTTTAATGATTTGATTATGAAAATTGATTAAATGAAGCTTTAATTGATAAGATTAAGTGATTTACGATTTGGATCTGTTTTATTGAGTTCTTGATTGATTATAATCATGGTTTTGATGTTTTATAATTTTAATAGATTGATTCTAATATTGGAATCCTGAAGCTATGTGAATATCTAATTTCCTAGGTTGCTAGTGTTGTGTTTTTTGGTGAGTTTTGGTTGTTTAATGAATGATAGAAGTATAAGGATGATAATAGGTTGTTGTTGGATTTTAATTGAAGTTAATTAATGGATTAAATCATTAGGTTTTGGCTGGGTTAAGTTTGGGAGTTGTTTGATGTTGTTTTCAGTAGTTTCAGAAAGGTTTCGGCTAGAGCTTGTAGAGGCTTGTTGCAAATTGGTGTTGCTGGTTTGTGAATGCATTTTGATGCATTGGATCCTCTGTTTTATTGTGGTGAAATTAGGGGAGGTTGATCCTCATGCTTGAAGAGTCGCTTTGGAAGCTTTGGAGGATTGATTCGCATCAACGAATGAAGCTTTGCGTTGTCAGTGAGTGAGAACGTGGATTTCAGCTTTGAAATGGTTTAAAGGTTGTTTTTGGGGATTTTAAACTTACCTTGAAATGCTAGTTTAAACTCGAAATTAATTATAAAGAGATTTCTCCCTCGATCTTGCTTTTATGAAATGGATCTTATGCACTTGTTTTGAATTACATGGTACCTAATGTTTAAGCATGATTTAAAGTATGTTTTATACTGTTTTTGATCATATAATGATGATGGATGCATTTGGTAAATGATCCATGTAAGTATGTGGAATACTTGTTTAAAGCATGGTTTGTTGCTTTGGAAATGGTATTGAATTGATGCATATGAAAACAATGAGTACATGGTTAATAATGAATTATATTGGCAAGTGATGTGATTAAAAATGTTATCGGATATAGATGGCCAGCCATAGGATTGATAGTGCACTATAAATAAGTTGTTTCGGGTGTTGAGGGGTTTATGGGTACCGAATACTCCACCACAAGTACCCTAACGGCCGAGGGGTTATATGGTACCGAAAACTCCCATTAGTGGATTATGCGTCTAACCGATGAGAGGGATTGTGGTAGTGCCTCGGTTGTGAGTGTACCATAATTCTGGTTGAGATGGCATGAAGGGTTGAGAGGACACTAGTTGAATTCGTGTATCTGATGAACTATTTTGTGAAAGTGGAATTTGGTTTATGATCACTTAAAAGTCAATATAATTGTTAATGTATCATGTTGATGGATGTTGATGTATAATGTTTGTTTATACATGTTTACTCTTTAAGCTTTGCATATAGATTGTTATACATGGAAAGGCTTAAATTGAGGGTTAGCAATGGGATTTGTTGTTGATCCATGATACATGTTTCTTATGGTTTAATATGTTGGTTTTGAAAGTGTCAAGTGCCTAGTTTTCAGGGCATGATGTTTTATAAGATGATTAAAATGGTAATTTCAATGTGGTTTTGGAAAATGGTTTTTAAATTCATTGATGGTGTATGGTTTGAGCACTCCTCACTAAACCTAGTGTGCTTACACTCTCTTTGTCCATCAATGCAGATAATTAAAGGATTGGAGGCAGCAAGCAAGTGTAGGAAATCCAAGGACTTCAGCCAATTGAACGTATGGTTTCAAATTAGACTTGTAGTAATAAAGGCAATGAGGTTTATTGTGTTTTGAAAGGGTTTATGCTAAACTCCCTGTTGAGCAAGTTTATATTGTTGTTGTGATTTGTAAATGGCCTTTTATGATTGAAGTTGCTTTGGCTTTTTGTTTTGGATGATTGGATGGCTTGGTTTCTATGAAGCATGCCTCTAGACTTTCCTTTTAAGCATGATGTCATGATTTGAAGATGTTTCTGTGGTGTTATGATAAGGATTGATCCTTAGTAATGTTGTGTAAATGTTTGAGGCATGTTAGAATGTGTTTAAATTCATGAAAGTATGAAACACCAGCAAAAATGGACATTTCAGGTCTAGGCGTATCGGTACACGTGTCCCTATACCAATAAGGGTAAGCTTAATTTGATGCTGGGTTTTGGTACACGTGAACCTGTATCGGTACGGGTAAGGGTATTTTGGCAAGGCGTACCGATATGCGAAGAGTTGTATTGGTACGATTTTGAGCTACTGGAATTTAGGATTTGAGAAATATAAAAACGTACTGATACACTTACTCGTGTATCAATACGAGCAACTATTAATACAGTTAATGTGATATAGGGAAGTTTCTGATTCTTCTATTTTGGTCCTTAAATTGCAATTGCGCTCAATTGGATGTCGATTCGATGCCCGATTAAGTTGAGTTTTCACTCGCTGCTAGTATGCACACCATAGGTTATAACTTTGCATCTAGATAAGGTAAAAGGAAAAATGGACGTTTTTTGAGTTAAATCTTTATGGGTTTGTTTTGGTAAACCCAATGTAGCTCGCTCGGCTCGGTCTCGTCTAGACCGGGTCAAAGGGTTACACATCTAGTCCTCTGCGATATGACCACCCACTTAGCACTAGGTTATGAACTTATTAAGAGTAGTTATTCATCCAAAACTGGTAAATTTATGAAGCCTTTAACACTAAGACCACCCAAAAACCGGCTATGAATTTATTAAGAGTTATAAAACTCAGCATGTGCATGTACATTATTCGTCATAGGGATAGGTAGGTAGAAATGTACACTATGAGTCTTTCCATGGTTTCGTTTGACCATACTGAACTTAAATAACTAAGTTGGGTATCCATCATGAATTCCTCAACCTATGGGCTTTAGACCCATCCCCCTCGACGAATCTAGAACAAACTTCCGACTTTAACCTTTGGTAAGCGGATCAACTAGGTTCTTCTCTGACTTTAATCATCATTTTAAGACCCCCACATTTCTAACATCATTAAGATGGAAATAAATCCATAAGTATCTTGAACAACGTGTAAACAAATACTCAATCATACTATAGTAAAGTTTGTTATGAGTTTAACCATAAAACTATGTTTTAACAAACTCAAAACTTGTATACACATGATTTTATTTTCAAAGTTTTTGAGAAGTTACTAATCATTAAGATTAGTATTCATAATCTCAAACGATTATAAAATTCCTTATATCTCGTTAGTAGTCATTCATGACTTTTTTTTATTCCAAAGGAATTCTAGTTTTCCTAGTTCTTCATAAGAAGTGTTTAGGAAAATTATAAAATTGTTTATGAAGAGTTTTTAACTTTTCCTAATAACAGGAAAATCATCTCAAGTTTATTACAAGAGATTTCAACACAACTCCTAAGATAGACCATATCTTTGCTTTCCTCTACTTAGGAAAAGAACTCAAAGAGATTTAATTGCTACAACATACTTTTAGTAGCACTAATGTATATCATATTCTCATTCATATTAACATATTAGCCTTAAAGAGTCCATCACATATTTTATTTACTATGATTAAATTTGGTATTCCACTCAACCAAATTAATCTCAACTCTTTTAACTTCTGCACTAAGTTTAAAGAGATCTTATTTGTCATAGTATTTTTATAAAAATGAGAACATTAAAGAATGATGCACCATATATGTTATCATGAAAGAGAGGTGATGCACTAGACATACTTAAATATCAGGTCTTTCATAGAACCAATCCTAAACATGCATTTTCATAATGCTTTCTGATAAGTCATTTTTGAATTTTTCTCTTTCTTTAATTAAGACCTTTAAAGAATTATGCTTGATACTTTTACTCACAATAGTATCTTATTAAGCATACATATTTTGGGCTTACTACTATCTTAGTCTTAGTCCTTATACTAGTGGTTTATCTCAGTCCATAATATATCCACTAAGTTTTAAAGACTAACTTAAAGACTCAATATAAATTCATGTATATAAAAGCATGAATTAATAGACAACAAGTCTAAATAATCTGACCTCGCAAGTAGAATCATAATTCCAAATAGACTTGCTCATTCTCACCATGACTGCAACTTCAATCTTTGCATCACCCAAAATCTATTGTGACAGTCACTTCATTTGAATCATCTCTTTTGATCCTTCTAAATTCAAATGAAGATTATACATAATTAGTCACGAAAATAATTTACTAACATTAATACATATTTAAAATAATTTATTGATAGTAACAAGATTTTTATCTTTAAAATTTTGGTTTCTTATCTTCAACGGATTGCAGAATCGAACCAAAATTTAACAACTATTTGATTTGGAGAATCTTTCATTTTAGAGTTCTCAGCTTCGAATTTCCTAACTCCAAAATTAAAGTTGTATTGTTGTCTTTTCAAATTTCTCAAAAGAGAATTATTAGTATGACAAGAATAATTCATAATTATTTTCCGGGAGCTAATAGTTTTAGTTCACACAAGAAAATAAATGGCTTATTATCTCCACATGAGCCAATTATTATCACCAATACATTAGCAAGCATGCAAATGCTATTCATTGTTAAAGATTAAAATTTATCAAAATTTCATAATGACATACTAATACAATATTAACCTACCAAACTACATGGTTAATACATCGATTCCAATAAACTTAAACAATATAATTCTCGATGGTTTCAATACTAAAAATTGTGTTTGCCAACACACACAAAAACCGCATTTAGTATTGGAATCTCTCAATTTTAGAGTTTATAACCATTTAATATATGACAAGCAATTTAACCTTTTAATAGCTGTTCACATTTAAAGCTGTTTTAATGGCTATGTAACTAACTTTTGAATAACTTATTATTCTTAAAGCCATTAAAACAAAGGTTATAAGCATACTAATCATAACATATATTAAATGCATGAATTTTACCCTTTTTTTAAATCAAACATTTAGCCCATAGGAGAAAACTTTCCCTACCCAGTGGGTAACTTGCTCACATGAATTTATTTAATAGTTTTATAGAAAACATACATGTTAATTAATATGTTTGTTAATGTTCTTTTTTTTTTTGTCTATTCAAACATTTTCAATAATGTTTTCAAAATTTTTCATTTATATGATATAAATTTTAAAAAAATATTATCTTATTTTTTACGTTTATTTATTTTTAAATGATTAAATTTTATTTTATTTTCATAGATGATTATATAATTTTATTTTTAAGTTTAGATAAATTTATTGTCTAGAAAAATAAATGAAATACTCTTACATTTATATATGAAAGGAATTCGTCTACCCTCACTTTCTATCATATTTATTGTCATGTTCACGGATTATTGCTCCATAGCTTTAATTAATTAGTTTTTTTTTTCTTACATTATGTCATGTATACATCTAACAAAATCTAATTTTTATTTTTATTGTACAATATTTATGAAATCTATTAAATTAAAAACTTCAATATATTATATGTTACTTATAGATTAGTTCTCATTCTCCAATTTGATAACTTTAAGTCATATAATTTAGTTATACTATCTTGGTATTATGAGTCAATTGGAATTTCAAAATTTAAAAAGTATATTAATCGAACCTAATGAGTGGTCTCATTCTCCAATTTGATAAATTTAATTCATATGATTTAGTTATAATGTTTTGGTATTATGAGTGAACTAAAATTTAAAAATTAAAATGTATATGAATCAAATCCAATGAGTGATCTTAGTGGAAAGAGATATTATATTATGCCTATCTTAAGGGACCTAGGCTCGAGCAGCTTTGTCTGCAAAATGTATTTGTATGCCTATCCAAATGTTAAAAAATATGAACATATATACTAACACGTAATCACACCAATTTTATTTTTTAAAAAAATATATGAATCGAAACTGCCAAAATTAGAATACATGAAATATTGACTTTTTTTGTTCTAAAAGAACAAAAATTAATTGTTTCATCATAATTTCAAAATATTATATTTCTTCAAGGGTTGTTATTTGAAGCAAGGGCATACTCATTGATCCGAAAACTAGCGAAACATGATATTACGACGGGTCAAAAAATATATTTTTTGAATTAGTTTAATTTTTCTTCTTATTATGTTCAAAAAATAAAATATTCCATTAAAAAAATAAAATATTAATTATATTACATTTATAGTTATAGAAATTGTTTATAGTGTAAAGATATATTGTATTACATTTATAGCCCTTTAATATATACTGTCTTTAAATTTCAATTGAAATCAATGCACCAAAAAAAAAAGAGAGTTACACAGTACATATAACAAACGTTGTTATAAATGCATATTGATTTCGATATCTACATATTTAACCAATAGAAAACTCAACGGTTTTTTCTACAAAATAATGATCATAAATTTAATTATAGTTACTAAAACCGATTGATTATAATAAATAATAATAACATGTCTTGTATCGGTTTTCCTTCGCTTTAAGTATTAACTACAACGGAGCTGGTCATTTTATCATTCCAAATATGATTTTAATAGAAGTATGGTTAGATGGAGAACCATAAAAAGATCTCCTAAAAAGCCATTGAAAAAAAATAGCCGTGCATTATCCCAAAATATATATAATGCATTAACCTCATGTAATTTTTGATCTCGAATAAAATATCTTCTTGTAGACATGATTTTTCTGATAAATCAGTCATTGACACTTTTCATGCTACATTTCCAGTCACAAGCCAAAGGTAAGATCTTACCGATATCATATTTTAACGACAGTTTAGAATTCGCTTCTAAATTATTAGAAAAATAGATTGCTGTAAAATAAGGTATTAGCATGATTGGAAAATAATAAAATATATAAACCAAACTAAACCGTGTCGTGTTATTAATCACTCTTCTCTCAACTCAAAAACAACACTCAAGATAAGTTTATGAAAACCAAAAAAAGTATTTATAAAGCAAACACTTGTTTAGGTATGTAACAAATAAGTGAAATTGCCCACTATTTATAAGCTAAATAGTCGGGGCAAAATCATCATTTCCACGGTACAACTTAATTTTATTTATAATACAATTAAAGACATAATTTTAAATGTTATAATGAGCACTAACAACAGTCGAGTCAAAAAATTTAGAGCTATTCGAGTCTACAATTTTTATTTTACAATTCAAACTTTATTTAAAGTTTTTCAAATCAAGTCGAGTTTTTGAAATTCAAGTCGAATCAAGTTTTCGAGTTTCTGTACAAATTTAATTGTAATTATTTATAATGTTATAATACATATTGATTCCAATTTAAATGACTTTCTATATCCATATACGATATACATATATATGTCTTCATATTTTTCATATGTGATATACATAATATATCAGGCAGAATTGACAGATTCGACTTGAACTTAAAAATTGATCAACTAAATACTATAGAATTTGAGTTATTCGAGCATGAGCGGATGTAGCATATAAATTGGGGTGCATTGACCCCACTTAATTTGTTAGGTATGGGGTTTTTCAATGAGGTAATATAGAATTTTTCATAAAAAAATATTAAATTTGACCCACTTAATTTGTTGGGTATGGGGTCAACAATGCTTATTATAATGGTATAGAAATCCTCAATACCTCATACTTCACTTCTGACCCTACTATAAGAAAATCCTTGCTCCGCCACTGTATTCGAGTTATTCAAATTTCCATTTTATAACTTAAACTTTAATTGAAATTTTTTCGAGTCGAATTTATGAAATTACAAGTCGAACCAAAAAGAGTCAATTTTTTCCGCATCGAATCGCGACAAATAATTTAATTTTTTTAGTCGTGTCGAGTTTTGCCTACCCTCAATCGGACCTGCAAAACTCTTCCATTCTTTTTCTTGACGAAGAGGTATTTTTCACCCACTTTTTTATTTCGTCACTCATACTTGATCTCTTGTGGTATTGTCAAATTAATTTTTTCCTTTGCACCATGGGGAGTACCTAGCGGTTCTAATTAAAGGTACAGATAGAGGTTGTATGGGGTGTGATTTATGATTTAGAGTTTAAAAATTAATGTTAGAGTGAAGGGTATAATTATTTAATGTTGAGGCATAGATAAAGGCACCATAAAGAGATATATGATTTTTGTTCTTAATCCACTGTCACTTAAGATTTCACCACTTTGTGATTCTTCTATTATCTTAATTATTTGACTAAATTAAATAATTTATTTCCTCTTACATTAAGTACTAACCATATTAGTTTAATTTTAAGATGGACACAAATAAATTTTAGACGTTAATAAACCAATTTTTTTTGTTAGGGCCCACCCTCGCCTATACGCACATGCGCTACTTGTACCGGCTGTTCCAACAAAAGGCTTGTAGTAGAGTCGAGCTTGGTTTGTCTTTATCAATGTCCCTCAACACCATTTTGTTCAAACAGGCAGCACCACTAGAACGTGGTAGGATAATTGCTTCGAAACAATTAAGTTTGATTGTTTCGTTTGTCCCTCTCATCATCCACTATGACTACACCCCATTTCAAGTTAATAAATTATTGCCAACGAGAAGACCATTACTGCAACATAATTCTTTTTCACACCGAAATTTCAAGCTCTCTCGTCACCAAAACTCTGTCACCTTACAACAATTACTGTATCAGATATATTTGTTTATATGTTGCAAAAAAATGTTAGTTTGAGTGAAAATTGCTTGCAGTTAGTACGTTAGTATATATCTAAAATCGATGGCAATATAATTATATGTTTTCATGGGGTTACATTGGATTAATATATCCATCAAAATTAATCTTGCAATGCACCTGCCATAAAAAAGCTTAAAGGAAAAATGCTGGAAAGGAAAAAAGAAACAAGGAAAATGGGATAGGTTTGGTGAACATTTTCATTTTTAATATAAAAAATTGCAGGGGATGCGATATTTTTCACCTTTGTGAAATGTGAAGCAAAAGGACCAAATTAAAAAAAGGTAAATTATATAGTTCATCATCAAACTATATTCTCACTCTTATTTTGGTTAATTTTTTAAAAAAATTAATTTATTAACTGAATTTTCAAATTGCTTCTGTTTTAACCTCTCTTAATTATTTTCTAATATTTTTTTATGATTTGACATATTTATTATTATTAAATATAAAAATAATTTTAAAATGTTTAAAATTAAAACCTCAAATTCAAACCTTAAACCTAAAGTGACAAACCCCAAGCCACTTTCACATTCGATGGCCTCCCCTTACTGGTGTCACCTTTTCCGTTGTCACTCACCCGTTCACAGGTGACTTCCGTAAAAGTCTCATCTTCTTCTTCAGTTATATACCCACCAAAAACCCTAAATCACTACACTGAATCAAAGCCCACAAATCCAAATCTATTTTAGAGCTTAATTATTGTAAAGCAGGAAAATATCCTCACTTAAACAACCTAAAAAACCTCCATCACAGATGCTGATCTAGGGTTTTGGGGGTGACGTCGGTAAGCGAGACACTAGTGAGGGTGAGGCCATCGTAGATGAGAGTGGTGTTGGGTTTGTCAACTTAGGGTTTAGGATTTGGGTTTGTGAATGATTTGTTGTTTTAATTTTAAATTTAAATTTTATATTTGAAATATTTTAAAAATCATTTTTTAATTGATAATAATAAACTATTATTTGCTTTTTATGTTATTTTTATATTTAATAATAATAAAATATGATTTTTTATGTCAATTTTATATTTAATAATAATAAAATATGATTTTTTTATGTCAATTTTATATTTAATAATAATAAAATATAATTTTTATATCAATTTTATATTTAATAATAATAAAATATGTTAGGTCATAGAAAAATATTAATAATATAATTCAAAGGGAATAAAACAAGAGTAATTCAAAAGTTCAGTTATTAAATTAAAAGTTTAAAACATTGTGTGACCAAAGTGAGAGTGGAAAAATAGTTGAATGATTAACGTTGTAATTTACCCGTTAGGAAAAGAAGCGTCAAATGATAATAACCTATCAAAACCCTTATTTCTGCGCATGTTAGTAGTTGTTTTGTCCTATCTATTAGGGATCCCAAAAGTCAAAATACGAGGCGTCGCGTGCCCCTAAATTAGAGTTGTGCAAAAAAAATTGATTCGATTAATCTGATCTGTTTATCCATTTATCAGATTTGAAATTTCAGATATATGATGTTTTTTTATATTTTTGTATAATTCGGATATTCGAAAATTTTGAATTGAATACGGATAGTTATTTCACATTTAGATTGGATATCTGATTATTCGATATATAAAAATTTAATTTTTTTTATAGATATTAATCTTGTTATATTCGATATTTTTACTTGTTATATATGAAAAATTGAAATTTCCATGATACAAGTATTGTTATATTCAATAATTTTTAATTGTTATATTCGAAAACCTTAAAATTTCATGTATAGGACCATCAAATTAAAAAATAACTAAATCAAGTCATGAATTCATATATCCGATCCAAAAAATCGAATATTTGATTCTCAGATATCCGAAAATTTCGGATCGGATACAGATCGCTAACTTGCCCATCCAAAAATTTCGGATCGGATCAGATATCCGAAATGTACACTCCTATCCAAAAGTATTGGGAAATTCTAGGGTGAGGCCAAAATGCGGCCATACATAAATTCTTACCATTTTTGTAAGAATTTATGTAAGACTGAGTAAGAATTTGTGTAACTACATAAATTCTTACCATTTTTGTTACATAAATTCTTACCATTTTTGTCCATATAAATTCTTATCAACTTTGTAAGAATTTATGTAGATTTTGTCTCAAATAAGAATTTGTGTAGTGACACAAATTCTTATATTATAACCTAAATTCTTACCATTTGGATAAGAATTTGTGTAGATTGTTTACCAATTTAGTAAGAATTTGAGTAAATCCACCTCATTTTGCCTCCCTAGAATTTCCCAAAAGTATTATGGTTAGGCGTAAGTAATAAAAGGATAATTCTACGGTAAATGACATGTACCGCAATATACTACTAATTATATGTACTGCAATGTATCATTAACTGATTTAATTAGGTTTGAAATCCTAAAATCCGAAATTGTTATTATCCCTTTTTAGAATAAAATCTTAAAAAATAATTTTTATATTATTTTTTCAATTTTTTTAATTTAAAAAATAATTAAACTTTTATTAATTTAATAATTCCTACCTTCACTTTAATCTAAGGGTAAAATTCACAAAGGGTCACTAAACTTTGATCAATTATTCAATTTGATAACTAAACTTTTAATTGCTTCAATGTTACTATTAAACTTTTAGTTTTGTTTCAATTTGGCCACTGACCCGTTAACAACTATTAAAAGGGTGACGTGACTGTTAAAAAATTTTGTATAATAACACATTTAGTCATCCACGTTTACACATTTAAACAATTTAGTCCTAATTCAAAAGAAATAATAAATTTAACCCTCATTATTTCAATTTGATCCTATTTTTAATTAAGGATAATTTAATATTTTATTTGATCCCTCAATTATAACTAATGTTATCTTGTCCCTTCCAATCCCAACCATACCCAATCCATCCTTTACAAATTTAAATGAATCACTTTATTACTAAATTAAAAATTAAAGTTGGATTACTGGATTTTTTTTTTGAAAGAAGGGATTTTATTGATTTGGTTAAAAATAAAAATACTGGCCTCGTTAAAAAACTCCCTAAAACCTAAATGGAGGAAAAATAGTACACAATGTTAGTGCTTATTGCAAGCCTTATAACTCAAAATAACAACATCCAAAAACATTATAAAGATTCGAACAAGGCTGTAGGATTAGCACAAAAAAGCCAATCCAAAATCTACCAAAGGACTATACGAGACAAAATGACACCATTACTCCGAGGCAAAACCGATGAAATCAACCACACAAGTAATTCTTCTTTTGGCCAAGCTATCAGCGAGCTGGTTACCATCTCTTGGATTACTGGATGCTAATGGATGCTATATAAATTAATTAAATTATTTTATAAAAAGTTTAAGTATTAATTTTAAAAAATATACTTATTTTTTTTCCTTTTTATCATGTATAATTGAATACGTATAATAACAAATATATATGTTTTTGGTGGCCTAATAAAAAATTTAAAAATTCAAGTATCGATTTTAAAAAATATACTTAATTTTCTCTTTATATAATAATAATTTAATTAATCTTTATGAAATTTTAAAGGATTGATTGAGTATAGTTGGGATTGGGAGGGACAAGATACCATTATTGTCCAACCTTTTTCTCGGATGGTTTTGAGTGATAATGCTGTTGGGGCACAATGCCTTGTGCTTGGGGTTTGACGTTAAATAGTCTTGTGTCTTGCTGATGTGTTGGGATGGTGGCTTTGTTTGTATTTTTTTTCCTTGTCAAGAGATGTTTGGGTGGTGTATTGGGGATTGGGTTATTGTTGTGCTTTGTGTCCCATGGTGCTTGGCTATTGCTTGGTGTTTGGAACTTTTATCACATGGTCATGGTGTACTCTTTTCCTCCATATAGGTTTAGGGAGGTTTTTAACGAGGCCTGTGATCATGTTTAAGTTTGTATGATTCGTTCTAATAAATCATACTTACTTTGCCAATAAAAAAATAACAATAGTTATAATTGAGGGATCAAAATAAAATATTAAATTATCTATAATTAAAAACAGGGTCAAATTGAAATAAAAAGGATTAAATTTATTATTTCTTTCGAATTAAGACTAAATTATTTGAATGTATAAACGTGAACGACTAAATGTGTTATTATACAAAATATTTTAATAGCCACATCACCCTTTAAAACGTTGTTAACGGGTCAGTGGCCAAATAAAAACAAAACTAAAAGTTTAATACTAACATTGAAGCAATTGAAAGTTTGGTTACCGAATTGAATAATTGATCAAAGTTTAGTGACCATTTGTGAACTTTACGCTTAAATTAAAATGAATGTAGGAATTATTATAGTAATAAAATTTTAATTATTTTTTGAATTAAAAACTAAAAAAATCTGAAAAAAATAATATAAAATTATTTTTTTTTAGATTTTAATTTAAAAAGGGATAATAACAATTTCGGTCCTTAAGATTTCAAAACTAATTAAAACAGTTAATGGTATATTGCGGTACATATAAATAGTGGTACATTGTGGTACATGTCATTTACTGTAGAATCATCCGTAATAAAAATAGTTTTACAGTTTTATATTTTAACTTAAATTCTAATTGGTAATTAATTTAAGTTTTATTATAATTTTAGTGGTCAAAGTTTACTTGGTAATTAGGGTTTACTCTAAGGAGTAAATATTTATATTAAGATCTTATTGAATAAGGTTTCTTAGTGACCAAGTATTTGAATCTATAAATATGGATTAAGTTTAACCTTTAGAATTATGAGAGAAAGAGATTTACTCTGGAGAGATGTAACAACTTTTAGAATCTCTACAACTATTGTGACTATATTGTAGAGACGTGAGAAGAGTGTTTTAGTTACATATATATATATATATTGGGTAATGAGATTAAATGAGTTATCATATATTTGTACTCTTCTTGTTCCCTACATTGATAGTGAATTGTTCGTTTCACTCGTTCGTGGAGGTATGCTATGTTAAACCACGTTAAATCTGTCTCCTATACATGTCATGGTCTATGTTGTTATTTTTCCGTGTACCAAATTCCAAACACACAAAAAATAAAGTTTTGATTCAGATCGGTCTGATCTCGTTTTATTAACATCAAGTAACAAAAATAATTTCACAGCGTATTGTTTCGTGTAGGAGAAATTATTATATGGACCCGACTCACCATGTCATCCATGGTCTAGTCCACTAAATTTCAACCACTCCATTTCTTTTTTTCTATGCTATTAACCCACTCAAAATTAATTCTTAAGTAACCATTCACTTCTTATTTATAAGGCAAAGAAAGTGGAGATTCATCCTAGAAAAAAAATAACAGGAAAAAAGAGATAAGATGGTTGAATTTTAGTATATGAGACCATAAATGACATGTTGAGCCAAGTCCATATAATATTTTTTCGTCATGTAATTTATTATCCCATAAATAAGTTTGATCGAATTTGTGTAATCATAAGTTGAAATGGTTTTTATGTTCGACCAGTTTTATTTTTAATAAAAACAGGAATAGCAACTAATGGCTATTCATTTTCGATGTGAGGTTCAATGACTTAAAAACAACAATTTTTAGTATATAAAATCGGAAAATGGATTCATGAATTGATTAGTACCGTCGATAAAGAATTGTCTTAATATTAAAATAATTTGCGAGTTCGAGAAATTTAAATTATCACTGGTTTATAAATGCAATTTTAATTTTTAAATAGACAAACTGTTTTGAGAAATAGAAATTCGAGCTTCATTTTAATTTAGTTCTTTTGGTTTGATAAAAAGATGTTCTTTTACTCCGAAAAAGTGACTAACCGTGCAACCAACACCTATAGAGGCAAACTAGTCAATTTTCTAATAAAAGAGCATTCCATTTAATAAGTGATATACAAATCATGTAATGCAAGTAAATATAATAAATGATATACAATAATAATAATGCAAGATACACAAATTATTCATAAAAAATTCCCATAGAAAATATAAAGATTTTGACGAAATAACTTTTTTAATAGAATGATTGTACGAGCTCAATCGCCAACACTTTTTGAGACTTTCCCATAGAATGCTTGAAATGAGAGCAAATAAACATAGAAAAGGATCTAATTTGAAATAAATGAAATGTGAAAGGGCTACGACTAGAATAACACAAGAAACTCAAAAACGTGCAGATCTACCCAGATCTGGGTGTATATGCCTAAATTGTGCCGTTTTGGGCCTGAGCATTGACACCTATAACCCCGTTTTAGTTTTTGCCTCATTTATAACATATTTTAGGGAAAAAAACATTTTCTAGGTTCTCTATGTTTCTTGCTTTCGCCCGAGTCACCAGTTGTATCGCGTCGTGCTGATCGCGGGTTATCGACGCTGACAATAATTAGAGAAACAAAAACAGTCTTTTCCCGACTCTTTTCCTTCCTCTTGAACACAAATATGAAGCTCACCTCCTAAAGCTCACTTAAAATCCTTAGATCTAAAAATGAAGGTCGTGAATACCTTCTCTGATTCCGAATAAACCAATCGTTCGATGAAGCTTTTCCCGAGGTATGTCCCCCTTGTTGAGATGTATCTCCTCATCGTTCCGATTTACGAGGGGTGTCTCTGCTCTAAATACATTCTCCAATATCATAGACCCAAACTCGTGAACCATCCGACTGGTGACCCACTCTGACACGTGACCTACTCTGACCATTGACCATTTTGACTTTGGCCATTATCGTTGAGTTTGCTTTCCTCATATGTTAATTCCGAATTCTTGATCTATTTGACCCAAAACCCTTCATTTACGCATTGTATTGTTGAATTGAACTTATTTGAGAATATTTTTTGAAGGTGATCGAGTCTATCTTGCAAGCTCTCCAATTAGGATAGACATTACACGCACCACGAGATTACGAGTAAGGTAGCTGAAATTTAGCTTATTAACATTATACTTGACTTAGATTGTATGGCACTTATGTAATATTAATTTGACATATATGTTCTACTGCTGTCGTACCCAATTCTATTGTTTTTTTTTTAAATTAGAAGACTGAGATATATTGATATTCGAAAGAAACGCCAACTCGTGCATCGTTAAAAAATCTCCTTAAACTCAAATAGAAGAAAAAGAGTTAAAGGATCATTGTTAATGATACAATAGAAACATCGACAGCTCGATAATCAAAGCTCTATCGAGCCCTCCATCACATAGAAACATAAGTCCCATACCAACCCAACGAAAAACCATAACAATAGTGGATCCACAGCAGCACTCCATCACCGCCTCAATTATAAAAGTTGCGCCAAAAAGATACAAAGAAGCCAAAGAAACCCAGCATTACCCTGCATTGACCAATAGGAAAGGACAGGACCTGGAAATCCCAGATTTGGCCAAGCTATCTGCAGTATTGTTCCAATCTCTAGTGATCTCTTGAATACACCATGAAAAGTCTGCACAAATCTTCAAACAATCATATACAATTGATCTGAACACAGCAGGAACTTTCGAAGGATGATTGAACCACTCAACTAGAGTACAACAATCAGTTTCAATAATTAATGATACGAATTCAACCATTTTGTAGAAGGGAAAAGAGGATACAAGCTTCTTTGACAGCGAGTAATTCTTCCGAAGTTGCATCAATGAGACCAGCATATCTGGAGAATAAAATCAATGATATGTTAAGGTGATTACACAAAATTCCACCAATCCTGGCTTTACCGAAGCCGCATACGATCGCACCATCAACTTTGAACTTCAAAGAACCCTCAGAGGGCGTTGACCAATCCCGGCTTTACTCAATTCTATTGTTGATCGTGGGAAGTGCATAATCCAGTAGATTATATATTCCTTTGCTAGAGGTGCGTCACTCGTCTTATGCTATATGTCTGAGTGTGTGATTGCTTATTGTATAATTTGATTGCTAAGCATGATCTTTGTTATCGATTCTATGCATATCTTAGAATTTTGCTAAATATGTTATGATTATCAAAAGATAAAGTCTGAACAGTGAAAGCTTCTGAAACTGTTAGTAGTCTAAGTCTGAAATCAAATGTTTGGTATATCGTACCATGCATACATTATATTCCTTTTTTCATTATGATTGAGTTTGTAGGTGGAAGATTGGTTGTTCTCCCTTTAATGGGGATACAGCCATGCTCTGTTGGTGGTTCTCCCAATGGTGGCTAAATTTTTGTTCTGTGGTATACAAGTTGGTACATGGTTTTGGCAACCCACTTTGCATAGTGATTAGTGTCTGAATTGGGTAGTTATGACTTATTAGCCTGCATCGCATTCTTGATGATAATTACCATGTATGCTATCATGATTTGTTTGAAATGATTTTATGTTTATTTATCTTGAATAGTATTGTCTTTGGTCGCTTGTACTTAGAGGGCACATTGAACTCTTCATCTCACTCTTAATTTACTTCATTTTGGGATACTCATTGTCGCTAGGATATGGTTTTATAATGGGAGGATTAACTAGCAAATATTTATCTATATATATATATACACAGTAGGATTTCACATATTAGTTATACTTTTATTTGTACATTATATTGATTTTGACATTTTGTATTTCGACATTGAACTTTTATAATTTTTTTTTATCATTTTTGCATGCATATAACATTTCAGATCTTTCTTATATAATGAAACGAGGTATTATTTAAACTTTGCTGAAAATTGCTACAAGTCATCCAATTTCACTATTAATGATATGATTTTTTTATTAACTTTAACTAGTATTAATATAAATTTTATAGTATAATAAAGTTTTTAATGAATTTACTAATAATTTAATGTTTTAAGCAATGACAAATATGTTTGTAATGAACAATGATTAATACAACACTTGTGATCTGATCGGTAATGTCTATGTATGATCTAGGAGATCACATGGACTGATTTTAAAACAATTTCTGAAATTTACCCTTCAATTGGTTAAAGTGTTTTTAGAAATATTCTTTGACGTTTTCAAAAACATTTGACTTACCGGATAAATCAAATAAAATATTTTTTTTCTTCAAAATACCCGAAATTTCACAAATCACTCTAAATTTAGAGAATTTGATACGACACTCTGTCTAACCTATCTGAAACTTCTAACCAAACTACTAACCTATATATCGGACCTTGAGAGTGACTCAGGAAGATTCTACTACACTGAACGAACACTGTTGAATATTATTACTGCTTGACACTATTAAATTAATTAATAAATATTAAAAATCTTAAAGGCTCAACATATAATTATAAATTTTAATTAAATTATTTTCCACATATATAATATTTTTTAAATAATTGGATCAAGTACAAACATTAGTCAATTTAAAAAATAAAACCCAAAACCCAAAACCAAAAACTATAAACACTAAACCCTAAACCATAAATCATAAACCCTAAACTTTAAATTTGACCATCATGTTTAGGGTTTAGAGTTTATAGTTTTGTGTTTATGGTGCAGGGTTTAGGGCTTAAGGTTTATGATTTTTTATTTTTTAAATTTACTAAAGTTGGTAATTTTTTTTTAAAAATATATAATATATGTGAATAATAATTTAATTAAAATTTTATTTTAAATAATTTATAATTATATGCCGAGTCCTTAATATTTTTAATCTTTATTAATCAATTTAATGGTGTTCAACAATATTTAGCGTTAGTGGTATTCAATGGTGTTCGTCGAGCGTGGTAGACTCATCCCAAATTAAATCATGAGTTTACTTTTCCATATCTCTTTATAGGCATGTGTCAATTTAAGGGTAAAGCACACTGTTAGTCCATTAACTTTTAGAGCGCTTTCAATATGGTCACCAAACCTTTTAAACTTTTATTGTAATCACACAACTTTAAAATCACTTTCAGTATGGTCACCCTCGTTACTTTCCATTAACGGAAGGTGACATGGCATGACCAACTGTAATTTTTCTAAAAAAAAAATACCACTCTCCTTTTTCATTTAACATGATTTAAAAAATTAAAATGATCTATAATCCTTCATTGATTTATTATAAAGCGAAATGAAATCCTAGAAACCTCTCATTTAACTTCTCTTTGTTTATATCATCATTGCCGGCTGCAAGATACTGAAGATGACATTTTGTGCATCGAGTGTCGATATGGCTTGAAAGCGTACCGGTATAGCTTTTGAAATTTGAACACCTTAGAAAATAGAATGCTCGATCAGTATCGATACTCTTACCAGTATCAATGCTGAGTCAACTCAATACCGATATGGCTATACACATACTGATACAACTAGTTTTGAAAAATTCCAGTGAGCTATTTCAGTATCAGTACAACCTTCAGTATCGGTACGCTAAGCGCTGTAGCGATAATCGATAAACAAGTACTAGTCCACCTTTTGTTTCACAACAGCTCTTTCTATTTTGAACAAGTACCGATACACCAACTCGAGTAACGATACCGACAATTGTTTAAGTGCATTTAATTTAGGAAAACCCCCTCCTAACGGTTATAATTAAGTCTCCAACTAACCAAACAACTAAAAGTCAATGGGAGGATATAAAAGCAAGTCTCCAAAGCATATTCAAGGATAAGACAACAAATTCTAAGCATTCATTCTATATCCAAAGATTTTTAGAGCTTTATTGTACTATTCTTGAAAGAACACTTGGGAGAGTTTATTTGTAATTTTATTTCTTTAAGTGTTTGGGGTTAGTGAGAGCTTCATTTTACTGCAAGCATCTACCTAGTGATGTTTCTTAAGTTTGCTCATTTGTAACTTTTTTGGGGAAAGGATCTCACAATATTTTGGGGTATAAATCTTGATGAGTGCTGTTATGTTAGTCCTTTTCCTCCTCAAAGGAAAGATAAATCTGGTGAATTTGTTAAATCCTTTGTGTAATAGTCAAGATAATGGATGTAGACTTCATTTAGGAAGTTGAACTGTTGGGCTCGTAATCCTTCAACCGAATCGCCAAGAAAGGGGTGAATTAACTTTATAATGAAAGTGATGGAAGCAAATGGAAATTAAAAAAATGAACAAAAGATTTATAGTGGTTTGACTTCTAAACCAAGTCTACTTACACTACCTTATCTCATCACTAAAGATTTTCCAAAAATTCACTAATTTGTCTTTCTTTTTCAAGGATCAAGAGTAACATTTACAAACCTCAAAGCCTATACCTCAAAGCTTTGAGCAACTCTCTTCCTAAGAGTCCCTAAAAAATCTCTCCCTAAGCGGAAATACAAATATGCAAACTATAGAAAACCTCACAAGGCTAATTTGTTTGCACACGTAAGCTTACACCCAAAATCCTAACACTTAAGCAATATTGACAATTTGGCTCAAACAGTGTTTTCTAAAAAGAATATGACAAAAATAAGCACAAAGTATTTCTCTATACAAAGAATGTTGTTGTTGGCTTTCTAGTATTAAATTCTCTTCTGATGCAGTGGGTATTGATACTCGATTCTGGGTTGTAACCCCTCGACCCGTCCTAGATGCTTGACCAAACCGAGCGAGCTATATTAGGTTTACCGAAACAAACCCGAAACGATTAACTAAGATTAGGCCCATTTTTTTCTTTTTATCTTGTCTAGATGCTTTATTAAGACCTAAGATGAGCATGCTAGCAGTGGTTAAAATGTCAACTGAAACGGGCATCGAATTGACATCCAATTGCACGTATTTGCAATTTAGGGACCAAATTGCAAATCTAGAAAATTACAAGGACTTACTTAAATTTAAAGTTACCAATCCTCAACGAGTTAGATTATATGCGTACTTGCCAAATTATAGTTTAAAATGATCACCCAAGCTCATTCAATGCATATGTAACAATCATGGACTAAAATGAAAGAATCTAATATCATAAAGACACCTCAACTGCCAACAATGACCACCGGTACCGGTACTTGGGCAACCGTACCGATACAGGTATACATAACAAAAGGTTCGTACCGGTACAATTCTTCACTTATTGGTACGTGTGTTTGATTTGCAAAACCCCCAATTCTAGTAGCTAAAACCTGTATTGATACGCTTCTTCGTGTACCACAACCCTGGCCAAATATAGCTTACCCATACCGATATGGTGGCTTGAGTATCAGTACGCCTAGACCCGAAATGTCTAATTTTTCTGGTTTTTCTCAACCGAGATATAACTCAAACATGCCCTACTCAAACATACACATATACACCTCAAAACCAAGGATTAAGCTCATGGAAACAGGAAGCACAAACGGAGAATTGCATCAAATGGCAATTCTAGAGGCATGCTTCCTAAAACCATTCAACCCATCATCCAAAAAGAAAATCAAAGCACAATTTAACATAGACATCACTACAACGGTTTACTAGCAACATATTCAACATGTTTGAATCACCAACACATAGTCATAGGCATTCCACAACCTATATGCAAATCTACCAAATCATAGGCATCAAATCCATTTAGGCACAAAATCCGCATTACAAATCCCTAAAACATGGTAAACATGTTGCCTTATTGACCGAATTAAAACTAGAGTTTCATACTCAACGATTGTCTTGCTCTTGGACCTTATTTGCCGAGAGAATGTTGTTCTCCAACTCTAATGCTCTACACCAATGAGAAAGTGAGAGTGTAAGCACACATGATTAGTGAGGAAGCTCTTAAGCAAAACATTGATGCATTTGAAAATTATTTGAAACCACATTTCTCAAGAAGTGTTACACATGCTTAACTTGCCAAAAGCATTTCTCATTTGTTTCTAGAACAAATCATGCATAACAACCACATGCACCGAAACAATCTCCTCAAATCTCATGCTTAAATAAACCAAAAGTATTTTCATATATCACATATATTCTCTTATATTGGCAATTATAGTGACCCAGACAGACCCATCTCTATCCTTGGATAGTCCTACCTCTATCCACATATTCGGATACACGAATTTCTCGTGGTGGTACTACCTCCACCAAACCTCACTTTGGCCATCAATAAGCTCACCCCTATCCTATCGTGATAGATTTGCCCCTATCACACAACAATAGTACTACCCCTATTGTAAAATCGAAGAATACGAGCGATCGACTTTACCTTTATAGTGCACTTTAGTCCTATGGCTAGCCAACTATATCCGATAGTTTCCCATTACGTCACATAGCCAATATAATGTTTCAAATACATTTACCTACTGTTTTCCAATGCATTTCACAAAATCGTTTCATATGCAAAACCACATTGCAAAAGACAACAACACATTCCTTCTAGAAATAATTGTCATTGCTCATGAGCATTCAATTACTTTGATAAACATTGCACATTAATATAAAATGATGCATTTACAGTAAGTAAATCAATCCATGTTTAAAACCAAAACATGAAATCCTCAAGCTCATGACAAAGCCAATAACCAAGGCGAAATATCGAAAACTTACGCTTGAACTTAGTTAAGTGTATTAGGCTATAACTAAACCCCCATGATCCACCGATCAAACCTTTAACATGTTTATACACTCACCGATACACCTTGCTTTGCTCACCAATATGAATTGAGTCTCTGAAAAGTGATGCACGTAACTAAGCGACCTTGCCTTGATCATCCCCTATTTTGATCACATAAAACCAGAGGGAAAATGCATCATTATGCATTCTACACAACACCAAACAACAATTCCCCGCATCCTTGATATCAACCAGAGGGAAAATGCATCATTATGCATTCTACACAATCAAAAGATGATTTCTCCATTGAAAAACAACAAAGAGTTTTGGAGAATCATGTTTGGAAGTTGAAATGGAAAATGAGAGAAAATAAGGAGAGAAAATGAGAGACAATTAAAAGCAATAGGAAAAATGATTTAGAAATCAATTAACCGTCAATTCTTTAGTCAATTAAGGTGGTCATTTACTGATTAAAACATTTGGAAATAATAGCTCTCTAAAGATTCTTAGTATTGGTCCAATTTCATTTTAGTCATTAAAACCAGTTTTGCAATCTTTACAATTTGGTCACTAAAACCCAAAATCCATTTAATTAGATTAAATTAACACCCAATTAAAATTTCACAATGTTTCAAAAATACTTAAACATTTTAAAACACCAATCCTTTCCCAAATACCCTCAATTCCAATTTTTACTCTTTTAAATTTTACATGAAACCTATCTGATTGGTTAATCTGATTTAACCGACTCGAATTGAACCCGACCAACCCTCTAAACTCCTAACCCTATTTTTGGGGTTTTACAACTCTCCCCCTTTTAAGGAATTTTATCCTCGAAATTTACCTGTAGGAAAGAGATGAGGAAACTGTTTCTCCATGTCCACCTTACTTTCTCACATAGCTTCCTCAACTCCTTGGTGTTGCCATATCACCTTTACTAACTCAATTGTCTTCCCACGAAGAACCTTGCTGCTGGTGTCCACAATCTTCAATGGTTCCTCATCATAGGTCAAATACGTATTCAACTCAATCTCCTCCGCGGGCATCACATGAGATAGGTCTAACCTATATCTCTGAAGCATCGATACATGAAACACATCATGTATCCTTTCCAACACTAAGGGTAGCCTCAATTTGTAAGCTACCTGACCAACACATTCTATCACTTCATAGGGTCCAATGAACCTCAAACTCAACTTTCCCTTACATCCAAATCTCATCACCTTCTTTCAAGGTGAAACTTTCAAAAACACTTTATCTCCAACTTCATACTCAACCTCTTGCCGCTTCAAATCTGCATAAGACTTTTGCCAACTCGAAGCCACATTAAGTCTTTCACAAATAAGTTTCACTTTCTCATTTGTATCCTTAAGCAAACCGGGCCCTGCCACATGCTTTTCGTCTGACTCTACCTAACAAAGAGGCATATGACACCTACAACCATAAAGAGCCTCGTAGGGAGCCATCTAGATGCTCGACTAATAGCTATTATTGTAAGAAAACTCCACCAACGGTAGTTGCCTTTCCCAAGTCCCCTGAAACTCAATTATACAACACCTTAACATATCCTCCAAAATCTAAATAACACGTTCAGACTATCCATCCGTCTGAGGATGATAAGATGTACTGAGATGAAGCCTTGTACCCAAAGCTGTCTGTAGACTTCCCCAAAACCTTGATGTAAAACGCAGATCCCTATCCAATATAATTGACTTAGAAACCCTGTGCAACGTTATAATATCAACAATATACAAATTTGCCAATTTATCCAACGTATATGTTGTATGCTCAACAAGAAAATGCGCACACTTTGTAAAATGATCAACAATCACCTATATCGAATCTTTTTTGGACGATGCAAAGGGCAGAACCATAACAAAATCCATGTTGATTCTTTCCCACTTCCATTCTGGAATCTGCATAGGTTGCAACAACCTAGAAAGAAATTGATGTTCAGCCTTAACTCACTGACACACCGTACTACGAGAAACAAACTCAGCCATATCATTCTTCAAGCCAACCCAATAATACAAATCTTTCAACTCTCGATGCATCTTGGTACCACCAGGATGCATAGAAAAAGGACTCGAATGAGCCTTAGTCAAAATAGCACGCCTCAACTCTAAATCTTTTGGCACAACTATTCTACCTTTAAAGCACAAAACCCCATCACCATCAAAATGAAAATCTGTCGGATTACCATCCGAAATATCCTTAACACAAGGAACTAAAGAATTATCATACGGTTGCCTTGCTTTAATCATTTGAGAAAATGTGGGCTTAACTTGCAACTCATCCAACAAACCACCTTCTCGTGTCAAACTCAACCTTGCGAACATCGCCCTAAGCTTAACAGTAACTTTACGACTCAACGCATCTGCCACCACATTGTCTTTCTTAGGATATACTCGATTGTCAAGTCTTAATCTTTAAGCAACTCAATACACCTTTGTTGCCTAAGATTCAACTCCTTTTGAGATATTAAATACTTCAAACTCTTATGATCGGTGTAAGGAATACACTTCTCACCATATAGATAATGTCTCAAAATTTCAAAGCAAACACAACCATCACAAGCTCTAGATCGTGAGTGGGATAGTTGCGCTCATGAACCTTCAATTATCTTGATGCATAGGCCATAACTTTTACTCCTTGCATCAACACACAACCCAAACCAGCATAGGGTGCATCACTATAGACTATAAACTTCTTACCAAACTCAGTTCGAATTAGGATAAGAGCATGAGTCAAAACCTCCTTCAACTTTTCAAAACCACGCTGCTGAATCTCCGTCCATACATAAGGAACATTCTTTTACAACAACTTTATCAACGGAGCAGCAATACTAGAGAAACCATCCGCAAAATGATAATAGTATCCAGCCATTCCAAGAAAACAACGAATCTCAAACACCAACTTAGGTTGTTTCCAATTAAGAATAACCTCAATTTTCTATGGATTAACACGAATACCCTCAGCCGAAACCACATGACCAAGATACATCACCTTTCTAAGCCAAAACTCACACTTACTTAACTTAGCAAACAACCAATGATCCTTTAAAGCTTGGAAAACAATCCACAAATGCTTATCATGATCCTTCTCGGTACGAGAGTACACAAGAATATCATCAATAAACACCATGATAAACTGATCAAGATATTCATGGAACATCATAGTCATCATATCCATGTAAGTATCCAGCATTTGTCAAACCAAACGGTATCACCTAAAATTCATAATGTCCATACCTCGTGTAGAAAGCAGTCTTCGGCATATCCACATCCTTAACCTTTAATTGATAATACCTTGATCTCAAGTCAATCTTAAATAACACAATTGCCCCACGAAATTGATCAAACAAGTCATCTATCCGAGGTAAAAAATACTTGTTTTTAAATGTCAACTTATTCAATTGCCGGTAATCAATGCACATTCACATTGTTCTATCCTTCTTTTTCACAAAAAGAACCGGTGTACCCCAAGGCAAAACACTATGTCAGATAAACCCTCGATCTAACAACTCCTGAAGTTGAGACTTTAATTCATTAAGCTCTTTCGGTGCCATACGATACGAAGCAATAGACACCAGAGTTGTGACTGCGTATGTCTCAATACCGAATTCCACATTCCTATCGGGCGATAAACCCGAAAACTCTTTAGGAAACACCTTCAGAAAATCACACACAGTTTGAATATCCTGCACTCAAACCCCCTTGACATTCAAATTCATCACATTGCTAGGTAAGCTTGACAACCCTCTTGCATCATCTTTTCAGCTTGCGTAGCCGAAATGACGTTAGACAAGAACTTAATGTTCTCACCAACCACCACAACCTCATAATCATCAGCGAGCTTCAATGAAATCCTTTTGGACTTACAACCTACAACCGCTTTATGTTCACTTAGCCAATCCATACCCAGAATAATATCAAAACCGTGAAACAACAACTCCATCAAATTCGCAGCAAACTCATGGCCTTGAACAACCAATGGGCATCTCCTATACAACCTTTTAATAGTAACCGTCTCACCAAAGGAACTAGTTACTAATATGCCAACATTTAAGATCTCAATAGGTACATCTAACAAATGTGCATACTTACCCAAGATGTATGAATGAGTTGACCCTGAATCAATTAAGGAAAATACTAACAAAGATTGCAAGGTAAAAGTACTTGCGATCACATCGGTGTCATTATGATTCTCGCAATGAGCATACATCCGAGCCGACCTACCATTCTATTAGAGTATGCCCAAAGACTAATCATAAGATGATTGTAAATAACATTTATTTTACATTGTTTATTCATAAAGAGGCATTTCCATTATTATTTTTAGTTACAATTCTGCATGCATATATAAACTAAATTATAATAAAGACCTTAGAAGAATATGGTTATTCTTAAATGTCCTTGTCGAGTATTATTGTGGGAATGGACAACAATAATACATTAAGACTAATATGTAGTTGATTGATGACAAAGTGTTGTCATTGACATGGAGATGTCAAAATCAATACATAAGTATGTGTTAGATAACGACATACTAGAATGACCCTCTATAAGCATATTTTCTTGGATTATTATGTGACAGTCAAAACATTGCTCATAGTGATAAGTACATGTATGATCCTCAAACTTGAGATCATCATTATTACAACATCGTAAGTGACATATTTTGATACAATCAAACCTGTGTCGTAACTGACTACACTATAAAGACTGATATTGGATATGTCACAATCTATGTAGTGGGATATGGTTGATCAGGATAGGATTTGTCTAGTAATACACCAAATCATGGCCTAGTAACATGTAATAAACTAATTAGAACTTAATTGTACAAACAATCTACAAATTAGAAGAATTAATTAAACCTAGTGACTAAATTAGATGGATTGATAAAGAAGTAGCCGAATCATGAAGGATCAAATAGTAATAAATTGTAAATGTAGAATTGCATGCAATTAGGATGTGTAATTAAGGATTTATGAAGCAATTAGACCATAATTTGCCAAGTGGAGGCAAATAGCCAAGCCAAGTGATAACAACATGGCCAAGTGGCCATCTTCCTATCATATTCTCCACTCCACCTTTCTCCTACCTTGGCCGAATTTTTCTCATCCATCTAGGAAAAGAAAGCCACCATTGTAGATGAAGGAAGCTTGCATGTGATCACAATTGCATGAAAATTGAATAGCTAGGAAGATTGTAAGTGGTTTCTAAATCCTTCCTCCCTAGCAACTTGTTTAAATGAGTGATTGATGATAGCGATTGAATATAATGATTGTTATGCATGTTATAGTGATGTTATTCTTGAAATTTACCTTGAATTGTAGCTTGAATGTAGTTGAATTTCCTATGAATCGGAAATAGGGATCATGGTTGAAAACAGTTTTGATTAGGGACTGTTTTACTAGTGAAAATGTGTAAATATGCTAAGTGTATATAATGCCCTGTTTTGATCATGTTTTTAGGTGAATTGAGGCTTTAATAGAGTATATAACTTGCTAGAAAAGGAATGCACCTAATTGGATTAGTTAAAACTAGGTAATGGACTGCTCAAATGGTGAATTAAAAGTATAATGTTGATCAAATAGATCAAATTGAATTTAACATGATAATGCCCTGTTTTAAGCACATTGCTAAGTGATTTAGACTGACCTAGACATGTAAGAACATGAAAATGAGTTGAATTGCAATGATAGAACCTTGTTTAGATGAGTTATGAAGCTAGAAACTCAACCTAGTGTAATCTGCCCAGAATACTCTATTCTGGGCAGTAACTTTGAAAAATCACCATATATTGTATAAATGGAATTTAAGGCTGAAAATTTTATGGACAATGCCTTGACATGTCTAAATTCATTAGGAGAAAACAGAACTGAATTTTGGATTGTAGAACGAATTGTAGAGAAGAAACACTAGGGACAGTGCAAACTGTCCAGTGTAGCAAATTGCCCTGTCTTTAAGTTAAAAACTGTATTAATTGGCAAAGAAATAAAATGCAAGGCCCATATGGTTAGAAATACAATTACGTTAGCTTTCCAATGGTGTAAACCAATTGAAATTCTGTCGTACGAAATGAAAGTTATGCATGATTAAGTGAGTAGAGTACAAGCTGCCTAGCAGCAACAGTATAGGCAATTCTGGACAGTTTTGAAAATAGTTTTGGGACATTGATTTCTGCCCTGTTTTACATGAATTAGAGTATAGATAAGTGTAGTTAGGTGTAGTAAAGAATGTATATGAATATGCTGCCAGATTTGTATATGTTGTGTACTTGTAACATTGCCTTGATTGAATGATTATGTGAACTTGTTTTAACATGTATATACTTGTGTAATGTGTTAGAACCAGGAGTGAACTTGGTGGAAGAGGAAAAAGTGGAACATCCTAAAGCCAAGAACAAAGGATTGTGGGTCCAAGACTAGATAAGCTTAGAGTATTGTGAGTGTAGTTTACTTGAGAGTTAGGACTAGGTCCTAACTATAACAAGCATGTCTAAATTCTTGAATTGTTAATTGACTTAATATGATCTTGATCTATAAGGGAAGAATGATTAAAGTAATGCATGAAATTTGATCACATCCTTGAATTCATGTTTGAATCAATTGCTAAGCATGTTTAAGTGGTAATATTGGTGCTTGCATATGTCATGTGGCATGTGATCAAATGCTTAAAGAAATTGCTTGTAATGTTATCCTACTTGATGAAATGAACACATGAGAATTACATGATATGTGAGCTATGACTCAATTGGCGTAGTATGAAATGAACTTGAAATACTTGTATAAATGGCTTAAATCGAACAACCTTGGTAGCTAGTTGGACTAGGTAGAAGGGCTTGCCTTAGAGTCTAGAGCTCATTGTGTTAGGGTAGACTACGGTCTAGGGCTAAGGCCCCTATTTGGCAACAGACGGAGGGTACGTATGTGGTCTTTGGCGACAGTAGGAGGGTTGACCAGTACTACAGTGCATTTTGTGGGACAGTTGGTTAGAGACTCGACTACCTATACAAACTAAGTACCAAGGGGGTTGTTTAATTGATAACAAATGAAATAACAATCCTATGACACATGTTGAAAGTTATATAATGAATGTTACTTGACATGAAAGCCATGAATTGTATGTTACTTGACATGAAAGACATGAATTGTATGTTACTTGTTATGTAACATGATTTGCTTGATTCTTGATATGAAAGTATGAATTATGATTCATTATCTCTTGTTCCTTATGCTAGCCGAATGTTTGAAATCCTTAGCTAGGATCATTCTTGTTTAATTGACACTTAACTTGATATAACAAACGTTTAGAACTAGTTACTACCTCACTAAGTACATTATTGTACTTACCACTCTTGTTTCATTCTTCCCAACTACAAGATAAAGGATTTGAGTGTTGCTTGATCTTAAAGCCTGATTTCTTGAGCTCGAAGCAAGACACAAGCATAACATAAGTATGGCTCATACTTGTTTTGTAATCCCCTAGTTGGTGGCACTTAGATTGTATATAGTGAACTATGCATGCATTTGGAATACTTGAACTTGTATATATGTGTGTTCTTGAATGGGCCTACTATGTATAAACTTGGTTGATAATGTGAAGTATGTATTGAACTTAGATTACATGTAATGGAAAGGATTTGCTGCGCATAGATGAATATACAAATGAAATGATCAAGTGATTGATCTAGTTATATTGAGCCATTTGAATGCCTTGGAAACTATATGGTCTCTTGTGTGCGAACATACCTTATTGTTTGTGTTTTGTGTATTTGTATAGTGAATTATCGAATGTGTATGGCTTGTTTGGAAACAAGTTCATGCAAATGTATGTTCAATAATCAAGTTTAGTAATATAGGTATGAGATGTTATATGTATCAAACTGAGAAACATTGAAATGAAATAGAAGTATGTTGCACACTTAGGTCAATTGAATTGACAGTGGTATAAGATGAAGTTAATTGAATTGTTAAAGTAGTAACCTATAATGACTTGTAAACAAAATATAGGATTGCTTGCTTGATAAGCAAGTATGCTTGGTTACTTGCTAGTTAAGTAACTCATCTAATAGGGATGAGTTTATCAATCATTTCCTTGTTCTTGTATTGTATTGCCTTGTCCATGCTTTGTAACGCTCCTGAGCCGGTTTGCTACTAACCAGGGGTAGGGGGTGTTACATGTCCCTCCTACATAATAGGAGTAATATCGTAGGCCACTTGATTGAGTGAGACTAGAAATGCATGGCCATGCTTGAATAAGTTGATATGAGATATCATAGTTATTTGTTTATAATAGTCTACTCAAGATATCAAGAAATATTAGATGGACTAGACAAGTGCGATTGTTCCACGACTTGTGTCCAATCTAAATATAAAGGACAAAAGGATGTAATACATTAAAAAGAGTTAATCACAAAAAAGTTATGTCGAATCAAGAGTTCTTGTAACTTAGGTGACAATGACATATTGCTAGATGTCACTCATTGTTTGTAATATTAGAAATGTTATAATATTTACTACTAACGTTGCATGAATGTGATATATATATATATATAATTTAACTATTGGATAAATATCAAAAGAAAATAATTATTGTAATTATGACTTTTAATATATATAAATAATATAATTTGATTAAATTAATATATTTATTAAAATCCTAATTAAAGTTGAATTGGGATTATATATATATATTAATATATATATTAAAATCCTAATTAGTTGAATTGGGATTATATATATATATTAATATATATATTAAAATCCTAATTAGTTGAATTGGGATTATATATATTAATATATATAAATATTGAAATTCTAATTAAAGTTGAATTAGGATTATATATATATATATATTTAATATATATATATATATTGAAATCCTAATTAAGCTGGATTGGGATTATATATATTTAATATATATATTAAAATCCTAATTAAAGTTAAATTAGGATTATATATATTAATATATATTGAAATCCTAATATGAGTTAAATTAGGATTTCAAAGGCTATATAATGGCATGAGAGATCTAGCAATCATTAATTCTTTTGGAAAAACACTCTAAATAGTTTAGAGAGTTTTATATGCTCGTTTCAATTGGGTGAACTACGTAGAGGTCGGAGCGTTATCGTTGCGGCTTAGGAATCGACATCGTGGAATCGTGATTGGATATCTATCTACTCCAAATTCAGAATTCCATATTTTAAATAGGTAATTCTTCACCCTTATTCACCCTGATTCGTTCCTCGTACATGGATCTCTGGTGGTAATCGCCGGATAATTTTTCCGCTGTGCCATGAGGTGTACCAACATGACCCAAAAGTGGTATCAGTGTCTCTTGTACGATACGGGTTCGAGTTTTAATTACTTGGGTAATGTAATTGTATGAGATACATGTTATTTTTGATTTATTTAGCGAATATATTATATTTGTACGAGTAAATCTATTCAATCACAATTAATCTGTTAATCCAGTTAAAAGATGTTCCTAAGATCAATGATTAAGAGTTAATCATCAGAATCTTTGTCGATAAGGATTTGAAATATTATATGTTAATTGGTAACATATTCAATATTGAGTTTTAGGGATTTAGAAGTTAAGTGTTAACATACGCAGATTAAAGTTATATATTAGACTAATGTTTAATCTATAAATTTCGTGCGGGAAAGTAACAAGAGTTGTTTCAGTAAAAAAAAACCTCGTGGATTTTAAAATCATGAAAAACACGATAATGTTGATAAAAGTTATCAAATCGTGAGGTTTTTACATAGAAATTAAGATGCTAATCTTTAAAATTTTCTTTGCCCCTAACCAGGTAGCGGCAAACCCGCCGACTACTACGAGGCTGCTGGAACCCCGTAAAGGGCTCCGCCCCTTGACCCGTAAAGGGGCTCCACCCTTTAGAACCCCGCAAGGGGCTTGACAACTGCGTAGAAAAAATATGCTAAGTCTTTAATAACAAACCTCGTCTTTATTATGTTTGATATGCACGGTGTTTGGAATGCATGGTTATAGCCCAATAGCCCATTTCGTTTTATTTATAAGGTTTTATAAATACGGCCTACATATTGTGCCTTTCTATACTTCTAATGTAATTCTCTTCTCATCTTACTCCCTCGTATGTAAAATGAGTTTCTGAAATTGTAATCTAGACAAAGAAGCATGGACCAGAGGAACATAAGTATGGGCCGACAAAAAAATGCTTGAGAAGTTTTTTTATCCTTAGAATAATTTGGTTCTCCCATTGGCTAGGAACGAACCACCTTAGGATATGGGCTATAACTATTGCATTCATATTTACTACTTTTCATGTATGTGATAAAATGAATGTATGAGATGCATGCTAGTTAATTGATAAGATCAAATGTTGAATGGTGAGATAATATTCACAAAACCCCTCAATAAAATATTAAGTCTTTTATTACTTCCCAATGTTAACCCTCGTTAAAGTCTAGATCGATACAATTAAGGTTTTGCTAAAGCGAGATACTTTTATCTATCTTGACCAAATGCGAAGAATAAGCAAGTGATATTCGTTGGTTGTAACATTGGTTAAAGACTTAATTAGGTTACTCTAATAGGATTAGAAACCTAAAGGCTAGTTATTTGGATATTCATAAGATGATTATGAACAAGATTTGTTCACCAAATGAAGGAGTTACATGAGATGTAATTAGCAAGTGTTTCTTACCTAGATAGACCATAATCTTTAGAGAAAAGCCAAATCTAACTTAAAAGAATGTGAAATTTGGATCCTTACCCACTAGAAAAACTTTACAAAAAGTATTTTCAACATTAATATTTGAGGGTTACTAATTTTCATAAAAATAGTGGGAGTATCAAGTCCTTTTTATAAACAAACATGGTAAACGTACTCAAAATTCATATTTTATTGTTGTAACTTATTATACAAATTTGTTATCATTGCGATCGGTCCTTGAGAAGGACAAATTGAACAACGTAAACTACCTTGACTAGTCACTAGAAGGGAAATGTTTCCATTTGTAATAAGACATGTCATTGTAAAAGGAACTGCCCTATTTATCTTGAAAAGTCAAGAAGGCAAATAAAAGCGGAGCATCCGCCTCGAGTACTTATGTTATTGATATTAATTTATCAACACCTACTCATTGGGTATTGGATACCGGTTATGGTTCTCATATTTGTACATTTGTATAAGGACAAAAAAAAGTAGAAATATGAGAAAAGGAGAGGTGGACCTACGGTTTGGTAATTAAGCAAGAGTTGTTGCATTAGCTATAGGAACATATACTTTATCATTGCCTAGTGGACTTAATTTATGTTTAGAGGATTGCTATTTTGTGTCTAGTTTAATTAAAAGCATCATTTTGATTTCTTGTTTAGACAAGATTGGTTTTGAGATAATTATTAAGAATAATTGTTGTTTTTTTTATCTCGTTAATGTTTTCTATGGTGTGCCACAATTAATAAATGACCTCTATATTTTGGATTAAGAGAATTCCACTTACAACATAAATACAAAAAGATCAAAACAAATGACTCTAATCAAACTCATCTTTGGCATTGTCACTTGGGTCACATAAGTGAAAAACGTATTTCAAAACTTCATAAAGATGGATTTTTGGATTCATTTTTTTGGACAACTTGATGTATGTGAGCCTTGCTTATTGGGAAAGATGACCAAAGCTCCTTTTAATGGTAAAAGTAAGCGAGCAAGTGATTTATTGGGATAAATACATAGTGATGTATGTGGACCGATGAATACACAAGGCAGAAGAAGGTTTTCAATACTTCATTACTTTCACAGATGACTTTAGTAGATATGAGTACATTTACCTGATGCATCATAAATTTGAAGCCTTTGAAAAGTTCAAGGAATTTAAAAATGAAGTACAAAACCAACTAGAAAAAAACATTAAGGCTCTCCAATCAGATTGATGAGGAGAATACTTAAGCTTAGAATTTGGTGACATTCTTAAGGAATGTAGGATTGTCTCACACCTTCTGGTACTCCATAATGGAATGAAGTTTTCGAAAAGAAGAAATCGAACATTGTTCGACAATGTTCGATCAATGATGAGTCATGCTGATCTTCTAGTTTCTTTTTGGGGACGTGCGCTAAAAATAGCTACTTTCACATTAAATCGTGTTCCATCTAAATCAGTTCAAAAGACACCATATGAGATATAGATTGGGAAACGTCCTAGTATGTCTTTTATGAAAATTTGGGGATACGAAGCTTATGTTAAAACATAAGATGTGTACAAAACTCGAACCTAAATCTCATAAATGTAATTTTATGGGTTATCCTAAAGAAACTAAAGGATATTATTTCTTCAATCCTACTGAGAATAAAGTGTTTGTTGCTCAAACATGAATCTTCCTAGAAAGATAATTTGTTTTCTAAAAAGGAAGTAGGAGAAATATTGAACTCAATGAAATTCGAGATCAACCACATATCATTGAACAAGAGACTGAACAACATCAAGTTCCACAAGTTGTTGAGGAACATTCAACAGTTTTGGAAACACAACCACTGCGAAGATTTTGAGAGAATGCAATACGCTTGAGAAATATGGATTTCTTGTCACATTGCATGGTGATGTTCTCTTCATAGATCATGATGAGCCTAGGACTTATCAAGAAGTAGTGACGGGCCCAGACTCTAAGAAATGGCTAGAGGCCATGAAATTCGAGATGGATTCCATGACAGAAAACCAAGTTTAGACCTTGGTTGACCCACCTCTAGGGGTTAAGCCCATAGGGTGCAAATAAGTTTTCAAAAAGAAATCCGACATGGATGGTAATGTAAAAACATACAAAGTGTGATTAGTCGCTAAGGGTTTTGGTCAAATTCATGGTATAGACTATGTTTAAATCCATCCATATCTTACTTGCGATAGCTACATTTTATGATTATGAGATATGGAAAATGGATGTTAAAACCACTTTCCTTAATGGAAAACTTGATGAGGATGTGTACATTACACAACCTGAAGGTTTTATCGATCCAAAAGATGCCAAAAAAATATACAAGCTACAAAGGTCCATTTATGGATTGAAGCAAGCTTCTTAAAGTTGGAATTTTCGTTTTAACGATGCAATCAAAGAGTTTTGATTTTATCAAAAATGAAGATGAGTCATGTGTTTTCAAGAAAATTAATGGGAGCACTGTCATATTCTTGATACTATATGTGGATGACATACTGATAATATAAAATGACATATCTAGCTTACAGTCTGTGAAAACTTGGTTAGGAAAATGTTTTCCATGAAAGACTTAGGTGAGACAACATACATATTAGGAGTCAAGCACTACAGAGATAGATCAAGATGACTCCTAGGACTGATTCAAAATACATACATAGAAGAAGTACTAAAAAGATTCAGCATGGAAGAATCCAAAAGGGATTCTTACCTATGAGACATGGAATTTCACTCTCGACGGAAATGTGTCCTTCAACACCACAAGAAAGAAAGCGAATGAGTAACATTCTACATGCTTCAACAATTGGATCTACATGTATGACATGCTATGTACTCGTCCAAATATATCACACACTTTAATTATGACAAGTCGATACCAAGTAGATCCTGGTGAAGGTCACTGGGTTGCAGTTAAAAATATCCTTAAGTACTTACGAAGAACTAAGGATACATTCCTTATATATGGAGGTGATGAAGAGCTAAGTATAAATGGTTATACTGATGTCAACTTTCAAACCGATAAGGATGATTCACGATCGCAATTGGGTTTTGTGTTTGCCTTAATAGAAGCGTTCTGAGCGAGAAATGTTCAAAGCAAGATACAATAGCTGATTCTACAACACAAGCTGAGTATATTGTAGCATGCGATGCTGCAAAAGAGGGTGTTAGGATCAAGAAGTTCATATATGAACTAGGGGTTGTGCCGAGCATTTTGAATGCTATAGATATACGTTGTGATAACAATGGAGCCGTCGCACAAGCAAAAGAACCCAGATCTCACCAACGATCCAAACACATACTTAGGATTTTCCATCTCATTTGAGAAATCATAAATTGAGGAGATGTGGAAATATGTAAGGTACCAACATATGATAACATTGTTGATTCACTGACAAAGCCTCTGACGCAGTAGAAGTATGATCGTTACACTAAGTCACTTGGTATTAGATACATGAGTGATTGGTCTTAGTGCTAGTGGGAGATTATTAGAGTATGCCCAAAGACCAATCATAAGATGATCGTAAATAACATTTGTTTTACCTTGTTTATTCATAAAGAGGCATTGTCATTATTATTTTTAGTTACAATTCTGCGTGCATAAATAAACTGAATTATAATAAAGTCGTTAGAATAATATGATTACTCTTAAATGTTCTTAGTCGAGTATTATTGTGGAAATGGACAACAATAAGATTGAGTGAGACTAGAAATGCATTGTCGTGCTTGAATAAGTTGATATGAGATATCATAGTTATTTGTTTATAATAGTCTACTCAAGATATCAAGAAATATTAGATGGACTAGACAAGTGCGATTGTTCCATGACTTGTGTCCAATCTAAATATAAAGGACAAAAGGATGTAATACATTAAAAAGAGTTAATCACAAAAAGTTATGTCGAATCAAGAGTTCTTGTAACTTAGGTGACAATGACATATTGCTAGATGTCACTCATTGTTTGTAATATTAGAAATGTTATAATATTTACTACTAACGTTGCATGAATGTGATATATATATATATATAATTTAACTATTGGATAAATATCAAAAGAAAATAATTATTGTAATTATGACTTTTTAATATATATAAATAATATAAATTTGATTAAATTAATATATTTATTAAAATCCTAATTAAAGTTGAATAATATATTATATATTTATATTAATATATATATTAAAATCCTAATTAGTTGAATTGGGATTATATATATATATTAATATATATATTAAAATCCTAATTAGTTGAATTGGGATTATATATATTAATATATATAAATATTGAAATTCTAATTAAAGTTGAATTAGGATTATATATATATATATTTAATATATATATATATATTGAAATCCTAATTAAGTTGGATTGGGATTATATATATTTAATATATATATTAAAATCCTAATTAAAGTTAAATTAGGATTATATATATTAATATATATTGAAATCCTAATATGAGTTAAATTAGGATTTCAAAGGCTATATAATGGCATGAGAGATCTAGCAATCATTAATTCTTTTGGAAAAACACTCTAAATAGTTTAGAGAGTTTTATATGCTTGTTTCAATTGGGTGAACTACGTAGAGGTCGGAGCGTTATCGTTATCGTCGACATCGTGGAATCGTGATTGGATATCTATCTACTCCAAATTCAGAATTCCATATTTTAAATAGGTAATTCTTCACCCTTATTCACCCTGATTCGTTCCTCGTACATGGATCTCTGGTGGTAATCGCCGGATAATTTTTCCATTTGTGCCATGAGGTGTACCAACATGACCCAAAAGTGGTATCGTGTCTCTTGTACGATACGGGTTCGAGTTTTAATTACTTGGGTAATGTAATTGTATGAGATACATGTTATTTGATTTATTTAGCGAATATATTATATTTGTACGAGTAAATCTATTCAATCACAATTAATCTGTTAATCCAGGTTAAAAGATGTTCCTAAGATCAATGATTAAGAGTTAATCATCGAATCTTTGTCGATAAGGATTTGAAATATTATATGTTAATTGGTAACATATTCAATATTGAGTTTTAGGGATTTAGAAGTTAAGTGTTAACATACGCAGATTAAAGTTATATATTAGACTAATGTTTAATCTATAAATTTCGTGCGGGAAAGTAACAAGAGTTGTTTCAGTAAAAAAAAACCTCGTGGATTTTAAAATCATGAAAAACACGATAATGTTGATAAAAGTTATCAAATCGTGAGGTTTTTACATAGAAATTAAGATGCTAATCTTTAAAATTTTCTTTGCCCCTAACTGGTGGCGGCAAACCCGCCGACTACTACGAGGTCTTTGGAACCCGTAAAGGCTCCGCCCCTTGACCCGTAAAGGGGCTCCACCCTTTAGAACCCCGCAAGGGGCTTGACAACTGCGTAGAAAAAATATGCTAAGTCTTTAATAACAAACCTCGTCTTTATTATGTTTGATATGCACGGTGTTTGGAATGCATGGTTATAGCCCAATAGCCCATTTCGTTTTATTTATAAGGTTTTATAAATACGGCCTACATATTGTGCCTTTCTATACTTCTAATGTAATTCTCTTCTCATCTTACTCCTCGTATGTAAAATGAGTTTCTGAAATTGTAATCTAGACAAAGAAGCATGGACCAGAGGAACATAAGTATGGGCCGACAAAAAATGCTTGAGAAGTTTTTTTATCCTTAGAATAATTTGGTTCTCCCATTGGCTAGAACGAACCACCTTAGGATATGGGCTATAACTATTGCATTCATATTTACTACTTTTCATGTATGTGATAAAATGAATGTATGAGATGCATGCTAGTTAATTGATAAGATCAAATGTTGAATGGTGAGATAATATTCACAAAACCCCTCAATAAAATATTAAGTCTTTTATTACTTCCCAATGTTAACCCTCGTTAAAGTCTAGATCGATACAATTAAGGTTTTGCTAAAGCGAGATACTTTTATCTATCTTGACCAAATGCGAAGAATAAGCAAGTGATATTCGTTGGTTGTAACATTGGTTAAAGACTTAATTAGGTTACTCTAATAGGATTAGAAACCTAAAGGCTAGTTATTTGGATATTCATAAGATGATTATGAACAAGATTTGTTCACCAAATGAAGGAGTTACATGAGATGTAATTAGCAAGTGTTTCTTACCTAGATAGACCATAATCTTTAGAGAAAAGCCAAATCTAACTTAAAAGAATGTGAAATTTGGATCCTTACCCACTAGAAAAACTTTACAAAAAGTATTTTCAACATTAATATTTGAGGGTTACTAATTTTCATAAAAATAGTGGGAGTATCAAGTCCTTTTATAAACAAACATGGTAAACGTACTCAAAATTCATATTTTATTGTTGTAACTTATTATACAAATTTGTTATCATTATGATCGGTCCTTGAGAAGGACAAATTGAACAACGTAAACTACCTTGACTAGTCACTAGAAGGGAAATGTTTCCATTTGTAATAAGACATGTCATTGTAAAAGGAACGCCTATTTATCTTGAAAAGTCAAGAAGGCAAATAAAAGCGGAGCATCCGCCTCGAGTACTTATGTTATTGATATTAATTTATCAACACCTACTCATTGGGTATTGGATACGGTTATGGTTCTCATATTTGTACATTTGTATAAGGACAAAAAAAAAGTAGAAATATGAGAAAAGGAGAGGTGGACCTACGGTTTTGGTAATTAAGCAAGAGTTGTTGCATTAGCTATAGGAACATATACTTTATCATTGCCTAGTGGACTTAATTTATGTTTAGAGGATTGCTATTTTGTGTCTAGTTTAATTAAAAGCATCATTTTGATTTCTTGTTTAGACAAGATTGGTTTTGAGATAATTATTAAGAATAATTGTTGTTTTTTTTATCTCGTTAATGTTTTCTATGGTGTGCCACAATTAATAAATGACCTCTATATTTTGGATTAAGAGAATTCCACTTACAACATAAATACAAAAAGATCAAAACAAATGACTCTAATCAAACTCATCTTTGGCATTGTCACTTGGGTCACATAAGTGAAAAACGTATTTCAAAACTTCATAAAGATGGATTTTTGGATTCATTTTTTTGGACAACTTGATGTATGTGAGCCTTGCTTATTGGGAAAGATGACCAAAGCTCCTTTTAATGGTAAAAGTAAGCGAGCAAGTGATTTATTGGGATAAATACATAGTGATGTATGTGGACCGATGAATACACAAAGCGCGAAGAAGGTTTTCAATACTTCATTACTTTCACAGATGACTTTAGTAGATATGAGTACATTTACCTGATGCATCATAAATTTGAAGCCTTTGAAAAGTTCAAGGAATTTAAAAATGAAGTACAAAACCAACTAGAAAAAAACATTAAGGCTCTCCAATCAGATTGATGAGGAGAATACTTAAGCTTAGAATTTGGTGACATTCTTAAGGAATGTAGGATTGTCTCACACCTTCTGGTACTCCATAATGGAATGAAGTTTTGAAAAGAAGAAATCGAACATTGTTCGACAATGTTCGATCAATGATGAGTCATGCTGATCTTCTAGTTTCTTTTTTTTTGGGACGTGCGCTAAAAATAGCTACTTTCACATTAAATCGTGTTCCATCTAAATCAGTTCAAAAGACACCATATGAGATATAGATTGGGAAACGTCCTAGTATGTCTTTTATGAAAATTTGGGGATACGAAGCTTATGTTAAAACATAAGATGTGTACAAAACTCGAACCTAAATCTCATAAATGTAATTTTATGGGTTATCCTAAAGAAACTAAAGGATATTATTTCTTCAATCCTACCGAGAACAAAGTGTTTGTTGCTCAAACATGAATCTTCCTAGAAAGATAATTTGTATTCTAAAAATGAAGTAGGAGAAATATTGAACTCAATGAAATTCGAGATCAACCACATATCATTGAGCAAGAGATTGAACAACGACAAGTTCCACAAGTTGTTGAGGAACATTCAACAGTTTTGGAAACACAACCACTGCGAAGATTTTGAGAGAATGCAATACGCTTGAGAAATATGGATTTCTTGTCACACTGCATGGTGTTGTTCTCTTCATAGATCAAGATGAGCCTACGACTTATCAAGAAGCAGTGACATGCCTAGACTCTGAGAAATGGCTAGAGGCCATGAAATTCGAGATGGATTCCATGTCAGAAAACCAAGTTTGGACCTTGGTTGACCCACCTCTAGGGTTTAAGCCTATAGGGTGCAAATAAGTTTTCAAAAAGAAATCCGACATGGATGGTAATGTAAAAACATACAAAGTGTGATTAGTCGCTAAGGGTTTTGGTCAAATTCATGGTATAGACTATGTTTAAATCCATCCATATCTTACTTGCGATAGCTACATTTTATGATTATGAGATATGGAAAATGGATGTTAAAACCACTTTCCTTAATGGAAAACTTGATGAGGATGTGTACATTACACAACCTGAAGGTTTTATCGATCCAAAAGATGCCAAAAAAATATACAAGCTACAAAGGTCCATTTATGGATTGAAGCAAGCTTCTTAAAGTTGGAATTTTCGTTTTAACGATGCAATCAAAGAGTTTTGATTTTATCAAAAATGAAGATGAGTCATGTGTTTTCAAGAAAATTAATGGGAGCACTGTCATATTCTTGATACTATATGTGGATGACATACTGATAATATAAAATGACATATCTAGCTTACAGTCTGTGAAAACTTGGTTAGGAAAATGTTTTCCATGAAAGACTTAGGTGAGACAACATACATATTAGGAGTCAAGCACTACAGAGATAGATCAAGATGACTCTAGGACTGATTCAAAATACATACATAGAAGAAGTACTAAAAAGATTCAGCATGGAAGAATCCAAAAGGGATTCTTACCTATGAGACATGGAATTTCACTCTCGACGGAAATGTGTCCTTCAACACCACAAGAAAGAAAGCGAATGAGTAACATTCTACATGCTTCAACAATTGGATCTACATGTATGACATGCTATGTACTCGTCCAAATATATCACACACTTTAATTATGACAAGTCGATACCAAGTAGATCCCGTGAAGGTCATCAAGGTTGCGATTAAAAATATCCTTAAGTACTTACGAAGAACTAAGGATACATTCCTTATATATGGAGGTGATGAAGAGCTAAGTATAAATGGTTATACTGATGTCAACTTTCAAACCGATAAGGATGATTCACGATCGCAATTGGGTTTTGTGTTTGCCTTAATAGAAGCGTTCTGAGCGAGAAATGTTCAAAGCAAGATACAATAGCTGATTCTACAACACAAGCTGAGTATATTGTAGCATGCGATGCTGCAAAAGAGGGTGTTAGGATCAAGAAGTTCATATATGAACTAGGGGTTGTGCCGAGCATTTTGAATGCTATAGATATACGTTGTGATAACAATGGAGCCGTCGCACAAGCAAAAGAACCCGGATCTCACCAACGATCCAAACACATACTTAGGATTTTCCATCTCATTTGAGAAATCATAAATTGAGGAGATGTGGAAATATGTAAGGTACCAACATATGATAACATTGTTGATTCACCGACAAAGCCTCCGACGCAAAGAGAAGTATGATCGTTACACTAAGTCACTTGGTATTAGATACATGAGTGATTGGTCTTAGTGCTAGTGGGAGATTATTAGAGTATGCCCAAAGACCAATCATAAGATGATCGTAAATAACATTTGTTTTACCTTGTTTATTCATAAAGAGGCATTGTCATTATTATTTTTAGTTACAATTCTGCGTGCATAAATAAACTGAATTATAATAAAGTCGTTAGAATAATATGATTACTCTTAAATGTTCTTAGTCGAGTATTATTGTGGAAATGGACAACAATAATGCATTAAGACTAATATGTAGTTGATTGATGACAAAGTGTTGTCATTGACATGGAGATGTCAAAATCAATACATAAGTATGTGTTAGAGAACAACACACTGGACTGACCCGCTATGAGCATGTTTCTTGGATTATTATGTGACAATCACAACATTTCTCATAGTGATAACTACATGTATGGTCCTCATACTTGAGATCATAATTATTTCAACATTGTGAGTGACATATTTTGATACAGTCAAACGTGTGTCGTAACTAACTACTCTATAAAGACTGATATTGGATATATCATAATCTATGCAGTGGGATATGGTTGATCAACATAGGATTTGTCCCTCCTACATAATAGGAGTAATATCGTAGGCCACTTGATTGAGTGAGACTAGAAATGCATTGTCGTGCTCGAATAAGTTGATATGAGATATCATAGTTATTTGTTTATAATAGTCTACTCAAGATATCAAGAAATATCAGATGGACTAGACAAGTGTGACTGTTCCATGACTTGTGTCCAGTCTAAATATAAAGGACAAAAGGATGTAATACATGAAAAAAAGTTAATCATGAAAAAGTTATGTCGAATCATGATTTCTTGTAACTTAGGTGACAATGAAATATTGCTATATGTCACTCATTGTTTGTAATATTTGAAATGTTCTAATATTTACTACTAACGTTGCATGAACCTATAGGGTCACACACACGGTTGAAATGAGCATATATTAAACGAATTATATATGTATAAATTTTTTATACACAAATTTAGTTAAATTAATATATATATAATTTAAATATTGGATAAATATTAAAAGAAAATAAATATTATAATTACGACTCTTTTAATATATATAAATAATATATTTCGATTTAAATTAATATATATATATTAAAATCCTAATTAGTTGAATTGAGATTATATATTAATATATATTGAAATCCTAATTAAGTTAAATTGGGATTATATATATTTAATATATATTTATTGAAATTCTAATTAAAGTTGAATTAGGATTATATATATTTAGTATATATATTGAAACCCTAATTAAGTTGGATTGAGATTATATATATTTAATATATATATTGAAATCCTAATTAAAGTTAAATTAGGATTATTTATATTAATATATATATTAAAATCCTAATATGAGTTGAATTAGGATTTCAAAGGCTATATAAAGACATGAGAGATCTAGCAATCATTAATGTTTTTGGAAAAACCATCTAAATAGTTTAGAGAGTTTTATATGCTTGTTTCAATTGGGTGAACTATGTAGAGGTCAGAGCGTTATCGTGGAATCGTGATTGGATATCTATCTCCTCCAAATTTAGAATTCCAGATTTTAAACAGGTAATTCTTCACCCTTATTCACCTTGATTCGTTCCTCGTACATGGATCTCTGGTGGTAATTGCCGAATAATTTTTCTACTGCGCTATGGGGTGTACCGGCGTGACCCAACACATTCTCCGATTGTACAACAACTGTATGAGCCACAGTTCTCTAACCATCATCACGCATTTGGAAATTACCCTTGCCACGGCCTCGACCTCTAGTAGGTGCAGCCGCAACCTGAGCCAGTGCATCTTTCGCCACATGTAGACAATCATGCTTTAGATGATCAGTTGACCTGCACTCCCAACAAGCTCCAAATGCTCCCCTTCATTCACCTGCTTGGCGTCTTCCATAATGCTCACACTTAGTAGCAACATGTACAACCTGATTACGACCACCACCTCTATGCTTATGATCCAACTTGTATTGCTTATCAAGCGACCACTTGTTCAGCCTCCTAAAATAGCTAGACTCTGTGATTCTCTTTATCGAACCCGCATTCATAGCTTGCACTAAACCACCCAAGGACTTTTCTATGTCCTTGGCCCTGTTGACCAACACATTAAAATCTGTGTAGTCTGTGGCCAGCAAGTATATCTTGATGTCCTTAACAAGTCCATAACAGAACATGTCACATCTCTGGCGATCATCTGAAACCAGTTCAAGGGCATACTGGCTCAAACGGACAAATTTCACCTCATACTCAAACACTGTCATGCCACCTTGCACCAAAGACATAAACTTGCACTTTTTGGCATCTTGATATTGTGGATCGAGATACTTTCTCTTGAAAGCTGCCCAAAAGAATTCCCAATTCACATCAGCAACTTCCACAATTGTGGTTACCCACAAATGATACGCGTCACAGTGCAACAAGGATACAGTACAATGTAACTTAAGCGCATCATTGCACTCTACTTGACCTAGAATACAAATAGTACTTTCCATCCACTCCTCAAACACCTCAAGATTCAATCCTCTAAATTCCACACCTCTTAAGCTACGAAGGCGCTCCAATGGTAACCCACGGTTAATAGCCACAACAGGTGCTAGTGCTTGCATATGCGCCCTAGCTATCGCTACCTGAAAAGCTCCCATCATCGCTTGAAGCAACAACATTATATCAACAAAAACTGGCATTTGCAGAGCTTGCAGTACACCACCAACTCCAACTCTAGCACCAACAGGAGGAACATGTGGAGGAGGAGATAAAGGATTGCGAGAAACTAATCTATCCCCAACATTCTGCCCATCTCCAACAATACTCGTAGAAGATCGAGTCTCACAATGCAGACCTATACTTGCAATGGCCTATACCACACATCACAAAACAAAAAAGTTAGGCTAGCATTAGGTGAAGAATCCAAGACAACCTTAGAAATCATTTTTAAAACCATGGTAATAGGCAATGTGTTCCCGTTTATACCCCAACATAACTAATATCTTCAGCATTACTCAAAAACATGTATACAAACAATAATAAATTGAACGAACAATCACAACAACACCCAACAATCGTAAACTAGCTCTGATACCACCAAATGTAACCCCATTGACCCGGCCTAGATGCTAGACCGAACTAAGCGAGCTACATTGGATTTGTCAAAACAAACCCGAAATGGTTAACTAAGATGAGGTCCATTTTTTATTTTTATATTGTCTAGATGCTTTATTAAGACCTAAGATGAGCATGCTAGCAGCGGTTAAAATCTCAACTGAAACAGGCGTCGAATTGATATCCAATTGTACGTATTTACAATTTAGGGACCAAATTACAAATCTATAAAATTACAAGAACTTACTTAAATTTGAAGTTACCAATCCTTAATGATTTAGATTACATGTGTACTTGGCAAATTACAGTTAAAAACGACCATCCAAGCTCAGTCAATGCATACGTAACAATTAGGGACCAAAATGAAAGAATCTAATATCATAAAGATACCTCAACTGCCAACAACGACCACCGGTACCGGTACTCGGGAAACCGTACCGATACAGTTCTTCGCATATCGGTACGTGTGTTTTATTTGCAAAAACTCCAATTCTAGTAACTAAAACCCGCACTGACACTCTTCTTCATATACCACAACCCTGTCCAAATATAGCTTACTCGTACCGATACGGTGGCCTGCGTATCAGTACGATTGGAAACGAAATGTCTAATTTTACTGGTTTTTTTGACCAATAGATAACTCAAACATACACATATACACTTCAAAACCAAGGATTACGACAAGCCTTAAGCTCATGGAAACATGAACCACAAACGGAGAATTGCATCCAATCGCAATACTAGAGGCATGCTTCCTAAAATCATTCAACCCATCATCCAAAAAGGAAATCAAAACACAATTTAACATAGATATCACTACAACGATTTACTAGCAACACATTCAACATGTTTGAATCACCAACGTATAGTCATAGGCATTCCACAATCTATATGAAAATCTACCAAATCATAAGCATCAAATCCATTTAGGCATGCTATCAACAATCAAACCATATCAATAACTGTTGCGTATTTTGAGTGCTACGCAAATGGTACAAGTGAACACGTCACATGTAATAAATGATAAATATCGAGGATCGTCTCCACAGGGATTGGTGTTGCGTGTTGTGATGTACTATAAATGATACACAAATAGTGCAAGTATACACATCGAACAAGTAATAAAGTGATGAGTGAGTATCGTCTCCACAGGGATTGGAGGCCAAACTAGCTTAGTCAAGCACATAAATTTACAACTTGAAAATAAATGTAATAGGAAAAGGAAGTAGGTTCAGAAATGCTGTAGCAAACAACTATAATGAAAACTAACTTGAAATAAAGATACTTCGAAGGTCCTCTCAAGTGCACGAAACTCTCTAATGGAATGACACGCTGGGGTTGCTAAGGATCTCTATGTCTAAGCTTGAAGAATGCCTCATACTATCTTGCCCACAACATGCTCGGCAGAGCTACCAAGATGTCTCTACACTATCTCTAGCAAGAAACCTGATAGGAAGAATGCTATGGCAATACCTCTTGGCGTAAACCCTAACATACAACTATCCTTTAAGTTCTACTCTTCTTAGCCGTTGAAACTCTATCCTTATCTCTAAGGTGAGTTAGGATTTTGCCTCTCAGCATCAAACCCCATTGTCCACATAGATCTAAGCCTAATTCTCTCAAATATTAAGCTATCAAATAGCTAAGTAAAGGTTAACTCTCGAAGGCTCTTACAAGCTCAAGGCATAAAAGAACAATGGACAAAGCATGGAAGGCACAAGCAAGTAACGAAACATTCATTCAAACTAAAAACAAATAAACCATAACAAGCCCAAGCCACTTAAAATCAGTTCATGGCTGGGCAAAAATCATCCATAATCATTTGTTCGAAACAACCCATCCAAATACTAGGAAATGAAACAGCAAAAGCAACTAAAGGAAAGGGAAAATTCTAAAGCCGCATTGGACAACCGTGAACCACTCTAATCTTGCTGCTTCTTTCAAAGGCCAACAAGAACACCCTTTAGAGCTTCAGCAATGGAGGACACCATAGTGGAGAAGATGAAGAAAGACACCTGCCTTTTTCTCTCTTTCTTAGCTCACAAAGTAACTTTTTACAGCTTTCACTTTAATGTGGGTGATCTTTTCTTTATATAGTGGAGGCTTCTAGGGTTTTGTGCCCTTAATTCCTAGGGAATATTTCTCTCACATATGGGGGCACAACTGGCTAGTGGAATCACATGTGGGGGCTGCAAAATATCTTCAGTTCTTTGTCCTCTTGAGCGCCTAAAAATGCTATCCAAAATGCTATGGCATTTTTCCTGCCTTGATCCTCTTTTTCCTGCACATCACCACACCAACCAAAACCTTCCCAAGCAGCACCATTTTTTAAATAAACAAAGAAAACAAAGCTAACAACACCAAATGCAACTATATGAACTAAATGCATCTATATGACATGAAATGAGATGAAATGAGCTTGATTACATATAATAACTTATGTAAAGAGGCATGAAACTTTAACATTTTTCAAGGTTAACACACCCCCAAACTTAAGCTATTGCTTGTCCTCAAGTAATGAACAGAAACAAACAAAAGAATGCTATAGCATTGAATCAGCTCAAGATAAGGCTATGACAAAATTTCAGTCCTCAAAAAATAAAGGCTTCAACATACTAGACAGTTTTGAGATTTTAAGAACTTTTCCTTAGGTTGAGACCCTCCGAGTGTATGTGTATGTGAATACATCATCCTTACGCTTAACACAGTTAAAAGATCATTGGTTAGGTTCTCAAGCTTGCCCTAGCTTTTCTTAATTAGTTTAAGCACAAGATACTCCTACTTTTAGCTTCCCTTCTTTTTTTTGTACTGCTACTAGGGGAGTCAGCTCATCACAACTACCTTCCTAGACTTGAAAATGAAGTGGAGCAAACACACCATTATTTTCATTGAATTTTCACCTAGTTCTTTCTTTCTACTTTGATTTTTATTGTTGTATTATATCTATGTCATTTTCAGTTCATTAGTATTGTAGTAGTATTAATACATTGTTATATGTTAGTATATTGATATGGTAGTATGTTACATGCATTTTTGTCTGTGTTTTTATAGTTGATATAATAGGTAATATGATAGATAATATAAAACCCGAAATAAATACATAGCCCATTTATAAATATCCATTAGATTTAATTTAGAATAGAGTCCATTAATAAAACACATAGAGTCCATTAAAAATATATAGAGTCCATTTTTTTTAAAAAGTCCATTATACAAAGGCCTGGTTACATTTGAATCACAAAAGGGGGCCCTAACTCTTTTTTTCTGCACAAATGAGGGACCGTTGGATCAGGATAGATCCAACGGCATGGATTGAACACCCCTTGCACACGGGATCTAGCTACAGAATACCAAGCAACTTACCATCCCCACCGTTAGATCAAGGGTGATCTAACGGTTCAAATTGCTCCATGACCAATCACCTGGATCATCACTCGAGTGTGGCAACCATGCACCCGTTCTTTCAACTTCTAGAGAATGCTCCATCTTCTCCGACAGGCTTCAGGCTGGTGTTCGTCGCTCCAGTCACTCTCGACGACGGTGTTGTTACCATTTACCAAAAACAAAGGAGAAGAAAATATTAGAATTATATCAAGAAAGGAAGTCAAACCCTAAATTGAAGCCCTAGTTGAAAAAATGGGATCAAATCAAAAGCAAAAAGGGAATAATCGATCCCTAAAACAAAGCCATAGCAATGATCAAACAACCCGAATCAAAGAAGATGCATTTTCGAGGATGGAAATCAGGGATTTGTGCTTGGAATTCAAGCATTTCTTGTACTATAAATAGGACTGTAAAATCATTGTAACACCCAAAAATTTCATACGAATCACACACAATCACATACATATAGCATTCGAAAATCCAGAAGTTGTAGCAATTCGGCAAGTGTATTCAAGCAATTCCAGTGAAATAAAGCAGATTTTTCTGGTAATTCTTTCTTCCTATGTTCAATTTCGTTTTTAAATAAAGAAAATGGATTGTTTTTACCTTTGTTTTATTGAAAACGCCACTTTGGTTCGACTCCAACGTAGCTCCAGCGAAAATATGCGATTTGAGGGTCACCGGAATATGGGAAATTAGGGTTTCTTGGGAAATTTCACCGCCGGCACGGTGAACCATTGTCGTGTTCTTCAATTCATGAAGAACACGATGAATGTTATCAGAGAAAAACTAAGACCGATTTTGATCCATTTTGAGAAGAAGAGAAAAAATGAAATATGTTTCTGATAAAGGCTTTATATACCAACCCGATGACCCGACCCGTACCCAGCTATGACCCGCGTTCAACTTTCATGGGTCTTAGACCGCAACCCTTTAGTTTTAAATCCATTCAATTTCGTCATTTTCCCTCTCAATTTGGCACTGATTTTTTGAATCATTTTCAAATTAAGCCTCACATTTTGTTTTCTCTCAATTTAATCACCAATATAGATTTCTCTTTAAAGTAAAAATAGTTATCCTTCTGTAATCACTCATTTTCATTTGTAAATACATATTGCATGTATATTTTTTATATATGAATGTTAATAATATAAATATAAGGTAGTGTGTGCATGTATATTATAAGCTATGTATGTATACGTATTAATGGTGTATGTGTGTCGCGTATGTATCTATAGAGTACGAGCGTATTTGTTTAATGTGTGTAGAGGTTATGTTAATTATGTGTATGATTATATATATATGTATGTTAGTATGTTACATTAATGTTTGCATGTGTATTCGTATGTTACACTTATATGGGTGTGCACGTGTACGTATGTAACGTCGTATTATTATTATTATTATTATTATTATTATTATTATTATTATTATTATTATTGGACTAATGTAAAATAAAATCTAAAATATAAAACCAAATATTATAATAATAAACCAAGTCCATATTATTACAAGATATATATATGTAATTTACAAGGCCCATTTTTACCAGCCCAATCCCATCTAATTAACCCTAAAACCCTATATGATATCTAATATCATATTTTTTTGCAGCAGTTGAAGGAGGGCCATTGGATCAAATTCAGAACCAACGGCCACGATCAGCCTTGGGAGAGCTGTCCAGCGCGTGAAACACACTTCCGGGGCGTTCGCTTTCACTCGCCGCGTGTAACGCACGCCGCGAGACCGTTCAATATCCTCTGCCACGTGTCGTCATCTCCAGCAAACACCACGCATTTCAAGGCTCGATCTAGGCCGCACATTCCTCATGTAATCACAGCCGTTGGATCAGATCTAATCCAACGGCCGTGAGTAAATCCAGCCGAAGATGATGCTGCCACACTCTCTCCACGCCGACACCACTCCGCCGTACCATCAGTCCAACCACCAGACGTGCAAAAGAGGCAAAAGAACAGATTATCAACAACCAAATCTCAGAAAGATAATCTTTTTTATTATTATTATTAGATCTACAAAAAGGAAAAAAGAGCACATATGTAAGGGGGGTCGACTTTCTTTTGTACGGGGGGTTTTTGTTTTTTTGGAACCAGATCTAAAAATACACAAGAAATTCCAGAAAGGTAGTCTCTTTTTTTTTCTTTTTTTCATGTTCATTCGAACCAAAATCAATACAAAATATAAACAAAAAAGGGAAGAGTATACCTTTTAGGCTTCAACCGGTTACCTTGTACGGTGGCCGAGACTAGGATCTCCGATGAAAGGTCCCCACGCATCTATCTCTTTATCTTCTCCCTTATTCTGAACGTCGATCCACCTTCGAATCGGTGATAAGCCCACTCCTAGGGTGAATCGGTCGAGAGGAGAGATGTCGGGGTGGTGAAAAGGAGGTTTTTTTTTTCTTCCAAAAAGGCTTCGGGTTTTTCAGATCTAGGCAAATCGGAGTGTTTTCCCTAAAAAATAAGCATACACCAGGGTTTTAGAGAGAGGGGAGAGTTTTTTCTAAAGCTAGTTTGGGTTCCACCACTGCCGGAGACGACATCGGCCATGGAAGGGGTGAACGGCGATATCGAGTTGTTGAGAGAAAAAGAGGGGAGGGGCTGAATAATTTTTAGGTTTAGGTTTAATATTACCGGTTATAAAACAAATAATAACCTTTATATAGTTAAATGGTCTAATTACACGAAGGGTCCTTTTGTTTTTTCCCGCTTTTGCTTTCGACCATGGCACAATTGCGTTTTCAATCCCCGTTCTCTGTTGCTGCACGCTTTTGCATCCCTTTTTTCGTTTCAAATTAGCATCTGCATTTCATTTTCATTCAATTCAACCCCGAAATTAAGTTAGATCAGATTATAAATGGCATAAATACCTTCGCAGTCCTTCCGTGTTTCTATTTCTTACACTTTGAGCTTGCCGCATGGGTTTATTACTCGATAGGTCCTTTGGAGTTTAATTCAGTTTTTAATCAAGTCCTTAATTATGTCTTTAACTATTTAATTTCTGTTTTTAGGTTTTGTTTCTTTTCCATTTTAGCCCTTCTGATGCTTTAAACTTTTATATCTTTATTCCTTTTATCTATTTTAGTGTATTGTGTTGCACATCATATTTACATATGTTTCATTTACGCCTAGTCTATTTATGTTTTATAGTGTATTATATCATTTTTTGTGCTTTAATTTGATCGTTCGTATTACATATGTCTTTGTTGTTATATTTAACTTAATGTGCATATCATGTTTACATGTTAGCTTATTATGGTCATTTTGTACGGTGTGATTGGTCTCATAAACACCATGTTTTTATGTCCATTTCGCTTCTTTGTAGGTTACTTGATAGTATGATATTATTTGTTATATGTAATGTCTTTGTAGTTATTTTTACATACTAATTATGTCATTGATAAGGGTTTTAGTGTATTTTTGTGGTATTGTTGACTTGTTAATTTCATTACCCTTCGTAGGTCTATGCCATGCATATTATAGTTGTGGTTCATTTTAATGTGTTTAAGCATGTTAAAATTAATTAGTCTAATTTTGGAAGCAAGCATTTTCTTGTTCATATTTTGTTTTATTTTGTTTTATCATCATGAAATGTTATGTTCATGCATTTTAATCGTTTTTGTTTTATATTATAGTATTTGGGTTTTAATGCTACGTCGTTATGAATGTTTGTTTATGTTTTTATGTGTTCTAAGATTGCATAATGATATAAATTGTCAATGCGGTGCCCTTTTTATCCGAGCGTAAACGGGGGCGATGATCGTATAGTGATAGTGGTTGGGCGTTTATTCTCGGATAACGGGGCCTTAAAATTTATTCGCAATTATGACCGAATTTTAAAATAATCGTCACTTTAATCCGGAAAATCCAATATTAATAAAGCGGTAATTATTAAAATGCCAATTTTGGGCGGTGTGGGGTGCTAATCCTTCCCCATCCGTAAATCGACTCCCGAACCCAATCTTTTTGAATCTCTGGTTTTATGGTGTCCGCCTACCTAAGTGGCCGGTGGCGACTCCATTTTTTTTAATGCGGTTTTTTTAAAACCCACGGAATAAATATTTTAATATCCAAAAAAGAATCACAAACACCTTTCAAAAACAACTTTCAAAAAAGCCACGTTTTTTTAGCGAAAAGAGAGACATCGACATCGATATGGATGGCGATCATTGGGGACATTTTTTGTTTTTTCAAAAAACAAATGAGAGTCAAGCTTTTAAAATAATTACCGCTTTACTAATATTGGAAGTTCCGGATTAAAGTGACTATTAAATTAACATTCGGTCATAATTGCACGTTTATTTTAACGCATTTAAAATATGGCATATAAACCCGTCTTTCTAAGTGGGGGGAAAACGCTAATGCTTTCATGGAGATATCGTTCTCCCGTATGGGCATAAGCGAATGGGTCCCCCTGAATTGAACCCGGTTGAAAGGAGCCTATAATGGGTGATGATCGGGGGCCTTGCTACCCTTAGTAGGGGACAACAAGGACAATTCGGGTATCTCCTAGAACCAACACTGCATATAGAGAACACATAGAAACCCACCATGTTAGAACCATGCGGATAACCTAGGTGTCTTAGATGGAATGTAAATAGGATTGCCTTGTTTGCTTATCGCATTTAATTTGCCCTTTTATTATGTACTTATCATTTTTGTCCGGTACTGACTTGTTTTCTTTTGCTTTGTTTTTGCATATCATCGCATTCGCATTAGTGTGGGGCATTGATTCCCGAGTGATTTCTCCCATAATAGAAGATTATTCATGATGGACCAAAGGTTCTTTGACCTGAAGGAAGGGGGTCCAATTCCAGAGTTCCATCCCAAGACTAGGACCGTGACAATCGAAGAAGAACCATTCAAGGACACCAGAACAGATTCGGTAAGCAGTGTCAATCCTGGTGACAAACAAGATGAATTACAAGAACTAAAGAAGCAGATGTCCGAGATGATGGACCAGATGAATGCCATGATGAAAGGCAAGCAGCATGTCGAGCTCAGAAAAGATTCGATCGGGGAGCAGAATGTGGAACAAAATGGTCAGAATGGCAAAATAGACAACACCGTTAAATATGACAAATCAAATCCCTTTGTGATCAATCTCAAGAAGCAGACAAGTAGCACATCTGGGGAAGATACCCAAGGAACAGAGGCAAAACCAAGGGAAGTTCGAGAATCTAATGACATCAGAAGACATTATCCAATACCCATGAGATACGTCAAGTTACTTCCGTTGCTTGTCGAAAGGAACCTTATCATACCAGTGAAGTCTATGCCAAGAAAACCTCCTTATCCGAAAGATTACAACAGGCGTGTCCGGTGCAGCTACCACATAGGCGATTCGAGTCATCACACTGAAAATTGTAGGGCCCTGAAGGACAGAGTTCGAGATCTTATCAGAATGGGAATTTTGGATTTCGAAGACGGACAACCCCGATTCTTCAGCCAGCCAGCCGTTGCCCGAGGGGCGAAGTCAAAGGAAGGTCAATACCGAGCCCAAGGTTCGGATAACACAGAAGTGGGTCACTCAAGCGGGATAAAGTTAGGAGTCAAGAATAAAAATGTCTCAGAAGATGAATTCGCACACAATCGCGACCAGCTCGAGCATGAGAGGCGCAATCTAAGCATGAAATTAAAGAGCGTACAAGACGATTACCAAAAGCTGCACTTTGAATTCAAGAGATTCGGTCTGGGTGACACCGCGGAAGAGTGGGTCAATGGTATGATTCAGCTGAAGAACGGTTCAGAACGCTGGAAGCAGAAAAGCAAAAATAGTAAGAATAAAATCAGATCATTATCAAAGAAGCTGGAAGAAGCTGAGAGCCAACACGACTTTCTCCAAAATGAGTTGGAAAACAGTCTGGCCATGGAAGATATCCTGAAATCAAGTCTGCACCAGGAAAGGAATGAATCACAAGCCTTCCAAATGGAAAACGCAACACTCAGAGAGCAGATAGTGAGACTCGAGACTGCTTTACATACCAGTGAGATCCGTGCTGGGGCAATGACCGTTAAGCTACAAAAAGCCGAGCAAACAATACGGGAGAAAGACCAAGACATGAAGATGGTTACGACTCAAGCCCGAAAAGTAGCTCAACAGGTAGCAGATTTAGCCGATGCAGCAGCATCAATAAGCCAAAATATGGATCCAGTATTGGACCGCGAAGGAAAACTGACGGGACTATTGAATGAGGTCAAGACATTAGGTGCCAGGGCTCACCGCTATCTGTAAAACCCTAATACCGGATGTAATGAAACCTTTTGGTCTGAATGAAAGATGTTCTATAAGGACAAATCACTTGCGGAATCAATGCTTTATTGCATTCATGCATTGCATTTGCATCACATTTTTTTTTGCATTGTTTTATCATCGCATGGCACTTCATCATTTAATACATGGGGTTCGATGGCAGAATTAATCGGAAAATGGAACGAATTGAAGAGTCAAGGCTTGACCAGTTAGAAGAAAGAATTGAGAAAGAACTTAGGAAGAAAGAGAAGATAAATGTTTTCAATACGAGGGAACTCTGCCTAGTCCCTGATTTGGTCATTCCTCCAGATTTCAAGGTTCCCAGATTTGCGTAGTATGACGGAACCAGCTGCCCGAAGATTTACTTAACCATGTTTTGTAGAAAAATGGAAGGATACATGAAGAACGAAGAATTGTTGATCCACCATTTCCATGATAGCCTGACGGGACCAGCAGCAGTGTGGTACAACCGTTTGAACAGAAACCAAGTTAGGTCATAGGGTGACCTCGCTAATGCCTTCTTGGATCAATACAAATATGCTTTAGATTTAGCACCCTGTCGACAGTTTCTTCAGAATGAGAAAATGAGGCCAAATGAAAACTTCAGGGAATATGCATTAAGGTGGCGATGTCTGGCGACCCAAGTCCAGCCCCCTGTAGCAGAAGAAGAGTTGACCCCCCTATTCCATGCAACGCTTCCATCTCCCTTCTTCGATATGATGTTGGAAAAATCGAGAAACAAATTCGAAGATTTCATGACGATTGGAGAAAGGATAGAATATGCAATCAAAGAAGGAAAATTGGGCCTAAAGTCTAAGGACCGAATCGAAGATAAGATAGATAAGGATGGAGACGTAAATGAATGTCATCTCCAGGGTTCGCGTGGCCGTAAAAGAAGGAGACAGACTGACAAATTGGGATCATCAAGGAAAATTCCTCGGACGAGCGCAAATTTGGAAGTGTTTGGAATATCTATCTCATACATTTGGCCTCATCTGGTAGAGGGTCACTATCTTGTTCCTAGGCCGATGAAGAGTGCACCTGATCTGTATGCCCATAGTTTTGACTCGAGTAGCACATGCGAATTCCATATGGGGGCACCGGGGCATCCCACCAGAAAATGTAGACCTTTACTGGAGGAAATCAAGAGGCTGGTCAATGATGGAACCCTGACACAAGAGCTGATCAAGCAGTAGAAGACCAAGGATGAGAAGCAAATCTACATAGTGCTGAAGAAGCCAGAGATGTCTCTATATTAAAATACCTTCCTGAAGTAATACAAGGGATCAACTCTATGTGGCCCCCATGTGGCAAAGATCTTTTGTGATGGGGCATGTTTGTTGGTTTTTATTTTCAATAAATGACACATTTCGCTTAACATATAATGTTTTTGAAAGCATATAGATATTTTCTCGTCGTTATAGGACACTGGATATCAATTGCAAGATGTGACATTAGATAGATGTCGTGACAACGATGATGTGTGATCTTCCCCACCGGACTCTGGTCAGCAAAGCGAGATTATTACTCTTTCGATGATATTCAAGGACGAAAAAGCTCTAAATGTCAACCATGTAGAGTTGCTTGAAATTGAAACTCTAGGCATAATCTTCTAGGTAGTAAAGAAGAAACAAAACAAAAAAGAAGAGAAAAAGAAAAGAAAGAAAAAATAAATAAAAATGAGAAAATAATAATAAAAAGTACTCCTATGTTCGAAACCTGGTAATAGGCTTGTTCGGATAAGAGTATGGAAATTTTGGGGCACTCCGCTGAAGCGATAGGGTGGAGATATATCATCCAATTCAAGAAACCTTAGCTTCATGAGTGATGGTAATATTTTCAAATCGTGACTATGCCAAGTATCTTGGGGCAGTGTTGTTTGCTCCATCGTTGTCCTCAAGACAAAGGACTGTGACGAATTGATTTCCTCAAATAAAAAAAACAAAAAAAAAGAAAAAATGAAAAAAAGATGAAAAAAGAAAAAAAGAAAAAAGAAAATAGGCGATATCATAGGAAAAATTAAGACTCACACCACCTAGAACTTTATTCCTAGAGTAATATTTCTGCGCTCAAGTGGTTATACAAGCCTACCCTTTTGGGGTGGAGTAGATAATGAGAATTGAGAAAGAGTAGTACTCTGCAAAGAACGCTGTAATCATGAGGATGAACCGAGTCACCAGGGAAGACTTCACATCTTTGAATTACCAAGTGGTTGAATCTAAGCCACTCTTGCACATGATATCCAGAGCTCCTATGCTGTGTTTTCAAAATCTTGTATGTTAATCTAAATGATACCCTTCAGTGGAACACCAATCAGCAAATTGACAAGTTAAAGCAACAAAAATTTCCATGTATTACTTCAGGGGTAAGATCCAAAACACAAGGTTGCGGATACTATTGGAGCCCCTAACCAGAAATGACCTCACAATGCATAGAATGAAGATGATAACAGAGGTATAGGTGTCAGACAGCTCAAGAACAAGAAGCGAATTCCAGCCACGATGCCTTGTTTGGTTCAGGAAAATGAAGGACGAAACATGACAAGAATGAGCTCACAAAGTGGGGGAACGGTAAAAAAGTAAACATTGAGTCTCCAAAGAATCAAAGCACAGAAATTGATGAATGGTGTCCATCAAGAGACAACAAGAAGATTGAGGTTAAGAAGCATTTCGCTCACCCCGATGACGAAATTAACAAATACTCAGAATGTTGGGTCAAAAGAACTGGAAGATAGCCGAGCACGATCGAATGGGGCAATGCAGAACAGAAAGAATAGTAAGATTCTCTCGCACACGCATGATATAGCGTTTGTTGGTGAAGCAGTAGAAATCCCAAGAAGAAAAAGGCGGGTGCTCGTGTAAAAGAACAAGAGTAGATGCCCATTGAGCAAAATTTGACAGAAATGAAGATCAAAATTGAGCATACCGCAAAAAGGAAAGGAAATAGAGAAATCAAGAATGACTTTTCGTGACATAAGATTAACAAAGAAAAAAGAAAAAGAGGAGAAAGAAATCATAACATTACAAGCATCATATAGATAGGAGCATGTCAATTTTGTTTGTTCCTAAATAGGTATTTGAAAAATTATCAAGAATTTACCAAAGTCCATAAAACAACAAAATGTTCGTCGGCGTCGATCCAGATATATTAAATCCTTCGGTCATCGGTAAGTCCTTCGGGCACGATGTTAAATCCTTCAGGTCATCGATAAGTCTTTCAAGCATGATGTTAAATCCTTCGGTCATCGGTAAGTCCTTCGGGCATGATGTGGCAAAGATATCGGCGTGAGTCCCCATAAAACAACAAACCCATGTCGGCGTCGATCCAGATATTAAATCCTTCGGTCATCGGTAAGTCCTTCGGCACGATGTTAAATCCTTCGGTCAACAATAAGTCTTTCGAGCATGATGTTAAATCCTTCGGTCATCGAAGTCCTTCGGGCATGATGTGGCAAAGATATCAGCGTGAGTCCCCATAAAACAACAAATGTGTCGGCGCCGATCCGAGATATTAAATCCTTCGGGTCATCGGTAAGTCCTTCGGGCACGATGTTAAATCCTTCAGTCATCGATAAGTCTTTCGAGCATGATGTTAAATCCTTCAGTCATCAAGAAGTCCTTTGGGCATGATGTGGCAAAGATATCAGCGTGAGTCCCCATAAAACAACAACCATGTCGGCGCCGGATCCGATATTAAATCCTTCAGGTCATCGGTAAGTCCTTCGGCACGATGTTAAATCCTTCGGTCATCGGTAAGTCTTTCGAGCATGATGTTAAATCCTTCGGTCATCGCAAGTCCTTCCGGGCATGATGTGGCAAAGATATCAACGTGAGTCCCCATAAAAAATAACAACCATGTCGGCGTCGAATCCAGATATTAAATCCTTCGGGTCATCGGTAAGTCCTTCGGGCACGATGTTAAATCCTTCGGTCATCGAGAAGTCTTTCGAGCATGATGTTAAATCCTTCGGTCATCGGTAAGTCCTTCGGGCATGATGTGGCAGCATATCGGCGTAAGTCCCCATAAAACAACAACCATGTCGTCAAAGATCGATCCGATATTAAATCCTTCGGTCATCGGTAAGTCCTTCGGGCACGATGTTAAATCCTTCGGGTCATCATCATAAGTCTTTCGAGCATGATGTTAAATCCTTCGGTCATCGAAAGTCCTTCGGGCATGATGTGGCAGCATATCGGCGTGAGTCCCCATAAAACAACAAAATGTGTCGGCGTCGATCTAGATATTAAATCCTTCGGTCATCGGTAAGTCCTTCGGGCACGATGTTAAATCCTTCGGTCATCGGTAAGTCTTTCGAGCATGATGTTAAATCCTTCGGGTCATCAGTAAGTCCTTCGGGCATGATGTGGCAGCATATTAGCGTGAGTCCCCATAAAACAACAGCCATGTCGGCGTCAGATCTAGATATTAAATCCTTCGGGTCATCGGTAAGTCCTTCGGGCACGATGTTAAATCCTTCAGGTCATCAGTAAGTCTTTCGAGCATGGTGTTAAATCCTTCGGGTCATCAGTAAGTCCTTCGGGCATGATGCGGCAGTCTTAATAGCGTAGGTCCAAAAAATGGCAACAGCCTCGTAAAAAAAAGACCTGCATTTTCAAGCCCCAGTGAACGGTTCCATAGAGAGAAAAAACCCTAAATCTAAAATCTCAAAAAGAACTCCCAGTCAGAAAAATCCATCAGCAGCGCAAAAGGTTTTATATAGGAGAAACCAGCGTTGAAGACGAAGAGTTCTATGTAGGAAGGACTCCAAGCTTTACAGTCTCGAAATGAAGGGTTCTATATAGAAAGAACCTGTAGCTCCAAGATCGGAAGGTGACGAAGCTCTATATAGGAAGAACTTACGAGCCTGAAGATTCAGCCAAGGAAGAGCGGAGATATCCAAAAGAACACGTTTTTCCAAAGCTACAAACAGGGAAGTCCGATAAAAATGAGTGCTTATGAATCTTTGCTTTGCTTCCCATTCCATGAGAACAAGCAAAGAGGGGCAACTGTAATCACTCATTTTCATTTGTAAATACATATTCATGTATATTTTTATATATGAATGTTAATAATATAAATATAAGGTAGTGTGTGCATGTATATTATAAGCTATGTATGTATACGTATTAATGGTGTATGTGTGTCGCATATGTATCTATAGAGTACGAGCGTATTTGTTTAATGTGTGTAGAGGTTATGTTAATTATGTGTATGATTATATATATATGTATGTTAGTATGTTACATTAATGTTTGCATGTGTATTCGTATGTTACACTTTATATGGGTGTGCACGTGTACGTATGTAACGTCAGATTATTATTATTATTATTATCATTATTATTATTATTATTATTATTATTATTATTATTATTTATTGGACTAATGTAAAATAAAATCTAAAATATAAAACCCAAATATTATAATAACAAATCAAGTCCATATTATTACAAGATATATATATGTAATTTACAAGGCCCATTTTCGGCCAGCCCAATCCCATCTAATTAACCCTAAAACCCTATATGATATCTAATATCATATTTTTTTGCAGCAGTTGAAGGAGGGCCATTGGATCAAATTCAGAACCAACGGCCACGATCAGCCTTGGGAGAGCTGTCCAGCGCGTGAAACACACTTCCAGGACGTTCGGCTTCTCACTCGCTCGTGCAACGCACGCACGAGACCGTTCGATATCCTCTGCCACGTGTCATCATCTCCAGCAAACACCACGCATTTCAAGGCTCGATCTAGGCCGCACATTCCTCATGTAATCACAGCCGTTGGATCAGATCTAATCCAACGACCGTGAGTAAATCCAGCCGAAGATGATGCTGCCACACTCTCCACCACGCCACACCACTCCGCCGTACCATCAGTCCAACCACCAGACGTGCAAAAGAGGCAAAAGAACATATTATCAACAACCAAATCTCAGAAAGATAATCTTTTTTATTATTATTATTAGATCTACAAAAAGGAAAAAAGAGCACATATGTAAGGGGGGTCGACTTTCTTTTGTACAGGGGGTTTTTGTTTTTTTGGAACCAGATCTAAAAATACAAAAGAAATTCCAGAAAGGTAGTCTCTTTTTTTTCTTTTTTGCATGTTCATTCGAACCAAAATCAATACAAAATATAAACAAAAAAGGGAAGAGTATACCTTTTAGGCTTCGACCGGTTACCTTGTACGGTGGCCGAGACTAGGATCTCCGATGAAAGGTCCCCACGCATCTATCTCTTTATCTTCTCCCTTATTCCGAACGTCGATCCACCTTCGAATCGGTGATAAGCCCACTCCTAGGGTGAATCGGTCGAGAGGAGAGATGTCGGGGTGGTGAAAAGGAGGTTTTTTTTTCCTTCCAAAAAGGCTTCGGGTTTTTCAGATCTAGGCAAATCGGAGTGTTTTCCCTAAAAAATAAGCATACACCAGGGTTTTAGAGAGAGGGGAGAGTTTTTTTTGAAGCTAGTTTGGGTTCCACCACCGCCGGAGACGACATCGGCCATGGAAGGGGTGAACAGCGATATCGAGTTGTTGAGAGAAAAAGAGGGGAGGGGCTGAATAATTTTTAGGTTTAGGTTTAATATTACCGGTTATAAAAAAAATAATAACCTTTATATAGTTAAATGGTCTAATTACACGAAGGGTCCTTTTGTTTTTTCCCGCTTTTGCTTTCGACCATGGCACAATTGCTTTTTCAATCCCCGTTCTCTGTTGCCGCATGCTTTTGCATCCCCTTTTTCGTTTCAAATTAGCATCTGCATTTCATTTTCATTCAATTCAACCCCGAAATTAAGTTAGATCAGATTATAAATGGCATAAATACCTTCGCAGTCCTTCCGTGTTTCTGTTTCTTACACTTTGAGCTTGCCGCATGGGTTTATTACTCGATATGTCCTTTGGAGTTTAATTCAGTTTTTAATCAAGTCCTTAATTATGTCTTTAACTATTTAATTTCTGTTTTTAGGTTTTGTTTCTTTTCCATTTTAGCCCTTCTGATGCTTTAAACTTTTATATCTTTATTCCTTTTATCTATTTTAGTGTATTATGTTGCACATCATATTTACATATGTTTCATTTACGCCTAGTCTATTTATGTTTTATAGTGTATTATATCATTTTTGTGCTTTAATTTGATCGTTCGTATTACATATGTCTTTGTTGTTATATTTAACTTAATGTGCATATCATGTTTACATGTTAGCTTATTATGGTCATTTTGTACGGTGTGATTGGTCTCATAAACACAATGTTTTTATGTCCATTTCGCTTCTTTGTAGGTTACTTGATAGTATGATATTATTTGTTATATGTAATGTCTTTGTAGTTATTTTTACATACTAATTATGTCATTGATAAGGGTTTTAGTGTATTTTTGTGGTATTGTTGACTTGTTAATTTCGTACCCTTCGTAGGTCTATGCCATGCATATTATAGTTGTGGTTCATTTTAATGTGTTTAAGCATGTTAAAATTAATTAGTCTAATTTTGGAAGCAAGCATTTTCTTGTTCATATTTTGTTTTATTTTGTTTTATCATCATGAAATGTTATGTTCATGCATTTTAATCGTTTTTGTTTTATATTATAGTATTTGGGTTTTAATGCTACGTCGTTATGAATGTTTGTTTATGTTTTTTTATGTGTTCTAAGATTGCATAATGATATAAATTGTCAATGCGGTGCCCTTTTATCCGAGCGTAAACGGGGCCAGTATCAGGCGTAGTGATAGTGGTTGGGCGTTTATTCTCGGATAACGGGGCCCTTAAAATTTATTCGCAATTATGACCGAATTTTAAAATAATCGTCACTTTAATCCGGAAAATCCAATATTAATAAAGCGGTAATTATTAAAGTACCAGTTTTGGGCGGTGTGGGGGTGCTAATCCTTCCCCATCCGTAACCGACTCCCGAACCCAATCTTTTTGAATCTCTGGTTTTATGGTGTCCGGCCTACCTAAGTGGCCGGTGGCGACTCCATTTTTTTTAATGCGGTTTTTTTAAAACCCACGGAATAAATATTTTAATATCCAAAAAGAATCACAAACACCTTTCAAAAACAACTTCGAAAAAGCCACGTTTTTTTAGCGAAAAGAGACATCGCTACACCTTCTCTTTTATTTTAGCAATTATTTTGATAATTAATTTAATTTAAGTAATTTTGTTCCTTTTGTTCTTATATGTTCATATATATGTGTGTAAAACCATAGGATTAGGGTCTTTATGACTAGAATAGAGACATGTATGCAGTAAAACATTCTTCACACTTTCAATAAGATACACTTAATTGTATTTAAATCTTAATAGTTAAAATAAATATAGATGTTTCCTTAGGGTTTAATCACTGATTAGGTTTTAATAAAACTTGAATACGTTTAATTTTCTCTGTTGGTTTGTTAAAAAGTGAAAACTTAATTAATGCGGTGTCTTATCAAGCGGGAATGACGGGTTAGCGCAAGGAGTGTTGGCGGTGATTAAAGTTCATTTCCCGGGCGATAAGGCTGTTAAAATATATTTACATTCACTTAGCGGACAAATAAAGCGAAATCATGTAAACTTGCAAATTCCAATTTTGAAAATACTTTTTGAAATCAATTAGGTACCAATTTTTGGGCGTTGTGGGGGTGCTAATCCTTCCCCACACGTAACCGGCCCGAACCTGTTTTCTCTTATTTTCGCATACTAAAAATGTTATTTTGATAAATTAAACATTTTATTAAAATAACCCTTGTCTTAAAAGTGATCCAATCACACTTTCTTAAAAAAGATTGGTGGCGACTCCGTGTTTTCTAAAGTTCTCCAAAACGTCAAAACCTTCCTAAAAAAGGGGGTTGCGACAGCTTGGTGACTCTGCTGGGGAGATATTGTTTTTTAAAAAAACAAAAGAGGGTCAGGCCACAAATTATTTTCAAAAAATGTTTTTAAAAAAGGAATTTGCAAGTTCACAAAGGTTTTAATCTATTCGTCCTCCTAATGAATGTAATTCTATTTTACGTATTTTAAAATTGTTGCAAAAAGCTCTATTCCCGAGCTTCACCTAATTGTTAAGTGAGGGGAAAATGCTTTGCTCATGTCAGAATATTGATTCTCCGTATGAGCCTAACAAGTACCTTCGGGACTCATATGTCTCATGTCTTCATAAGGATATTGATCCTTCGAGAAGACATAGGAAGTGAGTCCTCCTGAGTTGTACTTGGATCGTTTGAAGCCTATAATGGGTGAGAACCAGGGGCCTTGCTACCCTTAGTAGGGGACAACAAAGACAACTCATGTACTTTTTAGAACCAGGCTGCTTGAGAATTTAGAGCCTACCCCAATAGAGCCATGCGGAAAACCTAGGGTTTTGAGTCTGATCAAAATTGTTGTGAATGATCCGAGAGGACATGCCCTGTAGTGTTGGAATGTGCTACCAGAATTTTTCGTGAAATTATTTTGGTCTCTTTGTGTTTTCTTAATTCTAATCCTTTTCTTTCTTGTTTTGCTCTTTTGCATATTCATTCATGCAACATCATTCCATATCAGAAGAGGTTAATTCTAAAAAATATTTGCTCAACTTTGAAAAGCTCTCGTCATGATGAGAGGATCCTGAAAAGTGAAGATGAGAATGCAAAAGTGCGACATTGGTTTGAGGTTAACCAGAGAACATTTGGGGATAGTCTAGCAACCGATCATGAGATAGAGACTTCAGAATATGCGCACATCAGTATCAAACAGAATAGCATGCAAGAGCTGTGAGAAATTTGGGAGCATTGTGATTACGAGACTAAACAGTTGTTCCATGAATTCTACGGTGATATAGCATATCTCCTTTATGTGAAGGTAGCCGAGCCGTTTCTCAAAGATGTAGTTCAGTTCTGGAATCTCAGGTATCATTGTTTCACTTTTAATAGAGAGGATATGATGCCTACATTTGAAGAATATTTGGCTCTGTTCAACTTACGCAAGGTGAAGAAGAACTGGGTCTATGCCAAACCTCCTAAAAATAAGAACCCACACTCAAGGGTCCAAGCTCTCATCGATATGAGTGATGGTTGGGTTAAGGGGTTGATATTAATGAGAGGAGGCAACTTTAATTTTCCTTGGTCAAGCATCAAAAATATAATTTCAATTCACCCCGACAGTGAGAAGAAAGTTGATCTCCTAGCCATTGCAATTTATGGTTTAGTCATTTTGCAAGGGTTTTAGGGAACATTGATATGGCGTTACTTGATTTCCTTGAACAACTAAAGAGATGAGTTAACCCAGTGCCAGATGTACTTGTTGAAACCTTTATTTCCTTTAATGCTTGTCGAAAAGTTAAAGGTGTTCGTTTTGGATGGTGTGCTCTGCTTCTACAAGTCTGGGCTCTTAGTCACTTCTAGAAATGCCCAACATTGGCCTTATCAAATGTATTTTCTCCAATTTTCTCCCCTCTCTGCGTGTTCCTAGCAAAAGAATGACCAGTTGCTAATAAAAGTAAGTGGATTAAAATTTTCAAAGATTTTGTACAAGTGTGGGGATTTCAACTTCTTGATTCTGCTAGGTCTTTGGGGAGGAATTAGATGCGCTCTTTTGCTAGTATCTCTTCAGTTTAGGTCTCGGCAGTTTATCCCATTCACTACTGGTCTTGGCTCATCAGAATTCGAGTTCCAAGGAGAGTTCAGACAGAAGGTTCAAAAAATCAGTGATGCATGGAACCACTGTTATCATATTGAGTTGGAGTCTGATAAACATTGTATGTACACCCCCTGATTATGATATTTGGAGGCATATAAGAGCGAATGACAAAGTCATGGCACCTACACCCGGGCAGGCTAAGTCTTTAGAAGAACACTTGAAGGTAGTCCCTACAGAAGCTGACATCCTAAGAGAAGAGCTGAGAAGGGCCAAATTGGAAATAGAAGCCCTACGAGAGCAAAACCAACGGGACAAGTTTGACTCAAGCCTTGATGTAGAAAAATATAAAGGAGAGACGAAGCGAGTGATAAAATCGTATAAAGACTTTGAAATGAAGTTTGAAGTCTAAAGGGTTGATTTCCTCAAGTTTCAGACTACTGTGGGAAAGGAGAAAGAACGTGGAAAATAGGAAATTGAGAAGTATAGACGAGTCCTTGTTGAAGAAAAGAAAAAGGGTAGGCCGACAACTAAAACTGGAAATGGCAAAAGAGTTCTCGAAAAAGAGAAATAAAGTGTGGCTGCATGGAAAAGGAAGGCCCACAACAACAAGATCCATTTATTTGAGTTACATACAACATATGACAAAACTAGTGAGAAGCTGAAGCAGAGCCAGGCTTGTGTTGCTGAGTTGCAAGCCAAGGTAAAGGATTTGAGCCGTTCGTTGCATGAATTTTAGAACTGTCACACTTACACAGAACTCCAGGCTAGCCTAAATGAGAATGACTCCTTAAGAGAGCAAAACTAAGATCTTGGTCCTAGAAGATAGCTGATGGAGGAAATGATTACTAGTTCACATGTCTTAGAGATAATGCAAGAAGAGTCCAAGAGCGGGATGAGTTTGACAGGACCGTTATGACTTAAGTTCAGAATGTGGCTCGATATGTGACGATGTTAGCCACGAAAGCTGCAGCCCTTCATTAGTACATCAAACCAGCATGGGAGGTTAGACCAAGACTTATTGAAGAAATCAAGGAATTAGGAGTTCATGCAGAAAAATATTGTAATAAAATTTGATGTAATAAGGATCTCTTCATATTCAATAAAGAGTTGTTTCTTGAGCATATATTTTATAGAATTGATGGCTCTTCGCTTGCATCCATGTATTTGCATTGCATCATTTTTGTTTTGCTACTTTACTTTGCATTTGTGTGTTTACATCTACGCATGCATCCATGACATAATAAGAATCTAACTTAAATAAGAAACATGACAGAAATTCAAAATAGCAAAAACAACTCACAAGTATCGTACCCGGTCTCAAGCTAGAGCAATGGAAAATAGAGTGGTGGCCTTGGAAACTAGTCACAAAACTACTCAAGACAGGCTAGACAAGTTGGAAATAGAACTGAAACAGCAAATGGAATTAGTTCACCAGAAGAGAGTTAGCTCAATTGCGGGAATGTTGGGATTCAAAGACCCAGATGCAGCAGAAGTTGGAGAGGAAACCAATGCTCTGCCCTGATTACAAGGAATGACTTTCACTCATCCTGGAATACAAAAGGAAGTTTCAACACCAAAGGCTAAGCTGACTCCTCATTTTGCTGAGTCCTCTGTTGGAATGAGTTTAAGGCTAATATAGAAGGAGCTCACAACTATGAAGTACTCGACCTGGATGAGATTGTCGATAAGGCTAAAATTGAGAAGAAATGGGAAGATCATTATGAGAAGTTAGGAGGAATGATTAAGTCTTTCCAAGAAGGGAATATTCACGACGGTGTGGATGCCAAAGACTTAAGCCTGGTGACAGATTTGGTAGTACCTCCAAAATTCAAAATTCCAGATTTTGAGAAGTACAATGGAACTACATGCCAGTCAGCACATCTAACTATGTATTGCAGAAAGATGTCAATGTATCTTGATAATGAGAAGCTGCTCATTCATTGCTTCCAAGACAGTTTAGTAGGGTCAGTTGCACACTGGTACACTCAGCTAAGCTGGGTTAACATTAGATTGTGGAAGGATTTATCCAGAGCTTTTAGTAAGTAATACAAGCATGTCTCAGACATGGTTCCAACCCGACTAGTCCTGGAAAGGATGGAACAAAAACATTGTGAGAGTTTCCACCAATATGCGTAGAGGTGGAGGGATGTAGTTGCTCAGGTTCAGCCACCATTACTAGAAAATGAAGTTACCCCAATGTTTGTGGAGACATTAAAAGGTTCATTCTATGACCGCATGCTCAATCATGCAACGAAAAGCTTTGCAGACATGTTAATGAATGGAGAGTTGATTCTAGTAGCTATGAAAAACGGAAAGCTGTATAACAAAGAAACAAATAAACTCTATAAAAAGAGAGAAAGTGAAGTCAATGCTACAAATGTTTATAATCCCAATTTTTCAAAGGGTGTGGTCTTTAACAAGCCCAATGTCTCGACTGCAGCTCCAACAATTACAAACCCACCAAAGGAAGAACGAAGATATCAAGGGAACTCAAAACCCTATTTACTTCCAATTCCAATGACATATACTGAATTATTTGCTGAATTGGTTAAATCCCAAATGGTATTGCCAAGAAATGTTCCTCATTTCTCACCACCTTATCCAGCATGGTACGATGATAAGTCACAATACGAATATCATGCAGGAGTTAGGGCACACCATTGAGAATTGCACCGCATTCAAGAGAGTGGTAGATGATATAAGAAAGTCTAGAATGTTGTCATTTGATATGTCGGGAGATAAGGGAAACCCTCTGCCAAATCACCAGAAAGTAAGAGTTAATGCAATCATGGAGGAGGAAAACAAGCGGGTTAAGAAACATGTTGCTGAGGTCAGAGCACCCATGAGGTGGGTGTGGACTCAAATGGTGGCAGCTGAGATGCTAGAAGGAGAAGCCCAGGATATGGAAATTGAGGATGGATTGTTTTGTGAGTATCACAAAAAGAGGACACGAGATTGAAAGTTTCTTAGAGTTTAAGCAGTTGGTCTAAGACAAGATGGATGAAAGAGAACTAGAGTTTCTTAAGAAAGAAAACAAGGAGTTCATGTTGGACATTTACACATCGGATGAGTCATCCTCTAGAAGAAATTATTTTGGAATAAAGCCTTTAGTTATCAAGGCTAAAGCAAGAGTTAGTGAGCCCGCAAAAGGAATAATCTCGCGACTTGTAATTAAGGCACCAACCCCGTTTCCATACAGGGATAACAAACAGGTCCCATGGAATTATGCTTGCATAGTGGCGGCCCCAGAAGGATCTTCTATTGAAGAGAAAACAAAAGAGGAACCAGTCAATGAAGTGAGTCATTTCACAAGGAGCGGAAGGCTCTATTCCCAACTGATAGTTGAGGACAGAGACACCGCGCAGAGAAAGGTTGCTGCTGAAGAGTTAGAAAATGAAGATGATAAAGATTTCTTCAAAGAAAAGTCAATAGTGTACCATGAGCCAGTGAAAGAGTCAGAGGCTCAAGAATTCTTGAAGATTCTAAAACACAGCGAATATAGCGTAGTGGAGCAACTCCACAAGCTTCTAGCTCGAATTTCTATGCTATTGTTACTGTTGAGCTCTAAGGGCCATCGTGAGACCTTGCTAAAGGTTTTGAACCAAATGTTCGTATCGAAGGAGATCACAACTGACAAGATGGATATGTTAGTCAGTAACATTGCTGTCAACAACTTTTTTTCATTCAATGGGGAAGAAATACCTAGAGAAGGAAAGGGGTAGTGCAAAGCTCTACACATCACCACAAGATTCAAAGGATATATGCTACCGAGCATCCTTATTGATAATAGGTCAGCCCTAAATGTTCTGCCATTAGCAACGCTAAAGAAGCTACCTATAGACATCTCTCATATGAGAGCCTATCAAAATACTATAAGAGCGTTTGACGGAACTCAAAAAGATGTGTTGGGTAAAATTGAAGTGCCTTTACAGATCAGACCATCAACCATTGATGTTGAATTTGTAGTCATGGACATTAGGCCCAGTTATAGCTTCTTGCTTGGGCGCCCATGGATTCATACAGTAGGAGCAGTCCCTTCTACCTTACATCAGAAGTTGAAATTTGTGGTGGATGGCCAATTGATAATTGTAGGTGCAGAGGAAGAAATCATTGCATCAGTAACTACTGATACACCCTTTATCGAGATTGATGAGGGTGCGCTCGAGTGTCACTTTAGGACATTAGAGCTAGTCAATGCGACATTTGATACTGAAGGAAGTAAGGTGCCTGAACCAAAATTATCCAGCTGCGCAAAGATGTAAGCTAAACAAACTCTAGGAAAGGGAGCTAAAGTTGGAAAAGGATTTGGAAAGAGACACCAAGGGAGGCTATATCCCGTGGGAATCCCAGCAAAAAAAGATCGGTTTGGCATGAGTTTTAAGCCCAACAATTGGCAAATGAGGGTAGAAATAAGGAAACGCCAGGAAAAAAGACATGCAAGGCTGAAAGGAGAGGAAATTGAGTGGGAACCAATGACATTTCCACCCCAAGCCATAGCTTCAAATTCGGGGGCCTGCTGGATCTAAGTGCCCCAGTTAATGAGGAAGGGAATGGAAAGAATGATTTGTGTGAAGCGTTTGAGAAGCTGAGCATCAACGCTGTGACAGACGAGGAAGAATAGAACAAATACCTATCCAAGATTAGCCCTTGCTCTGAACTTGACAACTGGACTACTAAAGAAATTCATGTAGTCTTTAAGATAGTTTTAGAGTAATCCTCAAAACCCACAATTTTGCCTTTAGACCCGAAGGCAATTAGGGATCTTATGTACAGAGTCTATGTCAAACTTTATAATTCAAATTTCAATAAAGATGCATTTTTTCTTCCAACAAATCTTGTGTGGCAAACTCTTCCCCATAAATAAAACTTAAAGATAAAACTAAAACATTTTTTCCATTCATCCCTTTTTCTCTGTATATATCTTTGTCCTTTTTCTTTGTAGGTTTTCAGATATCAATGACTTAAATGACTCTCAGTTCGACGCTGAAGTTAGCTTTGAATTACCCTTATGCTTAGAAGAAGTTGGTGATGAAGAAGAATATGACTTGCTAGAGAATTGCTCAAGATGGTAGAATGGAGGAAAAGCAGATTCTCCCATACAAGAAAGAGTTAGAAATACTGAATCTCGGTACTGAAGAAGAGAAACAAGAGGTGAAGATTGGCACCACTATTACAACCCATACTCGACAAAGCCTAATTGAGCTCCTAAAAGAATTCAAAGATATCTTCGCTTGGTCATATCAAGACATGTCGGGTCTTGACACAAACATTGTTGTACATCGGCTTCCAATAAAGTTAGGATGCAAGCCTGTAAAGTAGAAGATTAGGAGGATGAAAGTAGATATGCTCCTAAAAATTAGGGATAGGGTAAAGAAGCAGTTTGATGTAGGATTTTTGGAGGTAGCTAAGTATCCAGAATGGGTGGCCAATATTGTCCCAGTTCCCAAGAAGGATAGAAAAGTACGCATGTGCGTTGACTATAGGGATCTCAATAGAGCAAGCCCCAAAGACAATTTCCCGTTACCACACATAGACACATTAGTGGATAACACAGCTGGACATTTCCTTTTCTCTTTCATGGATGGGTTTTTCAGGTATAACCAAATTAAAATGTGCATAGAAGATATGAAAAAACTACATTCATAACACTTTGGGGAACCTTTTGTTATAAAGCAATGCCCTTCGGTCTAAAGAATGCGGGGCAACTTACCAAAGATCCTTGGTCACTCTTTTCCATGATATGATGCATCGTGAAATAGAAGTCTACGTAGATAATATGATCGCCAAATCCCGATCTGAAGATGAGGAAGTTCCAGCTAAAGCTTAACCCAAACAAATGCACATTTGGGGTCACATTAGGAAAACTATTGGGCTTTGTGGTGAGCACGAGAAGAATTAAGATTGATCCGGACAAAATTAAGGCCATACAAAAGCTCCCACCACCACAAACATAGAAGGAGGTTCAGGGTTTCCCGGGGAGGCTAAACTACATCGCCCATTTTATATCCCAGTTAACAGATAAATGTGATCCAATTTTCAGACTACTCAGAAGGAACAACGCAGGCACATGGAATGAAGAATGACAGGCATCTTTAGAAAAGATCAAATAGCAGTTAAACAATCCTTCAATATTAGTACCACCTATTTCGGGGAGGCCCTTAACCCTCTATTTGACGGTGCATAAAATTTAATGGGCTACGTATTAGGGCAACATGACGATACAAGGAGGAAAGAAAATACGATATATTACTTGAGCAAGAAGTTCACTGATTGTGAAACTAGATATTCTTCAATTGAAAAGCTATATTGTGCTTGGGTATGGGCGGCCAAAAGGCTCGGGCAGTATATGTTATATCACACTACATGGCTAATCTTGAAATTGGATCCTTTAAAATTCATGATGGAAGCTCCAGCCTTATCAGGAAGATTAATACGTTGCCAGATGTTACTATCAGAATTTAAATTCCAGTATGTAAGCCAAAAAGTAATAAAAGAGAGTGCCATAGCTAACTTTTTGGAAACTCGCGCTTGTGATGCTTATGAAGCATTGAATTTTAATTTCCCTGATGAAGATTTGATGTGTATCAGAGAAGATGATGTGGCTCCAATAGAATCTTGGGTTATGAACTTCGATGGTGCAGCAAATGCATTAGGACGAGGTATAAGAGTAGTTTTGGTCTTGCCAGAAGGATATTATTACGCTTTTACCAGTCGATTAAGATTCTTCTGCACTAATAATATGGTAGAATACGAGGCTTGTATAATGGGTCTAAGAGAGGCTTTACAAGGGAAAATTCATACTTTAAGAGATTTTGGGGACTCTGCATTGGTCATTTATCAGATACATGGAGAATGGGAGACAAAAGATGCAAAGTTGGTAGAATACCACAAGTTGGTCCTTGAGTTGACCAAAGAATTTGATGAGATCACTTTCAAATATCTCCTTAGAGAAGACAACCAAATGGATAATGCTTTAGCTACTTTACTGGCCATGTTTAAAGCAAGTGAAGGTTCTAAGATGATGCCCATCAGGTTACATATGCTAGACTCCCTAGCCCATTGTTATGATGTGGAAGAAGAAATAGATGGTTTGCCATGGTACCATGACATCTTGCAATATGTAAAGTCTCATCAGTACCCACCACAAGCTACAGAGAATGAAAAAAAATGATCAGGAAAATGGCATCAGGGTATGTCCTTGATGAAGAAATTGTATACAAAAGAAATCGTGATCAAATGCTTATAAGATGTGTGGGTACAAAAGAAGCTCAGTTAATTATGGAAGAAGTTCATGAAGGGGTTTGTGGAACTCATCCTAGTGGCTTCACCATGGCTAGAAGAATCATGCGCTTTGGGTACTATTGGTCAACCATGGAAGGTGATTGCATTAATTACTCTCACAAATGCCACAAGTGCCAGATTTATGCTGATAAAGTTCATATACCTCCACAATCACTTCATGTAATCTCATCCCTTGGCCTTTTTCCATGTGGGGCATAGATGTTATCGGACAGATTCACCCTAAAGCGTCAAACGGGCATCGTTTTATCTTGGTAGCCATTGGCTATTTCACAAAGTGGGTGGAAGCAGCTTCTTATGCAAACGTCACCAGATCCACGATTTGCAAGTTTTTGAAAAAGGAAATCATTTGTCGATACGGCTTGCCTGAAAGTATCATCACCGACAATGCCTCTAATTTAAATAACATGATGATAGATGGAGTCTATGAACAATTCAATGTCAAACACCATAATTCTGTGGTATATTGCCCAAAGATGAACAAAGCAGTGGAGGCCGTAAATAAGAACATTAAGAAAATAGTTGCAAAAATGGTGGATACTTATAAGGACTAGCATGAGAATCTACATTTCGCCTTATATGCTTACCGAATCGCAGTAAGAACTTGTACTGGGGCAACACCTTTCTCATTGGTATATGGAATGGAAGTTGTATTACGTATTGAAGTTGAAATACCATCACTCTGTAACTTAATGGAAGCAAAGTTGGAAGAAGCAGAATGGGTTCAGGTACCAGCTGAACCTAATTGAAGAGAAAATTTTGAAAGCACTGTGTCATGGGAAAATGTACCAAAGAAGGATGATAAGGGCTCATGAGAAGAACGTTCGCCCGAGAGAATTTACAGAAGGTGACTTAGTGTTGAGGAAAAAGTTACCAATTCAAAGTGATTACCGGGGAAAATGGGTACCAAATTGGGAAGGACCTTATATCGTATCAAACGTTTTCTTAGGGGGAGCATTAATTTTAGCTGAAATGGATGGAAATGAACTTCGAAACTCGATAAACTCAGATTCAGTCAAGAAGTATTATGTCTGAAGAAAGAAAAAAAGGAAATAAAGAAAAAATAGAAAAAAAGAAAAAAAAAAGAAAAAAAGAAAAAAGGAAAGAAAGGAAAAAGAAAATGGGGGCTCAAAATGAAACCCACAAAGGGCATTTTGAAACCAAAAGAGGACCTAAGTTGAAAACCCACAAAGGGCGACTTAGGTAGTTAATAACTAGGGAGATTCTCTCAGGAACGTAACACAGATGAGTTATGGACCTTCTCGTATTTGTCACCATTGTCAAAGTCTGTAAAGCATGTGTAACATTCAGGACATCTCACAGCTTTTTGACAAGAGGAGTTTTGGTCATTGATGTTTGAATATTTGTAACTTCTTTTCTTTTTGCCACAATATTGATGAAGTTTTGTTTCTTAGCCTTCCTTTCTTTGCTTACATCATTTCCCTTTTTCGTATAAGCATCTTGCATTGAAATGAGAATTAACAAATTTGACATCATTTGAAATATACAAAAGATTTTTGGGCATTACTTTGAAATTTGTTTAAAAGGGTATTGGAACTATGAGGTATTATGTGGTTAAATTCAGAGTTTAGGGCATAAAGTGCAGTAAACACATGAAGTGGTTCAAGGTGGAAGTAGGTTCTGTTGCAAAGATTTCCATGTAAGCAATTCAAAGATTTTTGCAGAGGCAAGGATGATTTTACCCTAAGGCAACATGTTGCAAAGCAAAGATGCTTACATGAGATAGTTTGTTTACTACAATAATGAGAACAACTTTACAGACATTGGAGGAAATAGTTAAGGATATGAGACATTGGGAGAATAGCAGGATCCTAGGAAGCTAGTCATTGAACATTGATGTATCAACTACAATGGAAGTTTGACAATGGCTAAAAGATTGTTGAAGAATATGAGGATAAAGTCAGTCCTTCCAACTAGGAGTACAAGATAACTAGATTTTAGCAAACGTGTGAAAGATCAGAAATGTTCTCAGTGAAGCAAAAAGTATTAAGAATGGGAATGGTGAAGCAAAGACAATGAAGATGACTATTTATGATAATTTTGTCAATTATCGTAGCATACAGTTGCAATATTCAGATGATTTCCCACGCATTAATTATGGCAAGCCTAAGCATCCCTCATGTATCCCCACAGAGTTTTGCTCTTAGGTGTCCTAGCAACGCTATACAAAAGCTTCCCTGGTTGTAAAAATCAAGGCAAAAGTCACAGGAAAAGATGAATGTAACTATGACATTAAACCTATGGTACAATATGGAGGTGTTTTGGTGAGCTCCAACTTCACCCAAATTAAAGGACGGGTCCTACAATTCCCGAAGTTAAGAGTAGGCAATGGTGAAGATTACTTTCCAAGGAATGGTCGATGGAATTTTAAGAACAAGAAAATGGTGCAAGTCAACTAGTGTTGAAAGATGGGCTGGTGCAAGCTTACTTGCTCATGATGACATGGTGTAAAGCCATTCAGGGTAGATAAATGAAAGATGTCATAATGCTTCTTTTGATGGGATGGGCCAGAGATAGACACTTACCATTTGTTTCCAGTGTTGAGAAAATGTTTGAGATGATATGATTAAAAAAACTAATTCCAATAAAAGGATTATAAAAAGTAAAAAAGACATGCATTCATGTTTTAGACATCCTTAGGGGTATGATCTTCATAACTGCATTATATGTCAGGTTTTTACAGGTGTAAAGGTTTTTCTGCAAAAGAACCTGCTTATCCATCCGAGCATGAGGAGGATAGAACCTTTTTTTTTCAACCTGCTTATCCATCCGAGCATGAGGAGGATGGAACCCTTTTTTCAATCTGCTTATCTATTCGAGCATAAGGAGAATAGAACCTGATTATCTATCCGAGCATGAGGAGGATGGAACCCTTTTTTCAACCTGCTTATCCATCCGAGTATGAGGAGGATGGAACCCTTTTCTCAATATGCTTATCTATTCGAGCATAAGGAGAATAGAACCTGCTTCCGTTCAGGCATTCAGAGAATAGAACCTGCTTATCTATTTGAGCACAATGAGAATAGAATCTGCCTATCCGTTCGGGCATTTAGAGAATAGAACCTGCTTATCTATTCGAGCACGAGGAGAATAGAACCTGCTTATCTATTCAAGCATGAGGAGAATAAAACATGTTTATCTATTCGAGCACAAGGAGAATAGAACCCGTCTGTCTTTTCAGGCATTGACGATTTGATAATTGGTGAAAATTAATGTCTTTTGTTCTTTGCTCTAATCATGTTTCACCGGAATGACCAAAGAGGGACAGCTGTTGTCACTGAATTTTCGCCTAATTCTTTGTTTCTACTTTCATTTTTATTGTTGCATTATATCTATGTCATTTTCAGTTCATTAGTATTGTAGTAGTATTAATACATTGTTATATGTTAGTATATTGATATGGTGGTATGTTATATACATTTTTGTCGGTGTTTTTGTAGTTGATATAATAGCTAAGATGATAGATAATATAAAAGCCGAAATAAATACATAGCCCATTTATAAATGTACATTTAATTTAGAATAGAGTCCATTACAAAAAACAAATAGAGTCAATTTTTTTTAAAAAAAAATCCACTATACAAAGGCCTGGTAGGCCTGGTTACATTTGAATCACAAAAGGGGCCCTAACTCTTTTTGTGTCTGCGTAGATGAGGGACCGTTGGATCAGGATAGATCCAACGACATGGATTGATCACGCCTTACACACGTGATCCAGCCGGAGAATACCAAGCAGCTCACCATCTCTATCGTTAGATCAGGGGTGATCTAACGGTTCAAATTGCTCAAGGACCAATTACGAGGATCTTTACTCGCGCGTGGTGACTACACGCCTATTCTTTCAACTTTTGGAGAACGCTTCGTCTTCTCTGACAGGTTTCAGGCTGGTGTTCGTCACTCCAATCACTCTCGACGACGGTGTTGTTGCCATTTACCAGAAACAAAGGAGAAGAAAATATTAGAATCGTATCAAGAAAGGAAGTCAAACCCTAAATCAAAGCCCTAGCTGAAAAAACAGGATCAAATCAGAAGCAAAAAGGGAATAATTAATCCCTAAAACAAAGCCATAGCAATGATCAAGCAACCCAAATCAAAGAATATGCATTTTCGGGATAGAAATCAGGGATTTGTGCTTGGAATTCAAGCATTTCTTGTACTATAAATAGGATTGTAAAATCATTGTAACGCACAACAATTTTATACGAATCACACACAATAACATGCATTTAGAAATCCAGAAGTTGTAGCAATTCGGCAAGTGTATTCAAGCAATTCCAGTGAAATAAAGCGGATTTTTCTGGTAATTCTTTCTTCCTATGTTCAATTTCGTTTTAAATAAAGAAAAAGGATTATTTTTACCTCTGTTTTATTGAAAAAGCTACTGTAGTTTGACTCTGTCGTAGCTCCCGCAAAAATATGCGATTTAAGGGTCATCAAAATATGTAAAATTAGGGTTTTTTGGGAAATTTTGCCTATGGCAATGGCGGCTGGCACGATGGACCATTGTTGTTTTCTTCAATTCATGAAGAACACGATGAATATTATCAGAAAAAAATGAGACCGATTTTGATCCATTTTTAGAAGAAGAGAAAAAATGAAATATGTTTCTGATAAAGGCTTTATATACCAACCCGATGACCCGACTCGTACCTGAATATGACCCGTGCCCAACTTTCATGGATCTTAGACCGCAGCCCTTTAGTTTTAAATCCATTCAATTTCGTCCTTTTCCCTCTCAATTTGGCACTAATTTTTTGAATCATTTTCAAATTAACCCTCACATTTTGTTTTCTCTCAATTTAATCACCAATATAGATTTTTCTTTTAAGTAAAAATAGTTACCCTTTTCTTTTATTTTAGCAATTATTTTGATAATTAATTTAATTTAAGTAATTTGGTTCCTTTTGTTCTTATATTTACATATATATATGTGTGTAAAACCATAGGATTAAGATCTTTATGACTATAATAAAGACATGTATGCAGTAAAAAATTATTCACACTTTCAATAAGATACCCTTAATTGTATTTAAATCTTAATAGTTAAAATTAATATAGATGTTTCCTTAGGGTTTAATCATTTATTAGGTTTTAATAAAACCTTAACACGTTTAATTTTCTCTGTTGGTTTGTTAAAATGTGAAAACTTAATTAATGTGGTGTCTTATCAAGTGGGAATAACGGGTTAGCGCCATGAGTGTTGGCAATGATTAAAGTTCATTTCCCAGGCGATAAGGCCGTTAAAATTGATTTACATTCACTTAGCGGACAAATAAAGCGAAATCATGTAAACTTGCAAATTCCAATTTTGAAAATACTTTTTGAAATCAATTAGGTACCAATTTTTTGGTGTTGTGGGGGTGCTAACCCTTCCCCACACGTAACCGACCCCGAACCTATTTTCTCTTATTTTCGCAAACTAAAAATGTTATTTTGATAAATAAAACATTTTATTAAAATAACCCTTGTCTTAAAAGTGATCCAATCACACTTTCTTAAGAAATATTGGTGGAGACTCCGTGTTTTCTAAAGTTCTCCAAAACGTCGAAACCTTTCTAAAAAAAAGGGTTGTGACACCCATTCCCTAGCATATTGAGCGGAGTCATCCCGTGACTACTTTTATTCACTCATATGTTGTTGTTGCCATTTATTTAAACACAGTATCCATGCAAACAACACAAAGAGGAGTGTCCCTCTATAGTAATGCCAAAGTATTTATTCATAATTCAACACATTTGATAAGCGCAGGGGATTCTAACAAAGCCATTAATGCTTTCATTTATCACTAAAGTTCATTTTGCATATTTAAACTAAAGCATACGAGAGTTCTTTCTCCAAAAATCATCTAACCAATTTAAACAAAGAGAGCATGCCATCATGTAACACTCACATCATGAAGTATCAAAACCTAAAAGTAGTTCTACCAATCTCACTAGTCACATGTATTCAATCAATTTACAGCCGTAGAATTCAAATAATCATCATCGGACATCATCAACTTATTCATAAAATTGTCTTTAAACTAGCAAATTGCCATAGCAAAATTTTATTTATAACTACAAATGCAAATGGCTAACTATGAACACTGCCTCCCCCAAACTTGAAGAAGGCATTGTCCTCAATGCATAAAAATTAACTAAAACTAAACTAAATGCAAATGCAAGTTACATCTTTAAAAGCTATTTTGGTGTTTTGGGTTTGACTCCTTGTTGCTTGATTTTCTTCTTCTTCTTCAAGGTTGCGATGGGCTCATCGGGCACATCTTGATGGCTTGGTTGGTCAACTAGTTCCTCCTGGGCTGACTGGATCTCATCTTCATTATACTCATTTGGGGTATTCCATACATGACCTACCGTGCATTTTAGACGACTCCTCATCTTTGCTGTAGTATCAGCAGTTGGGGCAGGTGTAGGTGCAGGAGAGTTGTCAGCCATCTCATCTTCCTCACTGTCAATATCGACAGGGTCATCGCGGGGAGGTTCTGATGGTGTTGGGGTATGCATTGGAGCTTTTCCTTTCTTTGGACTCGCTGTCCGAGGGCTTTCTCTAATGGTGGCATTGGTTGTTGTTGCTGGAGCAGGTGGTGGAGTTGGAGATGGGTCTCATCGCAAAACTGGTGGTGGGCGTTGTGGTGAAGTTGGCTTTAGAGCTGGTGTAGCTTGCGGGGCTGACTGGTCTTTCATGGGCATCAACAAGTCATCGAGGAAGGGTGGGAAGTCAATCTCCATGTGTGGGAGCATCCCTTTGAAGTAAGAGTTAATGGACTCATATCTTGCTTTGACATACTTGAAATAAGTTGTCAGGTTGCCCTTCATTTCCTCCATCTGCTCCTGCATGCGCTTGGTAGAAGCGACAAGGGCTGCGATTCTTGCTGCAACAATTGTTTTGGCTCCACCTCCCAACATTTTCACTGGAGCATCTTCATCAAATCCCCTAAGTTCAAAGATTTGGTCTAGGGTTAATGCACTATTGCCCTTCTCGATCTCGTCCTCTTGAGGGTATTTAAAGACTTGCTTTTTGTGGCAGAGCATCGTAATGAGATTAGGGAAGATGAGAGGGCTTGAATTTCTCTTTAAGGAAGAGCAGACTTCCTCAACAATCAGTTTACCCACATCAATTTGTCGGCCATTGAGGATGGAGTGCAACAACATTAACCTGGTGATGTGCATTGTGGCAGTATGGGAGGTGGGCATCAGGCGAGTCTTCAAGTAATGGTTCCACACCTTAGCCTCAGGCTTGAGGGGACCTCATTCAATAGCTTTGCTGGCTGGGTCCAACTCTGTCTCAGTAAAGCATAGGTCTTCTAAGACCTCTTTGTATGTATGAGCATCTATAGATTCAGCAAAGAAAGTATGGTGGTCCATGATATTCTTTAACCCATATAACTTGTTGATTGCACCAGCGGTAAATTTAATTTGTTCCCCTCGCACATAAATAGCCGATTAGGTGGGGCTCATCAAATGGGCATAGAACTCTCTAACCAAGGAGACAGAGATGTCGTTAGGGTGTCGGACAAAAGTCCCCCAATCGTGCTTATCAATTACATCCAGGATTTCTTTGTCGAAGCAAACTTTAAAACCTTGCCCCGGGTAAACTTTGTGATCTTCTATTTGTTGGAATCACTATAACACCCCAAAATCTGGCCTAGTCAGAAATGAGTTCTGGCGATCAAAAACCCTATATCGAGAATGCTCAAATATTCTAGTGACATTGATCACAAGGACAAATTTATCGATATTGGGCATTAATTGAGTCGAATTATTGTATAAGGACCTTATTGAATGTATTAGAAACCTTTTAGTGGCTAAATTTTAGAAATTAGAAGTTTAGGGATAAAAGTATAAGGAATACATACGTGGGTAATCAGGAAACAATTCCTTCATATGAAGGAAAGTTATTTCCTTAAAATAGAAAGGGTAGCAAATTTAGAGCTTTACGCGATTGTAAGAATAAGCATACACCTCTCTTTGTCTTCCACATCTTCAAGCAAGCTAGCACCTCCATTGTTGAAGGTTGAAAAGCTTGATTTTCTTCAATTTATCATTACCAAATTGTTGCAAGTGATTGGGTAAGCCAAAATCCCCAAATAACCATTGAATTCCAAGGATATATCAAGCTTAATCACAAGCTAGGGTTTGGCCATCCATGGATTTTTATAGCTAATAGCTATTTAAAACTTCGATATTGATTTTGATATCGATATATTGAATTCAGTATCATATTATTGAATCTAACCAAATCCTATTGTTTTTACCTAGCTCAAGAAGTTGGTAAAGATCACCCACCGTCACAAAAAAAAGCTAAGAACAAGGGGATTTCTATCTGAAAGCCTTGAAAGCTTCAGAATATCAAGGTGAGTGTAGCTAGAGTCTCAAGATTAGGCTAGGTGCCTTTCCTGACTTCATCGTTAATAGAATTGTCATTGCTAACTCTGTTATTAAGGACTATTGCATCGAACTACCTATCGGACAGTATGGTAAGCATTGGTAAGTTATTGCATCGAGTATTGAGCATTTCAATGCCATCGTCATTGTTATTGAACATCAGACATAGGTATTGTTGTTGTCATTGAGTATTATTATTGCCATTATTATCGCCATTGTCATTGAATCACGAAAGTATGGGACATTGATATAGAGCACGGATATAACCATTGATATAGCCATTGTTTTTGGTATTGTCATCGAACATAGACACCAGAATATTGTTTATTGGTAAGAGCATTGAAAATGGCTATTGATATTGAACATGAATTATTGATATTATCACCAGACCTTGGATTCAAAGGATATTGGATACAATTGGCATGCCATAGAATTCATGAGCTCAGTTTACGGGTAGACTACGATCCTAGGGCTATGACCTATATTGATTTGGTGAGGCAGAGGGATGTGTTGTGGTATTGGTCATATTGGCGAGGCAGAGGGACTAGACCATTCATTAATTTGTTGAGGCGTAGGAATTCGCGTATCCACTATCCCGAATCGATCCAACGGTTATTAATAAAATATGGATTTATTGTTATTGAACATGATCATTGCATTGCTTCCATGAATCTATTACATTGCTATTGTAAAGATATGAATTGTAATACATTTCCGTAATATAGTGTTTATTTGTGACTATCTCACTAGAGAACGTATGCCTAATGCATTGCATTTCATCTATTTCAGGTTAAAAGATTCGACGTTGGAGATCAGAGAAGTTGTTGCATTGTACAAGTCACAAGCAAGCCTGGTGTAATGTATATTGAACCTATGAACTCCTAGTACGGTGGCAAAGTACCTAGAACAATCATAAAGGCTCTTTTGATATGTATATTTTGTGCTTGTGGTATGTTAGTGCACAAGACTTTAAATGAACTTTATACATTGCTTAAAAAGGACAAAAAGTGCATATTAGGCCCTTAAAGGTGAAATTATAGTAAACAGATTCAAATGGTCCTAAAATTTGGCAAGCAAGTAGTTTATAGAGTTGAACTATTGTGCGTAAAATTTCATTGCATTTGGACCTTGATTGGTAGGTTAAATCGAATAAAAACCAGCAAAAAATTATCATTATAGGGCAAGGCATATCGATACGATTGATGGCGTATCGATACGGCCTTGCATATTTGGTCAAGTCAATGATGGTCAACAAAGGGCGTATCAATACGGCCTAGGCGTATCGGTATAGATTTTGGCTACTGAAATTTGGGTGTAAAAATGGTATTGATATTGGGTCAAAGCGTATCGATACTAAGTCAACATGGTCAACTAGTATCGGTACAACCCTCAACCGTATCGATACAATCATATTACCATTGAATCTGGAATTTGGGAATTAGGTTTAGCGTACCGATACGGCTATAAGGGTATCGATACAGTGACAGTTAATTCTGTTAAAAGTTAAAGAACACAGTTTTGTATTGTTTATAAAATGGTCATTGATTATTGCATGGAACTATCGTATCGACCACCGTTTAGTTCATCAGTAGCATACTCCGACCCGATTCTCAACCAGGCCGAGAATGGGGTGTTACATTTGTGGTACTAGAGCTAGAGTTTAGCCGATTCTAGGACTAAACCGAAGCTTATTGCATTGCTATGTGTTACTTTGCTAGATAAGAGTTGTACATTGTGTATATTGTGACTTGTCGACTAATCTGATCTCTTTATATTATAGATATGTCTGAGACAAACGAGGCTCACATTCACGAGCATGCCACCGGCTCCTCGACTCATGGCGAGGAAGTAAGAGGGGACCCACCGAACCCACCTAATCCTCTACCTCATCATGCCAAGCTAGTAGTGCCTGATGCACAGGCAAAATGTTATCGGAACATGGCTGACATGTTCAAGCAATTCATGGCATCTATGAGGGCCGAGACGGTGGTGCAACCAACCCCACCAGTTGTCAAATATGCTCGAGCCCCTATCGATAAGCTGGCCTCGCTCCAGGCATACACTTTTACCGATCAAGATGATGATAATCCTGAGGTTGTCGAGTACTAGCTGGACACCATGTTGAGGATTTTGAATAAGCAATTGCAGTGTTCCGACGAACACAAGTTGGAGTGCGCCCTTGCATTGTAGGCCGATGAGGCACTTCAGTGATATGAGACCATTATTCTCACTGTTTCTAAAGAATCAATCACTTGGGAGTTCTTCATTTAAGAATTCTGAAAGATGTACATTAGCGAGCATTATCTCGCAGAAAGACGCAACATCTTTCTCCATCTGAAGCAATGTGGTCGACCTATTGAGCAATACATTCATGATTTCTGCAAGTACTACCGTTATGGTGCAGAGTATATCAAGAAGGAAGAAGACAAGTGCATGATGTTTATTGTTGGGCTTAGTGATGAATTACGCCCTATGTTTCCTGCCTTGGGGATCATCGATTTCTAATATCTTGTGAACTGAGTCAAGGCCACTAAAGCTGCTCAGAAGACCTTGAGATCAGGTGGAACTAGTAGGACTGAAAAGAGGTTTAAGGATGATTCCTGACCTCCCAGGTGGAATAAAAAGAGCAAGAATCAAGGCCCCAAACAAAATATGTATTTCCAACCTTCGAATTTTAGGAACATTGAGAAACCCCAAACAGTGACCCAGTCTTTTACCAAGATGGCCTTAGTTGAAAGCACTGGAGGCTCCAACCGAAATATAGAGAATCCAGTTTGTAATTACTACCAGAAACGACATCTAGTAGGTCAGTGTCGTAAGCAGACTGGAGCATACTTCTATTGTAGTGAACAGGGTCATTTCATTCTTGATTGTCCTTTGGGTGCAACCAAGTCTACGGCGATACCAACAAGTACTGTATTCCCTACTCAATCCTTCCGAGGTAAAGGGTCAAGACAAGGTTCTCCAGGAGCTACAGGGAGATCTAGTGGCTCTGGAAAGGCACTGAGTAAGCAAGAATCCAAGACTCCTGCTCAGATGTTTCATGCGAGGAGCAAGGAGGAGAAAGATGAGCATGATGTCATTGCAGGTATCATTGAACTGTATTCTTATTTTTTATATGCATTGATTGATCCTGGCTCTACTTATTCCTTTATAAGTACTGAACTGGTTAAGAAGTATGGAATGACTAGTGAACCTATAGCATCGAGAATCTCTGTAACTAATCTATTTGGTGATTGTGTCACCATAAGCCTTGTGTGTAAGAATTTCCCTTTAGTGATTCAAGGGATTCCTTTTGTGGCCAATCTGTTGGCTCTACTGATCCATGAGTTTGATGTGATACTGGGTCTAGATTAGCTTAGTGAGCATCAAGCATGGGTGGATTGTAATAAAATAAAATTGTATCTTCGAGGCCTTGGCAAGGAGAGCATTGTGCTGATGAATTCAAGAAATCCTTCCTTGTATGCTTTGACAATTGAAGCTAAAGATAGGCCACAGTTATCGGATGTTGATGTTGTGTGCAAATTTTTTGATGTCTTTCCTGATGAACTCATGGGTTTACCCCCAACCCATGAGGTTGAATTTGGCATTGACGTGCAACCTAGAACTACTCTAGTATCCGTTGCACCTTATCGAATAGTAGCTGTTGAATTGAAAGGGCTGAAGGCCCAGATTCAAGATTTGCTTGATAAGGGCTTCATTCAACCAAGTTTTTCACCCTAGGGAGCTCTGATTCTCTTTGTGAAGAAGAAAGATGGTTCTATGAGACTATGTATTGATTACCGACAGTTGAACAAGGTGACCATCAAGAACAAATACCCATTGCCAAGGATTAATGACCTATTCGATCAGCTCAAGGATACCACTATGTTTTCCAAGATCGACTTAAGGTCTGGCTATTATCAAATGAGAGTTAAATAATGTGATGTGCCCAAAACCGTATTTCGTATGAGATACGGTCACTACGAATTCTTGGTGATTCCATTTGGGCTAACCAATGCACCGACAACTTTCATGGACCTAATGAATCATGTTTTTAGGCCCTATCTTAACAAATTCGTGGTGGTATTCATTGATGACATTCTAATATATTACAAGGACGCAGCGGAACATCATGATCATCTCTGCATTGTGATTCAAACCCTCCATGAAAAGTAATTATTTGCCAAGTTCTCAAGATATGAGTTTTGGCTTACTGAAGTTACCTTCCTTGGGCATGTTGTATCAGCTTCGAGCATCCAAGTGGATCCGAAGAAGATTTAAACCATTCCTGACTGGCACCCACCGAAGAACATTAGCAAAGTAAGAAGTTTTCTTGGTCTTGCTGGATACTATAGGAGATTCGTCAATGGGTTTTTCTATGATAGCATCCCCTTTGACTAAGTTATTTAGAAAGGAAGCTCCATTTGTTTGGACTGCGGATCAACAGAGGAGCTTCGATCAATTGAAACAAGTTTTAACTCACGCACTAGTCCTAACCCAACCCGATTCAGGAAAGGACTACACAGTTTACAGTGATGCATCGTATCTCGGGTTAGGATGTGTATTGATGCAAGAAGACAAGGTCATTGCATATTGTAACAACGTTTTTTGAAGAAAAAAAACCTTTGAAAAATTATATGTTCGGCGCTACGGGTTACCCCCAAAATCAAATCCTTGAAATCTTAGCTTAAAAATGAGGGTTTATTTTGAAAATCTATTTTATTTTGCAAATAGATAAAAATTTGGGAGTCGCCACCAGCCACTTGGATAAGGTAGGTCGGACACCACAAAACTAGAGAATCATTTTGAAAGGGCTCGGGAGTTGGTTACATATGGGGAAGGATTAGCACCCCCATCACGCTCGGAAATCGGTACTAAAATATTTGTTGCTTTTAAACGAAGGAAATTGTTAGAAATTGAAAAGAATTTAATTCGGTGACCTTAATTGAAAATTGACCTTAATTGAAAATTAACCTTAATTGAACGGGCTTTATCAAATTGGTGGGTTCAAATTAATTGGACATTTAATTAATAAGGTTGACGATAAATCAGGCCATAGATTAAACCGACATCGAATAAGCCCAACTGCCATGTTAATTTATGGTTCGAATCCCGCACGTCACCTTTATGCATGGTGCAAGCAGTTAAGATATGATGTAATGATTTTATCAACTTTTAACTTTACCTTGGGAGGGTAAGAATTAATTCAGATATTTGGTCAACATCCTTTAAGCTCGGAATGTTACGACACCAATATCAGAATTAATAAATATATTCTTTTTATGATTTAGATTAATTAATGCAAAATTAATGGGCCGTATGAATGACAATCAAGGAATGACAAACAAAGGCACAAAAATAAACACAAAGGCCTAACCCAAGACCTATCTTATAAAGTCCCAAATTATGGAAAGCCCAAATGGTGATCTAATTATTAATTAGGTGATTCTAGTATTTAATCCTAGGTTAATTAACCTAAAAGACAAACTCTAACAAATTATGATAATTAATTTAATGTTAATCTCAACTTTGAAGTTCATTTTATCTTAAAAGTTATTAAAAAGGGGTTCGATTAATTTAATGAATTTAATATTCATTCAAATGAGCCAAGAATGAATTTAAATTCACTAAACTAATTCAAACTCTAATCTAACTAAGGCTCTAAAGAAATTAAACCTAGAATTAACTTAATTAATTTAAGGATCGTGCCCCTATGAGACGAGCACACGATCTAAATTAATTAAGCTAATCCACCTAGTCTAATCTAAGGTCCAAAAACTATTGGCTAGGCCCAACAATCTAAAACCCAAAGGCCCAAACTACCTAAAAGCTAGCAAGCCCAAAAGCTAGGAGGCCCAAATTAAACTAATTAGGCAAAGAAAGCAAAAACAATAACTATATAATCAATTATTGCACATCACAAAATTACGAACTTTAAAAAACACATTAAAAACTTTAGAAGCTATATTATATGTTACATACTATATGTATTAAAAAATCACACATCACATAAAAACATGTCACATAGTAAAACTATATATTACATGAGAAACTATATATTATATTATACGAGGATCATATGTTATAAATCTTACACAATTTATATTATACTAAAAAACATATTATATACATTATGAGAACTATATCATATATGCCATATATTATATGTATATATATTATGAAAACCATATATATTACATGAAACTTAGAATTATAAACATGTATTATGAGACCATATATTATGTATACTATGTGTAAGGTATATAATTTGTATTTATATTTGGTAAAAACGTGTGCTAATATATTATAACCTTGTATTATATTTATATAAACTATACACATCATTTTTAAGAAAACATATATACCTATGTAAACTATTCAATACCTATAACCTATACTTCATAAAAAAACCTTCATAATGTACATCATGCAACCATATATCACAATAGCTTCAAAATTGGGCTAATGCAACATAAAAAGAAAGAGGGTACCCAAAGCCCAAGCAAACTAGGCTCACCACGCCGAATCTGGGTTGGGACAGACTGCCCTTGCTGAGCCGGATCAAAACCCGAGTTTGAGGTTCGGGTTGCATAACCCACGCGGGACTAATAAAGGGAGTAAACCCCTTTTATTCCTTCCCTTTTATTCTCCTTTAATAATCAAAAATGGGGAGCTCAAAACCCTAGCTGCAGCTGCCTTCGAGCCACCGCTGAGCCACCGTTCAGCGTTGGTTCGGCACGTTAAGGCCACCATCGTGAAGCCCTCACACTCCTCTCTATTTCTATCCGAATGGATTTCACCAAAACGGCCACCAACACCTCAAAATCAGATTGAACCCACGCAACCTCTAAAGTCCCGATTCACCGCCGTCCACCGTCAGATCATGATGAAACTAGGATATGTTGCTCCCCGCTAGCCGCGCAACCTTTCCACCATTGGGATTCACCGTAGGAGTCTCTGATCACCGGAAAACACCAAAAGCCGAAAGGGTAATCTTCTAAATGCTTCAGCTCTTCATCACCGATCTACATACTCAGCTGTCGGATTGAGGTGTTTCTGAGATATGTTAACCTTCTCACCGAGATGATCATCCCCACTGTTGGGATTACCGAGATGGAGCTCTAATCACCAAAATCCGTCAAGCCTGGGGGTAAGCTTTCTTCCTCTTTCTTTCTTTTTGATTCGAACCAAAAAACCAAAGAAAACCGAAAAACCTAGAAGTATGTTCTTTGTGTATTGATGAAAAAACTCTCTTTTTGTTTTTCTTTTTCTTTTCGATTCAGAAAAAGAGGAAAAAATAGAGAATAAGAATTCTAAAATGCTGCTTCTTTTCTATTGATGTTTGAATATGCTCCCTTTACATTTGTTTAGGTTTCGACTCTTATAGCCAGAATTACATTGAAATTTTGCATATAAAAAGAAAAGAAAACTTCTAATTGGCTATCCTTTTTGCTGAAATTTCTCTGAAACCCCTCATCATTCTTTTCTGTATTCATGTCCAAATTTGCCATTGTCTGATATTTCCTTATTGTTGTTGTTTGTTTGTGTATATGATGTACGAGAGGTGAGAGGCTACCGGTTGGGACCATGGGGCTGGCAGCTAGCTTTGAGAAGCCAAGGGGTCACCAGTGAGCTGCACAGAGGACAAGAGGATATCAAATTAGGGCTTAGTTGGGTCAAATTATGTATTAATATTTTGTTTGGGCTTTTGTTTATGAAATGTATATGGACTGCTTATAAAGACTTGGGTTTTGTATGTATAATATAAGAGCTGCTTGTATTTAAATAAATTAGGCTTTATTATAAGATATATAATTTATAATTTTCAAATTCTTTTCTGATTTTTAAATAAAAACAAAATAATAATTAATAATAGAACAAAACGTAATAATAATAGGTAATAGTAGTAGTAATAATAATAATAGGGTAATAACGGTAATAATAATAATAATACTAATGACATATAGTAATAATAATAAGATCACTATAACACCTTTTTTCAAATGGATAACAATAGTATATAATGATATCAAATAGATAAAAGCTTAATCAAAATAGTACCACTAATTAACTATTTTTGGGGTTTTAAGTTTTAATAAAAATGATAAAGTAAACGAAGCCCATAACATTATTTCGAAAGTAGTAACATATATAAGCCCATTATTGTAAAAACAAAAGTAAAAATAAAACGGGTTCACCCTGGACAAAGTTAGTGATTACACATATGCATCGAGATAGCTCAAGTCGCATGAAATGAACTATTATACTCACGATCTAGAGTTGGTTGCAGTTGTCTTTGCATTGAAAATTTGGAGACATTATCTTTATGGGGAGAAATGTTATCTCTTTACCGATCATAAAAGTCTCAAATACCTCTTGACCCAAAAGGATTTGAATATTCGACAGCGGAGATGGGTGGAACTCTTCAAGGATTATGATCTTGTCATTGACTACCATCCGGGCAAGGCCAATGTTGTAGCTGATGCACTCAGCCGCAAACCTCTGCCTGGTAAGTATTGTTATTGATCCTCAAGTTTAATGTAATGATTTGTACACCGACTAATTACAAGTCCTTGTGTTGTAGCTCTTCAAGCTATCAATGCCCACTTCCGTCTTAAGAAGCACCGCTGCTTTGTAGCTGAACTTCAAGTTCAGTCTACCATTGCATCGAGAATTCAACCATTGCAGAAACAAGATTCTAAGCTCCAAACTATCATTTTCAAGTTGCAAGATAACCCTGATTTCAAAATAAATTCTAAGGGACTTTTATGTTTTTGCGACTGGGTCTATGTACCTGATGATAAATCTCTTCGCACTGATATCCTCAAGGAAGCCCATTCGAGCCCTTTCTCTATTCACCTAGGGTCAGTAAAGATGTACAAGGACGTACGGGAGCTTTATTGGTGGCTGGGCATGAAGCAAGCCATAGTTGAGTTCGTGTCTAAGTGTCTCACGTGTCAGCGTGTTAAGCCTGAACATCGCGTCCCTACCAGATTATTGCAACCTATTGATCTACCGCAATGGAAGTGGGAGAAGATCACTATGAACTTTGTCAGTGGTCTACCTCTGACTCCTACTAAACACGATGACATTTGGGTCATTGTGGATCGTTTAACCACGTTAGCACATTTTTTACCGGTTTGAATAGACTACGATTTTCCCAAGCTGGCTGACATGTATATCAAGGAAGTCATTCAAGTCCATAGAGTACCTCATTCTATCCTTTTCGATCGAGATCCCTAATTTGCATCTCGATTTTGGAAGTCGTTATAAGGAGCTCTGGGTACCAGAGTTAATCTTAGCACTGCTTTTCACCCCCAGTCTAATGGCCAGTCAGAAAGGGTAATCCAAGTTTTGGAAGATATGCTTCGAGCATGCATGTTGATTTTGGTGGATCGTGGGAGAAATCCCTACCTCTTATTGAATTTTCCTACAACAATAGCTACCAAGCTTCTATTAAGATGGCTCCATATGAAGCATTGTATGGAAGGAGTTTTCGAACCGGCTGGTACTCCACTCAACCAAGCTCATGCTCGATCACGCAAAGAATAAGGAAATAGCTTGAGCTTCAATACATCTTCATGCACACCCTATTGTCGAAAAGAATCACATACCTCCCAAAATGCTTGAATGTGTTGTCTTCCATCTTTTTGAGGTAATCCACCAAACTGCCCAATGGAATTCAACAAATTGAACATTACGGGCTTGAGTTCAAAATAAGCTGCTTGAATCTCAGGAACTACAATTCCAGGATTAAGATCATCCAAGATATGATTCAAATTGTCTCTAATAGCTCGAGGTCAAACTATTGCTCCAGGATTTGCTACTGTATTAGAGTTATCCAGATTTTTATCTACTTGATTCCCTTGATTGCCACCTCTATACATGGTTCTTAAGGCTTATTGTATGCATTTTTTGGCGAAATAAATGCTCGATTTTAGGTACTATAGGTGTTAAGGGTTCTTCAGGTCTTTCTCGGGTCATGCGCAACAGAACACCTAACAATGAATAAATAAAAACAGCAAATAAAACTAAACAAAAAGAAGAAATAAATTGGTGCAAAAACTAAACTCTAAATAACCAATTGTCAATCCCCGACAACGGCGCCAAAAACTTGTTCCATGTTGTGATGTACTATAAATGATACACAAATAGTGCAAATATACACATCGAACAAGTAATAAAGTGATGAGTGAGTATCGTCTCCACAGGGATTGGAGGCCAAACTAGCTTAGTCAAGCACATAAATTTAAAACTTGAAAATAAATGTAATAGCAAAAGGAAGTAGGTTCAGAAATGCTGTAGCAAACAACTGTAATGAAAACTAACTTGAAATAAAGATACTTTGAAGGTCCTCTCAAGTGCACAAAACTCTCTAATGCAATGACAGTCTGGGCTTGCTAAGGATCTCTATGTCTAAGCCTAAGGAATGCCTCGTACTATCTTGCCCACAACATGCTCGGTAGAGCTACCAAGATGTCTCTACACTATCTCTAGAAAGAAACCTGATAGGAAGAATGATAAGGCAATACCTCTTGGCGTAAACCCTAACATACAACTACCCTTTAAGTTCTACTCTTCTTAGCCGTTGAAACTTTATCCTTATCTCTAAGGTGAGTTAGGATTTTACCTCTCAGCATCAAACCCCATTGTCCACGTAGATCTAAGCCTAATTCTCTCGAATATTAAGCTATCAAATACCTAAGCAAAGGCTAACTCTCAAAGGCTCTTACAAGCTCAATGAATAAAAGAACAATGGACAAAGCATGGAAGGAACAAGAAAGTAACGAAACATTCATTAAATTAAAATCAAATAAACCATAACAAGCCCAAGACACTTAAAATCAGTTCATGGCTGGGCAAAAATCATCCATAATCATTCGTTCGAAACAACCCATCCAAATACTAGGAAATGAAACAGTAAAAGCAACTAAAGGAAAGGGAAAATTCCAAAGCCGCCTTGGATAGCCTTGAACCACTCTAAGCTTGCCGCTTCTCTCAAAGGCCAGCAAGAACACCTCTTGGAGCTTCAGCAATGGAGGACACCACAGTGGAGAAGATGAAGAAAGGCAGCCGCCTTTTTCTCTCTTTTTTAACTCACAAACTTTTTCCAGCTCTATCTTTAATGTGGGTGTCTTTTTCTTTATATAGTAGAGGCTCCTAGAATTTTGTGCCCTTAATTCCTAGGGAATATCCCCTTTACATATGGGGGCATAGCTGGCTAGTGGAATCACGTGTGGGGGCTGGAAAATATTTTTAGTTCTTTGTCCTCTAGCGCGCCCAGAAATGGTATCCAAAATGCTATGGCATTTTTCTTGCCTTGCTCCTCTTTTTCCTACACATCACCACAGCAACCAAAACCTTCCCAAGCAGCACCATTTTTGCAAATAAACAAAGAAAACAAAACCAACAACACCAAATGCAACTATATGAACTAAATGTATCTATATGCCATGAAATAAGATGAAATGAACTTGATTTCATATAATAACTTAAGTAAAGAGGCATGAAATGTTAACCTTTTTGCAAGGTTAACAATTGGCTTGGGCCATTTTGCTTAAGTTATTACCTTATAAAAGAAATAATATTGAAGGTGATAAAATTCAAGTAAAATAAACTAAACAAAATAAAGTAAATAGAAAGCAGTAATCGATTTAAGAGAGTAGGCTGGGTTATCGTGAGTCGTGGTGTGATTGTTGGATGGATCATTGTAGTAATTTGTAGATGAAGCCACACATTTATCTTGGTAATTAAAACCAGTTAGATTGCCTGGACAATTCGTCAATTGCTTTGGCAACTTCCTTGAAAGCTCGACGAAGCGTTCTTCAATGGCTTCTTGTTATCCGTAACTCGAAACACTAGTCAATTGTGCATGCCTTGGTGAAACATCCCTTCGTTAACCATGGGTGAAAAAAACTGATCTAACACTCCTCTTAGCCCTTTAAATCCGTAACTTATTCTTAAGTCAGATTAGTCTTCACCAACGATCGTTTAAATGTAAACCATGCTCATTCGTTTCTTGAATCTAACTCATCTGATATTAGATAAATGGATGAATTCACGATATCCACTCCGGATTCACTTACAATCGAATTAAGAACCAAGAATGAACAAACTTTGAATTTAAATTGCAATCAAAAACCTAAACAATCTAAACGTTTATCAAAACCACAAACCCAAAATAACCCCAGCCAATTTACATCAATTCATGGTTGAGTTCAAAAGATATACAAAGGAAAAATTCCCAGCCATGGATCACGTAAGAATAAAGAAGATGAAGTTGCGATCAGCCCCCTTTATCTCCAAATCGACTCTCCAATTCCTCCCATTTTCCAAGCAACAATTCAATCTCTATTTATAGGGGATGATGCAATCAGCTTTCTTGTAGAGAAGGAAGAGCCTCGTTGATCTCTTGTTTGAAGATGAAGAGTTTTATTTGATCTTCTCTTGATACGATCAGCTTTGTTGTTGATAAGAAGGATAGGATGCGATCGAATTTCCTAGAGATATAGTCCTTATCTGATTTGGGTTATTGAATTTCGGATTTGGGGCTTTATCTCTTGAAATTTGAATAATGTTATATTTATCCAAAAATTTCCCGTTATGCCACGGTAATCGTCCGGCAAGTCCTTCAGAAATTAGCTTCAATTGCCACGGCAGACCCTTCAGTATTCATCCTTAATTGCCACGACAATTCCTGGTTGCTACGGTAATCCAATCCTGCACCAAATAACACACACCAGCAGCATCTTTTCCACAAAAACCAACCAAAATGTAACATCGAGCTTGTTATTGAAGGAAACTATGAAATCATGCATGAATGACTAATAATGCAACTAAAATGGGCCTAAGTCTAGTAATAATTATGAGAAAAAGGGTAGAAAATATAGTACTTTCACACACTTAACACACCCCCAAACTCAAACTATTGCTCGTTCTCAAGCAATGCAAAACTAACAATTACCTGCCAAGGTTTCAACCATCAAAACATGCTTCGTACCTAACTTCAATCCTCAGAATCGTGACACAAAGTATGAATCCCTTTCAATTTTTCGGATAACACAAAAAGTACTTGAGATTAGACTATAATGCTCATGACAATGTGTTTGTGGAGTTGTGTACAAGTCGACTAATAGGTTTCCATGTGATCAATAGGTTTTATCAAATTAATTACTGGGGCATTTAAGTTTACTAGAGCCAATTTCGGGCACCTCTAGCGAAGCAAGCAATTTCTTGTTTCAAATGTTAATCAACTAGAGCCAATTTCGGGCACCTCTAGCGATTTTGTTAAGTATGTGATAACTAGAGTCGGTTTTGGGCACCTCTAGCAATAAATTATCTTTAATCTAATTTTAGATTGAGCTAGAGCCAGGTAGACACCTCTAGCAATTTTTTTTTTCAATTTACCCAATTTTTAAGCAACCTAAGTTCACTAAGTCCCCCTTAATCAACAAGTCACAACAATGTCAAATACTATTCAACATTATAGTAAAATCTTAAGTGCTTTTCCTGCAAATCCTAAGATTAAAGGTTCTATCAATTAAGTGTAGTGGCAAAAATTCTTTGTTGGATATCCAAAAGGTCTATACAGTTTAATCCGGTAAAAGATATGGCAAGTAAAATATGCAAACTATATGATATAAATGCAAACTAGTGCAACAATCCAACATTAAAAATGCAACTAATGCAACAATCTAACTACAAGAACAAGACCCCCCAAACTCAAGAGAAGCATTTCCTCAATGCATGCAATTACACAAAATAAAAATAAATAAATAAATGAAACATAATGCAAATGAGTTAGTCGTAGAGGTCGTCACCTCGAATGACAAGTTTCTTTCAAGCCATTTGCTTGATTCGTTTTCCGGCTCATGGTGGTTGTTGTCGAGAAGCTGGCGGTGCATCTTGAAATATGGTTCTACTTCTTGAGGAACTCAGCTTGGACATAGTCTTGAGATTATTGGCTATGGTGATTTTGATTCTTGATATGTTCTTGATTGGAAAAACTAAGTAAACAAGAAAGGAAAAACTTAAGAGTTCAAGAGGGGAAGGAAGTAAAGAATGATGAAGTAGATGGGCAATTGGTTTAATGGTGGAGTGAATATGGGTGAAACGAAAGTTCAAATGGGTGATTAAATCCCTTAAGAATAGCCACCTTCCATGGGATAGGAATTTCATTCAAATGAAATTCTATTATAAGCCAAACTCCTTATCCCTTGAAACTCTTATCCTAAAAAATAAAAATAAAAGGATAAATATCAAAAAATAAAAGATAAAAATGAAATAAAATAAAAATATAGATAGATATAAAGATAAAAATAAAATAAAATAAAATTAAAGATTAAAATATGAAATATGAATATCCAAATAAAATAAAAGTAAAAATAACGATTAAAACGAAATCAAAATAAAATGAAAAAGATAAAAGACAAATATCCAAATAGAAATAAAAATAAAAGAACTAAAAAATTAAAAACACTTAGAAAGAGAATTTTCATGCATCTTCTAAGGTTACTACATGTCCGAGAAAGCTTGAGGAAGGTCATTTTTTATACTTCTTATAGTCCATCCGCACCCTCCATCGGGTGACAATATTGCCCAAAAAGAGTTGGGCCAATGTGCACGCAGCTATTCCCTTTTGTGTTACCATGGTGGATGTGTCTTTCTTTCGTGTTCCCTTGTAGTCCATGTATACGCTCCACCTTGCGACTATTCCTGAAGGCATGAATATATTAATAGAAAAAAATATATCAACACCCAACCATTTTATTTCCTCACTCTAATTGGCTTCCATCATGGTTGGATGTAGCCTTCGTTGTCGTGGCAATTGCTACTCAAGCCAATTCCCATGGCAATATTCTACCAAAATTCACTGTAAGTCAAGGGAAGAACCAAGTTTCTAAAAAGCTTCATGAATCCAAACATCATTTTCTTTAGGCTCCTCAAACATCTCCATTAGTAGAGATTTTGATAGCTTCAAATCTACCAATATCGGTTCCTCAAGAAATACCTACAATGGATAAGGTGAGTTTTTAAAGAATTCAAAAGGTTCAACCATCACATGCTCATATTCCATTGGCAAAGTATTGTCATCTCGTTAATCTTGCATGTGGTCGTGCAATTGCCGTGGTAAAGGTGGATGAGAGCAATCTTCAGATTCCTGGTTTAGCATCAATGGTGTAACATTCTGGGCATTAGATTCCTCAGAATTTGCTGTAGCATTACTCTGCTTTACCTCACAGAGTGTTGTCGCGGCATTGCTCTGTGCAAACTCCTCAATTGTCGTGGCAATTATTTGTTTAGGCTCATCTAGTGTTGGGTAGTCTTTCTCATCAACATGCTCTTGACCCGGAGATATTGCTTCTTCTCATCTTGCCTTATGATTTCAGTATCCTTAAGAATTGATTGTTGGGGCATGTTATCGAAGAGATATGTTAATCTCTTCGACTGATCTTCTGCTTCTCTTAAGAGTGCATCCATCCTAGTTATCCCCGCATCCATGGAATTTGATAGCTCTTGACGAGGACTACATTGCCATGACATATATGTTACTGCACAAAAGTTTTCATGGTAAAAAAAAATTAAGCTTTTTGATCATACCATGAAGGATTTTGTTGTTGGTTCCATCTATGGTCCTCCATGTAGCCATATGCACTAGGATTGTGAGGGCAATCTTCAAACACATGATGTTCTCCACAACAAGCGCAAGGGTTTCCCACGGTATAGGCTCTTTAGGCTTTTCTCGGTTGGTATAGGTAATCATTGGTGAATATAAGAAATTCTTGATTGGATTGATTTCTATCTTCCCACATCAACTCTCAAATAGATCGGCTTTTATTTCCCCACATGTTGATGTCCCTTAACTTTGTAGCACACCTGAATTTTTTTTTGATAAAATAAACAAAAAGAACAGTTAGTAAAAATAAAAAAATACAATAACAAAAACAACTAACACCAATTGCCAATCCCCGGCAACGACGCCAAAAACTTGTTACGTGTTTTGAGTGCTACACAAATGGTGCAAGTGAACACATCGCAAGTAATAAATGATAAGTATCGAGTATCATCTCCATAGGGATTGGCTTGAGCCACTTTGCTTAAGTTATTACCCTATATAAGAAATAATATTGAAGGTGATAAAATTCAAGTAAAATAAACTAACCAGAATAAAGTAAATACAAAGGAATAATCGATTCAAGAGAGTAGGTTGGGTTATCTTGAGTCGTGGTGTGATTGTCAGATGGATCATTGTAGTAATTGGTAGCTGAAGCTACGCAATTGACTTGGTAATTAGAACCAGTTGGATTGCTTGGACAATTTGTCAATTTCCTTGACAACTGGGTGACATCCTTCAAAGCTCGGTGAAGCATTCTTCAATGGCTTCTTGTTATCCCTAACTTGAAACACCGTTCAATTGTGCATGCCTTGGTGATACATCCCTGTGTTAACTATGGGTGAACAACAACCAATCTTACGCTCCTCTTAGCCATTGAAACCCGCAACTTATTCCTAAGTCAGATTAGTCTTCACCAACGATCGTTTAAATGAAAACCATGCTCATTCGTTTCTTAACTCTAACTCTCCCAATATTAGATAAATGTATGGATTCATGAGATCCTCTCTCGATTCACTCATAATCAAATTAAGAACCCAGAATGAACAAACATTGAATTTAAATTGCAATCAAAAACCTAAACAATCTAAATGTTTATCAAAACCACAAACCCAAAATAACCCCAGCCAATTTACATCAATTCATGGCTGGGTTCGAAAGATATACAAAGGAAAAATTCCCAGCTATGGATTGCATAAGAATAAACAAGAAGATGAAGTTGTGATCAGCCCCCTTTCTCTCCCAATCGACTCTCAGTTCCCCCTTTTCCAAGCTACGAGTCGATCTCTATTTATAGGTGATGAAGCGATCAACTTTGTTGTAGAGAAGGAAGAGTCCTTGTTGATCTCTTTTTTGAAGAGGAAGAGTGATTTGATCTTCTCTTGATACGATTAGCTTTGTTGTTGATAAGAAGGATAGGATGCGATCGAATTTCCTAGAGATATAGTCCTTATCTGATTTGGGTGCTTGAATTTTGGATTTGATCTCTTGAAATTTGGATAATGATGTATTTATCCAGAAATTTCCCGATATGCCATGACAATCGTCTGGCAAGTTTTTCAGAAATTAGCTTCAATTGCCATGACAGACCCTTCAGTATTCATCCTTAATTGTTACAACAATTCCTGCTTGCTACGACAATCCAATCCTGCACCAAATAACACACACCTATAACATATTTTCCACAAAAACCAACCAAAATGTAACATCAAGCTTGTTTATGAAGGAAACTATGAAATCATGCATGAATGACTAATAATGCAACTAAAATGGGCCTAGGTCTAGCAATAGTTATGAGAAAAAGGGTAGAAAATATAGTACTTTCACACACTTAACAACAACATACGAGGCATCAAACCACCGCACATATACCTCTGCAAAAACAACCCAAAATCCAAATTACAAATCCCTAAAACATGGTAAACACGTTGCCTTATTGACCGAATTAAAACTAGAGTTTCATACTCAACGGTTGTCTTGATCTTGGACCTTCTTTTCCAAGAGAATGCTGCCCTCCAACTCTAATGCTCTGCACCAAAGGGAAAGTGAGAGCGTAAATGCTTAGTGAGGAAGCTCTTAAGCAAAACATTGATGTATTTGAAAATTATTTGAAACCACATTTCAAGAAGTGTTACACATGTTTAACTAGCCAAAAGCATTTCTCATTTGTTTCTAGAACAAATCATGCAAAACAACCATATGCACTGAAACAATCTTCTCAAATCTCATGCTTAAATAAACTAAAGCAATTTCACATATCACATATATTATATTATATTGGCAATTATAGTGACCCCGAATAGACTCACCTCTAGCCTTGGATGGTCCTACATCTATCTACATATTCAGATACACGAATTTCTCATGGTGGTACTACCTCCACCAAAGCTTACTTCGACTGGGAATAGGCTCACCCCTATCTCGTCGTGATAGATCTACCCCTATCACACAACAACAGTACTACCCCTATTTTAAAACCGAAGAATACGAGTGACCAACTTTACCTTTATAGTGCAGTTTAATCCTATGGCTAGCCAACTATATCTAATAGTTTCTCATTACGTCACATAGCCAATATAATGTTTCAAATACATTTACCTACCATTTTTTTTGCATTTATAGTAAGTAAATCAAGCCGAAATAGCAAAAACTTATGTTTGAGCTTAGTTAAGCTTTTTAGGCTATAACTAAATACCCATGATCCATCGATCAAACCTTTAGAAAGCTTTAACGCGTTTATACACTCACCGATACACCTCGCTTTGCTCGCCAATGTGAATCAAGCCTCTAAAAAGTGATGCACGCAACTAAGCGACCTTGCCTTGATTGTCCCCTATTTGAATCACATAAAACCAGAGGGAAGATGCATCATTATGCATTCTACACAACACGAAACAACAATCCCCTGCATCCTTGACATTAACCTTCCAAAAAATTAGCCGAAACTACCGAAACAACATCAAACTTCGCTTAAGGAGCCCCTAACTTCAAACTAGCAATTGCAACATTTAAACCACATCAAAACACAACCAAAAACACCTCCTAAACATCATTATATCTCCAGCAACTTAAAACCACTCATAACAGCCCCAAAAACTACTAAAAACTCATCTAACAATTAACCAAACAAATAGTTTCGGGATTTATTTTCATAATCTCATTCCACATTATGATTACCTTATCAAAACATGAATTTACCCAATCAAAATCTCCAAGTTTCATCATCTTAAACAAATCTTTAAGCAAATCATCAAAATCACCATTAACAAATCAATTCTTGAAATCCATTGCAAAACTAAGTTAAAATCAATCTAATATCAGCCAACTACTAGGGAATATCAATAAAGAACCTTACTTTTGAGAGAGGAAAAGAAATTCACCTTTGAAGAAGCTTCCACCAAAAATGACGTAAGATTTTCTTTGAAACCAATCTTGTAAAATTGATGAAATCCTTGAGAAATTCTTGTTAGGAATAAAAAGTAGAATGAAGAGATGATTTCTCCATTGAAAATAAGCAAAGAATGTTAGAGAGTCATGTTTGAAAGTTGAAATGGAAAGTGGGATAAAATAAGGAGATAAAATGAGGGAAAATTAAAAGCAATAGGAAAAATGATTTAGAAATCAATTAAACGTCAATTTTTTAGTCAATTAATGTTTTCATTTACTAATTAAAACATTTGAAAACAATAGCTTTCTAAGTATTCTTAGTATTGGCCCAATTTCATTTTAGTTATTAAAACCAGTTTTGCAATCTTTACAATTTGGTCACTAAAACCCAAAATCTAGTTAATTAGATTAAATTAACACCCAATTAAAATTCCACAACGTTTCACAAAATACTTAAACATTTTAAAACTCTAATCCTATCCGATTGGTTAATCAGATTTAATTGGCTCAAATTGAGCTTGACCAACCTTCTAAACTCCTAACCCTATTTTTGGGGTATTACATGGGTATCGGTACCTACCTTAAATAGAAGGAGCCGTTAGACACAAACAACATGGCATATCGATACTCGACACTAGGGTATCGATACTCGCCCTTGCGTACTGGTAGTGAGGGTCAATACCGGTACGAAAATTGCTCACTAGAATTTTTCCAAAACAAGCGTATCGGTACTAGTCATGATCGTACCAGTACTGTTCATGAACATACCAGTACGAGCCACTTTGTATCGGTACCAGGGATAGGGTACTGGTACTGAAGGCATGTTTTTTACTTTTAAAAGCCATTGAAAATATTTATTCAAGTCAAAAACATTTCAAACATATTTTTCAAGTTATTTGGAATTTGAATATTTTTCGTAATATTTGAATTAATTCCAAAAATATTTTTCATTTTGTTATATCAGAATCTTTATCTCAACAATCTCCCCATTTTTGATATAATGAAACCACTTGAAAAAATATTTTTGAAAATCTCTCATTAGAAAAATAATTTTAGAAAAATATTAAAACTCCTCATTTATATTTTTGAAATTTAACTTTTCAACATATTTCTCCCATTTTTGTTATTTCAAAGAAAAGTTTGAAATCACATTTTCATTCATGATAACAATAGAGAAAAAGACCAAGATAAAATTTAACATGAAATAGTTTAAAAAATGGCTTTCCCTTAATCAAGCAACAAAAGAATGTTAGTCCAAACATTCAGAGAAATATTGAATTTCAAATAAAAAATTCAATTAAACACAAAAAATTCAACTAACATGCTATTTATGAAAATAAATAATAAGCATTCAAGGCATGACAAAAAGGAGACAAACTGCCCCTTTTGACTCTATGTACCAGTACGGTATCGACCTTATTGGTACTTGGTTGAATGTTGTATCGGTACGGTATGTGTGGTACTGGTACCAAGGGCACGATTTGCTGTAATATGGAGCAAAATCAACTAAAAAAATCCTTGTAACTCAGTTTTAAGTTCATACAAAGGCTCTATAAAGATTTAGATATACATTTTGATTATTTTTGCTACAAAAGAACAACATGCTTCTCAAAATAACACATTTAAATCAAAGCAAGCATGAATTTCACCAAATTCAACCAAATATTACAAGTTTAAGGGCAAAAACATAAAATATACATATTAGGCCAAAAACATGTAACTCATGCAATTGAGACTTCCCTTAACTATATGCAATTAGGCACAACATGGAGTCACACAAACAAGCTTAGATCATTGTGAAAATTAGACATAGAAAAACATGATCAAGCAATTGCATAAAAACAAAATTTACCACTTGAACCATGGTAGGATGTTAAGACTCTCCTTTAAGTGTCCTTCTCCCTTGTGTGTCAAGAGCTCCCAAAATTTGACTTCGCTCATCAAAGCTCAAGCACACCTACAAAAGACAATCAAGTATATTTTTGTATCCAAATTGCTTTACATCCATTGGCATTAGTCCCAAAAGTCTTAGTTCTCATGGGAATCTATTTTTCAATGAAATCCTTATCTTTTGCAGAAACAAGTCTTTTTGGGACCCATATATTCTTAACCATTTTCTTATTCAAAAATCTAGGGGAATTAGATTGTTTTTGATATAAAAAAATTGTTTTAACAAAATTTATTTTGGAGGTACCTCTTTTATCTTATTTTTGAAAATTTTTGTTAAAATATTCTTTTTAAGATCATCAATTTCCCTTTGGCGACCCTCTTGGACTTTTAGAAGCAAGTTTTGTTTCAAACTTTTAAAACATTGCTTCAATTTTGAAATTGGTTTTTGAAAATAATTCATTTTCTATTTTCAACTTTGAAATCAAATTTTTGTTTTTAAAATAAAGTGTTGAATTCTAAAATCAAATCAAAATAGGCTTCTTGTAACTCATCAAAAGTATAAGAATTTAAATTAGACGAGTTAGAAGTTACCTCTTCATCTTGGATGGTCATAAGACAAATGTTGGCTACCTCATCATCATCGGTAGAGTCTTCCTCATCACTCCATGTAGCCACGAATACCTTCTTATTTGATCACTTCTTCTTTATCCTTGGGCAATCATATTTGACATGCTCGGGATTCTTGCACTCGAAGCACACACTGGGATCCTTCTTCCTCATTGATTCATGCTTTGATTCTTTTTCTCACACTTCATGAATCGCTTAAGTTTCTTGAAGAGTTTGGCTATCTCTTCATCTTCATCTTCACTAGATTCTTCTTGAATGCTCGAGGTCTTGAATGCAACATTCTTCTTTTTCTTCTTCTTCTTCTTCTTCTCTCTTCTCTTCTACTCTCCCATTTGACATCAACTCATGAGTGAGCAAGGAATAGATGAGCTTGTCAAGCTTGAGCGTCTTCAAGTTCTTTGTGTTGGGAAATTCAGGTATACCCCATGATGCAACGAAAAAATTATCCGGTGTAATCCACCAATGATCTATGTACAAGGGACAAATTTAGGGTGATAAAGGATGAAACATTACCTCAATAAATCTGGAAATCCGTAGAGAGTGTAGGAGAATGCAAATCAAATCCAAGTCATCACAACAATGTTCTTACCTCTACGCAGTCCACCCAAATAAAATGAACAATATTTTCTCTTCTCTAACTTTTAGAGAGGTTTACCGAAAAGCATAGCTTGGCTGCTAGACCTCATGCCTTTATATAGCATTTAAAACTCTAATTCTAATTAAATTCTGATTCTTTAAATATACATTATAATTATCCAAATATAATTAAATATGTATAATCAGATTCTACTTCTATTAGGTATCTTTAGGGATATATGTATTAATAGCAACTGATAATTACATTAATTATCTAGTATTAAAATATATAAAACCAAAATTATCTATAATTCCAATGACCATAATAATTTTGGTTTTTACGTGCACAACAAGTTTGTACACATGCTATCTAGTCAATATTTGTTCGTTTTAATCATAGGGTGTGACCCTTGTACAATGCACACGCGGTATCTCTATTCTACACAAAGCTGATACAACCCCCTTACCTGAAAAAGGTATGACACCAATGCTCAATGTGACTATCATGCCGGGGTTGTAGGACACTCCATCCAGAACTGCATCACTTTTAGAAAACTCGTTGAAAAGTTTATAAAGATGGGGGTCGTGAGATTCGATGATGTCGTAAGATCAAGTACGGCTGGGAATCCATTACTCAATGACGCCGAGTTAGGGGTAAATGAAATTGTCGGTGATGGGAACACAAGAATCAAAAACAGCGTTGAAGAGGTAAGGTCTTCGTTAAGGTGGGTTTGGAAAAAGATGATCGAGATGGGCCTAGTGCAAGAAATCTCGGGAGACATGAAAGAAGCCTTCAATCACCATTTTCCATACCATGGCGAAGGGAATCATCATATCCAAGACTGTGCAGAGTTCAATGCTCTCATTCAAAAATTAACCGACAACAAAGATTTGAATTTTTTAAGGAAAGAAAGATGGAGGAGGTAGACGTCTGTGTTTTAGAACAAGGAGCCCCTAAGAATAATTACGGGGGCAATTTCTCGGTTATCGTTATCTCATGACTGAGGAAATGCAAAGGAGGTGAGAGTTCAGGAGCGAAGGTCACAATTCAAAAACTGGGGCCTTTTCTTTACAATGATAATAAGAAAGTACTATGGAAGTATGATTGTGAAGTAACAATTCAGGAAGAGGATGCTCTGAAGATTGTTTCAAAAGAGGTGAATGACGTTGGTTTCTTCACTAGGAGAGATAGGCGATATGTTCCCATGGAAACATAAGATCCAAACGGGAAAACCTTGATAATTGAACCTGAGAAGGCAAAAGATGTTGAACCTGAATCACCGATTAATGAGCCAGTTAAAGAGGAAAAGATGAAAGAATTCTTAAAGTTCCTAAAACACAGTGAATACAGTGTCGTTGAACACCTTCTTAAATTGCCTGCCCGTATATCAATATTATCTCTACTACTAAGTTCAGAAGCACACCGTAATGCACTGTTGAAAGTGTTGAACAAGACTTTTGTTCCTAACGACATTTCAGTGAACAAATTGGACAGGTTGGGAAACAATCTGAATGCTGATAACTTCATCTATTTCAATGATGATAAGATACCTCTAGGAGGTATGAGATCCACTAAAGCCCTGTACATTACTACTCGATGCAAAGGCTATATGTTGCCAGGAGTCATGATTGACAATGGATCCGTTCTAAATGTCTTACCATTGGCCACTTTGCAGAGGTTAAGAAAGATGAAGAAACTGAGCTGGGAAAAATGTTAGAAGCTTTGGATATTAATGTAGTGACTGAAGGAGAGAATGAAGGAATATACCTAAGGGGAATCTGTCCTTATACCCTTAAAACTATTATGAACAATTAGACTGCTGAAGAACTCCCTATAGTGTTTAGGAGTGTTTTAGAGTCCACTAATATCAACGTACCGAGTGACACTCTAACTGATATAGAACTCATTTTTGAGCGAGACGTGTGTGTAGATGGACCTCAGGACTTTAAAGAGAATCAAGATTGTGATCTATCTCCTGGTCTATTTAGAATGGTTGAGCAAGAGGAAAAACAAATTTTTCCTCACAAAGAGCTAGTAGAGATGGTGAATCTGGGAGATGAAAATGAGAAGAAATAAGTGAAGATTGGGCATGCATTATCGCAAAAATACAACATGATCTAGTCAAGCTGCTTCTGGAATTCAAAGGTATCTTTGCATGGTCTTACCAAGACATGCCTAGGTTGAACACATAAGTGGTTGTACATAAACTCCCTATAAAGGAAGACTGCAAGCCGGTCCAACAGAAACTTCAAAAAATGATGCCTGATGTACTCCTGAAAATAAAAGAAGATGTAAAGAAACAATATGATTCTGGGTTTCTGCGAGAAGTCAAATATTCGGAGTGGGTGGCTAATATAGTTTCTGTTCTGAAGAAGGACGGCAAGGTCCACATGTGTGTTGATTATTGGGATCTAAGCAGAGCCAGCCTAAAAGATAACTTCCCACTTCCTCACATCGACACTCTGGTCGACAAAACAACAAAACATTCATTGTTCTCCTTTATGGACGATTTTTCATGCTATAACCAAATAAATATGTATCCTGATGATATGGACAAGACTACATTCGTGACTCTATGAGGAACCTTTTGTTACAAGGTAATGCCTTTTGGATTTAAAATGTAGGGCAACATACCAATGAGCCATGGTCGCTCTGTTCCATGATATGATGCACAAAGAAATTGAAGTGTATGTCGATGACATGATTGCCAAGTCCCAAATAGAAGAAGAGCATGTCGCAGTTTTGAGGAAATTTTTCTTGAGATTAAGAAAATATCAGTTAAAGCTAAATATGACCAAATGCACTTTCGGAGTCACGTCGAGGAAGCTACTGGGTTTCATAGTCAGGGAAAGGGGCATTGAAGTTGATCTAGATAAAGTCAAGGCCATTTAAGATCTACCAGCCCCACGCACTTAGAAAGAAGTAAGAGGCTTCTTAGGAAGATTAAATTACATTGCCCGGTTCATTTCACAGTTAACTAAAAAATGTGTTCCCATCTTTCGCCTTCTCAAAAAACATAACCTAGGGGAATGGAATAATGAATTTCAAGAAGCTTTTGACAATATCAAGTACTACTTGTCAAATGCCCCGATTTTATTGCCGCATATCCCAAATAAGCCATTGATTTTGTACTTAACTGTCTCCAAGAATTCTATGGGATGTGTACTCGGACAACACAACGAGTCTGGAAAGAAAGAAAGGGCAATTTATTATCTCAGCATGAAGTTTACAGAATGTGAAGTGGGATATTCACCAATCAAGATATTGTGTTGTGCCTTAGTTTGGACTACTAGGAGACTAAGCCAATACATGTTGTATCATACAACTTGGCTAATTTCAAAATTAGACCTCTTAAATATTTGATGGAGTCGACTGCACTGACAGGAAGGATGGCCAAATGGCAGATTTTGTTATCTGAATTTGATTTGGTTTATGTGAGCCAAAAAGTCGTAAAAGGGAGTACGATAGCCGACTTTCTAGCTAATCATGCTCTAGAAGATTATGAAACTCTAAACTTTGATTTCCCAAATGAAGATCTGATATGCATTATGACTGTGGAGGACGATACCCTAGAAGTTAAATGTTGGAGACTAAACTTTGATGGCGCCTCAAATGCCGTGGGCAAAAGAATCGGGGTAGTGTTAATCTCGCCAGAAGGGGACCACTACCCTTTTTCCAGTAAGCTCAATTTTGATTGCAAAAATAATATAGCAGAATATGAAGCATGTGTCACGGGGATTCAAGCCACCATTAAGTGTAAAATTAAGTCGTTGAAGGTATACAAGGACTCCATGCTCGTGATCTATCAACTCCGAGGAGAATGAGGGACTATAGATTCCAAGTTGATGGATTATTGAAATATCATCCTAGATCTAATCAAAGAATTCTATGAGATTACCTTCCACTATATTTCAGGAGAAGACAATCAAATGGTGAACCCCTTGGCTACTCTGTCTTCGTTGATAAGATTAAACAAACAATCTGATTTGAATCATATACAAATGAGTATATATCAGTCTCTTGCCTATTGCTATAGCATCGAGGAAGGTGAAGAACACAAACATTTTGGGTTTCATGACATTTTGCAGCACATAAAAAATCGTGAATACCCAGAGCAAGCTACTGCGAATGAGAAGAGGACATTACAGAGGCTAGCAAGTGAGTATGTCCTGGATGGGGAAATATTTACAAAAGAAGGAAAGATCAAGTGTTATTACGATGCGTGGATGCTGTCGAGGCCAAAAAGATTCTTGAAGAAGTTCATGAGGGTGTATGTGGAATGCACGCCAATGGATTCTCGATGGTGAGGCAAATTATGAGATTTGGCTATTATTGGTCAACTTTGGAAAAGGACTGCATCAATTACGTCAAGAAATTCCACAAGTGTCAAATTTATACCGACAAGATTCATGTTCCTCCATCACCACTACATGTCATGAACTCCTCATGGCCGTTTTCTATGTGGGGTATGGATGTCATCGGGCCTATATCACCGAAGGCTTCCAATGGGCATCAGTTTATCTTTGTGGTTATTGATTACTTCACCAAGTGGGTAGAAGCATCCACTTACGCCAATGTCACCTAATCGCCAGTGTGCAAATTCCTAAAGAACAAAATGATATGTCGATACGGGATGCCAGAAAGTATCATATCTGACAATGCATTGAACCTAAATAATAAAACCATAGAAGAAGTGTGCAAACAGTTCAAGATACGGCATCACAATTCCTTACCATATCGCCCTCAAATGAACGGAGTGGTGGAAGCAGCCAATAAGAATATCAAGAAGATCGTTGGAAAGATGTGGAAACTTATAAAGATTGGCATGAGAAGCTACCATTCGCTCTATATGCTTATCATACATCAGTCAGGACCTCTATTGGGGCAACCCCATTTTCCCTAGTTTATGGGATAGAGGCGGTACTACCTATTGAGGTCGAGATTCTTTTCCTCCGAATTTTGTCAGAACTGAAACTAGATGAAGCATAATAGATCCAAGCCAGATATGATCAACTTGCTTTGATTGAAGAAAAAAGACTGAAAGTCATCTAACATGGTCAAATGTACCAGAAAATGATGATGCGAGCTTTTAATAAGAAGGTTCTCCCAAGGGAATTCCGAAAGTGAGATCTAGTATTAAAAAAGCTCATGCCCACTCAGAGAGATTCTCGAGGGAAATGGATGCTAAATTGGGAAGGTCCATACGTTGTGAAAATGGCCTTTTTGGAGGTGCTTTAATTTTGACTGAAATGGACGATAAAGATTTGCCTAGCCCTATGAACTCATATTCGGTCAAGAAATATTTCACTTGAAAAAGGGAGGCAACTCAAATTTTGGTAGAAATAAGCTAAGGCTTGAAATGATCAGTTCACTCGAAACTCCGTGGCGGGAAAAATCTTTGTGTGTTGAGATATCGTCAAAGCACTTAAGGTCTCCCAAACAAAAAAGGATTCTCGGCAAACTGGTTCATCAAAGCTCGTCAGCTAGATGTATGGGGCACCTAATTTTATGTTTTTGCTTTATTCTCTTTCAATCTTTGCCCCCTAAATGTCATGAACTGTATTTTCAATAAATTCTTCCTTTCATCTTATATCCACATTTACACAAGTATTATACATTTACATAATGACCAGTAAGCTAACAAATACAAGAAGATCTCTATATTGTTTTTGAAAGATTCTTAAAGGTACAGTGACCAAAGGCAGTCCTGATTCAAAAAGGGGCATTCCCGTGGGTAAACAGCTCAAGAGAAAAAAGACACTACCCAGACAGAATGTGGGGTAAATAGTTTTCTTGCAATTTGATCAGACCTGAAAAAGAGAAGGGCCCAATGACTCAAACAAAGTTCGAGCAGACGATGATGCCAGTTTGAGAACAGATACACATGTTCAAGCCGATCTCAAAACTAAAAATCATTCTCGAATGGCATTTTGTATTCATGCTAGAATCATTCATGCATTCATTAGATGTGTTTAAGCTAGGATCATTTGACTCATGCTAATCATAAATATCCTGAATGTGTCGATAAAAAGTTTTTCAGATTCTATCCCTCTAACAAGTAGTGGAACAAATGAAGCATGACAACAAAGTTCATCCCCCTGAAATTGCAGCGGGACGAACACAACAAGTAGATCCTGTCTCCTTGAGGATGTAATGGAATAGATCATCTAGTTTACTTACCCTAAGGAATCAGAATAAAAGAATGATTAGGGAGTCCTACACCCTTTTAGAAAAAGAAGACAAAGTGATCGAAGCCCAAGAGGGTCGTGATTCCTCCCCACGATATAGCAGATCCCAGAGATCTCGCTTTGTTGATAATGATGCAACAGGCCAAAATCTCATCTTTAGACTTATATAAAATCAAAAATCGAAATCCAAAAAAGGAAAGAAAAAGAATGAAAAAAACAAAAATTGAAAGAAAAAAAAACAAAAAAGAAAACAAAAACATAAAAAAATAGAAAGCCAAAAAATCTAAAAAGAAAACCAAAGCTCTCTCTAGATTGTGCCACTTTGTCAGAGTTGCGGCGAATCATGCTCTCTTCTCCAGAACGTGCCACTTCGTCAGAGTTGTAGCGGATTAGACTCTCTTCTCCAGACCATGCCACTTCATCAGAGTTGTAGTGGATCATACGTTCTTCTCCAGATCATGCCACTTCGTTAGAGTTGTTACAGATCAAACTTTCTTCTCCAGATCATGCCACTTCATCAGAGTTGTTGCGAATCAGACTTTCTTCTCCAGATCATGCCATTTCGTCAGAGTTGTTGTGGATCGGAGTTTATTCTCCAGATCATGCCATTTTGTCAGAGTTGTTGCGGATCGGACTTTCTTCTGCAGATCATGCCACTTCGTCAGAGTTGTTGCAGATCAGCCTTTCTTCTTCAGATCATTCCACTTCGTCATAGTTGTTGCGCATCAAACTTTCTTCTCCAGATCGTGCCACCTCGTTAGAGTTGTTGCGGATCAAACTTTCTTCTCCAGATCGTGCCACTTTGTTAGAGTTGTTGTGGATCAGACTTTCTTCTCCAGATCGTGCCACTTCGTCAGTGTTGTAGCAGTTCAACTTCTTTTAGAGTAGAATACCCCAATTTATAGAGTAGATAAACCATCTTTTCAAAAAAAGAAAGAAAAAAGAAAAAAAAGAAAGAAAGAAAAAAGAGGAAAAAGAGGAAAAAAAAAGAAAAAAAGAAAAAAAGAAAAAGAAAGAAAAGAAAGAAAAAATAGAGAAAGAAAAGAAAAATGTTAGATCTTGTCTCTTCGTCGGTGTTATAGCTGGATCAAGCATTAGAACCTTCATCACTCGATCTTGTCTCCTTATCAATGTTGTAGTCAGATCAAATGTCAGAACCTTCATCTCCAGATCCTGTCTCTGCGTCAGTGTTATAGTTGGGTCAAGTTTTGTAGGCCTTGCCTCATCAATGTTGTAGTCAGATCAAATGTCAGAACCTTCATCTCCAGATCAAATGTCATAACCTTCATCTTCAGATCCTGTCTCTGCGTCAGTGTTGCAGTTGGGTTAAGTTTTGCAAACCTTGCCTCTTCGTCAGTGTTGCAGCTATGTCACAGTTTCTCTAGGTATTGCGTCGTCGTTAGAGTCGTGGCAAGCCGATCTTATTTTGTAGCCCTAATGGATCACCCCATTTTGAAGATTTTGCCCACAAGAGCGACTAAGCAGATCAAGTGAAGTGATAGAAGAAAGGCCATGCCAAGAAAGAAGAAGCCCAACCAGACCGGACAAAATGGTTTCCTTTTTGTCTTTGCTTCATTGTCGTTATACAACAATAAGCAAAGAGGGGCAGCTGTAGTAACCCATTTCGTCCGGGCCTATTGAGCCCATTAACATTACAAATCTAATACCTAAATTCAAATAACCCACGAGACCCGTAATACCCATTAACCCATATTAAAACCAAATACCCATACCCATGTACAACCTAATAAACCCAGCTCAATAATTAAACTTAAATCTAAAACCTAACCCTAATCATCAGCCGTCGCCGCTACCGTTCGAAGCCACGCTGCCGCGACCTCATCGGCTTTAATAGCCGCTGCCAACAGCCGAGATAAACCCTTAAAAATAATAAACCTAAATGATTACCCCTCTGCTCCACTGCCCTAAATTCCCTTTTAAACCTCGTATCTTTATCCGTTCTTTCCACCACTGTGTAGACCCGACCACCACGAGCCTCCACCTGTGCCCTTCGCTTTCTAGGTCATCCGATCGACTCCCTATAAAAAAGGAGTTCGATCTATAAAAGAAAGAGGTTAACGACGATTATAACACAAAATGGGGCAAAAAAATATTAAAAGCAAAAAACAAGGATACAAACTCAGATCGAGAGGAAAACAAAACAAAAGGTAAAAAACCCTATAAACCCATTCGGGTTTTTTAGATCTATGAAAATAAAAAGGGAATTTAGAAAAAAACTAACCTCATATCTACGTTCTGGACCCAAAACCGAGCCTAGATATTTCCTTGCATGCACTCTAGCCACCGTTCGCCGTGGTTCTCTGTTGCCGACGATATACAGCTGTCGACGGGGTAGTGATGGGAGCTTGGCCGAGTGAGGGGAGAGGAGTTTAGAGGGTTTAGGGTTTTTTTGAGTTATCATATGCAAATGAGGTATTTGTGCAAAAAAAATGGAAATTTAAGGGGATGTAAAACGACGCCGTTTTGGCATCTCATGTAACCCACGTTCGGACCCGACCCAGAGGGAAGATCCGCGCGTCTTGCTTAATGGGGAAATCACAGATTCAGTCCTCCCTGCTTTGTATCCTTCAGATTTCGCACTTTAATTCTTGTTTTATTTAATTTTGGTCACTGCCTTTTTATTTTATGCATCTTTTTGTTATATTTATATTACTATTACCATTATATATTATTTACTTTTTTATTAAAATATACGTATTAATATACATATACTGCATTCATTTTTAAATCAAATCTTATAATCAAAATAATTTTCTTTGGTAGGGATCATCGTGAAAAACGTACCTCGGGCATAAGGCGTGCCGATATCCGTTAGTCACTATTACAAAATATTATTTTTAATTCTAAATTATAATTTTAAAAATAAATTCTCTTTATTCGAGAATCTAACGGAAATTATACCTCGGGCGTTAGGGTGTAAATTTCCTTTACATGAAGAAATATTCTTTTAAATATTTGAAAGTTCCACAAATTCTAAATTAATTTTGAATTCTTAATTTCCATCGTTAAAATAATATGTAATCGACTATGTACCAATTTTTGGCATTGTGGGGGTGCTCACCCTTCCCCATGCATAACCGACTCCCGAACCTTTTTTTCTGGTTATCGCAGACCAAAACTCATTGTTTTGATAAAAACGAAACAAATAAATTTTATTAAAATTGACCAGATTTTTAGGTGACCCAATCTCACCTAAACTAAAATTAAAAAAGATTAGTGGCGACTCGTGGTTACAATTGAAATGTAAAGCGGATGGCAAAAATAAATTAATATGAACTCAACAATCTATGTAACAATAATGAATAGGAATTGATATCATTAGCTTCGCCTCAACTGCAACTAAAAGTATGAATGTCACAGTTAGGGGTTCGCAAAATAAATCGTAACATTTAATCGGTATAACTGTTTATTTTATTGGCTAATTAACCTAATTGTTAAGGTTAAACGATTTCGGTTAGTTGAACCGCTAAAAAAATAAGTTAATGGTTAACCTATATGTACTTTTTTTAACTAAGTATGAAGTTTGTGTTTAATGTCTCTCTATTTAAGTATTTTTTTTAGAAAATTTTAATACAATATTTATCGGAGAGATAACTTTATTATTCTAAAAAGAAATAATGAACATTTCAACAAAAATTGTAATAAGTTACATGTCAACTGGTAACCGAATTATTTCTTAACGGTTAACCACTATAATGGTTAACCATTTAAAAAATTAACGATTAATTATTTCTTAACGATTAGATTACAGTTAATAACCGCTATAACAGTTTATCAAACTTCAAATTAAACGGTATGGTTAACCTATTATGAACACCCCTGACTGCAGTTTGGTATAGCATTGTTATTTAGTCAACAAAGATTCACAAAACTCCATAACCTTTTCTGATCAGTTATAACTTAGGCTCATTAATCACGGATCAATATATTCTTATATGATTCTACTCTCAGAACACAAATCAAGCATCGACATTCAAAGATTGTTCAAGGAGAGCAATATATTCCTCATGCTCAACATCTCTTTGAACAAAACAATCATAAATCTCATATTCATTGATGCATATCCAACAGAAAATAAAATGAAAATATGAAGATATGAAAAACAATTATTTGGTCGATCCAAATCTTCTTTCTTCGTCTTCCCAGATTCGATCTTCCCATTTTTTTCTTCTTTTTTTAGATGCTCTCTTTTTCTGCACTCATTTCTTTCGGATTCGATCAACCCTTGTCCCATATTCTTCTTTGTTTTATAATCGTTCTCATTCTCTCCATCACATTAGGTCACCTATTATTGTTGATCCATTTTTTAGAAATTTATATTAAATTTATATTTTTTAATATTGTAAATTAAATTCTCTAAAAAAAAATTGTCTCTTCAATTTTTTCGGTCTAATAGCAATTTAAGTCTTTATAACTTTAAATATTAAATAAATTAAGTATTGCCAGTTTAAATATTTAATAAATTTTTATACTTTTTAAATTAAGTAATTTAACCCTTCCTGACATTGGATTCCCTCCCTCCCTATCCAGCCGCCAGATTGTTAACGATTTTTAATCGTGGGGTCAATAGCTGTAGAGGATTAATCTTGATGTGGCATCTCTTACATAATTTTTGTTTTTTTTTCTCAAATGATGCTACAACAAATTCTTTTCACCTGCATGGTTCTAGTATGCTTGCAAAAAAATGCTCAAATTTTAAGAATATACAAGAAATTATTGAATCTGACAAATTAAAACTAAAATCATGTCATTTACTCAAAGATGAAATCAGTTTCTCAACTTAAAAGTATATAAAACAATTGTTCAAAAAAAGTATATAAACAACTAATTTTCACTAGTTATAAGGAATCAAATCCGCATCTTCAACCCATTACCCACGCGTCTTTGTCAACTGAGCTGAGAACACCTTTATGATGAGTTCTTATTTCAATTCTTCTTAAGATTTCATGTTGTAACTTTAAAACAAAGGTGTAAAAGACAACCCTAAAGCCCTTGAGCTTTTTCCCTTTTCTTTTTTTTTTCGGCCACATGTTCTTTCTCAAGCCCTCTCTTTTCACTATCAACAACCCTCATCATCCTCTTCAATTAGAACCATTTCACTGTCTAACGAGCCATTTGAGACTATCAATCTACTCAATGAATAAACTACCCCTATGTCTCTTCACCGTCCATCATTCTTCACTATCAATCTACCCCGTGTTGTTATGGTTAAGGTCATTGTAGCTCCTTTCTCATCCTCTCCACTCACATTTTCTCTATTTTTTTTTCATTTTGGGTCGTGAAACGACATCCTACGCTTCACGTACCATACTTCCCTATTTTACCTATTGATGCCAGTTTCAAGCCATCAAAACCTTAATCCCCTTTTGACTACACACACCTGATTCTTGACCACTTTCTTATGAAATGGTTCTTTGATTTATTTGAGTTGCGCTGTTTTGATTAAGTTTATGAGTTAATTTAGAATGTTCGACATATTTGAGTGTAGAGGATTCCTTTTATAGACTTAGCATCGTCTAATGTTGAAACACAAATTGATATATTCTCTATGTTGTTACAATTATTTTTAACAAATAAAAGCTTAGGTTTGAGGTGTGATAGCTCACCAAAGTATATTTATTTAGCACCATTTTACTTAGGTTTTTGCCTCTAATTTATATTCTATAGGTACCTAAAGATGTAGTTTTTATTCCTATTTCAACATGCGTTGAAAAATTTAATTAGTTTTGTCTATAGATTGCTTCTATGTCGATACAATATTGCACATACACGACCAAATCCTTATATCGAGAAAGGAGATGCCTTTCTAGTGGGGACCATTCACGGGGAAAATGGACAAAATTGTTATAATGACGATGCTGACAGCTGGTTGAGACCATTATGCGGAGTAGAGGATGTTGGTGTTGAGCAGACCGTGTTGTTGTATTAGCCATGTGGTAGAATGGGACCATTACATGGGCGCATGTGAAGAAAGGATCTATTGCATTCTGATTGGCTCATGATTTTCCTCACCCAGCTTATATAAAGAGCAAGAGCACAAATGTAAAGCGAGCTTTGACTTTTGGAAAATCCTTTGTTTAATTCTTCCTTTCTTTCCCGAAAATGTTCAAGGCCATAGAAGCTTAAGGAGCTCGGAGATCATGGCGCAGAAAGCAGCAAGTAGACTGAAAGGTTGCTTGGATTGACAAACTGAGCAAGGTTCAACATAGAGCATGTTTGTCTGAGAGGAACCAAGCACTTTTGACAAGGGTCGTTAACTGTTAAACAAATAGTCCTTAATCTCAAAATAAATAAATAAAAAGTGTAATAAGAGAAGAATGGTCGATTCGCAGGGACTAAAGAGTTTCTGATGTGAAAAGGTTTTGATTCTGACTTTATCAATTAAGTAAAGAAGGTGGGAGAGTTTTAATGTAGAAAGTAGATGCAGGCAGTAAAAGCGAGTTAGAAAATAGATTTGGAGAAATTGACGAAAGTAGACTTTGAAGAGAAAACTTAGTTAAATGGAATAGCCTCAATTCAAACTGATCATCGAAAAAGATTTTACACGGATACATGCTGGTTACAGTCTACAAGGCTCAACCCTTGTAACTTACTTTTCACTTTGATAAACCAATAATCCAAAGGCAATCTTTGGAATTCAGTTTTTACTTGGACTAGCCATAACTATCGTTGCTAATACCAATGCTGTTTAAGTGTTAGAAAAGCCAAGACATTCTAATTATCCATTAATTTCAACGTAACAAGATTCAATACCTCATAAGAGTTCACTCATTATCACTCAATGTATTCGGGTAAAGGTAACGCTCAAAGCCAAGATTAATAATGATATTACCATAGGCTTGTACGTAAATCAAGTCTCCACTACTTGGAATGAACATGATGTATTAATCAAAGGGTCTTTAATAAGGGTGTAATGGGGCTTAGGTTGGGGTAGGGATAAGGCCAAAAAGTGGGTTTAAATGTCAAGACAAGAGATGCTAAAACAAGTACAACCCACGAAACTCAATAAAATAAACAACTTTGAAGAAGTTTATTATTTTTTTCTGTTCAAGCACTTATGTAGCGACCTTTTTTCTCTTTCCTATAAGTTCGGTGCTACGGGTTTTCCCCATATTTTTTTCTGAAAATTTTGTTTAAAGGGGATTTCTTTTGAAAATTCTTATTTTTGAAAACATTGAAAAATTGGAGTCGCCACCGGCCACTTGGATAAGGTAGGCTGGACATCACAAAACCAGAGATTCATTTTGAAAGAGTTCGAGAGTTGGTTACGTGTGGGGAAGGATTAGCACCCTCATCACGCTCGAAAATCGGTACCAAAATATTTGTTGCTTTTAAATGGATGGAATTAATTAAATTTTAAATTGAATTTAATTAAGCGTACTTAATTGAAAATTGACCTTATTTGAGCATGCTTTATTAAATTAGTGGGTTCAAGTTAATTGGTCATTTAATTAATAAGGTTGACGATACATCAGACTGTAGATTAAACTGACATCATATAAGCCTGACTGTCGTGTTAATTTATGGTTCGAATTTCGTACGTCACCTTTATGCATGATGCAAGTAATTAAGTATGATGTTATGACTTATTAACTTTTAATTAACATTTACCTTGGGACTGTAAGGATTAACTCAAATATTTGGTCAACATCCATTAAGCCAGGACTGTTATGACACAAATATCGAAATTAATAAATACTTCCCTTTTCTAGGGTTTAATTAATTAATTACCACATGCCACATCAAAATTAAAAAGGATCATATGAATGACAATTATAAGTGCATGCCATATAAAGAGGTTAAAATAAACACACCAAAGGCCCACTAAAGTCCTGACCTAAAAGGCCCAAATTATGAAAATCCAATTAGTGATCTAATTTTTAGCTAGGCGAATCTAACATTAACCCTAAATTAATTAAGCCCTAAAACTAGAAACCCTAATAAATTATGGATTTTCTTGCACCATGACAATTAATTCGATTAATTTCAAACTAGTATCCCAATGAGCCAATGATACTATTTAAAACGAATCAAGTTAATTAATCATGATTTTACATTAAATGTCCATCTAAGGCCAAGGTTAATTTTATCCTAAAAGGGTAATTAAGAGGTTTTCAATTAATTTGATGAATTTAACATTTATCCCAATAAGCCAAAAGTAAATTTAGATTTACTAAACTAATTCGAACCTTAGATCTAAATACGACTCTAAAAACTAATCATAAGATTAATTTAATTAATTTAAATATTATGCTCCTATGAGACAAGCGCACACTTTAAATTAATTAAATTAACTTGCCTTAACCTAATCTATAAGCTTAACCTAACAAGCCCAAAACCATCTAATCAATATACATGCCTAAAAACCATACATATAAATATATAAATATAAATAAAGTATATCTATACTTTAACTATATGTTATATACTATATAAAAAAATATATACTATATATATTCTTTTAAAAACTATATTATATATATTATAAACTATGTGTTATGATAAACTATATATTATAAGAACATAAATTATACATAAATCATAAAACCATATATCATATACACAAAACTATAAATTATATATATTCATAAAAAACGTGTATTATATATTAAAACTGGATATTTAAATATATATATATATATATATATATACATATTAAAACCATAGGTTATATGCCATAAAAAGTATATTCATATAATCTGTAAGTATATACATTAGAAAAACTATATATTATATCTTTTATAAGAATTATACATTATATAGAAACTATATATTACATTATAAACCACATATTAACATATACACATATAAGAACCACATTATGCATATCCATACCCACATCACAATAAAATAAATATGATCTAGCATCAAGAAATTAAACTGAAAATTAATGGAAATAAACATGCAAGACAACAAATTAAACATGTATGCAAAAAGGATAAACCAAAAGGGCTTATACCACTGGAAAAAGGACCTAATTGATAAAAAGCAAACCCTGGGGAACGAATTAAAAAATAGGGGATGAGATTGTAATCTTTTAAAAAGCCACAAGGACCCGGGGAATAATTAAAAAACACATAATGGCTTCCAGGCGTAATTTGTAGGGGTAGAAGGATTAAAAATGAGATTTCGAAAGGCAAAAGCCCTTACGGGCGTAAATAAGATGAGGCAGGGGGATTTAAAATGTTATTAATCCATTTTTTAAAAGGGCCTAGTATATAACTCAATTTTTTAGCCAAAAATAGAAAGTTTTTAATCTTTGTTCTTCAAAAAACCCAGAAACTCTCCCCTTTTTTTCTCCAACTCGGATGAACGTTGTCGCGGTGTTCATCCATGCCGCCGCGATTCCCATGATTCGACCGTCCATCCACCACAGTGAGCGGCATCCGGCGAACCCAAAAACCCAAAAAGTAAACCTTATTCTGATTTAAACCCAAATCTACCCTCAGTTTCTCAAAACTCGGCCCTTTTCTTTTTAAAAACCCGAGAAGCAAATTCGAAAACAACCCTTACATTGAAATCAAAAGTAGTTTTGACCTTTAATCCTCCCATCGGCTCACCCAACATGACTGAGGTAGTCAGAGAGCTTATTGTCGGCGAAAGGGAAACAACGGCACAAGAGAAGACGACTCGACACCAAAGGTAACTGACCGTCAACCCTATCTCTTATGAATGAATGTGCTTCAAAATAAAAAGGGAGAAGTTACCTCAAAGCTTTTCTTTGTTCTCTATTGCTTGAATGATTCTCGTCTAGGGTTTACAACGCTTGCTTTCGGTTTTATAGCACCGAATATTACATGATAAAAAAGAACAAAAATAATCCTAAATATACTATTGGTTGCCCTCTCTGATTTGGAAGTATTCATGTGTGCTTTCTGAATTGTTGGGGTGTCCCTTGATACACTGAAATTCTCTTATTTGTAAGTATGCCCCTTACTGCATTTATGATATTTGTGTATTTGTTTTCTTTTTGCATCTGATGTGGCCGCCGAAGAGGGAAGTGGAACCAGAGAGTATTGACGAGGATAATAGGGCACTGGTGGCCCAAATCCGATGTGGTCGAGCAGTGGTGGTGTGGCGTCTGGTCAGTAGCTCTCCCTGCCAACGCGAGGGTGAGGTGGTGGCACTGGGTAGATGAGGGGTCGGGCAGAGAAATCCATGGGCAAGTGGGGGAGCCGAAGCGACGGGCACGTGGGGACTTTGTAACCTTCTCTGCCTTGATCTTGGGCTATTAGAACTCCCCCAGATCTAACAGTTGAGACCCGGCTGCGCAAGAGATAAAAGAGGATTAGGGTTTTTAGGGGTTTAATTGATCTTGGGCCTTATCGAGCCTCTTAATGTAATATGTATATATACTTTTTATGGGTTTTGAAATGTAATTGGACTTTGTAAACTTGGGCCTTTTATTTAATTGCTATATATATTGGTTTTCTATTTATATAAAGTGTATGGGCTGATATATTATATATATGTGGCCTTTTGATTTAATAAAACTTATAATTTAAAATAGATAATAACCATAATATTAAATATAGATAATACTGGATAATAATAGTAATAAATAAATAATGGTAGTAAAGGAGATAATGAAATACTACTTATACCATTTTTAGGGATCTTTGATGATAATCATTTATATAACTAAGAGGCTGATTATATATAATCCCTTATTTAATAATACTACTAGTAGTTTTTTTGTTCTTTAAAAATAGAAAGCCCTTTATTAAAAGGTAAAACGGGTCAACCTCTGGACAAAGTTAGTGATTATAGCTGCCCCCTTTGCTTATCCTTGTGGAACAAGAATAAAAGCAAAGAACATAAGCGCTAATTTTGTCCCACTTCCATGTCTGAAGGTTCCAAGCTGCGAGTTTCTCTTGTATAGAACTGTTCACCTTTTCCCTTCCTGAAACCTGGAGCTATGAGTATCTATCTTCTTTGCCCTGAAGTCCTTAAGCTACGGGTATCTGTCCCTTTCGCTCCGAAAACCCTGTGCTATGAGTATTTGCCTCCTTTGCTCTGAGAACCATGAGTTGTGAGTATTTGCCTCATTCACTCTAAAAACCCTTAGCTATGAGTATCTACCTTCTTTGCTCTGAAGTCCTAATATGACGAGTTTGAAATCATTCGCCTGAAATTCTTGAGCTATGAGTTTCTTCCTCCTTCACTCTAAAAACCTTGAGCTATGGGTTCTTATTCTATAGAACTGTTCACCCTTTTCTTTTTATGAAATCCGAAGCCACAAGTTTTTCTCTATAAAACTCTTCACTCTAAAGTCCTCGAACTATGGGTTCTTCCTCTATAGAACCGTTCGCCCTTTCTTTTTCTGAAATCCAAAGCTATGAGTTTCTCCTCTATAAAACTCTTCACTCTGAAGTCCTGACATGGTGATTTTCAAATCCTTCACCTGAAATCCCTTACGGGCCTTCATTTTGTCGCATGCTCGACCTATCTTTCAGATACCCGTGGAAAGAGATAAAATGCTATAATGGTATGAGTTAGCATGCTCCTAAGCTAGGGATGTCTAACTAGATATGATGCATGAATAGTGGGATCTAAATATTGCTCTGACCCTTTCACTTTCACGTTTAATCTTCCTTCGTCTTCTTTTTTCTTCTTTAACCTTTGACGATACTTTAACTCATATTCGGGTTCAACTACTAGTCTTTTCCTTTTTTGAATTTCTGCTCTAAAACACCTCTTCAAGTTTTCACTTTAGATTTGTTTTCTCTTAAAGCGTCTTTTCCAGGTTTTCACTTTAGAAGTTTTTCTTCTTTCTTTTTTTTTTCTTTTTCTTCTTATTCTTTTTGTTTTTCTTTTTGTTCTTCTATTTTTTTTCTTTTTTCCCTTCTTTCCCTTTTTTTCTTCTTTTTTTCATTTTTTTCTTTTTCCTTTTTCTTTTTGGGTGTCTTTTCGGGTTTTCACCTAGCGATGGCTTCATTTTTATAATCCTTCTTTTTCCATGTAACATGCTTGAATTCTGATATGGTTGGTACTCGTCTTCTTACCCTGACCTAACAATTAAAATCTCCTCTTGGTTTGAATTAACATAATTCTTTGTACGACCTACACTTAAAAGGTTAAAACATAGTAATACCGAGAAATCTTTTGCTTTTCATGAATCTATGTCAACCTACTTTCTGGATGCTTGTAAAAATGATAGAATAAGGTATGAAGTAACACTTCATTAATATTTCAAAAGTTCAAAGTAATTCGAAAGTCACGGCCAACATGGAAGAAAAGGAAAACAAAGTATGATGCCACGTCCGAATCATTGACTACATGAATGATGCGAGAGCCCATCGACCGAAGTAGATCTCCTACTAGAAATTCTTCACTGAAACCTGACTCCTGAGAAGGTTCAACTTTGGGATGCCTAATTTTTAAAAATTATTTGAGCTCCCTTTTTGGGTTTTCAACTAAAATCCTCATTTGGTTTTAAGACATCATTTTTCAGTTTTCATCTTGAACCCTCTTTTGGTTTTTTTCTGATGATACCTAAAGTGCCTTTTTTAGGTTTTCACCCTAGGTATTTCATTTTGTGAAGCGTTCTTCTGGGTTTTCACTCTACTTTTTTTTCTTTTTTTCTTCTTCTTCATGCATAGTACCTCTTGGCTGAATTAAAATTTATTGGATTGTTTAACACCCTTCCTTCCATTTATGTTGGGATCAACACTCCTCTGGAAAAGGCCTTTTTAACAACATAAGGTCCTTCCCAATTAGGCATCCACTTCCTGCGAGAATCTTTTTAAGTTGGCAAGTTTCTTTTAAGTACTAGTTCTCCCTCTCGGAATTCTCTTGGGCGAACCTTCTTATCGTAGTCTCTTATCATCCTTTTTTGATACATCTGACCATGACAAATGGCTTTTAGTATTTTCTCCTCAATGAGATTCAACTGGTCAAATCGAGCTTGCACCCACTCGGCTTCTTCTATTCTCACCTCGTTTAAAATTCAAAGCGATGGAATCTCTACTTTAATAGGTAGCACTGTCTTTGTGCCATAGACCAATGAGTACGACATTGCCGCTGTTGAAATATATACAAACGTTCGGTAGGCAAAAAAAGCAAAATGGAAACTTTTCATGCCAATCCTTGAAGGTGTCTGTGGTCTTTGATATGACCTTCTTGATATTCTTGTTGGCCACTTCTACCGCTTCATTCATCTTGGGACGATAAGTAGTGGAATTATGGTGTGTTATTTTGAATTGCTCGTACATTTCGGCTATCTTCTTGTTATTTAAATTGGTAGCATTATCGGTGATGATCCTTTCTGGTAAGCCATAACGACATATGATTTCTTTCTTTAAGAACTTGCAAACTGTAGCTTTTGTGATGCTAGCATACGAAGTGGCCTTTGCCTATTTGGTGAAGTAATTAATGACTACTAGGATGCATCGATGACCATTAGAAGCCTTTGGGTAAATTTGGCCAATAACATCCATGCCCCAAACGGCAAAAGGCCATGGTGAATTCATGGTGTGAAGTGGCATTGGTGGGGAGTGTACCTTATCTACATAGATTTGACATCTATGGCATTTCTTCGCATAACTAATGTAATATCCCTTCATGGTTGACCAGAAATAACCATATCTCATGATTTTTCTAGCCATTAAGAATCCACTAGCATGGGTTCCGCACAAACCTCCGTGAACTTCCGCCAAAATGGTTTCCACCTCTCGAGCATCTACACATCTCAACAATATCTGGTATTGGCTCCTTTTGTACAAAACCTCCCCGTCTAGAACGTATCTTGCCGCCATTCTTCTAATGGGTCTTTTATCATTCTCATTGGCCTCTTTAGGGTAGATTTGGAACTTGATATATTGAAGGATATCATAGTACCATGGGTTAACATCCACTTCTTCTTCCAAATTATAGCAATGGGCCGATATTTTGAAAATTTGCATCTAGATTAGCTTCATTTTGGCTTTAATACTTGCTTCAAATATTGCAGCCAATGTCACCAAAGCGTCTGCCATTTGATTATCCTCCCTCGGGAGATAGGTGAAGCTGATTTTTTCAAATTTTCTGAATAACTCTTGGATCAAGTCATAATACTTGACCAACTTCAGATCTCTTATTTCCCACTCTTTTCGGAGCTGGTAATTACCAAAGAGGAATCCCCAAAAACTTGGAGCACCTTGACTTTTCTTCCAGTGGTTGCGTATAAACCCATAACACAAGCCTCATACTCGGCTATATTGTTTGTGCAAAAGAATTCTAATCTACTGGTGAAGGGACAGTAGACATTTTCTAGAGAGATTAACATTGCCCCAATTCCATGGCCTAAGGCATTGGATGCTCCGTCAAAATAGAGCTTCCACAACTCATTCTCCGAAGTAGTATTCTCTTCGACAGTTATGCACATCAAATCTTCAACGAGAAAATTAAAGTTCAAAGACTCATAGTCATCTGAAGTGCGGCTTGCCAGAAAATCTGCTATAGCACTCACTTTTACCGCCTTTTGAATCACATATAGTATGTCAAATTCAAACAACAACATTTGCCAACGAGCTAACCTCCCATTTAGTATCAGTGTTTCCATTGAGAATTTTAACGGATCCAATTTGGATATCAACCAAGTAGTATGATACAACATGTATTGCTTGAGCCTTTTGGCAGCTTATACCAGATCACAACACAATCTTTGAATCGGTGAATACCGCTTTTCACAATCGGTGAACTTCTTGCTCAAATAGTAGAAGACTGTCAAGTACAAGATCAATGGTCTATTTGGTACTGATGCTATCAGAATTGGGGCATTAGTCAAATACTCCTTGATCTTGTCTAAAGCCTTTTGGCACTTTTCATCCCATACCCCGGGTTGTTCTTCTGAAGTAATCTAAAGACAGGGTCATATTTGTCGGTTAACTGATAGAGATATATAATTTAATCTTTCCAAGAAACCTCAAACTTTTTTTGGGTCTGAGGTGGTAGGGGATTCTAGATAGCTTTTACATTGTTAGGGTTAATCTCGGTCCCCTTCCAGCTAACCATAAAGCCTAAGAACTTTCCAAATGTGACGAAAAAGGTGCATTTTGTCGGGTTGAGCTTTAACTAATACTTTCTCAATCTTTGGAAGAGCTTCCTCAAGTTTTGAATATGCTCATTTTCTGTTCGAGACTTGGCAATCATGTCATCTACATATACCTCATTCCCCTTATGCATCATGTCATGGAAAAGGGTTACCATATCTCTTTGATAGGTTGCTCCAGCGTTCTTCAATCTAAAAGGCACCACCTTATAACAAAATGTTCCCTACTCAGTCACAAACGTAGTTTTCCCCATATCGTTAGGATGCATTATGATTTGGTTGTATCCCAATAATCCATCCATGAAAGAGAACCACGAGTGTCACGCGGTATTATTGACCAAAGTGCCAATATGAGGCAAAGGAAAATTATATTTAGGGCTTGCCTTATTGAGGTCTCTATAATCTACGCACATGCGGACCTTCCTATCTTTCTTGGGAACAAGGACTATTTTTTACTTATTCTCAAATCTTCAACAACATTTCTGCTCTCATTCTTCTTAGGTTTTGTTGGACTGGTTTACATTATGGCTTGATTGGTAACTTATACACCACAATATCCATGTCTAACCCTGGCATGTCTCGATAAGTCCACGCAAAAACATTCTTGAACTCTAGAAGCAATTCGATCAATTATTGACTGGTCTTAGATGAGAAAACGATGTCAATTTTCACTTCCCTTCTTTCTTCCTCCATCCTCAAATTAAGTATCTCCAACTCTACTTAATGAGGCAAGATTTGTTTGTCTTCACTTTCCATTAACCTAAGTAATTCATCCAGGACCTCAACTTCTATCTCATCATCATCTTCCTCGATTTTGGCCAAGTACAAGGATTGCTCAAAATCTACCTCGGGATTAGATTCAGAATCATTCATACAATTAATAATAGGGACCCTGAAACAATTTTGAAATGATTATGTATTGGGAAGAATATTATTATGAATGAATGAAAATAATAGATATAAATGTAATAAAAGAATGTGATAAATATGATGTTTGCCATTTGCGAAAAAGTGGAAAGCATTCATTTCATTGAATTGAAAAACAAGCAAGTTGATATAGAAGCTCTTTGCAAAAGATCCATATTGCTCGCGGGCAAAAGTAAATAGGGTTGGTTCTAAGCATTACTCTAATTTAAACCTAGAAACTACAAGTAAGTCCATACTAGTCCAATTGTTGAGTGTCTCCCTCGGGAAGCAAGGGTAGATTTCGGCCAAGAACTTGTAGCTCTTTCCATCTTTGGTTATTACATTAACATCTATTCCCTCTAACACATCACTGAACCTTTCCTCCTCATTGAGCTTGGTGCCCTCTAGGCTAGCCTCATGTAGCTTTTGTCTGACGTTGATTATCCCACCAGACACAAAAACACTCTTTATGTCGAGATAAGTCATAGGCCCTCACGGGATGTCCTCGCCCTTGAATCTGGACTTCCTTTGTTCCTATCTTTCTTCCATTAGAAATTATTTTGCTAAAAATTGGGTTTATGGCCAAGACCGAATCAATCATTCTTGCCGATGACACTTTTAGCGCGCAAGCACCCTTATAAGTTCCTTTCGAATCCTTTACCTTTCTTAGCTCCTTGTCCCAAAGTCTGTCAGACCATCATTTTAGTGCAGTTTGACAGTCTAGGGCGTGGGATCTTGCTTTCTTCTGCCACAAAGATAGCATTCACAAATTCCAATGCCCTAAAGGTGCATTCAACAACATCCTGTCGGTTTGGATGTAAGGAGCATCGGTGGTTACGAAAGCAATGATGTCTTGTTCGGCTCCCACACTTACCAACTTCCCATCGATAACAAATTTTAATTTTTGGTGTAGTAATGAAGGCAAGGCCTCGGCTGAGTGAACCCACAGCCTCCCTAACAGACAATTATAAGTTGGTCGAATGTCCATTACTACAAACTCAATGACATACTCAGTAGGCCCAATTAGCAAAGGTATCTCAATCTTCCCGATGACGTCCCTTTGATTCCCATCAAATGCCCTAACGAAGTTCTGACACAGCTTCATATGTGAACTGTCTATTGGTAACCTTTGCAAAGTCACCATTGGTAGTACATTCAAAGCCGACCCGTTGTCGATAAGCACTCCCAGCAAGACATACCCTTTGCAATGGGTGGTAATATTCAAAGCTTTGGTTGATCCCATGACACCGTCCAAAATTTCATCATCACTGAAAGTTATATTGTTGTCTGGGGTAATGTAACCCACTATTTGGTCTAATTTGCTTAGCAAGATGTCATTTGGGACAAATGTCTGGTTTAACCACTTCAACAGTGCACTTCTGTGCTTTTCTGAGCTTAACAACAATTCTAGCACAGAGATCTGTGCTTGCTATTTTCAGAGTTGCTCGATGATGCTATACTCACTGTGTTTTAATAACCTTAAGAACTCTTGCGCTTGTGTCTTGGTTACTGGCTCAAGGACCTTCGGAGGAGGTTCCTCTCCAAAAATCTTTTCAGGCTCGATGTTACTATTTTACCCTTGTCTTTTGGCTCCTCTACTGCCTTGGATGTTTCTGGTGAATAACACCTTTCACTTCTTGTAAAATGCCCCACTTCATTACCGCTTCGGATGGGTCCTCCTTCTTTATGAGTTTTTCTTCACCGGATGGCTTCTCATCTCTTTGTGGTTTTGAATTCTTCGGTATTGAAATATGAGCGGTGTAGCTCCATAGAACCTTTTGGGTGTCCTCGAATGGAAAAGAGGTCAGAGCCAAAATTTGGATTTTCAGAATTACCTTGAAGCTTTCACCTCGGGATGAGCTTTCCTCCTTTAGTTTGAGCGATTTGATGAAAGGTTGTCTACCCCATACTTGATTTTGGGGCTGTCTGATCTGCACACATCTAGCTATTTTATTTCCTCTTCCTTCTCGAAAAATTGGATCTCTTTATTATCCATCATCTTCTGGATCACTTGTCCTCACAACATTGAATATGATGCCCTTCTTTTTGATGAAACTCATAATATGGTCTGCACCCTTCTTGTACGATTTCCATGCCCTGATCAATTAGGCGTGCCATACATAACTGTTGGAATACCTACCTCAAGGGGATTTGACTTCGGACACCTCTATCTTGGCCTTTCTAGTGTACTCTTCTTTAATTGCATTCACACTACGACCTCTATGATTCGGTAGTGGATTGGTGGCCATATTCGGTTCATCTAGCTGTAATACCCTGGTTTTATCATGTTTTGTACGAACTTTTTAAATGCAATGCAGTACTCAATTGAGTGTCCTGGGACTCCGACATGATAATCGCAATGTGCTTTTTCGTCATACTACACAGGGAAAGGTGGTTTGAAAAAGATGACGTAATAAGGCTAGACCAAGTCAGTTTCATGCAACCGTGAATATAATTTGGTATAAGACACAGGCAGAGGAGTGAAAGACATCTTCTCACTTTCCTTCTTCGGGGATCTAGTTTATTTTTTATTCGAGCTTTGTCCCTCCCCCCGATTATGACTTGTGGCGAAGAAATAGTGAAACCCTTTGCGGCCGTATAGGTCCTTGTGGTATTCACCTCATTATCTTTTCTCTTGTAGTTCTTTCGAGAGTTCTCCCCGCTATCAATCCTTCCACTCTTTATGGCCACTTCAATCGACTCCTCGGTCCTTACCAAGTCGACAAAAATTCTGGGTGGTGTTATTTATCAACCGGTCGAACAACACGCCTCTCAAAGTATTAACAAAAAACAACGTGATCTCGTGTTCAGGGATTGATGGTTGGATCTGTGCAGCCACATCACGCCACCTTTGAGCATACTGGTGTAAACTCCCATTCGACCTTTGCTTCATTCCTTCTAACATGATTCGGTTAGGGGTCATGTCAGTTACATGCTTGTATTGTTCCACAAAAGCCTTTGAAAGGTCCTTCCATGACTTGATGTTGACTCGACTGAGTTGAGTGTACCATCGGTCGCGGGACCGGTCAAGCTATCTTGAAAACAATGAATGGGTAGCTTCTCATTCTTTATAAAAGTTGTAATCACTAATTTGTCTGGGTTGGACCCACTTTATTTTTGTTTTCAATAATGAGCTTATATATATATATATATATACTACTATCTATGAAAGAAAATATGAATTATGGGATTTGTTTAATTTTAGCTATCTTAGACTTCATATATATACAAGTGATTATCACTACAATTCAAAAATAAATCAATCAAAATACTATTATTGTTGTTTGTTAATATATCTATTACCTAATGTTCCATCATGTTTTTGTTATTTGTTATCGAAAATCCCCCAAATATGATACTATATTATTTTCTTTATGTTATCTTAATTACTATCGTTGATAGCATATTATTATTATATATGTTATTAGTATTATTGTTATTACGATTGTAGTTATGGTTATTATTATTATTATTATTGTTATTATTAGTGCCATAAAACTAAACTGAGAAAAATCAAAAAGATTAATAATTAAACCTAATAAATAATGTTAAATAAAAAGCCCAAGTCTATTATATATATCAGTCTATTTTACAAAAATATGTAATACAATAAGGCCCAATAGGCCCGTATTCACATAAGAAACCCTAAAGCCCTAGCATGCTGATCCATCTTCCCCTTTGTGCAGTCACACTAAACCCTCGGACGTTGGATCAAGGATGATCTGGCGAGCCACATGTGCGGCTCTTCGGCTGCCTCACGCGTACGAGGGTTCACACACCCCTTCTCGGATTCCTTGCGACCGTCCAGATTGCCACATCAGCTGAAGATTGAGCCACGTCGATCCCTCGTCCTTGATACCCTCCTCTCTCGTCAAACGCAAACAAACAAAGGAATGTCATAATGGGAGCGACATATATTTTAGAGATTTCAGGCGGATGCAAACAAATGATAACAACAACCAATAGCAATTTTCATTTTGATTTTCATGTAAATATGAAATACATGTAATATCCGGCTATATAAACAAAAAGCCCAACAGTTGTAAAACTATAAGCATCATTGGGGGAAATTTCTAGAGAGCAATACAAACACGGCTGAGCTATATCATGCTTCTTTATTTTGAAGTATTACATGCAAAAGTAGGGTTTAGGGTCGCGTTTTTACCTTTGAAGCGTAGTCATTTCGGCTTCCTCGCCCTTTTGTTTGCGGATAATAAGCCCTCTAGTTCCTTTCGGGGATGAATGGGGTGAATTGGTGAGAGTAAAGGGCGGTGGAAACTCTACTTTTGAGTCTCGATTTCTCTTAAGTTCTAAAAGGAGGGGGCTCGTTTTCAAAAAAGAAAAGGTTAGATCGAGTTTTGGTTGAAGAAAAAGGGGATTTTCAAAGGGTTTTTGGGTCATCGACGCCGATGAGCGATGACTGGTGTGGTGGTTTAAGGTGGAGAGACCACTGAGTTTTGGAAACCACGATGGTTTCTGGGTTGGGGTGGTGGCCTTTGGGGGTTGATTTCAGAAGAATAGGAGCGGAGTTATAAAAGGCCTTTTATAATTTGTTTATTTTAAAAATTGTTTAATTATCTCTTAAGGACCTTCGCCCCCTCTTAATAACGCCCATAAGGGCTTCCGCATGTTTAAATCACACATTTAGTTCCTTCGCATGGGACAATCACGAGCCCAAGTCATTATGCATTTCAAAACCCTTTCCCAGGTCCCTGGAACTTTTAAAAGAATTTCAATCTCGTTCCTTTTGCTCCTTTCGATTTGGCCTTCAAGATTTATGTTTTGTTCAAATTGGCCCCTTTCCAGTGTTGAAAACCTTTTATTTTGTTTTCTTTTTCATGCATTTTAATTTAAATCTTGTTTATATTTATGTTAATTTCTAATTTTAATTCTAATGTTAAGTTGTTGCTTGCTAGTAACGTTTGATATATGGTTTGATATGTAAATTATTTAGTATAATATATTACATATAGTATATCGTTATTTCTTGTATAATGTACAACATATATAGTTCCTATAATAGATATATAAAATATGTTTTTTATAATATATTTAATATGTATATAGTTTTCTTTAAATATATAACCCTTTTTTAATTATAGCATATATGATTTTATAAAGATCATAGTACACGTATTATAAAGTTTTATAATATATATATATAATAGGGTTTTGTTTTTTTAAAAATATATAATATAGGTTTCTTTTCAATATATAATATAAACCTTTATAATATATAAGTTCTTATAAAATATGTAATACATAGCTTTAAAAAGATAATATATATATATATATATATAGCATGGAATATACTTATTTTCTTAATGTAGGTTTAGTTTAGATGTTTGGGCCTTTTTGTGTTTGGGCTTAGGGTTAGCTTTAGCTTAGTGGGCCTTGTGCTTAGTTTTTTGGGTTTTGGGTTGTTAAGTTAGCTTTAGATTAGAATTAGACAAATTAATTTAATTAGTTTGAGATCTTGTGCTCGTCTCATAGGGGCACGATCTTTAAATTAATTAGATTAATTTAGGATTATCCTTTTAGAGCCTTAGTTAGTTAGGGTTCAAATTAATTTAGTGAATTTAAATTTACCCTTTTCTCATTGGGATAAATGTTAAATTCATTAAATTAGTTGGACATCTCTTAATTACTTTTAGGATTAAATTAACATGGAGATTAGATTGACATTTAATTTAAAACCATGGTTAATTAATTTGATTTACTTTAAATAGTATTCTTTGCTTATTGTAATACTAATTTAAAATCGATCGAATTAATTATCATGTTACAAGATAAATCATAATTTGTTAGTTTTTAGACTTTTAGGGCTATTTAATTTAGGGTTAATTTTAGATTCACCTAATTAATAACTAGATCACTAATTGGATCTTCTATAACTTAGGCCTTTTAGGTTATGGCCTCAGGTGGGCTTTTGTGTGTTTATCTTTAAGCCTTTGCTTGCCATCCATTTTACTTGTCATTCATATGGCTCATTTAATTTTCATGCTAATGAATTTAAATCATGAAAACTGAGGTATCTATTAATTTTGATATTTGTGTCGTAACAGTATAAGATCAAAGGATGTTGACCAAATATTTGAATTAATTCTTATCAACACAAGGTAAAATTAAAACTTGACAAAATCATTACATCACATCTTAATTGCTTGCATCATGCATAAAGGTGACGTGCGAGATTTGAACCATAAACTAACACGACAGTCAGGCTTATATGATGTCGGTTTAGTCTATGGTCCAGTGTATTGTCAACCTTATTAATTAAATGTCCAATTAATTCAAACCCACCAACTTGATAAAGCTCTTGTAATTAAGGTCAAATTTTCAATTAAGTACGTCGAGTTAAATTCAATTCAAATTCCAAAAAATTCCATCAATTTGAAAGCAACAAATATTCAGGTACCAATTCCTGGGCGTGATGGGGGTGCTAATCTTTCCCCATGCGTAACCAACTCTCGGGCCCTTTCATAATGAATATCTGGTTTTCTTATGGTGTGTGGCCTACCTTACCCAAGTGTCCGGTGGCGACTCCAATTTTTTTATCGTTTTCAAAAGAATGAAGATTTTCAACACTGATCCCCTTTAAAACCAATTTTCAAAGAATAAATTTGGGGACAACTCGTAGCACCGAACTTGTGAAACTCTTATAGTTTTAAAAGATATAAACGTTGCTACAGCTTGGCGACTCCGTTGGGGACTAAATTTGTTTTTACAAAACAAAAGAGAGGTAGGCCAAAAGAATATTTATTGCCTTAAAATGATGGAAAATGTTGAAATTTCAATTAAGTTTAACGAGGTTGATGCTTTCTCGAAAATGTGGCTAAGATTGTACGGGTTTTGATAATTGGTGGACTTTGGATTAATCTTTCATTTAATTTCTAAGGAATCACCAACATGTTTTGCATCATGATCATCAAGCTCTATACCCGAGGTCCGTCCCTTAAGTGGGAGTGAAACGCCACATACCCACATGAGTAGCCCTCTACGGGTCGGTATTTCACTTCCAGAATCCACGCCTTCTGACATGTAAGTAGCCCTCCACGTTGCTAGGTCGTGCTTTCCCTTGAACCAAAACCAATTCGCAAGCTTGTAATGGGCTAGAATTGGAGTTCTTGTTGCCTTAGTAGGTAATGGGATAGGTTCGGGTACCCTCGATTAGAACCAAACCATGTGTAGGAAACCTACTCGTTAGAGCCATGCGGATAACCCTAGTGAACTAGAATTCATGTGGTTAGGTTTATTTTCTTATTTGGTTGTCTTGTGCTTATTTTGCGTTTATCTCTTCTCATTTTCGCTTTATTATCTTATAACTAACATTTCTCTTTGTTTTCTTCCTTTTCCTCTTTTACCCTTTTTTGCATATCTTGTCATATCATGAAGAGCACATTGAGTTAGAAATAGTTTGAAGTTGAAGACTAGATCAACGGGAGACTTGGTCCGTAGCAGTGATGAAAAGAATTTCGATGTTCATATATGGTTGGAAGGGAAGCAACTACATGATGGAGACAGTATTGACTTTAGGTTCAAATCAGCCTTGTCAGCCACGACATTCATGAATACAAAGTTCAATGATGTGTCCGAATTGAAGCCTGTTTGGAACATTTGGGACTTTGAAACAAAGAGTACTTTCAAAGAAAAGTATGGTGACATCACGTACTTGCTAGAGATTCCAGTTGATCAAGCACTACTACAAGCCTTGGTGGGTTTTTGGAACTCTGCCTACAGCTGCTTTACGATTGGTAACTTTGATCTAACTCCGGCAATCGAAGAATACCGAGACCTTATAAATTGCAAGAAGATTGACATGAATCGGGTATATTCTAAGCTAAAAAGAATAAGGCTTTCTGAGGAAATTTAAAGAAGTGGGTCTTGGCCTTAGCCTCTGTACATCCTATAGGCCGAGTTCAGCGGAATCTCTTTGCTTTGTTGATCTATGGATTGGTACTCATTCCTTGAGCATTAGGACTCATCGATCCACCAATTTTGGATCGATTTTATCGATTGGATAGAGGGACTAATCCAATGCCTGTAATTTTGGCTGAAACCTTTTGATCTTTGAGGTTATGTCGAGAGCATGGTGGAGGTCACTTTCAAGGATGCCCACATCTTTTGACTGTTTGGCTCTACAACCACCATTGCACTAATCCTAATTTTTTGAGGCCCCTCTATGATGACAAGTTCTCGCCCTTAGAAGAGTTCATACGAAAGAATGATTGGCCAACCCGAAGATCCGAGGAAGTATGGTGAGATGTCCTCCAAATCTAAAGGAGGAAGATGTAGTTTGGAGAGCGGTGTGGTTGTTGGCAAAGAAAATTCTCTATAGATGTGGAGAGCATTCATGGGTGCCATTACTTGGCCTTTGGGGGCATACCAAATATGCACCTCTTCTAGTTTTGAGACAGTACGGGTCAAAACAGTTTGTGCCAGCCACCAAAGGTCTAAATGAGTTCAACGTGGATTATGCAAAGGAGAAGGCTACAAGATGATAGTATACAATGCTCCTTCAATTTGGAACAACGCAAGATGGGTTAGGATCGTAAATGCTACGTACATGGTAACTCCCGAGTACAAAGCATGGCGATTTAATCGTGTTAACAACAACATTCCTCACTTGAAACCCGATGGAAAAAGATCTATAGAGAAGAGATTGGCCACACTTCCTATTGAGGCTGATTTGACGAGGAAACAACTTGAAGAAGAGCGAAAGAGGTACCTCAAGCTCGAGGAGAAAGCCCACCAAGAAAAGTTCAACCTCGAATTAGAGATGACACAGTTTGAAGGAGTGGTTAAAGCTCTACAAAGGAAAAGAGATGAGTTGGAACTCAAACTCAAGATAGAGAAGGGAGATATTTAGAAGCTTAAAAGTTTAAATAAAAGAAAGAGAGTCGCGAAAGATGGACCAAGTGAAGGGTTAGAGCTCCGATTGAAGGAAGATAAAGCAAGAGCCGAGAACTACAAAAGAATGTTTTACGAGCACAAAGATTAAGTGCTCGCTTTAATCGAAAAAGTAAGGAATCTACGAATATCCCACTCGAGACAGATCAAGAGGGAACAATGCTAAAATCAAGCCTTGAAAGATCAAGTGAAGTTTTTGGAAAAATCTCTTTTCAAGCATAAGGGTTCAACTAGCAAGATGAAGGCCAACAACTTGGAGAATCAAGTCTTAACGACTCACGTCGATGAGTTGGAAACCGAGGTTCAACATCTCAATGATCACTTGGCAAGCCTTAGGGGAACGATTCAAGTACGCCCGACGCTGAGTTTAGAGCAACTACACTTCACCGCCTACACAATTTGGAGGCAAAAACAAAAGTTGGCACATTGGATGACTCAGATGCAAGAGATTGATCGGAAGGTACATATTTTAGTAGAAGACGTTACGGAACTCCATGACTGTGTGGACGATGATTCTGAGGAAGGAGAGAAGACTGTTTGGATTCTGAGGGAGATCATTGACCTTGATACTACCTTGAAGCCATATGTGTAGTTGGTTCTCTTTAAGTTAATGTAACAAGACAACATTTCCATTAATGAAAGTCATTTAATGATGATATTTGCCAAACTCAGTGTTGCTCTTTGCATTCATGCATGATTCATTCATTTGCATTCTTTGTTAAAAGCTAATAATCATCTAATTAGTACAATTTCTTGCATTTTTTATTAATTGCCATTTTTTAATTGAAAGGCTTTCTATTTCAGAAAGATTGCATTTTGCTTTTTAAGAATTATCATCATTCCATACCCTTATCGCACTCTCTCACGGTCAAAGCAAATGGAGGAGAGCTTTCCCAAGTTGGAGGCCGGCCTACGTGGCCAGATGGAACGAGCCCAACAAGAATTAAGAGACACCATCATAAATCTCAGCATGACATGATGAAGGAAATATCCCAGTTGTTGTAAGCTCAGCTAGGACTAGATTCGATGGGTAAGAGTTCCATTGAGAATTCTGCCCAAAACTTGGGGGATCACCCTTATGCCCAAATCATCCAGAACCCTCTGCTTGTTAATCCATCTCTAAATCCTCCACAATGTGCATCTTCCTCTCATGTTGGTGTGGCTACTCAAACTTAACCAAGGGTGACCTTCAGGAATCCCGAGATTATCGGGGACAACATCCCAGACTTCGATGAGTTGGAGAATTTGAACCAAATGAAAGCGAAATTCACTAAGCAATTGGAGGATACTCGGAAAAACCTAGAGGAGAAGTTTCAAGTGAAGGAAGATGAGGGCGACACCTATAGGTTAAGTGCTAGGGAACTCAGTTTGGTCCCTAATGTGGAAATCCCACATAAGTTCAAGACCCCCAAATTTGAAAAGTTCAATGGATCCACATGTCCTATTGCTCATATAGTGATGTTTTTTCGGAAGATGGTTGGGTTTACCAAAAACGAGAAGCTCCTAATTCACTGTTTTCAAGACTAATTAGTGGGGTCTACCTCGAGGTGGTATATTAGGCGAGGGATTTCAAGATTCGCCACATTAAGATTTTAGAGCAAAAAGTCAAAAATACCCATGGCTCAAGAATTTTCAAACAATAAACTTAAAAAGCTCATCTATGCCTAAGAAGGTTGGAGTCTTCGTTTGAAGGGTTGCTATCTATCTGTTCACTACCGCTTCAAAGGAACGCATCTATTTGCTCACTTTCACTTTGAAGGAACTTGTCGTCTCTGTTGGGTCTAGTTTCTGCCGCTTTAGGAAACAAATTCATCTACCATTTGAGGACATTGGATTCATTCGTTGTCGTTTCGGAAGAATGAGTCATTTGAAGGATAGTTGGCTTATCTGTTTGCCATTTTGAAAGGACATGCTAGCACCACCCAGTCTATTTTCGTCGTTTCAGGAAAGCAAGTTATGTAAATTCGTCCACTACCATTTTGGAAGAATGAGTTGTTCGTAGGTTAGTTGGCACGTCTGCTGCCGTTTCGGAAGGACATGCCAATGGTACCTGAATTGATTTTTTGCAGTTTTGGGAAAACATGTTATTTGGATTCATTCGCTACCGCTCCGGAGGAATGAGTCGTTTGCTAACTAGTTTGTTCATTGCTACTTCGGAAGGACATGCCAGCGCTACCCAGTTGTCTTCTGCCATTTCAAGAAGACGGGTTATTTGGATTTGCTTGATACCGTTCTAGAAGAGCAAATCGTCCAACATGGAAGTAGGATAAAATTAGTGCTTATGGTCTTTGCTTTATGCTTGTTCCACAAGGATAAGCAAATAGGGGCTACTATAATCACTAATTTTATCTGGGGTGGACCCGCTTTATTTTTATTTTCAATAAATGGGCTTATATATATACTACTATCTATAAAAGAAAATATGAATTATGGACTTTGTTTAATTTTAGCTATCTTAGACTTCATATATATACAAGTGATTATCACTAAAATTCAAAAAAAAAAATCAATCAAAATACTACTATTGTTGTTTGTTAATATATCTATTACCCAATGCTCCATCATGTTTTTGTTACTTGTTATCGAAAAACCCATAAATATGATACTATATTATTTCCTTTATGTTATTTTAATTACTATTGTTGATAGCTTATTATTATTACTATATGTTAATAGTATTATTGTTATTACGATTATAATTATTATTGTTATTATTAGTGCCATAAAACTAAACTGAAAAAATCAAAAAGATTAATAATTAAACCCAATAAATAATGTTAAATAAAAAACCCAAGTCTATTATATATATATACTAGTCCATTTTACAAAAATATGTAAAACAATATGGCCCAATAGGCCCGTAATCACATCAGAAACCCTAAAGCCCTAGCATGTTGATCCATCTTCCCTTTGTGCAGTCACACTATAGCCGTCAGATTTGATATAGATCTGACGGTCCAGATCGCTTGGAAGGAGGAAACCCTAGTTGCCCCTTTAGGAGACATAGCGCCGTATCATCCTGGGATGTTGCATTAAGGATGATCTGACGCAACACACGCATAGCCCTTCGGCTGACTCACGCTCACCTTCTCGGATTCCTTGTGACTGTCCAGATTGCCACATCGGCCGAAGATCGAGCCATGTCGGTCCCACGCCCTTGGTCCCCTCCTCTCTCGTCAAGTGCAAACAAATGAAAGAATGTCAGAATAGGAGCGGCATATATTTCAGAGAATTCAGGCGGATGCAAACAAATGATAACAACAACCAATAGCAATTTTCTTTTTGATTTTCATGTAAATACAAAATACATGTAATATTCGGCTATATAAACAAAAAGCCCAACAGTTGTAAAACCCTAAGCATCATTGGGGGAAATTTCCAGAGAGCAATACAAACACAACTGAGGTATATCCTCCTTCTTTATTTTGAAGTATTGCATGCATAAGTAGGGTGTAGGGTTGGGTTTTTACCTTTGAACCGTAGTCATTTCATCTTCCTCGCCCCTTCGTCTGCCGATAATAAGCCCCCTAGTTCCATTCAGGGATGAATGAGGTGAATCAGTGAGAGTAAAGGGCGGTGGAAACCCTACTTTTGAGTCTCGGTTTCTCTTAAGTTCTAAAGGGAGGGGGCTTGTTTTCAAAAAAAGGCTAGATCGAGTTTTGGTTGAAGAAAAAGGGGATTTTCAGAGGGTTTTTGTGTAACCGGCGCTGATGAGCGATGACTGGTGCGGTGGTTTAAGGTGGAGAGACCACTGAGTTCTGGAAACCGCGACAGTTTCTGGGTTGGGATGGTGGCCTTCGAGGGTTGATTTTAGAAAAATTGGAGCAGAGTTATAAAAGGGCTTTGAGGAAAATGGTCAAAAGGTTTTCACTCCAGCCGAATTAGGCCTTTTATAATTTGTTTGTTTTAAAAATGGTTTAATTTTCTCTTAAGGACCTTCGTTGTAACACCCTAAATATGGCTTAAGAAGGTTACCACTATCTAAGCTATTGACTAACTGAATTATGTGCTAATCAAATTAAAGAGGAAAGAAAATTAGCTAACAAATAACTAAAGGGACCAAAATGTTATAGCCAACAAGTTAGAGTGCCAAATTAAAAGGACTCAAAGGTTTATATATTATAAGTTTGGTTTGCATGTCAAATTCTTAAGAATCAAATGACTTGGACACTTGGCTATCTATAAGAAATGCCAAGTTTGGAAGGGGGTGACTCGGCTAAGGCCACTTAGACCAATGATGAGAAAATTCTCATCATCTTTTTCCTTCCAAAATCCACCATAATCGAGTGAAAGGGAGAAAGAGAGAGAAGAGAGAAAGCTTGATGATATCCATGGAATTCTTGAGAGATTAGGCCATGGTAGGACTAAATTGAATTAGAATTCAGATTGAGGAAGGTAAATGCTTGATTCCTCACTTCAATTACATGCTTGAATCTTGAATTAGTGATATTCTTGTTGTCTAATTTGAATAGGATGATTATTATGCATGTTAAGATGATGTTAGCTTCTAATGGTGTTTGAATTTGTGAGTGTTAGTAGTCAAATTGCTAAAGAGATGTGTATGGGTTTCTGGAAATTGAGAATAGGGATCATGGTTGAAACTAGTTTCAATTAGGGACTGTTTTGTTAGATGAAAATGTGTAAACATGCTTAATTGTATATGCTACCCTATTTTAGTCACATTGATAGGTGAATTGGACTGACCTAGACATGTAATAACATGAAAATAAGTTGAATTATAATGTTCGAATCTTGTTTAGATGAATTATGAGGCTAGAAGCTTAACCTAGTGTAATATGCCCAAAATACTCTATTATGGGCAGTAACTTCGAAAAATCACCATAAATTGTATAAATGGAATTTAAGGTTGAACTTTTTATGGACAGTGCCGTAACATGTCTAAATTATTTAGGAGAAAATAGAACTGAATTATGGATTGTATAATGAATTGTACAGAAGAAACACTAGGGATAGTGCAAGTTATCCCATGCTGTAAATTGCCCTATCTTTAAGCTAAAAACTGTATTAATTGGCAAAGGTTTAAAATGCAAGACCTATATGGTTAGAAACAAAATTAAGTTATCTTACCAACGGTGTAAACTAATTGAAATTCTGACATACGGAATGAAAGTTATGCATGCTTAAGTGAGCAGAGTACATGCTGCCTGGTAGCAGCAGTTTAGGTATTGTAGCAGTTTTGTAAACTATTTTGCAAACAGTTTTGGGACAGTTTAATTGATGCCATGTTTTTCCTTAATATGGATTGTAGGCAGTTTGGTAATGTGTATTAAGGTGTGTATATGAATATGCTATCTTTTTTGTATATATAATGTATTAACCTTGCTGCCATATTGAATGACTTTGTGATTACATGTTTTGACCTTGTTTTATCTATGTGATTTACTAGAGCAAGGAAAAGACTTTGGAGATGGATCTAAAGTCGAGCATTCAAGGGAAAAGCAAAAGGGAATAGTCTTTTGAGTCTAGCTAGCTTGGGGAGTATTGTGAGTGTAGTTTAATCTAGAGTTAGGACTAGGTCAAGCATGTCGAAATTCTTGAATTGTTAAATTGGACTTAATATGATCTTGACCTAATAAGGGAAGTATGAAATAAGATAATACATGAAAATTGACAACATCCTTGAAGTGTTGTATAAATAGAATGCTAGCATGCATATGTGGTAACATTGATGCTTGTATGTATGACATGGTATTGTGACCAATTGCTTAAACCAAATGCTTGATGTGCTAGCTTAGATGATGCAATGAACACTTGAAATGATGAGTTATGGCTCTATTGGCCTAAGGGATTAATGCATGTATAAACTTGCCATACAATATTCGAAATGACTCTTGAAAAAGATAATGCTTGACATGAACTTGTACACTTGAATGATACATGATCTTGAACTTGAAAAGCTTGAAATCTTTGAGTAAATGAATTAGAATCAAACAACCTTGGTTGCTAGTTAAATAGGTAGAAGGGCATGCCTTAGAGTCTAGAGCTCATTATGTCAGGGTGGACTATGGTCCAGGGCTAAGGCCCCTAATTAGCGACAGATGGAGGGTACGTATGTGGTCTTTGGCGACAGTAGGAGGGTTGACCAGTACTACGGTACATCTTGTGGCGACAGTTGGTTTGAGACTCGATTACCTAGACAAACTATGAACTAAGGATTGTGTTAAAAAGATAATAAATGAGCTAATAAGCATGAATAGCTTGATTTCTTGTCATGTAAGCATGATTTGGTTGATTACTTGTCATGTAAGCATGATTTGCTTGATTTCTTGTCATGTAAGCATGAATTGCTTGTCTACTTGATATGTGACCATGAATAGCTTGATGACTTGAAATGGATAAAGCATTAATTATGATTCATTGTCGCTTGCTTCTTATGCTATTCGAATGCCTTGAAATCCTTAGCTAGGATCATTCTTGACTAATTGACACTTAATTTGATATAACAATTGGTTAGAATTAGTTACTACCTCACTAAGTGCATTCTTGTACTTATCACTCTTGTTTTCATCCTTCCCAACTACTGGATAAAGGATTCGATCGTTGCTTGATCCTGAAGCCTGCTTTCTTGAGCTTGAAGCAAGACACAAGCATAGCTAGAGTATGGTTCATACTTGTTTTATATTTCTCCTAGTTAGTGGCACCTAGACATATACATGTAGCTAGGACTAGACCATGAATCTTGTTTGTTTTGGGAGGAATTGTATATATGCATGAACATGGCTACTTGATGTTTTGAGTACTTGTATATATAAGCTCTTGTATGGTCCTTCCATGTTAAGAACATAGTTTTTAAGACTAAAGTATGTATTGAACTTAAATTATATGTATTGGAAAGGTAGTTTGCTGCGCATATGTGTATATATTGAATGTTTCAAAGAAATTGATCTAGCCTATTGTTCCATTCGAATGCCTTGTGAAATTATATAGTCACTTGTGTGAATATACCATGTTGTAGGTGTTTTATATGTTTGTATGGTAAATGTTGAATGGTAAGGTTTGGCATATGGCTTGTTTGGAGACAAGATACGTTTAACTGTATGTACAAATGATCATGTTTAGTAAATTTAGGTATAAAATGTTGCATGTATCATTCTAAGGAACAATGAAATGAAATGAAAGCGTGTTTGCTCACTTAGGCTATTTGAATGCCAGTGTATGATCATGTTAATTGAAATGTTAAAAGTAGTAACCTATAATGTCTTGTAAACAAAACATGAGATTGCTTGCATGTTAAGTTATGAATGCTTGGTTGCTTTCTAGTTAAGTAACTCATCTAATAGGGATGAGTTAACCTTTCCTCACCTCGTCCTTGCTTGGTAATGCTCCCGAACCGGTTTGCTCCTAACCTAGGGCAGGGGGTGTTACATTTTTTGGTAGTCAGAGCTTTTAGTCGGTTCTAGGACTAAACCGGGCTCTCTTGCATCATATAGGATGCTTGTGCCACCTAGGGGACTTGTATTGTATAGCTTATGTCTTTGCTTAACTAAACTGAATTCCTAATTGTTTTATTTGAACGTAGAATGCTTGAAGCACGACTTTCTCGGGACGATGTAAGTCCCGTAGGCTCCTCAAATGAAGGAGATAGTGTGAGGATGGAGAAGAATCCTCCAAACAACAAGCTCAACCCCGAGCCCAAGCTGTTGCTCAACAGGAAGCTCCTGCTATAAATCATGTATAACAAGAATGCCTTCAAAGTATGAAAGAGATGTTCGATCATCTTGTAACTACTTTGAAACGAGACCATCCTATTCCTCCTCCTGCTGCTGCTCCAAATAGAGCCCTGATTGATAAGATGGCTCAACACTGGGCTTATACCTTCACCGATACTGATGAAGCCAATCCTGAAGTAGCTGAGTATTGGTTAGAGGCCACTACTGGAATCCTGACCAAACAACTACCCTGTTCTGATGAACACAAACTCAAATGTGCTATAGCCCTGTTGGTAGACGAAGCTCTGAGCTAGTGGAAAACCACTACCCTGACTACTCTTGCTGAAGTTGTAACTTGGAAATTATTCCTCGAGGAATTCAGGAAGAAATACATCAGTGAATAATACTTGGCCGAGTGCCGTAAGCATTTCTTGTACCTCAAGCAAGATGGTCGACCTATCAAACAGTACGTGAGTGACTTTTGCAAATATTGCAAATACGGGTCATAATACATCAAGACTGATACAGACAAGTGTAGGATGTTTATCGATGGACTGAATGATAAGTTAATTCCAATATTCACTGCTCTAGGTATCACTGACTTCCAGAATTTGGTGAACCGGGTATTGCAACCGAGGCAAAGATGAAGATCTCTAAGAAATGCAAAAATGGTAACTCCTAGAAAGACAAACGATCCAAGAATGATGAAAAGCCTCACTAGCAATCAAATAAGTCTAAACACTCCAAAGAACACTCTTCGAATTACACTCCTATTCAAAAGAGAAACTATATACTGAGACCCCAATCGGTATAGTAACCTTCAGCCCCGATTATCTCTGTTGATAGTAAGGGGAATTCCGATAAAAGTGCTCAATATCCTACTTGCAAGTTCTACCATAAACACCACACTGGACAATGTAGAACTCAACAGAATCTATGTTTCTTATGTGGAACCTCCGATCACTATATTAGGGATTGTCCTCAGAATCCTAACAAGGTTCCGAATCGAGCTCCTGCAAATACTAGCTCAGCTCATTCCATTTGAAACAAAGATCCCAGACAAGCTCAGTCTGGAAATCAGGGGAAGGGAAAAGGATAGCATTCAAACACCCCTACTCATTAGGAATCTCGGGCTCCTGCTCGAATCTATCATATTTGGGGAAAAGAAGATAAAGAATCACCTGATGTCATAGCAGGTACCGTTGAGCTAAATTCAACTTCTGTTTATGCTTTAATAGACTCGGGATCCACATATTCATTTGTATGCTTATCTTTGATTGTAAAATTGAAGTTAAAGCCTGAAATTATAAAACAAAGCCTTGTAATTTCGAACCCAATAGGGGGATTACAAACATAAGCCTTATCTGTAGAAACTATCCCCTATTCATTCGAAATGTACCCTTTTTTGTTGATCTATATGTACTACCAACTTGTGAGTTTGATCTAGTGCTAGGACTAGATTGGTTAAGCAAGCATGAAGCCTGGGTAGATTGCCAAAATAGGAGACTTTATCTCTGGGGTTTAGGAAAGGAATCCATTCTCCTAATTTATAAGAAACTGACCTCAATCTTTACTACTATGGTTTTACAATAGGAACTTGAATTTGGCTTACCTAGTGTGCCTATTGTATCTGAATATCTCGATGTTTTTCTCGAGGAACTCCTTGTTCTCCCTCTAACCAGAGAAGTAGAGTTCGGGATCGATGTCCAACCTAGAACAACTCCGGTGTCCATCACACCTTATCGAATGGCACCTGTTGAGTTGAAAGAACTCAAGAAGCAACTCCAAGAGCTAAAAGACAACGGTTTCATTAGACCTAGCTCGTCTCCCTTGGGTGCTCCAGTTTTGTTCGTGAAAAAGAAAGATGGAACTATGAGACTCTGTATTGACTACAGACAATTGAACAAGCTTACTATCAAGAATCGATATCCTCTCTCTAGGATTGAAGATCTCTTCGATCAACTCAAGGATGCTTCGGTGTTCTCAAAGATCAATCTTCGATCAGGATACTACCAAATGAGGGTAAAAGAAAAATATGTACCCAAGACAACCTTTTGTACTCGATATGGCCATTTTGAATTCCTTGTAATGCCATTCGGATTAACGAATGCTCCGGTAAGTTCGTGGTCGTCTTCATTGATGACATTCTAGTGTATTATCGGAATAAGGAAGAATATTTTAAACACCTTCAAATTGTATTGCAAACTCTCTGAGAACGTCAATTGTTCGAAAAGTTCTCTAAATGTGAATTTTGGCTATTGGGAGTCTCATTCCTTGGCCATGTCATCTCGGCAGAAGGGATTAAAGTAGACCCAAGCAAAATTCAATCCATCATAGATTGGAGACCTTTGAGGATTGTTGGTGAGGTTAGAAGCTTTCTCGGTTTAGTCAGGTATTATCGATGTTTTGTCAAGGGATTCTCATCCATTGCCGCAAGATTGACTAAGCTAACTCGCAAAGATACACCCTTTGTTTGGTCGGAGAATCAACAACGAAGCTTTGATAAGCTTAAACAAGCCCTGACTCATGCTCTGATTCTTATCCAACCAGTATCGGGCAAGGAGTACACTGTTTACAGTGATACATCTCATTTGGGACTAGGATGTGTCCTAATGCAAGATGGAAACATGGTAGCTTATGCTTCAAGGTAACTAAAACCACACGAGCTGAACTACCGTACACATGATCTAGAATTGGCAGCTATCGTGTTTGCTCTCAAAGTTTGGAGACATTACTTGTACGGGGAGAAATGCAACCTGTTCACAGACCACAAGAGTCTCAAATACCTCCTAACTCAGAAAGACTTGAATTTGAGGCAAAGGAGATGGCTAGAATTACTTAAAGACTACGATTTGGTTATCGACTACCATCCGGGGAAAGCAACTGTGGTTGTTGATGCCCTTAGTCGCAGACCATACTCGGGTAAACCCTTAAATCTAAATCCTAGAATAATCCATTCAAATTAAACCTTTCTTGACTTATAAGTAACTATTTGAAAGTCATCCTTAATGATCTTGTTTATTCTTTCATAGTTTCCTTGGTTACCAATGCTCATTTTTTGTTTATCCAAAGGACGAAAATTCTTTTCTGAACTTCAAGTTCAAATCTATTCTAATCTCGAGAATCAAAGAACTCCAACAAATTGATCCAGATCTTCAGAAGATCAAGTCCAAGCTAGACTCTGAGTCTAATTCTAACTTCTTCCTCAAGTCGAATGGACTCCTCTATTTCAAAGATAAAGTATGTGTTCATAACAACGAGGAACTAAGACACGAGATGTTGCAAGAAGCTCACCAAAGCTTTTTCTCGATTCACCCTGGATCGGTTAAGATGTACAAGGACCAAAAGGCACTATACTGGTGGCCAGGCATGAAATCGGCTATCAAAGACTTTGTTTCAAAGTGCCTAACTTGTCAAAGAGTTAAAGCTGAGCATCAAGTCCCTACTAGACCGCTCCAACCCATCAAATTCCTATAGTGGAAATGGGATCGGATTACAATAGACTTCGTTACTGGTCTTCTTTCCACTCTAAGAAAGAATGATGTTGTATGGGTGATTGTTGATAGATTCACAAAGTCTACTCACTTCATCCTTGTTCGAATGAATATGAGCTTGGAAACCTTAGCCAAGCTATACATCCATGAAATGATTGGATTACACGGTATACCTACAGCTATAATCTCTAAACGGGACCTCAGATTTGCTTCCCAATTTTGGAATTCCTTACAGAAGGCTCTAGGAGCTAAAGTCCACCTTAGTACAACCTTTCATCCTCAATCAAATGGATAATCTGAAAGAAACATCCAAGTGCTTGAAGACATGCTATGTGCTTTTGTTATAGACTTCGAAAAGAACTAGGAGAAATCTCCACTCCTAGTAGAGTTTGCTTACAACAATAGCTACCAGGCATCTATCTAGATGGCTCCCTTCGAATCTCTATACGGAAGGAAATGTAGAACTCCCTTGTGATAGTATGAACTGGGAGAAACAAAGTATTGGGACCTCAATTGCTTAGAGAAACCGAAGAACAAGTGAAGATCATTCACAATCAATTAAAAGCAGCCTTTGATAGGCAGAAAGCATATGCAGACTTGAAAAGGAGAGACATCCAATACAATGTTGGAGACAAATTCTTCCTCAAAGTCTCCCCTTGGAAGAAAGTCTTTCGGTTTGGAAGAAAAGGGAAACTCAGTCCCTAATTAATTGGTCTGTTTGAAGTCATTGAAAGGATAGGGCCAGTGGCCTATCGATTAGCTCTTCCCAGTGAATTTGACAAGATTCACAATGTCTTTCACGTATCTATGCTCAGGAGGTATAGATCTAATCTATCACATGTATTAGAGCCTGAAGAAGTGGAATTGAATCCTAACTTGTCTTACGCAGAAGAACCAGTCCAGATTCTTGATCGTGAAGATAGAAAGCTCATGAACAAAACTGTTTCGCTTGCCAAAGTCTTGTGGAGAAACCACAAGGTAGAAGAGGCAATGTGGGAATCAGAAGAAGTCATAAGGAAGCAATATCCTCACCTATTCTATTCAGGTAAATTCAAGGACGAATTTATTTTAAGGGGGGAGAATTGTAACACCCTAAACCTAGCCTAGAAAGGTTACCACTATCTAAGCTATTGACTAATTGAATTATGTGCTAATTGTAATCACTCATTTTTGACCGGGTTATTAGTGTTATTTTAATAGTAATATTATTAATATAAAAATAATGGAAAATCGAAAAAATAATAATAATATAATATATATATATAATAATTAATTAAAAAAAGGAAAATTGCATTGAGGAAGGTGCTCTACGTCACCCCTAAGGCTCCCCCATTTGCCTATAAATAGAGGCATAGGGCAGCCAATTCCAAGGGCGAATTCACGCAAGAAATGGAGCCGGCCATGGGCATCAGCTCCCGGCTAGCCAAGGACCGGGGTAGTGCCCTCGGTCCTAGTCGGTTCGATCGGGGTCCTATTTTGGATCCAATCTAGTTAATTTTTTGGAGAGGTCGTGGTAGATCTCGGTGGGGTTCAGTCGGGGTTCGTTATTCGAGCTACTAGTTAGGTATATTTTCTTCCCTTTCTATTTGTATTGTAATTTTTATGATTTAATGAAGTATTAGTTAATTTAAAATTGTGCTCTTTTTTAGTTTGTATGTTTATTTATGCTTTAGATTAGTATTTATTATGTTTTAAATTTATGTTTTATATTAATATTTTGTTTATGTTAAATTTGTTTTTTATTTATGTGTTAGATTAATATTTATGAATGTTAGCATTTTATCTATGTTAGATTTTTTTTATTTATGAGTTAGATTAGTATTTATGTATGTATGTTTTATATTAGTATTTATTTATGTTTTAGATTAATATTTTATTTATGTTAGATTCGTTTTTATTTATGTGTTAGATTAATATTTATTTATGGTTTAGATTAATGTTTTATTTATGTTAGATTCATTTTATGTGTTAGATTAATATTTATGTATGTATGTTTCGGATTAGTATTTTATTTATGTTAGATTAGTATTTTATTATATTAGTATTTATTTATATTTTTATCACTTTGTATTTATTTTGCTTTTTAAGGTTACATAATGGAATATAAATTGTGAATGTGGTGTCCTTTTATCCGAGCGTAAACGGGGCCAGTATCAGGCGTAGTGATGGTGGTTGGGCGTTTACTCTCGGATAACGGGGCCTTTAAAATTTACCCGCACTTATAACCAAATTTTAAATTAATCGTCACTTTAATCCGAAAAGTTTAATATTAATAAAGCGGTAATTATTAAAGTACCAATTTTGGGCGGTGTGGGGGTGCTAATCCTTCCTCATCCGTAACCGACTCCCGAACTCAACAATTTTCAAATCTCTGGTTTTATGGTGCCCGGCCTACCTAAGTTGCCGGTGGCGGCTCCTTCTTTTTTTAAATAAAATACGATATTTTTAAAACCCCACGGAATAAATATTTTAATACCTAAAAGACAATAAACACCTCGAAAACTCGGTTTTTTTAGCAAGAGGGACATCGCTATAGATGGCGACTCCGCTGGGGATTATTTTTGTTTTTTCAAAAACAAAATGAGAGTCAAGCTTTTTCAAATAATTACCGCTTTAATAATATTAGAAGTTCCGGATTAAAGTGACTATTAAATTAATATTCGGTTGTAATTGTGCGTTTATTTTAACGTATTTAAAATTTGGCATATAAACCCATTTTTTAAGTGGACGGAAAATGCTAATGCTTTCGTGGAGATATTATTCTCCCGTGTAGGCCTAGCAAGTACCTTCGGGGCTCGAGTAACTTATGATTTCGTAAGGATATCGTTCCTTCGTGCAGGCATAAGCGAATGGGTCCCCCTGAATTGAACCCGGTTGAAAGGAGCCTATAATGGGTGATGATCGGGGGCCTTGCTACTTTTAGTAGAGGACAACAAGGACAATTCGGGTACCTCCTAGAACCAACACTGCATGTAGAGAACATATAGAAACCCACCCCTTTAGAGCTATGTGGATAACCTTAGGTGTTTTAGACGGGATAAATAGGGTTGTTTTGTTTGTTTACCTTATTTAATTTGTCCTTTTATTTATGTATTTATTATTTTTATCCAGTACTAACTTATTTCTTTTTGTGTTTTTTTTAGTATTATTATTTTATTTTACACATATTTTTGTTGCATTATCATTGCATCCACATTATATAAAGGCGTTGATTCAAGTGGTTTGCCCTTTAGAAAATCTTTCATCATGGAAAAAAGGTGTCTTAAGAAGGACGACATCGGTCTAGTTGTGCGACATTGGTCAGAGATTGATCAACAGATCCGAGGTAGCAATTTGCCGAGCAAGCGTGTAGTGCCAAAGTATACACACGAGACCCTGATGGTGGACATACAACGAGTTGCAAGGCGTGTGAATGACTTAGCTACCGAAGACGCGGCTCTCCGACCTTTCGTAACCCCGGACATGGAAGAAGCACCAAGGTTTATCAAGTTGCTCAGAGCTATCGAGGAGCTAGGAGGTAGAGCTAGGGCTTATGTGTAGAACTTTGTTTTGTAATTAAGACTTTTTGTAATAGGGAATCTTTTTGTAATAGGGACTCCTTTTGTAATATGGACCCTTTTTGTAATATGGACCCTTTAGTTCCCATGAAAGTCATTCGAAAGGGTGATTACCAACGGAATCAACGTCTTTATTTGCATTCATGTTGCATATCATGACATGGTGTTGATTCAAGAACAGTTCATTAAAAGGCTTTCAAAATAGAAAAAGTCTTCTTTGCCATAAACGATAATATTACAGTATCAAGTTAGGCTAAGCAAAGTCCAATCGAGAAAGAAGACGGTACGATAGTAGGGCACGTGCGACGCAGAAGATTCAGTCAGGGCCGCATAACCCCAATTTTAAATCTTCACATTTGACCCTTTTGTAAAAATCTCAAAGATTTTAATTTAACTCATTTAAAAATTAATTGAAAATATTATTATTTTACTTTGAGTCTTTTTCCCTTATAAAACTTTCAGAATAATAATAATAACAAAAGAAACCTAAAAGTTTTATTTTTTAAGTAAGTTAAAACTTTTTGATAATAAAAAATGGGACATTTTAAACCAAATGATCCTTGAGAATTTTAACCCCAAAAAAGTTTTAAAGTACTCCACTAGGATCGATAGAATCCATCCATGTTTAGACTATTATTTGTTTGCACCCAGATCTACAGAAGAAAAGATCTTGTCTGCATTATGCCTGCACTTGTTGATGTCCTTTTTAGAAGCCACAAAAATAAAGATCTTGACGTCACGAGTCCATGGAATAGAATAAGAGGAGAAGACGAAGTCATCCATCATCTTGAAGACGACGTCGAGACATGGAGCACAGGTTTTGCTTTTCGAAGTCAAGGTCTCCAGAATAAATCCAACTGTTACCTGTAATTCATTACTAATTTCTTGCAAACAGACATTTTCTCTATTGAAAGTTTTTTTAAAGACTATTCGAGAATCAACATCGCATTTGCATGCATTCTCGCATTTATAGGGTATTGATTCCTGAAGTGGTTTCTCAAATCTCAGAAATCGTTCATAATTGGCAAAGGGTCGTCTGGTCAGATATTAGAGGGCATGGATCCAGGGTTTTGTCCCAGAGCAAGATCAGAGACAACAGAAGAGGAACCATCTGAAGACTTCAGGTAAGACACGGTACTGGTAATGAGCAAAGTAAAGTGCAAGAGTTGAAAGAAGTAGAGGGAAGAAGTGATGAATCAGATGAATTCTTTGACAAAAGGTAAGCGATCCATCGAACTGAAAGAAGAACCGATAAAGGATCAGAATAGAAAGTGGGATAGTTAGAATTCTACCTCTAAGCTAGCTAAATACGACAAATTAAACCCTTTTGTGATCTGCATCAATAAACAGGCAGAAGGTATGTTTGAGTCGGGCTTTCAAAAAGTAGAACTCAGTCCAGAAGAAACCCGAGAAGCAAGTAATGAAAAAAAGTACATCTCGATTCCTGTGAGGTACACCGAACTACTCCTAATGTTCATCGAGAAGAGCCTTATTACCTTGGTGAAGTCTAGCGAAGAGTCCGTCTTATCCGAGAGGTTACGACACACGTGCTAGAGGCAGTTACCGTTTAGGAAGTTTGGGTCACAGTATTGAAGATTGCGGGGCCCTAAGGAACAAGTTCAAGATCTTATCGCGAATACGGAGTTCCCTAATTCTATAGTGAGCTAACAATCACCCGAGGGGCAAAGTCGAGGAAGAATCGATATCCAGGACAAAGTTTGAGTAATGCCGAAGTGAGTCACTCAAGGGAGTTAAATTTGAAGATCAGAGATAGGGGCATCCTAGGAGACGTATATTCTTTCGAGTTCAGCCAGCTTAGATAAGAGAGAGATAACTTGGATAAAATTGAATTTGCATAATGATCACTATAAGCTTTACTGAGTGTTTAAGAATATCAGATTTGGTCACCTTTAAAGAACACATGAATGGTGTTATTCAGTTAAAGGGCAACTCAGAATATTGGAAGAAAAGAATCAAGTCAGGCTGTTATCAGTTAAGTTTGAAGAAATTGGGAATAGGTACGACAGTCTCCAGAGATGAGCTACAGAATAACTTAGCCATTAACAAGAGTTTTGGAAACAAGTTTATGACAGAGCAATGACAATCCAACACTCTTCAGTTGGAAAGGACAACTTCCAAGCTACGAAAGACTAAGTAGGGGATAGATGAAGACCCGAAGATCGATATTACCCGAGCAGGTAAGGCGGCTCAACAAGGTGGTAGCAGTTTAGGTATTGTGGCAGTTTTGTAAACTGTTTTGCAAACAGTTTTGGGAGAGTTTAATTATTGCCATGTTTTGCCTTAATATGGAATGTAGGCAGTTTGGTAATGTGTATTAACGTGTGTATATGAATATGCTATCTGTTTTGTATATATAATGTATTAACCTTGCTGGCATATTGAATGACTTTGTGATTTCATGTTTTGACCTTGTTCTATCTATGTGATTTACTAGAGCAAGGAGAGGACTTTGGAGAAGGACCTAAAGTCAAGCATTCAAGGGACAAGCAAAAGGGAATAGTCTTTTGAGACTAGCTAGCTTGGGGAGTATTGTGAGTGTAGTTTAATCTAGAGTTAGGACTAGGTCAAGCATGTCTAAATTCTTGAATTGTTAAATTGGACTTAATATGATCTTGACCTAATAAAGGAAGTATGAAATAAGATAATACATGAAACTTGACTACATCCTTGAAGTGTTGTATAAATAGAATGCTAGCATGTAATGTGGTAACATTGATGCTTGTATATATGACATGGTATTGTGACCAATTGCTTAAACCGAATGCTTGATGTGCTAGCTTAGATGATACAATGAACACTTGAAATGATGAGCTATGGCACTATTGGCCTAAGGGCTTAATGCATGTATAAACTTGCCATACAATACTCGAAATGACTCTTGAAAAAGATAATGCTTGACATGAACTTGTACACTTGAATGATACATGATCTTGAACATGAAAAGCTTGAAATCTTTGAATATATGAATTATAATCAAACAACCTTGGTTGCTAGTTGAATAGGTAGAAGGGCATGCCTTAGAGTCTAGAGCTCATTGTGTCAGGGTGGACTACAGTCCAGGGCTAAGGCCCCTAATTGGCGACAGACGGAGGATACGTATGTGGGATTTGGCGACAGAAGAAGGGTTGACCAATACTACGGTACATCTTGTGGTGATAGTTGGTTGGAGACTCAATTACCTAGACAAACTATGAACCAAGGATTGTGTTAAAAAGATAATAAACGAGCTAATAAGCATGAATAGCTTGATTTCTTGTCATGTAAGCATGATTTGCTTGATCTCTTGTTATGTAAGCATGAATTGCTTGTCTACTTGATATGTGACCATGAATAGCTTGATGACTTGAAATGGATAAAGCATGAATTATGATTCATTGTCTCTTGCCTCTTATGCAATTAGAATGCCTTGAAATCCTTAGCTAGGATCATTCTTGACTAATTGACACTTAATTTGATATAACAATTGGTTAGAATTAGTTACTACCTCACTAAGTACATTCTTGTACTTATCACTCTTGTTTTCATCCTTCCCAACTACTGGATAAAGGATTCGATCGTTGCTTGATCCTGAAGCTTGATTTCTTGAGCTCAAAGCAAGACACAAGCATAGCTAGAGTATGGTTCATACTTGTTTTATATTTCTCCTAGTTGGTGGCACCTAGACATATACATGTAGCTAGGACTAGACCATGCATCTTGTTTGTTTTGGGAGGAATTGTATATATGCATAAACATGGCTACTTGATGTTTTGAGTACTTGTATATATATGCTCTTGTATGAGCCTTCCATGTTAAGAACATAGTTGTTAAGCCTAAAGTATGCATTGAACTCAAATTATATGTAATGGAAAGGTAGTTTGTTGTGCATATGTGTATATATTGAATGTTTCAAAGAAATTGATCTAGCCTATTGTTCTATTCGAATGCCTTGTGAAATTATATAGTCACTTGTGTGAATATACCTTGTTGTAGGTTTTTTATATGTTTGTATGGTAAATGTCGAATGGTAAGGTTTGGCATATGGCTTGTTTGGAGACAAGATACGTGTAATTGTATGTACAAATGATCATGTTTAGTAAATTTAGGTATGAAATGTTACATGTATCATTCTAAGGAACAATGAAATGAAATAGAAGCATGTTTGCTCACTTAGGCTATTCGAATGCTAGTGTATGATGATGTTAATTGAAATGTTAAAAGTAGTAACCTATAATGTCTTGTAAACAAAATATGAGATTGCTTGCATGTTAAGTTATGAATGCTTGGTTGCTTTATAGTTAAGTAACTCATCTAATAGGGATGAGTTAACCTTTCCTTGCCTCGTCCTTGCTTGGTAACGCTCCTGAAATAGTTTGCTACTAACTCGGGGTAGGGGGTGTTACATTCGACCCGTCTTAATAACGCCCACAAGGGCTTCTATGTGTTTAAATCACACATTTAGTCCATCTGTATGGGATAATCACGAGCCCGAGCCATTCCACATTTCAAAACCCTTTTCCAGGTCCTTGGAACTTTTACAAGCTTTTCAATCTCGTCCCTTTTGCTCCTTTTGATTTGGCCTTCAATATTTCTGTTTTGTTCAAATTGGCCCCTTTCCAGTATTGAAAACCTTTTATTTTGTTTTCTTTTTCATGCATTTTAATTTAATTTTTGTTAATTTCTAATTTTAATTATAATGTTAAGTTGTTGCTTGCTAGTAACGTTTGATATATGGTTTGATATGTATATTATTTAGTATAATATATTACATATAGTATATAGTTATTTCTTGTATAATGTACAACATATATAGTTTCTATAATAGATATATAAAATATGTTTTTATAATATATTTAATATATATATTTTTCTTTAAATATATAACCCTTTTTAAATTATAACATATATGATTTTATAAAGATCATAGTACATATATTATAAATTTTTATAATATATATATATAATAAGGTTCTATTTTTTAAAAATATATAATATAGGTTTCTTAATGTAGGTTTAGTTTAGATCTTTGGGCCTTTTTGTGTTTGGGCTTAGGGTTAGCTTTAGCTTAGTGGGCCTTGGGCTTAGTTTTTTGGGCTTTGGGTTGTTAAGTTAGCTTTAGATTAGAAGTAGACAAATTAATTTAATTAGTTTGAGATTGTGTGCTCTTCTCATAGGGGTACGATCTTTAAATTAATTAGATTAATTTAGGATTAGCCTTTTAGAGCCTTAGTTAGATTAGTGTTCAAATTAATTTAGTGAATTTAAATTTACCCTTGGCTCATTGAGATAAATGTTAAATTCATTAAATTAGTTGGACATCTCTAATTACTTTTAGGATAAAATTAACATAGAGATTAGATTGACATTTAAATTAAAACCATGGTTAATTAATTTGATTTACTTTAAATAGTATTCTTGGTTTATTGGAATACTAATTTAAAATTGATCGAATTAATTATCATACTACAAGATAAATCATAATTTGTTAGTTTTTAGTCTTTTAGGGCTAATTAATTTAAGGTTAATGTTAGATTCACCTAATTAATAACTAGATCACTAATTGCATCTTCCATAACTTGGGCCTTTTAGGTTAGGGCCTTGGGTGGGCTTTTGTGTGTTTATCTTTAAGCCTTTGCTTGCCATCTATTTTATTTTTCATTCATATGGCTCATTTAATTTTCATGCTAGTGAATTTAAATCATGAAAACCGAGGTATCTATTAATTCTGATTTTTGTGTTGTAACAGCCCGAGCTCAAAGCATGTTGACCAAATATTTGAATTAATTCTTATCGACACAAGGTAAAATTAAAACTTGACAAAAACATTACATCACATCTTAATTACTTGCATCATGCATAAAGGTGACGTGCGGAATTCGAACCATAAACTAACACGGTAGTCAGGCTTATATAATGTCGATTTAGTCTATGGTCCGGTGTATTGTCAGCCTTATTAATTAAATGTCCAATTAATTTGTCAAATTTTTAATTAAGTTCACCGAGTTAAATTCAATTCAAATTCCATCAATTTGAAAGCAACAAATATTCAGGTACCGATTCCCGGGCGTGATGGGGTGTTAATCCTTCCCCACGCGTAACCAACTCCCAAACCCTTTCCTAATGAATCTCTGGTTTTCTTATGGTGTCTGGCTTACCTTACCCAAGTGGCATTACCCAAGTGGCTTACCTTTCCTAATTCCCAGGCGTGATGGGGTGTTAATCCTTCCCCACGCGTAACCAACTCCAAGTTTTTTATCGTTTTCAAAAGAATGAAGATTTTCAAAAGTGATCCCTTTAAAACCAATTTTCAAAGAATATATTTGGGGACAATCTGTAGCACTGAACTTGTAAACTTTTATAGTTTTAAAAGATATAAACAAAAGCTGCCATCTTTCGGCAATACATGGTGATGTGGGCTAAAGGGCATGTAGTTCCGTTGTACTTGTCAAAATTAGGAGCTTTGAATTTTGGTGGTAGGATCAAGTCTGCCATAAGTTTCAAATCACTGTCATTATTTCCTTGCCCATCCGCCCCTTGTAAAGTTTTAATTTTTTCTTTGAAGGCACAAAATATTTCTTTGTACTTCTTTTCCATCTCGGCCCTAATCCTTTCCTCCACCTCATTCATCATGTTTAGGTCTGGTACCTCAATCTCATAGCTTGTCCCCAAATTGATGGGTTGATTTGTTAAGGCTCCTAGGTGGTGTCTAGGAGATGCCCCCATAGGGATTGTTAGCGGCTACCCCTACTATATTGATATATACCTTCTTTTTCGGATATGGTACTTCTGGGTGAACCCTCATATGAGATTCAGTACCCTATTGTTCTTCGATGTTTGAGCTATCAACAGAAACTCCTTCCTTGCCTTTCATCTTTAGTAGCAAGTTGGTCATCTGTGAAATAATTGAAACCTGAGACTACGTGATCTGATCCTTGATATTTTGTTCAATCCCATCCAAACGAACCTTAAGGTCCTTCTAACCTTGTTCGAATTTAGTCATTCTATCCTCCATTGCCCTTGACTGCAAACGGGTACCATACGAGTGTGGAATGGTTGTGGAATAATTGTAATTTAAAGAACGAGAATACTATCTTTTTCTGAAATAAAAAGATTTTTAATTAAATTTAGCAATTAAATAAAGTATGCAAATAAATATGTTATGTATGAATGTAGAGAGCGACACTGAGTTCGACAAATATCATCATTAAATGACTTTCATTAATGGAAATATTGTCTGGTTACAATGATTAAAGAAAACCTTCTAGCATCTAGGTCAACGATCTCTTTCAAGAACCAAACAATTTTTTCTCCTTCCTCGGATTCATCATCCACACAATCGTGAAGCTCGACGGCATCCTCTACGAGAAACTATATCCTCTAGGCAACCTCTTGCATCTAAGCCATCCATTGTGCCAATTATTACTCTTGCCTCCAAATAATGTAAGCAGCAAACTATAGTTTCTCCAAAGTTGGCCCCCGAATACACTTGGATTGCTCCTCTATGGCTTGCTATATGGTCCTTGAGTTGTTGAACCTCAAATACACTTTTCCAAGCATTTTACTTGATCTTTCAATGCTTTATTTTGGCAGCGCTCCTTTTCAAGCTGCCTTGAGTGAGAGGCTCGTAGGTTCTTCATCTCTTGTGTTGAGGCAAGCACTTGGTCTTTGTGTTTGAAATACTACCTCTTGTAATTCTCGGCTCTCGCCTTCTCCTCTTTGAGTCGAAGCTCCAACCCTTCGCTTGGTCCATCTTTTGTGACTCTCTTGCTCTTGTTTATCCTTTGCAGCTTTTGGATTTCCTCTTTCTCTAACTTTAGTTCAAGTTCCAATTCGTCGTTCTTCTTTTACAAAGCCTTGATCATCCCCTCAAACTATTTCTTTTCTAATTCAAAGTCGAACCTCTCTTGGTTAGTTTTCTCTTCGAGCTTGATGTACCTCTTTTTTTCTTCTTCAAGATGTTCCCTCATCAAATCGGCCTCGATGGGAAGCGTAGACAATATCTCCTTCACAGATCTCTTACCTTAAGGGTTCAAATGGGGAACATTATCGTTGACTCGATTAAACCGCCACTCTTCGTACTCGGGAGTGACCATGTAAGGAGTGTTCATAATCCTGACATGCCTTGCGTTGTTCCAAGTTGAGGAAGCACTATACACCACCCCTTTGTAGCCTTTCTTTTTCTCGTAGTCCATGTTGAACTCATTCAATCCTTTTGTGGCTGGCACAAATTGCTTCAAACCATATTGTCTCAAGACCAAAAGGGGTGCGTAAGCTGTGTGTCCCCAAAGACCAAGTAGTGGTACCCAAGAGTGCTCCTCGCATCTATAGAGGATATTCATTGCCAATAGCCACATCTCGCCGGTCAATTCCTTTTACATATGAATTCATCTAATGGTGAGAACTTTCCGTCGTAGATAGGTCTTGATAAGTTGACATTGGACCAGAGATGAATGTAAAACCAAATGATTAAAAGCTGTGGGCATCCCTGGAAGCGACCCCTACCGTGTTCTCTACAAAACCTCAAGGACCGAAAAGTCTCCAACAGAATTACAGGTACCGGATTGGTCCTGCTATCCAAACGATCAAACAAATCCAAAACTAATGGGTCGATAAGCCCTAATGCTTTAGGAAATAGCACCAAACCATAGAGCAAAAGTGCAAGTAAGTCCAACTAAACTCGGCCCACAGGATGTACCGAAGCTAAGACCGATATTCCTTCCCACTTGTGATACTCCTTCTTGTTCCAAGTTGTAACTTGATTGTCGACCCAAGATGGCAAAGTGTCTGTAAACCTACCAAGCTTGCCCCGGAAAGATTTTTTCTTGTTCGGTTTAGAGTAGACTCGATTCTCATTGATTTTCTTGCAATTCAAGAAGGCTTGATATTGTTCGATTTTTAGGGTTAAATCGAAGTTGCCAATTGTGAAACAATTGTAAGCTGGATTCCAAAACCCCACCAAGGCTTGAAGTAGTGGCTGGTCGACCGGAACATCTAACATGTATGCAATGTTGCCATACTCGTCTTTGAAAGCATTTCTTGCGTCAGAATCCCAATCATTCCATACTAACCTCAATTCAGATACATCATTAAATTCTATGTTCATGAAAGTTTTGGCTGACATCGCTGACCTAAACCCAGCATAAATACTATCCCCGTCATGAAGCTTCTCTCCTTCTAACCATACTTGCACATCATAATTCTTCTCGTCCTTGCCACGGATCAAGTCTCCCATTGACCTAGCCTTTAATTTCAGAATATTTCCCGACTCAATGTGCTCTTCATGATATTACAAGATATGCAAAATAAAAAGGTAAAAAGAAAAAACTAGAAAACAAAAGGAGTGTCAGTTAGTTAAAGGATAAACAATGAGTTCGGAAATGAGAAAAGATAAATGCAAACAAAACAAATAAGCAAAAGACAGGCACATAAAGAAAAACCTAACCACATGAATTCTAATTCGCTATGGTTATCTGCATGGCTCTAATGGGGTGGGCTTCCTAGATTCTCACGCATGGGCTTGGTTCTAATTAGGGGTACCTGAACCTATCTTATTACCTACTAAGACAACAAGAACCCCAATTTTAGCCCATTACAAGCTTGCAAATTGGATTCGGTTCGAGGGAAAGCACAGCCTAGAGACATAGAGGGTTGTTCACGTGTCAAAGGCGTGGATTCCGAAAGTGAATTACCGACCCGTGGAGGGCTACTCACGTGGGTATGTGGCGTTTCACTCCCACTTAAGGGACAGAGCCCTAGTATAGAGCTTGATGATTATGATGCAATACATGTCGATGATTCCTTATAAATTAATGAGAAATTAATTCAAAAAGCCCCCAATTATCAAAGTCCACTTAATGAAAGCGTTATCCTCAAGAAAAAACAAATTAATTAAGATCGGTTTAAATTTCAAATTTTCCATATATAAAAGTAACATTTGATTTTTGGCTTAACTCTCCTTTTTGTTTTGTTCCCCAGCGGAGTCACCAAGCTGTAGCTACCTTCTTTCTCTTTCTTATAAGTTCGGTGCTACGGGTTTCCCCATCTTTTTTGAAATTTTTGTTTTAAGGTGATTTCTTTTTAAAATTATTGTTTTTGAAAACATTGAAAAATTGGAGTCACCATCGTCCACTTGGATAAGGTAGGTCGGACACCACAAAACCAGAGATTCATTTTAAAAGGGTTCGGGAGTTAGTTACGTGTGGGGAAGGATTAGCACCCCCATCACGCCTGGAAATTGGTACCAAAATATTTGTTACTTTTAAATGGATGGAATTAATTGAAATTTAAATTGAATTTAATTAAGCATACTTAATTGAAAATTGACCTTATTTGAGCGGGATTTATCAAATCGGTGGGTTCAAATTAATTAGACATTTAATTAATAAGGTTGACGATACATCAGATCATAGATTAAGCTGACATCATATAAGCCTGACTACCGTGTTAATTTATGGTTCGAATTTCGTACGTCACCTTTATGCATGATGCAAGTAATTAAGTATGATGTTATGAATTATTAACTTTTAATTAATATTTACCTTGGGACGTTAAGGATTAACACAAATATTTGGTCAACATCCATTAAGTCAGAACTGTTACAACACAAATATCGGAATTAATAAATGTCTCCCTTTCCTAGGGTTTAAATTAATTAATTGCCACATGCAACATCAAAATTAAAAAGGGTCATATGAATGACAATTATAAGTGCATGCCATATAAAAGGGGTTAAAATAAACACACCAAAGGCCCACTAAAGTCCTAACCTAAAAGGCTCAAATTATGGAAATCCAATTAGTGATCTAATTATTAGCTAGGCGAATCTAACATTAAACCTAAATTAATTAAGCCCTAAAACTAGAAACCCTAATAAATTATGGATTTTCTTGCAACATGATAATTAATTCGATTAATTTCAAACTAGTATCTCAATAAGCCAATGATACTATTTAAAACGAATCGAGTTAATTAATCATGATTTTACATTAAATGTCCATCGAAGCCCAAGGTTAATTTTATCCTAAAAAGGTAATTAAGAGGTGTTCAATTAATTTGATGAATTTAACATTTATCCCAATAAGCTAAGGGTAAATTTAGATTCACTAAACTAATTCAAACCTTAGATCTAACTACGGCTCTAAAAACTAATCCTAAGAATAATTTAATTAATTTAAAGATTATGCCCTTATGAGACGAGCGCACGCTTTAAATTAATTAAATTAACTTTCCTTAATCTAATCTATAAGCTTAACCTAATAAGCCCAAAACCATCTAAACTATATACATGCCTAAAAACCATACATATAAATATGGAAATATAAATAAAGTATATCTATACTTTAACTATATATTATATACTATATAAAAAACATATACTATATATATTATTTTAAAAACTATATTATATATATTATAAACTGTGTGTTATGATAAAAACTATGTATTATAAGAAAATATATTATACATAAATCATATATCATATATATAACTATATATTATATATATTCATAAAATAAACATGTATTATATATTAAAACCGGATATTTAAATATATATACATATTAAAACCATAGGTTATATGTCATAAAAAGTATATTCATTTAATATGTAAAAACCATATAGTATATACATTAAAAAACTATATATTATATCCTTTATAAAAATTATACATTGTATAGAAAATATATATTACATTATAAAACACATATTAACATATACACATATAAGAACCACATTAAGCATATCCATGCCCACATCACAATAAAATAAATATGATCTAGCATCAAGAAATTAAACTAAAAATTAATAGAAATAAACATGCAAGAAAAAAATTAAGCATGTATGCAAAAAAGAATAAACAAAAAGGGCTTATACCACTAGAAAAAGGACCCGATTGATAGAAAGCAAACCATGGGGAACGAATTAAAAAAACAGGGGACGAGATTGTAATCGTTTAAAAAGCCACAAGGACCCAGAGAGTAATTAAAAAACCTGGAATGGCTTCCGAGCGTAATTTATCAAGCGAAAGGATTAAAAATGGGATTTCGAAAGGCGGAAGCCCTTACGAGCGTAAATAAAATGAGGCGGGGATTTAAAATGTTATTAATCCATTTTTTAAAAGGGCTGAGTGTATAACTCAATTTTTTAGCCAAAAATATAAAGTTTTTAAGCTTTGTTCTTCAAAAAAAAAACCCAGTGTAACACCCCATTCCCGGTCTGGTAAAGATCCGGGTCGGATAGTGTTATCGGAAGACTAATCAAAGGTTCGAAAAAGGTTTCAGGGTTCAAAAACCTAATCTAAGTATCATATTGATTATTCTTAAGCCTTATCCACTTTATTGGTTACTAAACTTAATCGGAGTTTGGGTTAATTTTAAACTTTTCTTAACCTTAGGAACTAATTTGTAAATTTTCACAGTTATCAATTTTAATATGGTTTCGTACTACCAATTGAAATTAAACTCTCCAATTATAGTTCTAAAGGTTTCATTATTAGAACCTATAGATTTACCAAGCTAATTAAAACAATTTGAGACTTTTTACGAAAAGTATGTTCTGTGACTCAACTAAATTTACCCAATTTTACCAGTACACTTATAAACCTTGTTTCTATTGGTATGTCAAATTTTAGGGCATTCGGAATCCATTTACCAAATTTTCACCTTAGGCTCATTTTAGGCACTTTTTAACCTATACAAATCTAGTCATTCTAAGCATACAACAAAACCATATTACCAAGTCATCATACAATCATAGAAAGGCTTATACAAAACAAGTTGGTCCATATGCCACTTCACTAGGAGTTTATAGCAAAAGATAACATACATATGTGGTGGGGACGTGACTTGCAACCGCAATAACGCGATCAAGGCTCGGAATTGGTCAAGGTCCTGAAAATGCATGAGACACACATGTTAGGCTTACATAGCCTAGTGAGGTAGTTATGACAATTTTAATGGATGATCGATATTATGAAATGCATGAATATCAAATATACAAGTAGTCGTATTACACTATACACAATTCATGCTTATTTCACTTATTTTCATGCTTTCATATTCACATATTCATATCATAATCATATTGTCATAGCATAATTCATAAATCATAATGTCGTAGCATAATTCATAAATCATAATGTCGTAGCATAATTCGTAAATCATAATGTCGTAGCATAATTCATAGGCACATATCATATTAGGTACCATTGGATACACAGATTCCCCTATACACCAACACATACAACAGAGAGTGGGTCGTAGCCCTTGAGCCGTAGCTCCGGAGATATATCCCTTACACTGTCAACCTTATTTCCCCCCACATATAGGCCGTAGCTATGGACCGTAGTTCTCCCTTACTTAATTGAGCTCAATAATCCTATGACATGTCAATTGTATCCAATGTCCATAATTGCACAAATTCACATAGTCTATATATTTTTTCAAGTTATATCATATCAAATATCAAAATGAGCTTTAGCTCCATATCATGTCTCATTCCATATTAATTTCATATATCACATACGTGTAGCATATCATAGTCATATTTACACATATCAAAGCAATGCAGGTACTTACCGTATTTGCCAATTGAATTCAACATAGTTGCTCTACGTGAGCCCTTAAACAAATACAAACATAATCACAAAATAATGCACCGGGATGGCACCGAGCCTGTCCCTTGACACAACTACACTCACCTGGACAATCCGATGTTATTGAGATTCTCGGATAGCAGCGTCTTTATCCTTGGTTTTCGGAAGAAATGACGGTTGTTCTTTATCAACCCCCAATCGATAGCGAGGACTCAAATTTATTAAACCGAAAAACTTAAGCTTACCAACCTATCACTAAACCGATTTATTTGTTCCCTGTTTTCTCTCTATATATTGCACACAATTCCCCTCCCCCTATTTATACACTACACGGCCGGCTCCCTCAATTTCTGTTCATTATCCACGTATGTGGAGTGGTGGCATGCCTAGAGGGGCATGGCCCTTAGGCTTTCCCCGCGTGGAGGCCACCTTGCGCCCTTGTGCCGAATCATCCCATATGTGGGGGAATTCACGGTGATTCCTTTAATTTGAAGGAATTGGCCGTGGGTCCCCCTACTCACGGCATGATACTTTTTTTATTTTATTATTATTATTATTAAACTGATACGGATAGACCAAATAACCTTTACTGCTTCATATTGGGTACAAGATTGAGCAAATTACGTAACTGGTACAAAATATTTTATCACCAAAACCTAACCCCGACTAGACCAGTTTTCGGAGTGTGACACCTAGAAACTCTCCCTTTTTTTCTCCAACTCAGATGAACGACGCCGTGGTGTTCATCCACGCCGCCGCGATTCCCAGGATTCGGTCGTCCATCAGCTGCAGCGAGCGGCAGCCGGCAAACCAAAAAACCCAAAAAGTAAACCTTTTCCTGATTTAAACCCAAATCTACCCTTAGTTTCTCAAAACTCGATCTTTTTCTTTTTGAAAACCCGAGAAGAAGATTTGAAAACAACCATTTTCTTTGAAATCGAAAGCCCTTTTGAACTTTAATCCTCCCATCGGCTCACCCAACATGACTGAGGTAGTTGGAGAGCTTATTGTCGGTGAAGGGGAAACAACAGCACAAGGGAAGACGACTAAACACCGAAGGTAACTGACCCTCAACCCTAACTCTTATGAATGTATGTGTTTCAAAATAAAAAGGTAAAAGATACCTCAAAGCTTTTCTCTATTCTCTATTGCTTGAATGATTCCCATCTAGGGTTTACAACGCTTGCTTTCGGTTTTTATAGCACCGAATATTACATGATAAAAAAGAAGAAAAATAATCCTAAATATATTATTGGTTGCTCTCTCTGATTTGGAAGTATTCATGTGCGCTTTCTGAATTGTTGGGATATCCCCTGATACACTGAAATTCTCTGATTTGTATGTATGCCCCTTACTACTATTTCTGATATTTTGTATTTGTTTTCTTTTCGCATGTGATGTGGCCACAAGAGAAGAGGACCAGAGAGTATTGACAAGGATAATAGGGCACTAGTGGCCCGAATCTGACGTGCTTGAGCAACAGTGATGTGGCATCCGGTCAGTGGCTCTCCCTGCCAACGCGGGAGTGAGGTGGCGGGATTGGGCAGATGAGGGGTTGGTCAGAGAAATCCACGCGCGAATGGGGGAGCCGAAGCAACGAGTGCGTGGGGACTCCGGAACCTTCCCTACCTTGATCTTGGGCCGCTAGATCTCCCCCAGATCTAATGGCTGAGAGCCGGCTATGCAAGGGATAAAAGAGGATTAGGATTTTTAGGGGTTTAATTGATCTTAGGCCTTATCGGGCCTCTTAATGTAATCTGTATATATACTTTTTATGGGTTTTGAAATGTAATTGGACTTTGTAAACTTGGGCCTTTTATTTAATTGTGATATATATATTGGTTTTTTTATTTATATAAAGTATATGGGCTGATATATTTATATATATATATATATGGGCTTTTGATTTAATAAAACTTATAATTTAAAATAGATAATAACCATAATATTAAATATAGATAAAACCGGATAACAATAGTAATAAATAAATAATGGTAGTAAATGAGATAATGAAATAGTACTTATACCATTTTTAGGGATCTTTGATGATAATCATATATATATATATATATATATATATATATATATATATATATATATATATATATATATATATATATATATATATATATATATATATAACTAAGGGTTGATTATAAATAGGCCCTTATTTAATTATACTACTAGTAGTTTTTTTGTTCTTTAAAAATAGAAAGCCCTTTATTGATAGGTAAAACGGGTCAACCCCCTGACAAAATTACTGATTACAACTTATTTACTATTTTTTCTTTTTTATTTTTCATGGAACAAATTGATCTTTATCTTGAAATAGGTATCAAAAGAGGGCAAAAACAAAATAGGGTTTGGTTTAGTAATGGGGTAAAAACAAAGAAAAATGGTAAAAGCACAAAATTTGTTTACTAATGGATATAAATGGGTAGGCAATTTGGGTAGAGAAGCGGGTTAATCCTAAGTGCCCTAATTATTTTAAAACATCCAGTTAAACGTGTAGTCTTGACATGCATTTAATTACAAGTTCTAGAACATCAAAATTAATCTGACACACTCAATCAAGAACATGAGCAATAAAAAGCATGCTCGTTTAGGCTCAAATCTCACAAGGAGGTGTATTGTGCATTGAATCAAGAAACATATCAACCAATGAACTCATAGAATATCAAGAAAAATTTAACAAAAAAACACTAATCTTGCCATTTTATTATCATGCTTCCTAAAATCGATAAAATGTGATCATAAACTCATATAGTAATCAATGAAACAAAGCAAAAACTCAAGATTAATAGCAAGAGATTTCAAAAATTCAACCAAGGCAACTCAATTTCAAGCATATAAACAAAAGAAGGTAATTCGATGCAAGTGTTTTCTACCCCCTCACTTAAAGTATATTGTCCCAAAATGTAAATAAAGGCACAAGAGAGGGATAGAGATACTCCCCGATCTAATGACAGTCGCGACCACGTCGGGATGTGCCCGAGCGAAGGTAAGACAGAATCTCGACAAGGTTGGTTTTGATGGAGTATAGGCGACCGTGCACTTTGTGGTTCTCGTTGTGCACGTCCGATTGTGGATTCTCTACCGGTGTCGGTTATGGCACGATCTACTGAAGGAATACACGCTCATTACGAGGCATAATGGTGCTAGGAGAAACAATATAGGGTGCATTGGGAGTGCCGGCTAGAAGTCCCATCGTTTCCAAACACCATGCATCTAAAGCATCTATTGCAAAAGCGTAAGTAAATTGTGCAGTGTCAAAAGTCAATTAAGAAAGACGAAATGCAAGATGTGTAATATAAGGTATAGGAATGATTGGGCGACCGGATGGCGCAACATGCTCGAAAGTGCGGGAGAACCAAAAGCCCAAGTTTACCATGGTAAAGGCTTGCATACACCACAAAAAGAATAGTTCAAACTTACTTAAACATGACGTAGTATCGGTACGTCCAGAGTAATTATATGCTAGAAACCAGTGAATGTAGCGAAGCGCGAGGCAGTGCATGTGTCATCCTTTTGTCGTGCGGGCATTAAACGTTACACTCGCCGAGCCAGTAAGTCACTTGTAAGAAAGGTTGGTATCAAAATCCTACGAAATCTCAAATAAAGTAGTTAAATAACCATGATCCATGACGTCTGTCACGAATCCCATAAAAAAATTAAAATCTGTAACAGACATTCGAAAATACTATCCCATCAACCGAAAAGAAATAACATCGGGTGAATTTACAATAACAACTCGATTTTGCAGGAATGAAAATATGGCATAGAATTCAAAAACCAATTCATAATATGTGTTACATCTAATCTCAGAGTATAAGGTCCAGTCAATGGCATAAAAATAACGTGCAACAGAATCCTTCAAATATAAATTCTCTAATGTTCGAGTTGGAATATACTTACAGACTCGAACAGTAGAAAACCTCGCAACTCTTCTTCGGCCGGGATAGTGCGACCTCTGCGGCGGCGTTCTGGATTCTCAACATGGTCGGATGGTTCATCGAAGGGCATAGCACTCATGCCAAAACTCGCTGCAAAGGAAGGCGAAGCGGGTTGCCCAGCGTTGAAGTGGGATGACGAGGCAAAATCTGGTTCTATTATGGATGTTCCCCCCATCAGAAATCCAGTATGGAAATCCTCTGTGTAACCAAAAATAGGGTGGTACATTAATAATGGTTGCACGGAAATAGAGTTAAAATTTACCTCATCGACTTGTTGTGGTATGGGTGAGTGCATTGAATAGGAAGGAGCGGCATTCGGCACCGTCTAAGATAAAGCGGTAGTAGGCGTCGAATGAAACGATGAGGACGATGCCGGCTATGAAGGAGGGTACTTTCATGAATAAGAGATGTTTGTGGCACTACATTGTCGTGCTGTGCAAAAGGAACGGCCAGTGGAAAGGGATGATGGTGCTGGTTAGGCATGTTGCTACCGAGAGAGGGAAGGGGCGACAACATCATTCCTACGGGATGACCGAGAGGATCGACCAACAGATGATGAAGGGGCAGCAGCGAAAACGGGGGGCCAGTTCTGGCTTGTGCGGCAGAGACATGCTTGTTGCCTGGCGCCGCCCTCTACCAGAACGAGAAGGAGGCTGCAGAGACGCCGGATGTGAATTGAAGTCGCTTGGGAGGGACACGAATGTCGGCACAAGTCACTGCTGACCGGCAAGGTCGACTGGTGCATGTGGAAGTCGACGGGCTTGGTCTCTTATGCGCACCATGGTGGCTGGGCAGGTTAAAGGGCAAAAAAGATGAAGATGAACGGAGGGTTGGGAGAGGAGATGAAAGAGTTGGGTCGGTAGGTTTTATTATTGGTTTCTATTATTATTAGTCTTTAAAATAAAAGAAGAAGAATTGGATTGGTAGAGGGATACTTGTCCGGTCAAACTAGATGGGGGTGTTTTGAAAACTGAATTTGTGAGATTTGGTAGGACCCTTGTGTGAGAAAAAGATGGAGGGGATAAGGGAAAAAGATGGAGGGGATAAGGGGAAAATATGGCTGAGATATATTGGGAATAGGGGATTAAAAAGGTGGGTTTTTTATTTAATATTGTGCGCCAAGTCCCATAAACATTATGCCGTTGTTTCCCTGCAAGTAACATCATCTCGAATCTGAATATATCGAATCTGCTAGAATTTATTCGATCAAAAATTTTCATGTACCTAAAAATATTAAAAACAAAAATAAGTAAAAAGAAAATTATATAAATAATGAAAAATAAAAACAATGGGTTGCCTCCCATTAAGTGTTTTTTTAACGTCGTTTAGCTTGATGACTTGATTCAGACTACAGGTTCTTCCAAATCGATTTATTCGATTAAACCAAATGGAGTGTTTTCATAATACGGTTTCAACCTTTGACCATTAACTTTAAACTGCGCCCTTGAGTCATCTTTGATTTAGATAGCACCATGAGGAAAAACCTGAGTTACTGTAAAAGGTCTGAGCCATTTCGATCTAAGTTTTCCTGAAAAATTTTAAACTTGGAATTAAACAGTAGAACCTTTTGATCGATAGAAAAAGATTTAAAAGAAATGATACGATCATGGAATTCTTTTGTTTTTTCTTTAAATATCCGAGCGCTATCGTAAGTGTTTCTACGGATCTCCTCAAGTTCTTGAATATGTAATTTGTACGCTTCACCGGTTGCATCCATCTCCATGTTACATTGCTTGACTGCCCAATACGCACAATGTTCCAATTTAACCGAAAAATGGCACGGTTTACCGAAGACAAGGCAGTACAGAGACATTCCAATAGGGCTTTTATACGCGGTTCGGTATGCCCATAATGCATCGGTTAACTTGATACTCCAATCGTTATGGCCTGGTTTGACAATTTTCTCAAGTATTGTTTTAATTTCGCGATTCGATATTTCTACTTGCCAATTTGTCTATGGATAGTAAGCCGTGGCAACTCTTTGAGTTACTCCAAATTTCTTCATAAGGGCTTCAATTATTCGATTGACAAAGCGAGTTCCTCTATCGCTTATTATCATCCACGGTGTGTCAAACCTGGAAAAAATAAAATCTTTTAGAAATTTAACCATGGTTTTAGCATCGTTATTTCGGGTAGCCTTACCTTCTACCCATTTAGATACATAATCTATAGCAAGAATTATGTAAATATTTCCAAATGAATAAGTAAAGGGTCATGTATAGTAAATTCCCCAGACATCAAAAAATTCAGAGATATGAATTGGATTGAGCAGCATTTCGTTCCTGGGACTGAGGTTCCCCACGCATTGACATCTTTCACAAGTTTTACAAAATAAATAAGAATCATGAAAGATGTTAGGCCAAAAGAAACCACATTCGAGAATTTTATGGGCAATTCGCTTTGGTCCAAAATGACCGCCACAAGAGTAAGAATGGCAAAATTTTAGAATTGAATTTACCTCATCTTCGGTGACACGGCACCGAATTACCTAATCTGAGTAGTGCTTCCAAAGGTACGGATCATCCCAAATATAAAATCGTGATTCTCTCTTTATTCGGTTAACTTCAACTCTTGGCAGATCTAATGGTAACTTACCTGTAGCCAAATAATTGACTATATATGCGAACTATGGGATATTTTTTTGCGCCATCATCAAGCTTTCCTCAAGGAATTCATCTTGAATCGGTGGACCATATATGGAGAGGGGGATACGACTCAAGTGATTGGCTACTAGATTTTCGCACCCCTTCTTGTCTTTAATCTCTAAATTGAATTCTTGAAGAAGCAGAATCCATCGGATGACTCTTGGCTTCGCCTCCTTTTTTCTCATTAAATATCGCAAGGTTGTATGATAAAAAAAGACAATAATTTTAGTGCCATGAAGATAAGATCTAAACTTTTCTAAAGCAAATATTATAGCAAATAATTATTTTTCGTCGTAGAATAATTTTTCTAAGCTGAATCCAAGGTACGAGACACGTAGGCTATGGCATAGGGCTCTTTTTCGATTTTCTGACCAAGGACAGCTCTAATGCTTGTATTCGATGCGTCATATATAAGCTCGAAGGGGTAGTCCTAATTTAGCGGTTGAACAATCAGAGCTGATACAAGCTTTTCCTTCATTATATCGAATGATTCTTTGCATTTCTAATTAAAATCAAATGCTCAATCTTTCTAAAGAAAATTGCACATTGGTTGCGCTATCTTCGAGAAATCATTGATCAACCTGTAGTAAAATCCTACATGACCAAGAAAAGAGCAGACTTCTCTCGTTGTTGTGGGCTAAGCATGCATCTCTAGAATGTGGCAGACGCATTACAAGGGCCTAAGGGCATCCATTGATAGGCGAAAGTGCCAAAAGGACGCGTAAATATCATTTTTTTCTTGGTCTTCTGGTGCCATTGGAATCTGGAAGAAACCCAAAAATCTGTCAAGGAAACAATAATGAGATTTACTAGCTAATATTTCTATTATTTGATCTATAAAAGGAAGGGGAAAATGATCTTTTTGAGTTAACGAATTCAACTTCCTATAGTCGATGCAGACTCTCCATCTATTCTGCACTCGTGTCAAAATTAACTCTCCTTCTGTGTTTTTGATTGTCGTAACTATGGTTTTCTTTGGGACCACTTGGACTGGACTTACCCAATTACTATTTGAGATCGGGTAAAGGACATCTGCATCAAGGAGTTTTGTATCTCCTTTTTCACGATTTCCATTATTGGCGGGTTTAACCGGCGTTGACCTTCTCATGATGGTTTCGCTCCTTCTTTAATCTTTATTTTGTGCATACAAGTTGAGGGACTAAGTGTTAGAGTATGCCCAAAGACCAATCATAAGATGATTGTAAATGACATTTGTTTTTACCTTGTTCATTCATAAAGAGCCATTGCCTTTATTATTTTCAGTTACAATTCTACGTGCATAAATAAACTGAATTATAATAAAGTCCTTAGAATAATATGATTATTCTTAAATGTTCTTAGTCGAGTATTATTGTGTAAATGGACAACAATAATGCATTAAGACTAATATGTAGTTGATTGATGACAAAGTGTTGTCATTGACATGGAGATGTCAAAATCAATACATAAGTATGTGTTAGAGAACGACACATTGGACTGACCCGCTATGAGCATGTTTCTTGGATTATTATGTGACAGTCACAATATTGCTCATAGTGATAACCACATGTATGATCCTCATACTTGAGATCATCATTATTTCAACATTGTGAGTGACATATTTTGATACAGTCAAACGTGTGTCGTAACTAACTACTCTATAAAGACTGATATTAGATATATCATAATCTATGTAGTTGGATATGGTTGATCAAGATAGGATTTATCCCTCCTACATAATAGGAGTAATATCGTAGGCCGCTTGATTGAGTGAGACTAGAAATCCATGGTTATGCTCGAATAAGTTGATATGAGATATCATAGTTATTCGTTTACAATAGTCTACTCAAGATATGAAGAAATATTATATGGACTATACAAGTGTGACTGTTCCATAACTTGTGTCCAATCTAGATATAAAGGACAAAAGGATGTAATACATAAAAAGAGTTAATCACGAAAAAGTTATGTTGAATCATGATTTCTTGTAACTTAGGAGACAATGACATATTGCTAGATGTCACTCATTGTTTATAATATTAGAAATGTTCTAATATTTACTACTAACGTTACATGAACCTACAGGGTCACACCCACGGTTGAAATGAGCTTATTGGGAAAGATGACCAAATCTCCTTCTAATGGTAAAAGTGAGCGGGCAAGTGATTTATTGGGATTAATACATAATGATGTATGTGAACCGATGAATACACAAGCCAGAAGAAGGTTTTCAATACTTCATTACTTTCATAGATGACTTCAGTAGATATGGGTACATTTACCTAATGCATCATAAATCTAAAGCCTTTGAAAAGTTCAAGGAATTTAAAAATTAAGTGCAAAACCGACTAGGAAAAAACATTAAGGCTCTTCGATCAAATCGAGGAGGAGAATATTTAAGCTTAGAGTTTGATGACCTTCTTAACGAATATGGGATTCTCTCACACCTCCTGGTAGTCCACAATGGAATGGTGTTTCCGAAAAAAAGAAATCGAACATTGTTAGACATGGTTTGATCAATGATGAGTCACGCTGATCTTCTAGTTTCTTTTTGGGGACATACACTAAAAAATAACTACTTTCACACAAAATGGTGTTCCATCTAAATCAATTCAAAAGACACCATGTGAGATATGGACTGTGAAATGTCATAGTATGTCTTTTATGAAAATTTGGGGATGTGAAACTTATGTTAAACATAAGATGTCTACAAAGCTCGAACACAAATATCATAAATGTTATTTTGTAGGTTATCATAAAGAAACTAAAGGATATTATTTCTTTAATCCTACCAAAAAACTGTTTGATGCTCAAAAATGAATCTTCCGGGAAAGATAATTTGTTTTCCAAAAAGGAAGTGAGAAAAATATTGAACTCAATGAAATTTAAGATCAACCACATATATGTACAAATTTGTTGTACACGAATTTAGTTAAATTAATATATATTTGATATATATATATAATTTAACTATTGGATAAATATTAAAAGAAAATAATTATTGTAATATGACTCTTTTAATATATAAATAATATAATTCAATTTAAATTAATATATATTGAAATCCTAATTAAAGTTGAATTGGGATTATATATATATATATATATATATATATTAATATATATATATATATATATTAAAATCCTAATTAGTTTAAAGAGTTTTATATGCTCATGTCAATTGGGTGAACTATGTAGAGGTCGGGGCGTTATCGTTGTGGCTTAGGAATCGACATCATGGAATTGTGAATGGATATCTATCTCCTCCAAATTCAGAATTCCATATTTTAAACAGGTAATTCTTTACCCTTATTCACCTCGATTCATTCTTTGTACATGGAACTCTGGTGGTAATCGCCGGATAATTTTTCTGCTGCATCATGGGGTGAACCGGTGTGACCCAACAGTGGTATTAGAGCTACTTGTATGATACGAATTCAGGTTTTAATTACTTAGGTGATGTAATTGTATGATATACATGTTATTTTTTATTTATTTAGCGAATATATGATATTTATTCGAGCAAATCTATTCAATCACGGTTAATCTGTTTATCTAGTTAAAATATGTTCCTAAGATTGATGATTAAGAGTTAATCATCAGGATCTTTGTCGGTAGGGTTTGAAATATTATATGTTAATTGTTAACATATTCAAAATATAGTTTTAGGGTTTTAGATGTTAAGTGTTAACATACGCGAATTATAGTTATATATTAGACTAATGGTTAGTCTATATATTTCATGCGGGAAAGTAACAAGAGTTGTTTCAATAAAAACCTTGTGGATTTTAAAATCCTTAAAAACACGATAATGTTGATAAAAGTTATCAAATCGTGAGGTTTTTATGCAGCAATTAAGATGTTAATCTTTAAAAATTTCCCTGCCGCTAACCAAGCAGTGGCAACCCCGTCAGCGGCTACGGGGCCGTCGAAACCTCGCAAGGGCCAGAGGAACGGAAGTGTGGGCCGATAGAAAGATGCTTGAGAAGTGTTTTTATCCTTAGAATAATTTGGTTCTCTCATTGGCTTGGGACGTGCCACCTTAGGATATGGGCTATAACTATTGCATTCATATTTATTGCTTTTCATATATGTGATAAAATGAATGTATGAGATGCATGCTAGTTAATTGATAAGACAACTGTTAAATGGTGTGATAATAGGATTTGTCCCTCCTACATAATAGGAGTAATATCGTAGGCCGCTTGATTGAGTGAGACTAGAAATCCATGGTTATGCTCGAATAAGTTGATATGAGATATCATAGTTATTCGTTTACAATAGTCTACTCAAGATATGAAGAAATATTATATGGACTATACAAGTGTGACTGTTCCATAACTTGTGTCCAATCTAGATATAAAGGACAAAAGGATGTAATACATAAAAAGAGTTAATCACGAAAAAGTTATGTTGAATCATGATTTCTTGTAACTTAGGAGACAATGACATATTGCTAGATGTCACTCATTGTTTATAATATTAGAAATGTTCTAATATTTACTACTAACGTTACATGAACCTACAGGGTCACACCCACGGTTGAAATGAGCTTATTGGGAAAGATGACCAAAGCTCCTTCTAATGGTAAAAGTGAGCGGGCAAGTGATTTATTGGGATTAATACATAATGATGTATGTGAACCGATGAATACACAAGCCAGAAGAAGGTTTTCAATACTTCATTACTTTCATAGATGGCTTCAGTAGATATGGGTACATTTACCTAATGCATTATAAATCTAAAGCCTTTGAAAAGTTCAAGGAATTTAAAAATTAAGTGCAAACCCGACTAGGAAAAAACATTAAGGCTCTTCGATCAAATCAAGGAGGAGAATACTTAAGCTTAGAGTTTGGTGACCTTCTTAAAGAATATGGGATTCTCTCACACCTCCTGGTAGTCCACAATGGAATGGTGTTTCCGAAAAAAAGAAATCGAACATTGTTAGACATGGTTCGATCAATGATGAGTCACGTTGATCTTCTAGTTTCTTTTTGGGGACTAACACTAAAAAATAACTACTTTCACACAAAATGGTGTTCCATCTAAATCAATTCAAAAGACACCATGTGAGATATGGACTGTGAAATGTCATAGCATGTCTTTTATGAAAATTTGGGGATGTGAAACTTATGTTAAACATAAGATGTCTACAAAGCTCGAACACAAATATCATAAATGTAATTTTGTAGGTTATCATAAACAAACTATGATACATGCATGAGCGGGGTTAAATTACTCATATTGGACAAGAAGCTGAATTTGTTTGATGCAAACAATAATGGCCAAAACAATGCACGCATAGGAGGTCAAAAACGATGCATCTTGGAGAAGAAACTGAATATGTTTGTGAAGTCTGGAAAGTCAGCTAACTTGCGACGAATTTTTGGATGGGATCCAGGCATTTATGGGTCAACATGTCTTCTTAAAACTTGTCCGGCTGCAAATTAGATTTCCAACGCATCTTGAAACGCCTCAATCGGACATCTGGATCTCAAGATACGTCTATTTTAGCGAAGACAGCGCATGCAGAAATTCCTATACGGATTAATACGGGATTTTTGGATAATTACGAATTTTCAAGATTTTATTTGATTATTTGTAATTTAAATCAATATAGGATTCTGCAATATCTATTAGGATCAGATTTATTTGACTAGGATTTTATTTTTAGCATTTATTTATTATTAGAAGTTACTTATCTAATTAGGAGATTAGATTTTAGCATTTATTTATTGTATTTAATTCCTAAGTTTAGTAGGATTAAAACTTCTCCATGGCCTATATAAAGGAGGCTTCACCCACATTGTAATTCAGATTTCATTGATTAATAAAAAGTTCTCTTTGGAGATTTTAGTATTATTTGAGTTTGCAAGTGTTCGATAAACTTGTCTAGAAGCCATCTTCAACATAAGATCATCGAGTTCTTGTGAGGGAGATCATCTTCACACTCTTGCTTGCCTAGGTAATTGCATCTAGGAGGGTGGGTTAGAGCCGCTTGAGGTTGCTTGCTTAGATAATTGCGTCTAAGAGGGGGCCGAGGACAAAGCAAAATCAACAATTCGCAAGTCATCTTCATCTTCAACCTTCACACCATCTTCCATAATTCCATAAACAAAGTTGGAATTTCCAGATTTGTTTTACCTATCTTCTTCTTAATCTTTTTTCATCTTTTTATTTAGATTCTTATTTCTTATCATGTAATCCTTCACTTGTCTTTCTTTCATTAATTTTCCAGCCTCGAATCTGAAATTTTCAAGAAAAGCCCTTCTATTTTCTCTTGAATTTTTAGATCTGCCCATACTTTCTTGATTGAGTCTAGAGCTCCTAGTTCTTGCTACAACTTTATTGAAGGCTTCCAAAATCCAATATTACGCTACTCTATCATTTGGTATCAGAGCTGGGACGATTCTTGACAAGAATTTTGGCGTTTTTGGGTGAAAAACTCAAAAATTAGGGAAAATTCGTCAAATTCAAACGAGCGAATTTTGAGCTGAAAATTTCCAGATCAGATCTACACCTTTGGAGGAGTCACCACATAAAATTTCAGAATTGTTTGACATCGGGAACACCTCGAACGATGTAGATCAATTTGCTGCAAAATCTAGGGTTTTCGGGGTTTTTCTATTTTCTTTCATTCTTAGCCATTAGTTTTCGTTTGTTTTAGCTTTTATTGCTTCTTACACATCTTCTAACACCTTCTTGTTTCCTTGTGTTAGTAGGACTAAAAGTTACATACTCTTCTTTCTCCTTGCAACTATAATTCTATTGGCATCTAACCTTTTCTTTGGATTCTTAAAGCAATTAGGATGTTTTATTCTCTTTTCAACACTCGTTATCGTATACCAATAAATATTTTTCGGTCACGATGTAAGATACAAGGTAATCTATGTTCTTTAATTATTGATGGTGATAGTCGTGTAAACTTAGTGAGTAGCTTCATTGTTGATGCACTCGATCTACCATGCCAAGAACACCCTAAGCCGTATCATCTTCAAGGGTTTAATAGCGGACCGGATATGAAGGTAACCGAACATTGTTTAATCTCTTTTACTCTTGGAAGCTATTGTGATGATGTATGGTGCGACGTGGTTCCTATGGAAGTAACCCACTTTCTATTAGGAAGACCTTGGAAAAATGATCGTGGCGCTGTCCATCGAATCAATACAAATGGATACTCGGTTGTGCACCAAGGCCAGAAGCTCTCATTTGCTACAATAGATCCGGAAAAAGTAGATGAAGAAATAGCAAAAGCAAAAAAACAGTGTGAGAGGATAAAACGAAAAAGATTGGAAGCACAAAAGGCTGAATCAATTGACCACACAAAGGCAACCAACCATGAAGACATCCCAAAACTAGAAGGTACACATGATTCTCTTCGTACTTCTACTTCTAGCATTTGTGCAAATGTTGATATTGGAGAAGAACCATCTCCCAAACAAAAGGATAGTGATAGTGAACACATTAGACAAGATGACAATGCTTCTAATCCCTCATGTGAAGTAGTAGGGCCACTTGCTATACTCTCATCACCTCCCCACGAAGAAAGTAAGTGTAATTCTAACCCTTCATTTGATTCTTGTCCTATCATTCCGTTAGAAACACTTTCTCCACTACAGAAATTGTACATTGATGATAAATTTTATGAGAGGGATATGGGATGTGAAATACAAAAGACTGAGAGTAAAGAGGCCGAGAGTGGAAAAAGTGAAATTAACAAATTTGGTGAGTGAAAATACATATGAGGTAAAAGTCACACAAAGCCCAAAAGAAAAAGACAAGAAAAAGAACGCGACGAGTGATTTTATTTTGACTAGTCATTACAAATGTTCGAGTAGTGTTGTCTTATTTTTTCAGGATTTTGTTGAACCATTGAGAGGAGCTCAATTAGATCACTCCACATACAACAAAGAAGCCTTTTCAATTGAAGTTGATGATTGTTCTCTCATTGCCGATTTAGATTCGAGGACGAATCCTTTTGAGGAGTGGGGGAATGATACATGCATGAGCGGGGTTAAATTACTCATATTGGAAAAGAAGCTGAATTTGTTCGATGCAAACAATAATGGCCAAAACAATGCACGCATAGGAGGTCAAAAACGATGCATCTTGGAGAAGAAACTGAATATGTTTGTGAAGTCTGGAAAGTCAGCTAACTTGCGACGAATTTTTGGATGGGATCCAGACATTTATGGGTCAACATGTCTTCTTAAAACTTGTCCGTCTGCAAATTAGCTTTCCAACGCATCTTGAAACGTCTCAATCGGACATCTGGATCTCAAGATACGTCTATTTTAACGAAGACAGCGCATGCAGAAATTCCTATACGGGATTAATACGGGATTTTTGGATAATTACGAATTTTCAAGATTTTATTTGATTATTTGTAATTTAAATCAATATAGGATTCTGCAATATCTATTAGGATCAGATTTATTTGACTAGGATTTTATTTTTAGCATTTATTTATTATTAGAAGTTACTTATCTAATTAGGAGATTAGATTTTAGCATTTATTTATTGTATTTAATTCCTAAGTTTAGTAGGATTAAAACTTCTCCATGGCCTATATAAAGGAGGCTTCACCCACATTGTAATTCAGATTTTATTGATTAATAAAAAGTTCTCTTTGGAGATTTTAGTATTCTTTGAGTTTGCAAGTGTTCGATAAACTTGTCTAGAAGTCATCTTCAACATAAGATCATCGAGTTCTTGTGAGGGAGATCATCTTCACACTCTTGCTTGCCTAGGTAATTGAATCTAGGAGGGTGGGTTAGAGCCGCTTGAGGTTGCTTGCTTAGATAATTGCGTCTAAGAGTGTGCCGAGGACAAAGCAAAATCAACAATTCGCAAGTCATCTTCATCTTCAACCTTCACACCATCTTCCATAATTCCAAAAACAAAGCTGGAATTTCCAGATTTGTTTTACCTATCTTCTTCTTAATCTTTTTTCATCTTTTTATTTAGATTCTTATTTCTTATCATCTAATCCTTCACTTGTCTTTCTTTCTTTAATTTTCCAGCCTCGAATCTGAAATTTTCAAGAAAAGCCCTTCTATTTTCTCTTGAATTTTTAGATCTGCCCATACTTTCTTGATTGAGTCTAGAGCTCCTAGTTCTTGCTACAACTTTATTGAAGGCTTCCAAATCCAATATTGCGCTACTCTATCAAACTAAAGGATATTTTTTCTTTAATCCTACCAAAAAAGTGTTTGATGCTCAAAAATGAATCTTCCGAGAAAGATAATTTGTTTTCCAAAAAGGAAGTGACAAAAATATTGAACTCAATGAAATTTAAGATCAACCACATATATGTACAAATTTGTTGTACACGAATTTAGTTAAATTAATATATATTTGATATATATATATAATTTAACTATTGGATAAATATTAAAAGAAAATAATTATTGTAATATGACTCTTTTAATATATATAAATAATATAATTCAATTTAAATTAATATATATTGAAATCCTAATTAAAGTTGAATTGGGATTATATATATATATTAATATATATATATTAAAATCCTAATTAGTTTAAAGAGATTTATATGCTCGTGTCAATTGGGTGAACTACGTAGAGGTCGGGGCGTTATCGTTGTGGCTTAGGAATCGACATCATGGAATTGTGACTGCATATCTATCTCCTCCAAATTCAGAATTCCATATTTTAAATAGGTAATTCTTTACCCTTATTCACCTCGATTCATTCTTTGTACATGGAACTCTGGTGGTAATCGCCGAATAATTTTTCCGCTGCGTCATGGTGTGTACCGGCGTGACCCAACAGTGGTATTAGAGCCACTTGTACGATACGAATTCAGGTTTTAATTACTTGGGTGATGTAATTGTATGATATACATGTTATTTTTTATTTATTTAGCGAATATATGATATTTATTCGAGCAAATCTATTCAATCACGGTTAATCTGTTTATCTAGTTATAATATGTTCCTAAGATTGATGATTAAGAGTTAATCATCAGGATCTTTGTCGGTAGGGTTTGAAATATTATATGTTAATTGTTAACATATTCAAAATATAGTTTTAGGGTTTTAGATGTTAAGTGTTAACATACGCGAATTATAGTTATATATTAGACTAATGGTTAGTCTATATATTTCATGCGGGAAAGTAACAAGAGTTGTTTCAATAAAAACCTTGTGGATTTTAAAATCCTTAAAAACACGATAATGTTGATAAAAGTTATCAAATCGTGAGGTTTTTATGCAGCAATTAAGATGTTAATCTTTAAAAATTTCCCTGCCGCTAACCAAGCAGTGGCAACCCCGTCAACGGCTACGGGGCCGTCGAAACCTCGCAAGGGGCTTGACACATGCGTAGGAACAATCTGGTAAGACTTTAATAACAAACCACGTTGTTATTATGTTTGATATGCACGGTGTTTGGAATGCATGGTTATAGCCCAGTAGCTCATTTAGTTTTATTTATAAGGTTTTATAAATACGGCCCGTGTGTCGTGCCTTTCTCTACTTCTATTGTAATTCTCTTCTCATCTTACTCTGTCGTATGTAAAACGAGCTTCAGAAATTGTAATCTATACGAAGAAGCATGGACCAGAGGAACGGAAGTGTGGGCCGATAGAAAGATGCTTGAGAAGTGTTTTTATCCTTAGAATAATTTGGTTCTCTCATTGGCTTGGGACGTGCCACCTTAGGATATGGGCTATAACTATTGCATTCATATTTACTGCTTTTCATATATGTGATAAAATGAATGTATGAGATGCATGCTAGTTAATTGAGAAGACAACTGTTAAATGGTGTGATAATATTCACGAAACCCCTCAACAAATTATTAAGTCTTTTATTGATTCCCAATGTTAACCCTCGTTAAAGTCTAGATCGATACAATGTAAGTTCTGCTAAAGCGAGGTACTTGTATATATCTTGGCCAAATGTGAAGAATAAGCAAGTGATATTCGTTGGTTGTAGCATTGGTTAAAGACTTAACTAGGTTACTCTAATAGGATTAGAAACCTAAAGGTTAGTTATTTGGATAATCATAGTATGGTTATGAACAAGAGTTGTTCACCAAATGAATGAGTTACATGAGATGTAATTAGCAAGTGTTGCTTACCTAGATAGACCATAATCTTAAGGTAAAAGCCAAAGCTGACTTAAGAGAATGTGAAATTTGGATCCTTGGCCACTAGAAAAACCTTACAGAAAGTATTTTCAACATTAATATTTGAGGGTTATTAATTTTAATAAAAATAGTGGGAGTATCAAGTCCTTTTTATAAGCAAACATGGTAAACATACTCAAATTTCATATTTTGTTGTTGTAGACTTATTATACAAATTTGTTATCATTGCGATTAGTCCTTGAGAAGGACAAGTTGAACAGCGTAAACTACCTTGGCTGGTCACTAGAAGGAAAATGTTTCCATTTTTAATAAGACATATCATTGTAAAAGCAACTGCCCCATTTATCTTGAAAAGTCAATAAGGCAAATGAAAGCGGAGCGTCCGCCTCGAATATTTATGTTATTGATATTAATTTATCAACACCTACTTCTTGGGTATTGGATATTGGTTATGGTTCGCATATTTGTACATTTGTATAAGGACTACAAAAGAGTAAAAATTTGAGAAAATGAAAGGTGGACCTACGAGTTGGTAATGGAGAAAGAGTTGTTGCATTACCTATAGGAACATATACTTTATCGTTGCCTAGTGGACTTAATTTATGTTTAGATGATTGTTATTTTGTGTCTAGCTTGACTAAAAACATCATTTTGATTTCATGTTTAGACAATATTAGTTTTGAGATAATTATTAAGAATAATTGTTGTTCTTTTATCTCGGTATTGTTTTTTATGGTGTGACACAATTAATAAATGGCCTCTATATTTTGGATCAAGAGAATTCCATTTACAACATAAATACGAAATGATCAAAACAAATGGCTCTAATCAAACTCATCTTTGGCATTGTCACTTGGGTCACATAAGTGAAAAACGCATTTCAAAACTTCATAAAGATGGATTTTGGATTCATTTGTTTTCGAACAACTTGATGTGTGCGAGCCTTGCTTATTGGGAAAGATGACCAAAGCTTTTCTAATGGTAAAAGTGAGCGAGTAAGTGATATATTGGGATTAATACATAATGATGTATGTGAACCGATGAATACACAAGCCAGAAGAAGGTTTTCAATACTTCATTACTTTCATAGATGACTTCAGTAGATATAGGTACATTTACCTAATGCATCATAAATCTAAAGCCTTTGAAAAGTTCAAGGAATTTAAAAATTAAGTGCAAAACCGACTAGGAAAAAACATTAAGGCTCTTCGATCAAATCGAGGAGGAGAATACTTAAGCTTAGAGTTTGGTGACCTTCTTAAAGAATATGGGATTCTCTCACACCTCCTGGTAGTCCACAATGGAATGGTGTTTCCGAAAAAAAGAAATCGAACATTGTTAGACATGGTTCGATCAATGATGAGTCACGTTGATCTTCTAGTTTCTTTTTGGGGACATACACTAAAAATAACTACTTTCACACAAAATGGTGTTCCATCTAAATCAATTCAAAAGACACCATGTGAGATATGGACTGTGAAATGTCATAGTATGTCTTTTATGAAAATTTGGGTATGCGAAACTTATGTTAAACATAAGATGTCTACAAAGCTCGAACACAAATATCATAAATGTAATTTTGTAGGTTATCATAAAGAAACTAAAGGATATTATTTCTTTAATCCTACCAAAAAAGTGTTTGATGCTCAAAAATGAATCTTCCGAGAAAGATAATTTGTTTTCCAAAAAGGAAGTGAGAAAAATATTGAACTCAATGAAATTTAAGATCAACCACATATCACTGAACAAGATATTGAACAACAACAAGTTTCACAAGTTGTTGAAAAACATTCAATAGTTTTGGAAACACAACCACTGCGAAGATCTTTGAGAGAATGCAATACGCCTGAGACATATTGATTTCTTGTCACATTGTATGGTTTGTTTGTTTTACCTCTCCCTCTTTTAAGGTATACATCTTCCTCTTTTCATTTCAAGCATCATAATCATATACCAAAATATATTAGGGTTTACGTTTGTTTTACCTTCGGTGTTCAGCCTTTCCCTCGAGTCGGACCGCGTTTCCTTGTCGTTGACAAGCCTCCGGCCTCTCAGGGTCGTACATGGTGAAACAGAAGGGTGTCGGTCAAAAGAAGGCTGGTGTTGTGCCTCGGGTTTCAAAAGAAAAAAAGGATTCTGGTTTTCTTTTTACAAAGAAATGAGGGGTCAGATCTGTTTTTAAAAGAAAGAGATTCATTTTGAACTAGATTTTCCAAATTCTGGCGCTGTTTAGCGGCAGAGTTTCGCTGAAATCCGGAAATAAGCGACGGTGTTCATCTGGGTTGAGTGAAAAATGAGAGAGTTTTAGGGGTTATCAAAAATAGTCAAAAGAGTCCATGTCCGGCCAAAAATGAAAGTTTTATAACATCTTCGTTTTTAAAATGGTTTAATTACCTTTTAAGGACCTTTACCCTGTCTTAATTACGCCCGTAAGGGCTTCCGTGTTTTTAAATCACGCATTTAGTCCCTCTGCATAGGATAATTACGTGCCCAAGCCATTTTGTGTTTTTTAATCATCCCCTGGGTCCTTGTGACTTTTTGTTTTCTTACAATTTCATCCCCGTTTTTCTTTTAATTTGGCTCCTAACTTTGAGTTTTTGTTCAATTTGGCCCCTTCCCAATATTAAGAACCCTTTTTTACTTATTCTTTCTCATACATTTTAATTTAAGTTTTGCACATTTATTTTCAGCCTTTTAATTTCTTAATGTTTAGTTTATTTGATGTATCTTTATGTGGTTGTGGTTATATATGATGAATGCTACATGATATATGTTTATTTAATGTATGTTTCCTATATAATATATGGTATATGTACATATATAATACATGGTTTTAATGTATATAAAGTTGTTTATAAAATATATAATATATGTTTTTATCATGATATATAGTATTGTATATAATATGTTTTTTTAAGAATATATAATATATTTTTATAGAGTGATAATGTATAGTTTTATAAAATACATATAATATATAGTTTTTATAGGAATATATAATATATAATTTTACAATGTTATAGTTTTCAAAATATATATAATTTTTAAAGCTTAAAATCAATATAGTTTCTTTAAATACATAATATGTTTTCTTAAAAAATAATATAATATATATATACTTTTCATAAAATACGTAATATATAGTTTTGCAAAAAAAATGTAGTTTCTTAATATATAATATAAGTTTTTATATAATATATATCATGCAAGGTTTTTAAAATATAGCTTTTCTATAAATGTATACGTTTTTAGTATAGAATATATAGTAAATATATTATATTCTTATGTCTTATTTGGGTTTTTTTTTGTTTTTAGTTTTTTTTTTTGTGTTTTGGGCCTAAGGTTAGCTTTAGCTTAGTGGACCTCAGGTTTAGTAGATCCATCCTAGATTAGAATTAAGAAAAATTAATTTGATTAATTTAAAATCGTGTGCTCGTCTCATAGGGGCGCGATCTTTAAATTAATTAGATTAATTTAAGCTTAGCTTAGAGCCTTAGTTAGATTAAGTTTCAAATGGGTCTAGTGGATTTAAATTTACCCTTGGCTTATTGAAGTAAATGTTAAGGTCATTAAACTAATTGGACTTTTCGTAAGTACCTTTAAGGTAAAATTGACATGGAAATTAGATTGACGTTTTGATTAAAAACTATGATTAATTAACTTGATTTATTTTAAATAGTATTCTTGGCTTATTGGAATACTAGTTTAAAATCAATCGAATTAATTATCATATCACAAGATAACTCATAATTTGTTAGGGTTTTCTAGCCTTTTAGGGTTAATTAATTTAGGGTTAATACTAGAATCACCTAATTAATAACTAGATCACTAATTGGCTCTTCCATAACTTGTGCCTTTTAGATTAGGGCCTTGGGTGGGCTTTTTGTGTGTTTATCCTTAAGTTTTTTTGTTTGTCATCCTTTAATTGTCATTCATGTGGTCCTTTATCCATCTTGCATTAATTAATTTAAATCATGAAAAATGAGGTATCTATTAGTTTCGATATTTTTGTCGTAACAGTCTGAGCTCAAAGGATGTTGACCAAATATTTGAATTAATTCTTACTGACTCAAGGTAAAATTAAAACTTGAAAAAATCATTACATCATATTTTAATTGCTTGCACCATGCATAAAGGTGACGTGCAGGATTCGAACCGTAAACTAACACGGTAGTCAGGCTTATATGATTTCGTTTTAGTCTATGATTCGGTGTATCGTCAACCTTATTAATTAAATGTCCAATTAATTCGAACCCACCAACTTGATAAAGCCTGTGTAATTAAGGTCAAATTTTCAATTAAGTACGTCGAGTTAAATTCAATTCAAATTCCATCAATTTGAAAGCAACAAATGTTCAGGTACCGATTTTCGGGCGTGATGGGGGTGCTAATTCTTCCCCACGTGTAACCAACTACCGGACCCTTGTATAAAGAATCTTTGGTTTTCCATGGTGTCCTGTCCACCTTATATAAGTGTCCGGTGGTGACTCCAAATTTTATCGATTTTCAAAAGAAAAAGAATTTTTAGAAGAAATCCCTTTAAGCCAAGATTTCAAAAATGATTTGGGGATAATTCGCATCGGCAGATTTTCTAAAAGAAAACCACACTTATTTTTAAGAAAGGAAAAAATGTCGTTACAGCATGGCGACTCCGTTGGGGACCTAATTTGTTTTTACAAAAACAAAATGAGAGTTAGGCTAAAAAACTATTTGTTGCTTTTGATGATGGAAAATCGTTGAAATTTCAATTGATTCTAGTAAGGTTGATCCTTTCTTGAAAATGTGACCAAGATTGCACGGGCTTTGATAATTGGTGGCCTTCGAATTAATTCTTCATTTAATTTATAAGGAATCATCGACATGTGTTACATCATGTTCATCAAGCTCTATACTCGAGCTCCGTCCATTAAGTGGGATTGAAATGCCACATACCCACGTGAGTAGCCCTCTACGAATCAGTAATTCACTTCCAGAATCTATGCCTTCTGACACGTGAGCAACCCTCTACGTTACTAGGTCGTGCTTTCCCTCGAACCAAAATCAATCCGCAAGCTTGTAATGGGCCAAAATTGGAGTTCTTGTTACCTTAATAGGTAATGAAATAGGTTCGGGTACCCTCGATTAGAACCAAACCATGTGTGAGAATCTAAGGAACCTACCCCGTTAGAACCATACGGATAACCCTAGCGAACTAGAATTCATGTGGTTAGCTTTGTTTCCTTATCTGCTTGCATTGTGCTTATTTTGTTTTGCGTTTACCTCTTCTTATTTCCGTTTTATTGTTTATCTTACACCTAACTCTTCTTTTTGTTTTCTTCTTTTTCCTTTTTTACCCTTTTTGCATATCTTGTCATATCATGAAGAGCACATTAAGTTGGAAATATTTGAAGTTAAAGACTAGATCAATGGGAGACTTGGTTCGTAGAATGATGAAAAGAATTCTGACGTGCAAACATGGTCGGAAGGGGAGCAACTACTAAGGGGGACAATATTGCCACTGGATTTAGATCAGCTATGTCAGTCATGACATTCATGAATATGGAGTTCAATGATGTGTCCGAATTGAAGCTGGTTTGGAACATTTGGGATTTTGAAACAAATAGTACTTTCAAAGAAGAGTATGGTGACATCGCGTACTTGCTAGAGGTCCCAGTTGATCAAGCACCACTACAAGCCTTGGTGGGTTTTTGGAACTCTGCCTACAACTGCTTTACGATTGGTGACTTTGATTTAACTCTAACAATCGAAGAATACCCGGGCCTTATAAATTGCAAAAAAATTGACATGAATTGGGTATATTATAAGCCAAGTAAGAACAAAGCTTTTCGAGGTAATTTAAATAAGTTCTCAGATATGTTGTTATCTTGGGCCAAGCATCAAGTCACTACTTGGAACAATAAAGAGTATCTTAAGCAAGAAAGGATCTTGGCCTTAGCTTCTGTGCATCCTGTGGGCCAAGTTCAGTGAAATCTCTTTGCTTTATTGATCTATGGCTTGGTACTCTTTCCTTGAGCATTAGGACTCATTAATCCATCAGTTTTGGATCTATTTGATCGTTTGAATAGCGGAACTAATCCAGTACCTGAAATTTTGGCTAAAACTTTTTGATCTTTGAAAGAGCATGGTGGAGGTCACTTTCGAGGATGCTCATAGCTTTTGACTGTTTGGTTCTACAACCACCTTTTGACCGATCCCAATTTTTCAAGGCCCCTTTATGACGGCAAGTTCTTACCCTTAGAGGAGTTCTTACGAAAGAGATTGGCCAACCCGAAGATCTGAGGAAGTATGGCAAGATGTCCTATGAAATCTAAAGGAGGAAGATATAGTTTGGAGAGCACTATGGTTGTTGGCAAAGAACATTCTCTATTGATGTGGAGAGCATTCATGGGTACCACTACTTGGCCTTTGGGGGCATACCGCATAAGCACCTCTTCTAGTTTTGAGACAATACGGTTCGAAACAATTTGTGTCGGCCACCAAAGATCTAAATGAGTTCAGCGTGGATTATGCGAAGGAGAAGGGCTACAAGACGATGGTATATAATGCTTCTTCAACTTGGAACAACGTAAGATGGGTTAGGATTGTAAATGCTCCATACATGGTCACTCCCAATTACGAAGCATGGCGATTTAATCGTGTCAATGACAATATTCCCCATTTGAATCCCGATGGAAAGAGATCTATAGAGATGCGATTGGCCACACTTCTTGCCAAGGCCGATTTGATAAGGAAACAACTTGAAGAAGAGAGAAAGAGGTACCTCAAGCTCGAAGAGAGAGCCCATCAAGAAAAGTTTGACTTCAAATTAGAAAAGACACAGTTTAAAAGAATGATTAAAGATCTACAAAGAAAAAGATATGAGTTAGAACTCGAACTCGAAATGGAGAAGGAAAAGATTCAAAAGCTTAAAAGGTTAAATAAGAGAAAAAGAGTTGCAGAAGGCGGACCAAGTGAAGGATGAGAGCTCTGATTGAAGGAAGAGAAAGTAAGAGTTGAGAATTACAAAAGAATGTTTTACGAGTACAAAGATCAAGTGCTCGCTTTAACCAAAGAAGTGAAGAATATATGAATCTCCCACTTGAGAAAGATCGAGAAAGAACAACACCAAAATGAAAACTTGAAAGATCAAGTGAAGTGTTTCGAAAAAACTCTTTTCAAGCATAAGGGTCAACAAGCAAGCTAAAGGCCGGCAACTTGGAGAATCAAGTTTTGATGACTCGTGTCGATAAGTTAGAAACTGAGGTTCAACAACTCAATGATCATGTGGCAAGCCTTAGGGGAGCGATTGAAGTACGCCTGACGCCGAGTTTGGAGCAACTGCACTTTGTCACCTACACAATTTGAAGGCAAGAACATGAGTTGGCACAATGTATGACTCAAATTTAAGAGGTTGCCCGAAAGGTATAGATTTTGGCAAAAGACGCTACCGAACTCCATGATTGTGTGGTCGATGATTTCGAAGAAGGAGAGAGGATTGTTTGGATTCTGAGGGAGATAATTGAACTTGATACTACCTTGAAGCCATATGTGTAGTTGGTTCTTTTTCAGTTATTGTAACAAGACAACGATTCTGTTAATGAAATTTGTTTAACGATGATATTTGCCAAACTCAGTGTTGCTATTTGCATTCATGCATGATTCTTTCATTTGCATTCTTTGTTTAAATGCTAATAATCATTTATAATTAGTGCATTTGTTTGCATTTTTGATTAATTGCCATTTATTAATTAAAAAGCTTTATATTTCAGAAAGATTACATTTTGCTTCTTAAAATTATCATCATTCTACACCCATATCGCACTCGCTCACGGTCAAAGCAAATGGATGAGAGCTTTTCCAAGTTGGAAGTCGACCTACGTGGCCAGATGGAACGAGCCCAACAAGAATTAAGGGACACCATCATCAAGTCTTAGCAGGACATGATGAAGGAAATATCACAATTGCTGCAAGCTCGGCTATGGCCAGATCTAAGAGGCAAGAGTACCATTGAGAATCCTACCCAAAACTCGGGGGTTCGCCCTCATGCCCAAATCATCCAAAAACCTCTTCTTATTGATCTATCTCTAAATCCTCCACAAGGTGCATCTTCCTCTCATGTCGGTCTAGCTGCTCAAACTCAACCGGGGGTGACCTTTAGGAACCCCGAGATTATCGGGGACAACATCCTAGACTTTGATGAGTTGAAGAAGCTGAACCAAATGAAAGCGGAGTTCACTAAGAAATTGGAGGATACCCAAAAAGACTTAGAGGAAAAGTTTCGAGTGAAGGAAGATGAGGACGGCCCCTATGGGTTAAATGCTAGGGAACTTAGTTTGGTCCCCGATGTGGAAATCCCATATAAGTTCAAGACCCTCGAATTTAAAAAGTTCAATGGAACCACCTGCCCTACTACTCATATAGTGATGTTTTAACAGAAGATGGCTAGGTTTACCGACAACGATAAGCTCCTAATTCATTGTTTTCAGGACAACTTAGTAGGATTTGCTTCTAGATGGTACAGTCAGCTAACAAGGGCCCAAATTAAGTCATTGAGGGATCTGGCAAAAGCTTTTACTGATCAGTATAAGCATATAACCGACATGGTTCCCAACTGACTGTTGTTGCAAGGTATGGAACAAAGGCGCAACGAGACCCTTTGTGAGTACGCCCAAAGATGGCATGATGTGGCAGCACAAGTTCAACCACTACTTCATGAGCACGAGATCTCCCCAATGTTTGTAGACACGTTAAAAGGGGTGCTCTATGATCGATTGATCAGCTACCCTATTAGCAATTTTACGAAGATGGTCATGACTGGTGAACGCATCGAGGCTGCCATGAAAAGTGGAAGAATCGACGGAGGGGATCATTCACGCAAACAATACACGAAAAAAGACCATGAGGTGAAAAATACAAACACATTCAAGGCAACCAAGAACTTCACCGTCTCCCAGTCCCAGGCCACAACAGGGAATGCTTCAAACTTTAATAAAAAGGAAGATAGGGGACATAAGAAGGAAAGGGAGGATAGGTCCTTCACTCCGTTGCCAATCTCTTATAAAGAGCTCTACTCACAATTGTATAAGGTCGATCTAGTTTAACCTTATCATGTTACTCCTTACAACCCACCTTACGCAGCATGGTATGACCCCAAGGTACGTTGCGAGTATCATGCTGATGTTTCGGGACATTCGATTAAAAATTGTGTGGCGTTTAAGAAGTTCGTTTAGAACTTAATTTAGACCATAGTATTACAGTTGGGAGAACCGAGTGTGGCAAATAACCCCCTACCAGAAAAGCTATAGAGAACGTGTCTGAAGTTCAATCACCGTTAAGGTGGGTTTTCCAACATTTGTGTACGGCACGCCTCATTGACCAGGGAATGGTGATTGTAGAAAAAGGTTGCAGCCCGTATTATGAGTACCATCAATCGGAAGATCATGAGATTCAGGATTGTGGGGAGTTCTATCAGCTAATACAATCCATGATGGACAACAAGTAAATTGAGTTTTTCTGAAAAAGATAAAGCAAAGAAAGATTTAGAAGTTTGTGCATCGGAGAGTTAGGAGACCAAGTATAGTGCGAAGAGACCACTTGTCTTCGGTCTCAAGCCAAATGAGACCAGTGCACCAAAGGCAGCTTCTAAGATGATAATTGCTTCTCCAAGGTCTTTTCCTTTCAAGGATATGAAGATGGTTCCATGGAACTACGCTGCATGCATTATAATGACGAGTTCCTCTAGTTTACACGGAGGAGAAGACGTGGATATAGGGATAAAACCCATTCAAGAAGAACCTTTGGAGCCAAAGGCCAGAGAGGTAAATGATGTGGGGCATCTCACTAGGAGTGGTCGATACTATGCTCCGGAGAACCAAAAGGCACCGGAGGAACCAAATAAGAAAGGCAAGAAAGTCAGAGTTGAACCCGATAAAGTTTTTAGAGGTGACCCACCACCGAAGATCAAAGAGATGGTCACAAAAACTCAAGCACAAGAGTTTTTGAGATTCTTGAAGCACAGCGAGTATAGCATCATCGACCAGCTTTGGAGACAGCCAGCTCTAATTTTCGTGCTGAACCTTTTACTAAACTCAAAGAAACATCGTGACGCTTTACTAAAAGTTTTGAATAAGACCTTTGTTACAAAAGATATCTCAGTTAGGAGGTTGGATCAGATTATTAGCCATGTCACGAAAGTTAATTACATTACCTTTGGTGATGACGAAATTCTGGGGAAAGGTACGAGGTCCACCAAGGCCCTAAACATCACCACTCATTGCAAAGGTTATGTGTTACAGGGCGTGCTAATTGATAATGGCTCCGCGTTGAATGTTATGCCTTTAGCTACATTGCAACGACTACCGATCGACGGTTCACATTTGAAGTTGTGTCATGATACGATACGAGCTTTTGATGTGACTCAAAGAGATGTTGTCGAGAAAATAAAAGTACCCCTACTCATTGGCCCCATTGAATATGTGGTCAAATTCGTGGTTATGGATATCCGGCCATCTTACAACTTCTTATTAGGGAGGCCATGGATACACTCGGCTGGTGTCGTTCCATCTTCACTCCATCAAAAGTTGAAGTTTGTCATCGAGGGGAAATTAGTAACAGTGAATGCCAAAAAGGACATCATCGCTTCAGTGACTTCATATACACCATACATCCATATTGATGAAGAAGCAATAGAGTGTGCCTTTAGAGCCAGGGAACTTGTCAATGCTACATTTGTTGCCGAAGGAAGCAAGATTCCATGCCCTAATTTGTCAAATTGTACTAAATTGATGGTATACGAAACCCTAGGAAAATGAGTAAAGAAAAAGAAAGGCTTGGGAAAGAATCTGCAAGGACGCCTCTGTCCCATCAGGGTGATCCACAAAGTTGACAGCTTCGGATTCGGTTACAAGCCAAATTTCTTACAGAAAAGGCTAGAATAGAAGAAGAAGAAGAAGAAGAAGAAGAATGAGCAAAAGAAGGCTAGGCCTAGAGGGGAGGACATTCTATGGGCCCCTATCATCTACAGAGACTTTAAGAGTGTTTTCATATCTAGTGGAATTCAAAATCTGAAGGTGGATGTCCAAGAGGCAAACCGAGAAGGAGAGAGGTACCTCCAAGAACAGTTGATCATTGAGGCTTTTGAAGAGAAAATTATGGATATGATCGGTGACGAGAGCGAGGCTAGTTAGTTTCTGGCCAAGATTTTCCCATGCCTCTTAGGAGAAGAGCTCAACAATTGGACCTTTGGGAACATACCGGCATTTTTTAGGAACAAATCAAAGTAATGCTCAGAACAATCTCGTTACTTTTGCCCAAAAGTAACGGACATCCTTTGTAAAAAGGGCAGCTATGTCATATCTATATGCTTTAAATGAAATAGACTATGTCTACATTTTCCTTTTCAAATGGAAAACACAGTATTCATTCCATTTTATTTCATTTATTATGTATTCATTTATTTATTTATTCTTTTGTTTATTTATGTATTTATTTGTTTATATCATGAGCTATACCTTTCCTTTCCCAATACGCACTTTCAAAATCGTGCAGGCCTCTTAATATAAACTGTATGAATGATGTGGAACCTAATCCTGAAGTAGATTTTGAATGATCCACATACTAGGTGGAGGTAGAAGAGGAGGATGATGGGGTTCCCGATCAGCTGCTAAGAATGATGGCCAGTGAGGAACGACAAATCCTCCCACACCAAGAGAAGATAGAGATTTTAAATTTGAGGACTAACAAAGAAAGGAAAAAAGTAAAGATCGAAGGTACCTATCACCAAAAGTCAAGTAAGAGTTGGTGGGACTGCTTATAGAATTTAAAGACGTGTTCGCATGGTCATACCAGGATATGCCAGGCTTAAACATAGATATTGTAACACACAAGCTCCCCATTAGGCCGAGATGCAAGCTCGTCCAATAAAAGCTTCAAAGAATGAGGACAGACATGTTATTGAAAATTAGAGAGGAGGTAAAGAAATAGTTTGAGGCTGGATTGTTGGAGGTTTCTAAGTACCCAAAATGGGTGGCTAACATAGTGTTGGTACCAAAAAAGGATGGGAAGGTGCGTATGTGCATAGATTATAGGGACCTTAATAAGGCGAGCCCCAAAGACAATTTTATTTTGCCTCATATTGATACTCTAGTTGACAATACTGCGGAGCATGCTTGGTTTTCCTTTATGGATGGCTTCTCAGGGTACAATCATATCAAAATGCACCCGAAAGATATGGAGAATACCACTTTCGTGACCATGTGGGGCATGTTTTTCTACAAGGTGATGCCTTTTGGGTTGAAGAACGTTAGGGCGACGTATCAAAGAGCCATGGTGACCTTGTTCCATGACATAATGCATAAAGAGATTGAGGTGTACGTGGATGACATGATAGCCAAGTCTCAGACCGAGGAAGAGCACCTCCAAAATTTGCGAAAACTCTTCCAGAGGCTAAGAAAATATCAATTAAAGCTCAATCCCGCCAAATGTACCTTTGCGGTAACATCCGGGAAGCTCTTAGGTTTCGCGGTAAGTCAGAAAGGCATTGAGATTGATCCTGACAAGGTAAAATCAATCCAAGATCTCCCGCCACCTCAAACTCAAAAAGAAGTCTGAAGATTTTTGGGAAGATTGAATTACATCTCCCGGTTCATATCTTAGTTGATCGATAAGTGTGACCCCATCTTTAGACTTCTCTAGAAAATAACCCGGGAGTTTGGGATGAAGATTATCAAGAAGCACTAGAAAAGATCTAGAAGTATTTGACTAATCCTCTAATCTTAGTAGCACCAGTACCAGATAGGTCGTTGATTTTGTACTTGGCAGATTTTGAAAATTCTATGGGATGTGTGTTGGGACAACACGATGACTCGGGCAAGAAAGAAAGGGTGATCTATTACTTGAGCAAGAAATTCACCGAGTGTGGGAAACGATACCCATTAACCCAAAGGTTATGTTGTGCCTTGGTATGGGCTACTAAGCAGCTCCGACAGTACATGTTGTATCACACCACTTATTTGATTTTTTGAATAGATCCGTTGAAATTTTTTATGGAAGCACCAGTATTGACCGGGAAAGTGGCCCGTTGGCAAATGCTTTTGTTAGAATTCAACATTGTTTGTGTGAGTCAGAAGGTGGTAAAAGGAAGTGTGGTGGTAGATCTTTTAGCAAGACGTGCCTCAAACAACTATGAGCTGTTAGATTTCAGTTTCCCAGATGAAGAGTTGGTTTTTGATCTATCCGAGGGAAGGCCCATTACCGAGAATGAGGGATGAAGTCTTTATTTTTGATGGGGCATCGAATGCCCTAGGCCATAGAATATGGGCAGTTTTGGTCTCCCCTAAAAATGTCTACTACCCTTCCACAAGTACGTTGGAATTCTTTTGCACCAACAATATAGCCGAGTATGAGGTATGTGTCATGGGAATCCGAGCGGCTATAGAGAAAAAGGTCAAGGTGCTCTAGGTTTTCAGAGATTCTTCTTTAGTAATTTATCAGCTTCGGAAAGAATAGGAGACTAGAGATCCAAAGTTGATCAACTACTACGACTTGATCCAAGATTTGGTCAAGGATTTTGAAGAAGTCAGTTTCACCTACTTGCCAAGAGAGAATAATCAGATGACCGACGACCTAGCAAATTTGGTCGTTGTATTCGAAGCAAGCTGAGCAGCTGAGATGGGGCCAATCGAAATACAAAATTTTGAGGTACCAACCCATTGCTATAGTTTGGAAGAAGAAGAAAATGGTAATCCATGGTATTTTGACATCCTCCAATACATCAAGTTCCAGACTTATCCAAAGGGGGCTGATGATAATGACAAAAGGACTATCAGAAGGTTAGCATCGGGATACGTCCTTGATGGGGAAATCTTGTACAAAAGAAGCAAGGATCATATACTGTTAAGGTGTGTCAATGCTCGGGAAGCCGAAACCATTTTAGCAGAGGTACATGGAGGCTTATGTAGGACTGACACTAGTGGATTCTCGATGGCAAGAAAAATCATGAGATATGGCTATTTATGATCAACTATGGAAGGAGATTGCATCAGTTATGCGAAGAAATGTCACAAATGTAAAATCTATGCCGATAAGATACACTCCCCGCTGGTGCCTCTCTACACCATGAATTCACCGTGGCCTTTTGCTACTTGGGGATTGGATGTCATTGGTCAGATACACCCGAAGGCTTCCAATGGGTATCGTTTCATCCTAGTGGCTATTGATTACTTCACCAAGTGGGTAGAAGCCGCCTCATACACTAACATCACGAGAATGACGGTCTACAAGTTTCTCAAGAAAGAAATCATATGTTGCTATGGTTTGCTCGAAAGGATTATCACCAACAATGCTTCCAACTTGAACAATAAGGTGATGGCCGAAATGTGTGAGCAATTCAAGATTGTGCATAACAATTCAATTGTTTATCGCCTCAAGATAAATGGGGGTAGAGGCGGCAAATAAGAATATTAAGATCATAGCAAAAACTACAGAGACATTTAAGGATTGGCATGAGAGGCTCCATTTTGCTTTGTTTTCCTATCGGACATCCGTGAGAACATCCACCGGGGTAACACCGTACTCTTTGGTATACGACACGGAAGAGGTGTTACCCATCGAGGTAGAGATCCTATCACTTTGAATTTTGAATGAGGTGAAGTTGGATGAAGCCGAGTGGATACAAGCCAGATTTGATCAATTGAATCTCTTCGATGAAAAAAGGTTGAAAGCTGTCTCTCATAACATGAAAGTTTGCCCCAGGGAATTTCAAGAAGGGGATATGGTGCTAAAGAAGATCTTGTTAAACCAAAGAGACTTTCAAGGAAAATGGATGCCCAATTGGGAGGGGCTCTATGTCGTGAAAAAGGCCTTCTCTAGGGGAGCATTAATTCTAACAAAGATGGATTGGAAAGAATTGAGCAACCCAATGTATCAAAAACGAATGATGCAAGCTTATAACAGGAAAGTTTGCCCCAGGGAATTTCAAGAAGGGGATATGGTGCTAAAGAAGATCTTGTTAAACCAAATAGACTTTCGAGGAAAATGGATGCCCAATTGGGAGGGCTCTATGTCGTGAAAAAAGCCTTCTCTAGTGGAGCATTAATTCTAACAAAGATGGATGGGAAATAATTGAGCAACCCAATAAACTCAGACTCTGTCAAGAAGTATTACGTGTAAAAAGAAAAGGAGGAGAAAAGAAAAAATATAAAAGAAAAATGAGGGTTTAAGGTGAAAACCCGAAAATGGGCACCTTAAAGCCAAATGAGGGTTTGAATTGAAAATCCGAAAAGGACAGTTCATATAGACTTGAATTTTGGCATCCAACTGACGAGCTTTGGTTCGATTGAGAGTCTATGCTTCAGTGTTCATATCTTCAGGGGAAATGACCAAGGGTGGCTAGCGAGAAATCAATCAAGGTCGATGGGCTCTCATCATTCATACTATTGACATCTTTCACATATTTCTTCTTGTTCTCACGTTTACCATAACTTTCAAAATTGCCCTAATATTCCAGCAAGTATTAATAAAGTATTTTATTTTCTATTGTCTATTTTATATGCAGTTCACAGATAGATTGACATAGAATGAGAAAAAGCAAAGGATTTCTTGGCATTACTATGATTTAACCTATTAAGTGCAGGTTTATTCCCAAATAGGAAAGGAGTTCGCCAAAATTACGACAAAAGGACATCGGAGGCAAAGTTGATAAGATCTATCGAGGAAGGGCATCGAACAATGTTCATGTTGAAGTCTGAGAGACAAGAAGAAATAAGGAAAAAAAAGGAAAAAAAAGTGAAAAGAAAAGAAAAATTCTCTAAAGTGAAAACCTGAAAAGGCGCTTTAGAACAAAAGGTTCAAGAGCTCAAAAATGAGGCATAGTGGGTGAACCCGGGTGAGGGATGAGACACTGCCGTAGTAAAGAAGATAAGCGAAAAGCACGTAGGCCCAAATCAAGGGAACAAGAAGGGAAAATGCCTAAGAGAGTTTAAAAATTGCTATCATTCATGCATCATTTCTAGTTAGACACCCCTAGGTTAGAAGCATGCTAACCTGTATCATTATAGCTTTTTCATTTCTTTTTACAGATAATCAAAGGATAGACCAAACACCTCCTAAGAAGAGGAGAAAAGTACAAAGAAAAAAACCTAATGAGGATATCAGCAAAGGATTTCAAACTCCCCACACAAAAACCTCAGAGCAAAAGAGGCAAACGCCCGCAATTCAGGAAGGTTCGAACAGAAAGGTCAAAAGACTTATCCATATAGGTCCAAGAAGAATGGAAACTTTATGGCGAGAGCGGCCATTTGTTTCCTACCATTTCGAAGGGACACGGTGATGCACGGGCCTTTTCCACTCCAAGAAATAAGTTCACCTATCATTTGAGGACATCTGACTTGCTCGCTGCCATTTTAGACGAACATATCATCTTCGTTAGTTTTGTCTTTTGTCATTTAAAAAAAAAACTAGTTATTTGGATTCATTCATTACTGCTTCAAATGAATGAATGGCTTACCATTTGGCTCGTCCATTGCCATTTCGAAAGGACATGCTAGCATTACCCAATCTGTTTTTCTGTTTTAGGAAAACAAGTTACTTGGATTCATTTGTTGTCCCTTTAGAGGAATAAGTCGTTTGCTATCTGGCCTATCCATTGCCGCTCTGGAAGGACACGCCAGTATTACCCAGTTTGTTATTGCCATTTCGAGAAAACAAGTTATGTAAATTCATTCGATGCCACTTTAGAGGAATGAGTCACTTGCTATCTGGTATGTCCATTGTCGTTTTGGAAGGATATGCCAATGTTACCCAGTTTTTTTCGCCGCTTCGGGAAAGCAAGTTACTTGGTTTTGTTCGCTTCCATCTTGGAAGACCAAATCATCCAACAAGGAAGTTGGACAAAATTAGTGCTTATGGTCTTTGCTTTATTCTTGTTATACAAGCATAAGCAAAGAGGGGCAGTTGTAATCACTAATTTTGTCTGGGGTGTTAACCTATTTTTACTTTTTGTTAATCTATGCAATCAAGGGCTTTGTTTATCTATTTTAGTTATATAGTATGATTAAGATTAGAAAAAACAAAAAATATCATTAGTACCATTTGTACATATTAGTGATATGTATAGTATTATATCTATTGTCATGTTTGGTTATCATTATTATGTTATTATCCCTTAGAAAACCCCTTAAATATTATTAGTATATTATGTTACGTCCATTATGTAATCTTTCTTTCATTGTTATCTTATTATTATTACTATATGTTAATTAGTATTATTAAGTATTATTATTATTATCCAAATCAAAATACAAAAAATATACATATAAACTTAATTAAATAAATAAACAGTCCATTTATTATCATATAGTCCTTTAAATTAAAGCCCAAGTTTATGTATTATCAACTCATTATCATAAAAAATAAAAGCCCAAAAAGATATATAATAGTACATGTGGCCCAATAAGGCCCGAAATTAAGGAAAAACCCTAATCTAATGCCCTCCATCTTTTGTGCAGCGGATTCTCAGCCATTAGATCTAAGGAAGATCTAACGGTTCATGATTAAGGCGGGGAAAGCTCCAAAACTCCCACACGCCCACGCGCGACCCTTTGATGTCCACGCGCGCGCGTGCACGACGCTTCACTATTCGCTTAGACCCCACGTGCACCTTCTCGGATTCCTTGCGGCCGTCCAAATCGCAACATCGGCCAAAGATCAAACCACGTTGATCCCTCTCCACTGGTCCCCTTCTCTCTCGTCACATGAAAACAAATGAAAGAATGTCAGAATATGAGCGGCATATCCCAACAATATTTTAGAGATTTCAGATGAATATAAACAAAATTTCAGAGAATTGGCCAGCAACCAATAGCAGTTTTGTATCAATTTATATATTAAAAATCATGTAATTATTGGTGATATATAACCGAAAGCATCAAATTGTAAAAACCCTGGATAAGGATTTCAAGGCAATAGAGCATAATATCAAAAATCCTCAAGATTTAAGGTATACATCTTCCTCTTTTGATTTCAAGCATCATAATCATATACCAAAATATATTAGGGTTTAGGTTTATTTTACCTTTGGTGTTCGGCCTTTCCCTCGAGTCATACCGCCTTTCCTTGCCGTTGACAAGCATTCTGGCCTCTCAGGGTCGTGCATGGCGAAACAGAAGGAGGCAGTGTTGTATCTCGAGTTTCAAAAGAAAAAAGGGATTCTGGTTTTCTTTTTACAAAGAAAGGGGGGTCGGATCTGTTTTTAAAAGAAAGAGATTCATTTTGAACCAGATTTTCTAGATTTCGGTGCCGTTTAGCGGCGGTCAGTGATGGAGTTTCGCCGAAATTTGGAAATAAGTGGCAGTGTTCATCTAGGTTAAGGAAAAAATGAGATAGTTTCAGGAGTTATCAAAAATGGCCAAAAGAGTCGATGTCCGGCCAAAAAAAGGTTTTATAACATCTTCGTTTTTTAAAATGGTTTAATTACCTTTTAAGGACCTCCGCCCTATATTAATTACGCCCGCAAGGGCTTCCGCGTTTTTAAAAGCATGCGTTTAGTCCCTCCGCATGGGATAATTATGTGCCAAAGCCATTTCGTGTTTTTTAATCATCCCCTGGGTCCCTGAGACTTTTTGTTTTCTTACAATTTCATCCTCGTTTTTCTTTTAATTTGGCTCCCAACTTTGAGTTTTTGTTCAATTTGGCCCCTTTCCAGTATTAAGAACCCTTTTTACTTATTCTTTCTCATACATTTTAATTTAAATTTTGTACATTTATTTTCAGCTCTTTAATTTCTTAATTTTTAGTTTATTTGTTGTATCTTTATGTGGTTGTGGTTATATATGATGAATGTTACATGATATATGTTTATTTACTGTATGTTTCCTATATAATATATGGTATTTGTACATATATAATACATGGTTTTAATTTATATAAAGTTGTTTATAAAATATATAATATATGTTTTCTCGTGATATATAGTATTGTATATAATATTTTTTTTAAGAATATATAATAGATTTTTATAGAGTTATAATGTATAGTTTTATAAAATACATATAATATATAGTTTTACAAAGTTATAGTTTTCAAAATATATATAATTTTTAAAGCTTATAATATATAGTTTCTTTAAATACATAATATGTTTTCTTAAAAAAATAATATAATGTATATATAGTTTTTCATAAAATACATAATATATAGTTTTGCAAAAAATATAATGTAGTTTCTTAATATATAATATAAGTTTTATATAATATATATCATGCAAGGTTTTTAAAATATAGCTTTTCTATAAATGTATACATTTTTAGTATAGAATATATAGTAAATATATTTATATTCTTATGTCTTATTTGGTTTTTTGGTTTTTGTTTTGGTTTTTGGTTTTTTTTTTGTGTTTTGGGCCTAAGGTTTGCTTTAGCTTAGTGGGCCTCGGGTTTAGTAGACCAATCCTAGATTAGAATTAGGTAAAATTAATTTGATTAATTTAAAATCATGTGCTCGTCTCATAGGGGCACGATCTTTAAATTAATTAGATTAATTTAGGCTTAGCTTAGAGCCTTAGGTTAAGTTCCAAATGGGTCTAGTGGATTTAAATTTATCATTGGCTTATTGGGGTAAAAGTTAAGGTCATTAAACTAATTGGACTTTTCTTAAGTACCTTTAAGGTAAAATTGACATGGAAATTAGATTGACGTTTTGATCAAAAACTATGATTAATTAACTTGATTTATTTTAAATAGTATTCTTGGCTTATTGGAATACTAGTTTAAAATCAATTGAATTAATTATCATATCACAAGATAACTCATAATTTGTTAGGGTTTTCTAGCCTGTTTAGGGTTAATTAATTTAGGGTTAATACTAGAATCACCTAATTAATAACTAGATCGCTAATTAGATCTTCCATAACTTGGGCCTTTTAGATTAGGGCCTTGGGTGGGCTTTTTGTGTGTTTATCCTTAAGTTTTTTTTGTCATCCTTTAATTGTCATTCATGTGACCATTTATCCATCTTGCATTAATTAATTTAAATCATGAAAAATGAGGTATCTATTAGTTTCGAAATTTGTGTCGCAACAGTCTGAGCTCAAAGGATGTTGACCAAATATTTGAATTAGTTCTTATCGACTCAAGGTAAAATTAAAACTTGACAAAATCACTACATCATATTTTAATTGTTTGCACCATGCATAAAGGTGACGTGCGGATTCGAACCATAAACTAACACGACAATCAGGATTATATGATGTCAGTTTAGTCTATGGTCTAGTGTATCGTCAACCTTATTAGTTAAAGGTCCAATTAATTTGAACCCACCAACTTGATAAAGCCTGTGTAATTAAGATCAAATTTTCAATTTAGTACGCCGAGTTAAATTTAATTCAAATTCCATCAATTTGAAAGCAACAAGTGTTCAGGCACCGATTTCTGGGCATGATGGGGGTGCTAATTCTTCCCCACATGTAACCAAATCCTAGACCCTTTTATAAAGAATCTCTGGTTTTCCATGGTGTCCGACCCACCTTATCCAAATGGTCAGTGGCGACTCCAAGATTTTATTGATTTTCAAAAGAAAAATAATTTTCAGAAGAAATCTCTTTAAGCCAAGATTTTAAAAATGATTTGGGGATAATTCGTATCGACGAATTTTCTAAAAGAAAACCATGCTTATTTTTAAGAAAGGAAAAAATGTCGCTACAAGACTATGATGAAACCTTTTCACCTGTTGTTGTGTTTAAATTCATCCATATCTTACTTGCGATAACTGCATTTTATGATTATGAGATAAGGCAAATGGATGTTAAAACCGCTTTCCTTAATGGAAAACTAGATGAGGATGTGTACATGACACAACCTGAAGGTTTTGTCGATCCAAAAGATGCCAAAAAATATGCAAACTACAAAGGTCCATTTATGGATTGAAACAAGCTTCTCAAAGTTGGAATCTTCATTTTAATGATGCAATCAAAGAGTTTGATTTTATCAAAAATAAAGATGAGTCATGTGTTTTTAAGAAAATTAGTGGGAGCATGTCATATTCTTGGTACTGTATGTGGATGACATACTGATAATAGGAAATGACATATCTAGCTTACAGTTTATGAAATCTTGGTTAGGAAAAATGCTTTTCTATGAAAGACTTGGGTGAGGCAACATACATATTAGGAGTCAAGATCTATAGAGATAGATCTAGACGACTGCTAGGACTGAGTCAAAATACATACATAGAAGAAGTACTGAAAAGATTCAGTATGGAAGAATCTAAAAGGGGGTTCTTACTTATGAGACATGAAATTTCACTCTCGAAGGAAATGTATCCTTCAACACCTTAAGAAAGAGCGAATGAGTAAGATTCCATATGCTTCAGCAATTGGATTTATCATGTATGCCATGCTATGTACTCGTCCAAATGTATCATATGCTTTAAGTATGACAAATCGATACCAAGTAGATCTCGGTGAAGGTCACTGGGTCACAGTTAAAAACATTCTTAAGTACTTAAGAAGAACTAAGGATATATTCCTTATATAAGGAGGTGAAGAAGGGCTAAGTATAAGGTTATACTGATGTCAGCTTTCAAACCGATAAGGATGATTCACAATCACAATCGGGTTTTGTGTTCTGCCTTAATAGATGCGTTGTGAGATGGAAAGGTTCAAAGCAAGATACAATAGCTAATTCTATAATAAAAGCCGATTATATTGTAGCATGTGATGCTGCAAAAGAGAGTGTTAAGATCAAGAAGTTCATATCTGAACTAGGGGTTGTGCCAAGCATTTTGAATGCTATAGATCTACGTTGTGATAACAACGGAGCCATCGCAAAAGCAAAAAAACCCAGATCTCATCAACGATCTAAACACATACTTAAGCGTTACCATCTCATTCGATAAATTATAGATCAAAGAGATGTGGAAATATGTACAGTACCAACAGACGATAACATTGTCGATCCACTAACAAAGCCTCTGACGCAGCAGAAGTGTGATCGTCACACTAAGCCACTTGGTATTATATACATGAGTGATTGGTCTTAGTGCTAGTGGGAGATTGTTTGAGTATGCCCAAAGGCCAATCATAAGATGATTGTAAATGACATTTATTTTTACCTTGTTTATTCATAAAGAGGCATTGCCATTATTATTTTCAATTACAATTTTGTGTGCATAAATAAACTAAATTATAATAAAGTCCTTAGAATAATATGATTATTCTTAAATGTTCTTAGTCGAGTATTATTGTGGGAATGGACAACAATAATGCATTAAGACTAATATGTAGTTGATTGATGACAAAGTGTTGTCATTGACATGGAGATGTCAAAATCAATACATAAGTATGTGTTAGAGAATGACATACTGGACTGATCCGCTATGAGCATGTTTCTTGGATTATTATGTGGCAGTCACAACATTGCTCATAGTGATAACTACATGTACGATCCTCATACTTGAGATCATCATTATTTCAACATCGTGAGTAACATATTTTTATACTGTCAAATGTGTGTCGTAACTGACTACTCTATAAAGACTGATATTGGATATATCACAATCTATGTAGTGGGATATGGTTGATCAAGATAGGATTTGTCCCTCCTACAAAATAGGAGTAATATCGTAGGCCACTTGATTAAGTGAGACTAGAAATGCATGGCCATGCTCGAATAAGTTGATATGAGATATCATAGTTATTCGTTTATAATAGTCTACTCAAGATATCAAGAAATATTAGATGGAATATACAAGTGTGATTGTTTCATGACTTGTGTCCAATCTAGATATAAAGGACAAAAGGATGTAATACATGAAAAAGAGTTAATCACAAAAAAGTTGTGTCGAATCATGATTTCTTGTAACTTAGGAGACAACGACATATTGCTAGATGTCACTCATTGTTTGTAATATTAGAATTGTTCTAATATTTACTACTAACGTTATATGAACCTACAGGGTCACACCCACGGTTGAAATGAGCATATATTAAACGAATTATATATGTACAAATTTGTTGTACACAAATTTAGTTAAATTAATATATATTTGATATATATATATATATATATATATAATTTAACTATTGGATAAATATTAAAAGAAAATAATTATTGTAATATGACTATTTTAATATATATAAATAATATAATTCGATTTTAATTAATATATATATATTGAAATCCTAATTAAAGTTGAATTGGAATTATATATATATATTAATATATATATTAAAATCCTAATTATTTGAATTGGGATTATATATATTAATATATATTGAAATCCTAATTAAGTTAAATTGAGATTATATAAATTTAATATATATATATATATATATATATTGAAATCTTAATTAAAGTTGAATTGAGATTATATATATTTAATATATATATTAAAATCCTAATTAAGTTGAATTGGGATTATATATATTTAATGTATATATATTGAAATCCTAATTAAAGTTAAATTAGGATTATATATATTAATATATATTTATTGAAATCCTAATATGAATTGAATTAGGATTTCAAATGCTATATAAAGGCATGAGAGATCTAGAAATCATTAATGCTTTTGGAGAAACCCTTTAAATAGTTTAGAGAATTTTATATGCTCGTTTCAATTGGGTGAACTACGTAGAGGTCAAAGCGTTATCGTTGTGGCTTAGGAATCGACATTGTGAAATCGTGATTGGATATCTATCTCCTCCAAATTCAGAATTCCAAATTTTAAACAGGTAATTCTTCACCCTGATTCGTTCCTCGTACATGGATCTCTGGAGGTAATCACTTGATAATTTTTTCGCTACGCCATGGGGTGTACCGGCATGACCTAACACTAAGTCCCTTAATATCGGCAATAGTCCACCTAATGGCATCTTTATGCACGCACAACACCGTCATCAATTCATCTTCCTTTTCTTTTGACAACTTTTTTGAAATAATTACCGGCAAATTTTCATTTTCTCCGAAAAACGTGTATATCAAGTGTTCCAGCAATTGCTTTAAGTCGATTTGAGGGGCCTGCAAAATGGAAGGTGAAATTTTAGAGTTTGAGGAAATAAGGCGTGAATTAGAATCAAATGAAAACATTTTCTCAAACTCTCTAATTTCCTCTTCAAAGTCCTTCAATTCCCTATACAGATTATCAACAAAGTTAGATTCTATAAACTCTTCAACAGTAGGCTCAATAACATCAATAAAATTTATACTAGCAACATTATCTGGATATTGTAATGCTTTGTAACGGTCAAACTTAACAACCTTACCATCGAACTCCATTATAAGAGTTTCGCTTCTTACATCAATCTTTGTATGCGACATACTAAGGAAGGGACGACCGAGAAGGATTTATGAAGAAGTGCTTGATCGGTCATTTTTCATGTTGATGACATAAAAATTTGCCAGAAAAATAAGTTCATTTAACTTTACTAAGCTGTTCTAGAGGAGTCCTTATGGGTATATCACGTACCCGTCAACCAGCTGTATTGTCACATTCGTATCATTCAAAGGCTTAGCAGAAACTAAGTTGTACAGAAAGAGGCATAACATTTATAGAAGTGCCTAAATCACACATTGCACGTTTAATCACAATATTACCAATTTTACAAGGAATAACAAACATAACTTGGTCCTTTAGCTTTGGTGAAAGCTTTCGTTTGAACACGGTTGAGACGTGTTCCCCCAAATTCACTTTCTCAATTTCGGTAAGCCATCTTTTATTTGTGCATAGATCTTTTAGGAACTTGGCATATCTTGGTACTTTTTGGATTACTTCAAGGAGTGGGATATTAATTTCCACTTTCTAGAATTTATCTAAGATTTCCCTCTCTTCAGTTTTCTTATCTCATTTTACCAACCTTGATGGAAAATGGGGTGGAATGGCGTAGGGATAAGGAGTGAGAGATGAAACGGACGTTCCTTGTATGGTGGGAGATGGTGCTCTTTCTTCATCTTTCTTCTGGGCGCCTTTCTCTATGGTTTTTGGTGCGACAATAGTCCCACTTCTGAGAGTAATGGCGCTCACATTCTCTCTTGGATTTGACTCCATTTGAGAAGGTAATTTTCTTTGAGATTCGAGTTGTCCTACTGTCTAGGCCAGTTGGCTTATTTTCTTATCTACTTCTTGTATATGAGCCTCAGTGCGATTCTGAAATTTCTCTTGAGATAGTGTCAAACGTTCGACGTTGGATTCCAATGACGATTTTGGTTGTTGATACGGCTATTGTGGAGGCGGTCTCGGCTGATATACTTGATTCGGTCTCTGGTTTTGTGCATAACTGAAGTTTGGACAATCCCTCCATCCCAGATTGTATGTGTTACCATTAGGATTGTAAGTTCTCTGAAGAGGTCCCGAAAAATTACCTATGGCATTTACGTGTGCAAAAACATCTTCCTGCAACATCGGACAACAATTCGTGGGATGGTCCGGCATCGTACATATTCCGCAAAGTCTAGTTGTACCTTTTTTGTCTGCAAAAAGGGATTGGACTATGTTAGCCAACTTATCAATTTTATTCTCTAAATAAATTGTACTTACCTCGTGAACTCGTCGAGAGGGTTCATTAGAAGGGCGAAACTGCTGAAAGTTAGCGACCATAGTAGAAATTAAATTTCTTGCCGCAGTCAGAGGCATGTTTACAAGTGCCCCTTCACTTGCTGCATCGATCATCTTCATCTCCATAGGGGTTAAGCCTTCGTCGAAGTATTGAAGAAGTGTTTGTTCCATTAGTCCATGTTGTGGACAATTTGCGCATAATTTCTTGAACCTCTCCCAGTAGTCATATAATGACTCGGTATCTTTTTGTCGGATACTCAAGATGCTTCACCTTAGTTCGCTCGCCTTTGCTATAAGGAAGAACCTGTCAAGAAAAAGTTAACCCATGTCAGTCTATATAGTAAGAGAATTGGATGGTAAATCAAATAACCAATCTCTAGCCATATCAGCTAAGGAAAAAGGGAAAGCACAGAGTTTGATTTGGTCTTTGAATACACTCTATGGTTTTGTGCTTAAACAAACCATGTGAAATTCCTTAAGATGTTTGTACGGGTTTTCACTGGGCAAACCATGATAGGTTGGTAGAAGATGTATTGGGCCCGTCTTGAGTGCGAATGGTGTTTTTCCATTCAGGAATGTGATGCACAACAGTTGTTGGTCCTCAAGTTCGTGAATAGTTTGATCTCCGTCTACCATCAAAATCTGTTCTACGTTGTTGAATTCAAAGTAGGTTTCAGTGTCAAAAGGATATCTCTAGATCCGGTTCAGTTTGTTGTTGTTGTTCTTGCTGTTTTCGTTGTCTTCTTTCTCGAAGCATTTGTGCGTGTAGTCTTCGGGCTAATGCTTCGATTTTCGGTTCAAAATCTACTAGTTTGCACGGATTCTTCCTGGTCATAAATCAAAACAAACTATATAAGTAACTTTGTCGAAGTTCCCGACAACGGTGCCAATTTAACAAGGGTCGTTAACTGTCAAATAAATAGTCCTTAATCTCAAAATAAATAAATAAATAAATAAATAAAAAGCATAGTAAGAGAAGAAGGGTCGATCTGCAGGGACTAAAGAGCTTCTGATGTGAAAATGTTTTGATTCTAACTTTAGCAATTAAGTAAAGAATGTGGGAGGGTTTTAATGTAGAAAGTAGATGCAAGCAGTAAAAGCGAGTTTGAAAACAGATTTAGAGAAATTGACAAAAGTAAACTTTAAATAGAAAACTTGATTAAATGGAATAGCCTCAAGCTTAGCATAACCTCAATTCAAACTGATCATCAAAAAAGATTTTACACCGGATACAGTTTACAAGGCCCAACCCTTGTAACTTATTTTTCACTTTGATAAACCAATAATCCAAAGGCAATCTTTGGATTCAGCTTTTACTTGGACTAGCCACAACTATCGTTTCTAGCACCAATGCAGTTTAAGTGTTAGAAAAGCCCGACTTGGATTATGTTGTCTCAATGAGAATCGAATCCTATTTCAATCTCCCTTAGCGAATCTGTTGCTAAGTATGTTCATAGGAAGTCGAATATGCTACAAGGCGATCATTCCTCCCAACTTTAAATCAAAACAACATTCAAACAAACACACGCTTTTTGAAATAAAAGTGTAAAGATTTTAAAAGAAACCGATTGCCAATCTAAGTTTCCAGAAAACTGAGAATGTTATCCGAAGATATTAAGTACTTTTCAATTCTCACAAAATGAATTGATTTGTTGCTTAAGCCTTTGGCTAATTGGAAAAATAGCCAACCATGATTATAGTAGAAATCATGCTTAGCGTATTAAAAGAAAATAAGTAAAAAACTTAAAAACAAGAACGTAAAGAAAATGGAATTTTATAAAACTTCAAAAGAAAGAAAAAAAACTAAGAATGAGAGATGATTTTCTAGCTTACCCAGAATGGGTATTTATAGTATTCTAAAACTCTAAAAATAACCTAGGAATGATAAAAGATAAATCTTAAAAATATTTAAATTAAATTCTAAAAACAAAAGATAATTCCAGGTTTGAAATTTAAAATGCAACTGATCCTGCATATCCGTTCTTGCTGACTAGACCTTCTGGAAGTTGCTGACTAGATCTTCTAGAAGCTGCTGACTGGATGCCACGTCAGACTTCATGCCCACTAGTCCAGCCTTGATTCCAGAAAATAAAACTACAAAACTTTACCTTTTAAGTGTAATTTCTAGAATTGAAGTCCTGCATAGAAAACACACAAAAATATCCAAATCAGCACCATGAAGTAACCTTTAAAGGCATAATTAAAGATAAAAAAGTAAATCATTTAAACTACCTATCAACTTTTTCCGAGAGGAAGTTGTTTTTCTACCATTGATCATGTGTGATCTGAGAACTATTGGTGTATTCTTGAACCCATTTACATTTCAGATGCTATTTTGAACTTATACTTTGTTTAATGAAAGTTATCATTGTTTTGACATGTTATATTTGTGTCATTTTCTTCATATAATCACTATAGAGATATAGGGTTGTGCATTCAACATATTCGAGATAGTGTTGAGTGGTTTTAGAGAGCACCAAGAATAGTGAAAGTTACCCTCCAATTCAGAAAGATCTAACGGGGTTGGTTATTGCGACAATTGATATGTTAACTTTATATGGGATGCTAAAGATAAAAAATTGGTAAGGCTAGTAAGAGGGACTCGAAAGAGCATCTCCATTCAACTTATCGTGACCATGAGTGTACATGTTGGTACATGGTAAGTGCATTGGATGATTTTATTTGTTTTGATCACAGTTTGTCAGTTGCTCCTAAAGTACTATGATCCCTTTTTCCAATTATCATTACTATCTCCTTGTTTGTTTACTTTTATGCTTTTTCACCAAACTACACAACTATTGATTTTCCTTTCATACAATAACAATCATTAACACTATATCGATACAATCTCTGTGGAATTTGACAACCCGGTACATATCTAGTTATCCACTTTATTACATGGTACAATAGTGTATACTTGCACTAGTGTGCCGATACATTACACCGACACCAAATATCTCGCCTTCACCAAAGCTTCTATCTTAGCCCTTGTCGCGATGTCATCTCCATGTGGATGAACTCATGACCTTTTCAGGTGTGAATAGCTACGTTATGTGTGGTTAACCACTTCTCTTGCTAGCTTGGGTGGAAGATGGATGTAGATTTTCTTTGTGAATGTGTGGTGTCCTCTGGAGGTTTTTCTCCTCCTTTTATAGGTGTAACCCTACATGGTTAAGGTTGTGAGTTTAGGGTTTGTCTACAAAGATTTCTTCTTTACAAACTTCTAAGGTTGATTAAGTTCATGTTATTTTTCCTTCTTCCTGATTTCCTTGGGAAAGGTCTCGACATCCTCAAAAGATGATTGTCACGACAACTAATCGGTCCTGATGCTTTCTTCCTTCACCTGCCACGTGAAATAGCTGATAAGTGTTCAAAAGTACTATTTGTATTACCCTTTTTACTCATATTATTGTTAGACTTAAGCTCATATTAGTTGTATAATTAGTTATTCATGCATTAATTCATGTTTCTTTCCATCGTTGAGCTTGATTACATAACTTGGTGATTTTTGTGGGAAAAGATGCTGCTTTGGTGTATTTTTGTGTGTGTGCAGGATCACTTGCCAAAGCAAGGCTAGTGCTAGTTGCCAGGGCAATGCATGAAGGAGACGCCGAGCTAGTTGCCAGGGCAATGCATGAAGGAGACGCCGAGCCAGTTGCCATGGCAATTGTCGACAAGAGCAAAGGTGATATGGTAGTCGAAATTGATGACTAGACAAGCCCAAGATGACGTGGAGCAAAGCCCAAACCCAAAGGAATTTGATTTCCATGCAGAGATTAAAGAAGAATTAAATTCCAAGAAGATAGGAGAAGTTCTAGTAGGAATACAATTATAATAAAGAATTATATTCTTTAAAGATAATTTAATTCCAACTTAAACTCCTCCTCAAAGAAGGACTTTGGCCTAGCCCTATAAATAAGAAGGAGATTTCGACAATTCCATAGAGAGCAAGAGGAGAGGATTTTCGACAACTCCAAAGGGCAAGAAGGAAGAGATTTCGACAAGATAACAAGGAGGGAGAGAGTTCGATTTCTTCTTCTTTGCTTCCATTAGATTCATGGTTTGGGGATTATTCTTTGTATATCTTTTAAACCCAACCATGAACTAACTTGATTGGTTGGGGTTATTGTGTTTTGTTGTTGTGAGAAACAATTGGATTTTGTTTAGGTAATAAGAGTTTGCACTTTCAATTCAAGGTTTACTCATTCTTGGTTCTTATTCTTGTTTGCGAGTGAATTGGGAGAGGATCTCGTAACTTCATCTATTTATCTAATATCGGGAGAGTTAGATTCAAGAAACGAATGAGTATGGTCTTTATTCAATCTATTGATGGTGAAGATTAATCCAGCTTAGGAATAAGTTAAGGATTTCAACGGCTAAGAGGAGCGCAAGATTGGTTGTTGTTCACCCTTGATTCACGCAGGGATGTATTATCAAGGCATGCACAAGTAGCTAGAGTTTCGACTTAGGGATAAGAAGAAACCATTGAAGAACGCTTCGCCGAACCTTGAAGTTGCTGCCCAGACGCCCAAGTAGTTGCCCAGGCAACCATCGATTAGTTGCCAAGACAACCCCGCTGTGCAAGTTGCCCTTGCACTCTTTTACCAAGACGATCCAATCGGCTATCACACCTCAACTCACGATAACCTGGCATATTCTATCTTTTTCTTTCATCTATTCTTTTAGTTTATTGCTCTTAGTTTACTCGTTAATTAGAACTCCTATTATCAATTGTGTTTTTACTTTTCACAGTGTAGTAACTTAAGCAAAGTGGCCCAAACCAATCCCTGTGGAGACGATACTCGATACTCATATCACTTTATTACTTGCGACGTGTATACTTGCACAATTGCGTAGCACTTATTACGCGCAACAAGTTTTTGGCGTCGTTGCCGGGGATTGGCAATTGGTGTTAGTTGTTTTTGTTATTGCATTTTTTTCTCTTAGTTTTACTAACTTTTCTTTTTGTTTGTTTTATCAAAAAATAAAAAAATTAAATTAGGTGCGCTACAAGTTAAGGGACATCAACATGTCGGGAAATAAAAGCCGATCTATTCGAGAGATGATGTTGGAAGATATGAATCAATCCAATCAAGAGTTTCTTGCACCCTTTGATGATTACCTATACCAACCGAGAAAAGCCCAAAGAACTTATACTGTGGAAAAATCTTGTGCTATGTGTGGAGAACATCATGTGTTTGAAAATTGCCCTCACATTTTCGGTGCATATAACTACATGGAGGACCATAGAGGGAACCAGCAGCAAAATTCTTCATGGTATGGTCAAAAAGCTCAAATTTTTTTTTACCATAACAATTTTGCCGCAGCAACAGATATGCCATGGCAATGTAGTCCTTTTCAAGAGCATTCCAATTCCTTGGAGGAAACGTTACTAGCTTCCTTGGCTAGACTTGACGGATCAATTGAAGAGATTCGAGAACTATCAAAATCTATGGATACGAGGATAGCTCAGTGGGATGCAACCTTAGGGGATTCAGAAGATCAATTTGGGAGATCCACATATGTCATAGATAACATGCACCAACAATTCATTCCTAGGGATACTGACGTCCCAAGGCAAGAAATCTCTCCGATGTGTGAGGAACAGCTAGAACCTCAAAGTCAAGAGGATGTCAATGAGAGAGACTGCCCAACACATGATGAGCTTGAACAACAAATTGCCTCGGCAATGATTGAGGAGCCTGAACAGAGCAATGCCGCGACAACACTCGGTGAAGCTGAGAACAACAATACTACAGTAAATTCTGAGGAACCTGATGCCCAGAAAGTTATAACGTTGATGTTGAAGCAGGAATGTGTAGATTGCTCTCATCTACAATTGCCACGGCAATTACACGACAACATGCAAGATCAACGAGATGATAATACTTTGCCAATGGAATATGAGCAGGTAATAGTTGAACCTTTTGAATTCTTTAAAAACTCACCTCGTCCATTGCAGGTATGTCTTGAGGAACCGAGGTTGGTAGATTTGAAGCCATCGAAATCTCTACTGATGGAGTTGTTTGAGAGGCCAAAAGAAAAAGGTGTTTGGATTCATAAAGCTCTTGAAAAATTGATTCTTCCCTTGACTTAAAGCAAAATTTGACAATCGATTGCCACGGCAATTGGCTTGAGCAAAGAATTGCCACGACAACAAAGGCTACATCCAACCATGATAGAAATCGACAAGAATGAGGTAATTGAATGGTTGAGGATGGATATAATTTTTCCTATTAATATATTTGTGCCTTCAGGAATAGTAGCAAGGTGGAGAGTATACATGGACTACAAGCGAACAAAGAAGAAAGACACCTCCACCATGGTAATGCAAAAGGGAGTAGCTGGGAGCACATTGGCCCAACTCTTTTTGGGCAATATTGTCACCCGATGGAGGGTACGGATGGACAATAAGAAGTATCGGAAACGACTCTCCTCAAGTTTTCTCATATATGCAGTAACATTAGAAGTGGTCACTTTAGGAGATGCCTGAGCATGCTCTCATTTCAATATTTTCTTTTTCTTTTTATTTTCATTTTTATTTTTAGGAGATATTTTATTTTTCTTCATTATCTTTAGTTTCCAGGTTTTCTTTTCCACAACAAGACTCACAACCACCATGCTAAGGAAATTTACTGCCGACTACTTGCCACAAAGAACCACAATGAAACTAGCGATGCCCGAGGCAACAACAATGGCTTCAAAGAACTATCGATGCACATGCAAGTAAACCTGCATCGGCAAACAAGGACTAAATCAAGGCAATGCTATTCACACGGTACCAGCCACAAGCATTCAACCACTGACCGAAAATTGAATCAAGCAAACGGCACGAAGGAAACTCATCACTTGAGGTGACGACCTCTCTGACTAACTCATTTCATTTAGTTTCTTTTAAATTTTGTTTCACTTTTACGTGCATTGAGGACAATGCTTCTCTCGAGTTTGGGGGGGTGTTGGTTTCTAGTTAGTTTCATGTTTAGTTGCATTCATCTTTAGCAATCACATATGGTTGCATATGTTACTTGCCATGCCTTTAATTTGATTTAATTGCTTAAGACTTGTTGAATATCCAATGATGAATTTTTGCCACTGCACTTAATTGAAAGAACCTTTAATTTTAGGATTACATGAAAAGAACTTAGAATTTTACTATGATGCTGATTTTTTTTACACGGTTGTGGCTTGTTGATTGAAAGAAACTTAGTGAACTTAGGTTGCTTAAAATTTGGGTAAATTTGAAAATTAAAAGTTAAATTCTTGCTAGAGGTGCCTGAAACTGGCTCTAGTAGTAAATGCACTTTCTTGCTAGAGGAGCCGGAAACTGGCGCTAGTAGTTAATGCACATTAAAGAATCGCTAGAGGTGCCCGAAATTGGCTCTAGTCGACTAAAATAAAATGAGAAATTGCTTACTTTACTAGAGGTGCCCGAAATTGACTCTAGTGAAAATTAAAATAAATGCCCCAGTAATTAAATTGATAAAAGCCTACTATTCACATAGAATCTTGAAAATCAACTTGTACACAACTACACACACACATTGTCACGAGCACTATAGTTTGGTTCCGGGTAATTTTTGTGTTATCCGAAAAATTAAAAGGTGATCATACTTTGTGCCACGGTTCCGAGGTTTGAATTCAAGTTTGAAGCATGTCTTTGATGATTAAAGTCTTGGCAGGTAATTGTTAGTTTGCATTGCTTGAGGACAAGCAATAGTTCGAGTTTGGGGGCGTGATAAGTGCTCAAAAGTACTATTTGTATTACCCTTTTTACTCATATTATTGTTAGACTTAAGCTCATATTAGTTGTATAATTAGTTATTCATGCATTAATTCATGTTTCTTTCCATCGTTGAGCTTGATTACATAACTTGGTGATTTTTGTGGGAAAAGATGTTGCTTTGGTGTATTTTTGTGTGTGTGCAGGATCACTTGCCAAAGCAAGGCTAGTGCTAGTTGCCAGGGCAATGCATGAAGGAGATGCCGAGCTAGTTGCCAGGGCAATGCATGAAGGAGACGCCGAACCAGTTGCCATGGCAATTGTCAACAAGAGCAAAGGTGATATGGTAGTTGAAATTGATGACTAGGCAAGCCCAAGATGACGTGGAGCAAAGCCCAAACCCAAAGGAATTTGATTTCCATGCAGAGATTAAAGAAGAATTAAATTCCAAGAAGATAGGAGAAGTTCTAGTAGGAATACAATTATAATAAAGAATTATATTCTTTAAAGATAATTTAATTCCAACTTAAACTCCTCCTCAAAGAAGGACTTTGGCCTAGCCCTATAAATAAGAAGGAGATTTCGACAATTCCATAGAGAGCAAGAGGAGAGGATTTTCGACAACTCCAAAGGGCAAGAAGGAAGAGATTTCGACAAGATAACAAGGAGGGAGAGAGTTCGATTTCTTCTTCTTCTTTTTTCCATTAGATTCATGGTTTGGGGATTATTCTTTGTATATCTTTTGAACCCAACCATGAACTAACTTGATTGGTTGGGGTTATTGTGTTTTGTTGTTGTGAGAAACAATTGGATTTTGTTTAGGTAATAATAGTTTGCACTTTCAATTCAAGGTTTACTCATTCTTGGTTCTTATTCTTGTTTGCGAGTGAATTGGGAGAGGATCTCGTAACTTCATCTATTTATCTAATATCGGGAGAGTTAGATTCAAGAAACGAATGAGTATGGTCTTTATTCAATCTATTGATGGTGAAGATTAATCCAAATTTAGGAATAAGTTAAGGATTTCAACGGCTAAGAGGAGCGCAAGATTGGTTGTTGTTCACCCTTGATTCACGCAGGGATGTATTATCAAGGCATGCACAAGTAGCTAGAGTTTCGACTTAGGGATAAGAAGAAACCATTGAAGAACGCTTCGCCGAACCTTGAAGTTGCTGCCCAGACGCCCAAGTAGTTGCCCAGCTAGTTGCCCAGACAACCATCGATTAGTTGCCAAGGCAACCCAGCTGTGCAAGTTGCCACGGCAACTGAGTTGCCCTTGCACTCTTTTACCAAGACGATCCAATCGGCTATCACACCTCAACTCACGATAACCTGGCCTATTCTATCTTTTTCTTTCATCTATTCTTTTAGTTTATTGCTCTTAGTTTACTCGTTAAGTAGAACTCCTATTATCAATTGTGTTTTTACTTTTCACAGTGCAGTAACTTAAGCAAAGTGGCCCAAACCAATACCTGTGGAGACGATACTCGATACTCATATCACTTTATTACTTGCGACGTGTATACTTGCACAATTGCGTAGCACTTATTACGCGCAACAATAGCCACTACCACTATAACACCTCGATCTAGATCCGGATTCAAAGTACTATATTCGGGTTACCCAAAATCTGACCCGTCAAATTTCTAAATTACAACCATGAGTTTAGCCTTTATTTAAACATTAACAACCATATTTCGCATAGTTATATCAAACCATATAAATCAATTTACAAAATATGAGCTCCGAGTTTAAAACATTGTATATCAAAATAGTAAAGAAAATAGAGTTTACAGACTCAACATTTGTAAGGTCCTATGAATACATAAGGCCAAAACTAAATACTAAGCATTGTACTCTGAAGCGCTATGGTGTTGGGAAATCCCTCCACGATGTGCTCCTCTATCAAAATCACCTACTAACCTACGAACGAAAACAACAATTCCGAACTCTAAGCTTACAAATCTTAGTGGTGCATTTCTACTCTACCACAATTCGTGATTTCATAAAATAAGTATGCAAGGTAGATATTGTCTAGAGTTCTTAGGTCACCTATCTCAAGGCATCATTAAATCTACAAGAAGTCTTACATGATCTACAATGTTTTACAATACTCGATGTCACTCAGCCCTCGAGGTTAATACACTATAAGCTATCATACATGGCACACAAGGCCTAAACATATCTAAGATCTCACCAAGGTAAAAGCACACAAAGTTGAACCACAAACCTAGAGTGCCACCTAGGGCCACACAACATCGGGAACGTACACTCTAAGTGAAACCCGGGGCCATATAGCATCGGGAACATACACTATATACTCAAAATCCCCCATCGAGTATTTTAGAATGAGACCTGGTGCCACATAGCTTAGGAACATACATTCGACATCTCTAACCATGGTGTTGCAACACTCTCTCACTGGTACCCGAATCCCATCAATTAAGGTGACTCAACCAATTAAATGTTTGCCCGACATACAAGCAACATGATCCCAAGGATCACCCTATTGTCGTTAATCATTAACACATCATTTATTTTACATTATCGAGCTATTAATTCATTATGGAGGAGTATATAATTAATCTCATTAATTGTCTCCATTAGTCCATGCTATCTCAATAATCAAGGTGACTCAGCCAACAAGTGCCCACATGGCACACATACACATCAGTATAGCATCAAGCGACCCTACAGTTGCTAAAAATTTACAAGTCACCCATTTCAATTACCAAGTTATTACAAATTATGCTCGTAAACAAAGGTAAATTATCAGTTTCTTAGATTTACAATTCATTTTACCACACTAGGAGTCCATTAGGCCCTACCCCATAATTTATGAACCTCACAAACTTAAAACGAACATTTTGGGCAGATTGCCCAGTAGGTACCAATATTGGACCACATGTACCAGTATGGTACCCTTGGGTACCAGTACTCCCATACACGTACACATATGAAAAAGCACTACTGGAATACGACAAGGTTTATCAGTACCGATACTAGATCGATAGTATCGGTACTCGAGCCTCAGGTATTGGCACTCTCCCATGCGTACCGGTACCGTAATAGCTATTGGAATCTCAAGAAGACAAGCCAATACCGGTACTGTATCGACCATACTGGTACTCAGGGTCCCGTACCGGTACTGCTTGAATGCAGTACCAGTATGCAAGCACAATTTGCCCTTGTTCAAGCTAGAAACACCTCATACTGATACCCGTTTATCTAGTACCGATACTCGAGCCCATGATTGCTTTTCTAAGGCTCGAAAATTACTCCTAACTTGTCTTTAAACACATCAAATCTTCCCCAAATGATTATTTAAACTTTCTAAGGTATTTATAGGTTTAAAAGAGTCATCTAACAACATACCCAACATCAAAATCACTACTTTAATCTCTAACTCGAGCTCAACCCATACAATACCCAAAACACTATAAAATCAAGCAAGGCAATCACTTTATGATCTTCAAAAATATATATGAGTCAGATATGTACTAACCTTTTTAGCAAGAATTCCAGAATAAGCTCCCCACACAAGCTCCCTTAAGCCTTCCTTTGAGTCTCAAGCTTGAAGAAGCTCTCTAACCCATTTCCCTTAGCTAAACCAACATGGAAATGAATCAAATCTTGAACTAAAAATTAGGAAATGGTCTAGCTAAGGATTTACAACTTTAAATCCAAAGAAAAACTCTAGGAAGCTTAAATCTCAAAAACCCACCAAATGACATCTTACCTTTCCATCACAATATTATGCCTTTCTTAAAGCTCATGAGGAGGAGATTAACATACTTAAATCTTAAATCTTGGGCGGAATAAATGATGCATAAAGATAAGGTTTTTAGTTTCTTGAAACTAAGGCTGAAGATGGAGGTGTATGGGAGAAGAAAGATGAAGAAAAAAAAGGTAATCTTACTTTTTTTCTCTTTCCACGTGAAAAGCCAAATAAAAAGGGGTGATCATCCATCTTCATTTAAAAATGGGTCTAAACACAACATAAAACTCTCAAGCTTTTCCCCTTTTATAAAATGGTCACCCATCAAGCCCAAATAACTTAATACTCACCCAATAAGGCCCAAACTTGGCTCAAAGGGTCCAATTACCCAATCCAACATGAGGGTCCATGACTCGAGTTAACACCCAATCGTTGAATTATAATTTCATGTCATTACAACCACACTGCCTTTTTCTTAACTGTCAAACAACATATATATATATATATATCAATTATGCCTTGATACAAGCTTGTTTATGCATTATATGATAAAAATAAAAATAAAAATATAATGCATGAAATCTAATCTAAAATATACTTGAGTTCAACCAGGTTCAAGGACATCAATTATAACTCTTTTCAAGAGTTAACATTTCTACATCCACTTGAACTTGAAATGGGTCATTTTCTTTACCCATAATATTGAGATATGCAAGATCATATTCCATAATATGCTTTGACAATGAAGGCGAATGAAGAAATGAGATTTGGACGCAAAACTGCATACTTAGATATTTTCCTTTTTATTTACTTTTAGAGAGTATGTATATATAGGGTTAGGATTCACTTACACATAATGTAAAACTCATAGTTTTACAAATTTTTTAGATCGTTGGATGGAGAAAATAGATGGCTGAGATTAACTTCTTACACTTTTTTTCGTAGTGATAATCTTCACACAACCTACTATTAATCTCAGTCATCTGTCTCACGCATCCAACAACCCAAAAAACGTGTAAAACTTAAAAACTCTTACACTATTTATGTTAGGATGATCAATCAACTCGATTTGGCTAAGATGGGGTGAATTGGCACTTTTAAAAATGAAGGGAAGAAAAAGGGTAAATGAAAAATGTGACACAAGGAATTTATAGTGGTTCAAGCTTCTAACAAGCTCTACATCCACTACCTTAGCTCCCCACTAAGGATTTCAAACAATTTCACTAAGAAATTCTTCCCCTTTTCTAGGCTTAGGAGGAAACCATTACAAAGATCAAAGCTTTCTACCCAAAGCTTGATCAAGTTCACTCACTTTACAAGAAAGAGTGGCAAAAGATGAAAGACCTCTCAAAGGTAAATAATTTGCCCCAATTACAATTTCACTCAGCCCAAACTTGAAAGAAGAATTACAAAAATGCTCACTCAAGTGGGTTATAAAGGATTTGATTCTAATAAGCTCAAAGTGTTGGATTTGTGCTTGAATGCTTGAAAGTTGTTCAATGGATGTTCAATAGTTTTTGTTGCAGCTTTGGAGACTTGATTTTATATCCTTTCATTGATTTCTAACCGTTTAGGTGGTTGAGATCATCAATAGAGCCGTTGACTACTTTTTTCCCGCAATAAATGTTGTTTGGTAACCTACCGTATCGGTACACAAGGAGCCATATTGATACGCTTAAGGGTGTATCAAAATGAGTATAGTGTAAAAACATAGGCGTATTGATACGGTATAGCCGTATTGGTACGATTTTAGCTCACTAGAATCTGAGGAAAAAGTCCTTGGAAAAATGCATCTGTACGCCTAAGGGGTGTATTGATACGGTGTAACCAATTTTCAAAGTTTGGTGATTCCAATAACTGACAAGGCAACGATCATATTTTAAATGCAAAGATTTTGAAGATCTCAACACCCTATATTGGTACCGGTAAAGTTGTATCGGTACTCGTAACCAAAAATATAAACCCAGATGAAGGTTGTATCGATACGGGCTTAACCGTATCTGTGCGATTTTACTAATAAAATTCTAGCAGTCAAAAGTCGTATCAAAACACTCAAGGGTGCATCGATACGACTGAGCATTTTTTGGTTATTTGAGTATGAAAATACTTAGAAAAACTTTTGGGGTTTGAGTTTTTTACTTAAAAACATTTTAAGTTCAATTCCTTGTCATTTTGTGAGACTTTTTGAATACTTAAAAATTTATCCAATTTTACAAATTGGTCCTTAAACACTTTGTTATATCAAATCAAATATAGGTTTTACCGTTTAAACGGATCCTATTCCATTTAAATAGTGTATAAATGTTTAGTTTTACACTGCTTTTGGATTATTGAATGAGTGTATATTGATAGTTGAGATTAAAGTTGAAAATGAGCAGACTTTTAAAGGGGGAAAAAGAGAAGTGGATAGTCTTAACTATGAATTACACTCATCCAATGATCCAAAATCAGCGTAAATCTTTTTAGTTTCTACATTATGTAAGTGGATCATAACTCTGTATATTGATAGGATCTAGTTACATAATGTAAAACTTTTTAGTTCTACTTTTACCTATTTAATTTTTTTTAATTTAATTCGTGCAATATATTCAATTCAACTCAACTCAAACAAAATTAAATAAAGTCTAGATGACAAACTATGACTCGTCAACTTGATATTTTCCGCTCGACATAACTAGTTTTAATCGAATGCTCAGCCCTATTTTTGACTAAATTAATAAGTTGACGTTTTATGAATGTATTGTTATAATTAGGGTAAACTGCACCATTATTCACCAATTACATCTTTTATATTTTGGTCACCAAACTAATTTTTTTAGTAAAATCGTCACCAACGCTACGTTTCATTAGTATTTTGGTTAGCGACCGTTAAAAATAAATGGCGATGTTGACGTGAATTTTTTTTATTTTTCGAGTCATTTCACCTTTACTTATCATCATCCCACATGTCTTTTTCAATTGTTTCATTTGACCAATACAATGGGGACATGTATCATCACCTTATTGGCCAATTAAATCCAAAGGAAAAAAAAATTGTAATGTTGGGTAGAGCCCCTTGGATAACTTTCCAGTGCCCAATCACAAAGCTAGACTAAACGAACACCAATTCCAGGTTAATTAAAACGGTTTGTTCACTGCCAATTGCAGTAAAATGAACACCAAGAGGTCTTGAGTTCTCTCATAATTTGGATTAAATTGATAATCTAATGAATGATGATCATCATTTTAACCAAAATAATCCAAGTTGATGGGTTTATAAAAAATTAAAATAATTTGAATGGTGTAGGAATCAAAGGGGATGGGAAAAATGGTGATTTGATGCGTTGATACTTTAACCAAAATAATCTAAACTACCAGTATGACTGGTTTTCTAAAAATACTTGGTCTGCGAATAAAATGACATGTGAAATGACGATAAGAAAATAAAAAAAATAACGAGAAAAAAAATCAAATCAACATTATTGTTAAGTTTTTAATAGCCGGTAACTTAAATAATAACAAAACTGAACGTTAATATTAATTTTATAAAAAAATTAATTCGATGACCCAATAATTCGGTGATTAATGATGTAGTTTACTCTTATATTTATATAATATTTATTGACTAATTAATTAGGGGTGAACAAAATTTGACTCGACTTTAAAAACTTGACTTGATTGGAATTGTAATTTTATCAACTCATCTCGACTTGAAAAAATTTCAAATAAAGTTTGAGTTGTAAAATGAAACTTCGAATAACTCAATTTTTTTAATAATTAATAGATCAGTTTTCAAATTCAAGTCAAATATTTCATCGCTACCTGATACATGCATATCACATAGGAAATAATATGAATAAATATATATATATATATATAATCGACTTAGAAAGTCATTTAAATTCGAACGAATTAATATCATGGCATGATAAATATTTACAATTAAATTTGAACACGAACATAAACTACTGCACTCAAATCGAGAAAAATTTTAAATAAAATTTAAGTTATAAATAAAACTTATTAAATCGACTAACTCAAAAATTTCTAACTCGAGTCAATATAATATTCACCATTTCTATTAATATTATAAATCAATGTAGAAAAATAAACCTAGATTTTATTTTCTAAATATTACTTGACGGAAAAGGAGCAGCACAGTACAAAATCGATATTTAACTATCTATAAATAGCAACGAAGTGTCGGTTTTTAATTTCCTCCATTTTTTTTCTTCTCTCTTCAAATCGCAGGGCCTTTTCAGCTCTCTCTAGAACTCTCCATTGTTTATATGGCATCTCAAGCAAGCCTCCTCCTCCAAAAACAGCTCAAAGGTGCGCCTTTTCTTTGATCAATTTCAAATTTACTGATTCCCAATACTATTTGCTTTTTTAGGGTTTGAGTCGATATTGAAACGGGTTCTGGTTTATGTATTTTGGCCAGATCTTTGTAAGAATCCGGTTGATGGGTTCTCGGCCGGATTGGTTGGCGATAACAATATTTTTGAATGGAGTGTTACGATTATTGGACCACCTGATACTCTTTAGTAAGTTTTCTTTTCTTTTCTTTTTTCTTTCTTTTTTTTTCTTTCTTTTGGTAAAGTTTCTTTTTTTACTATTATGGAAATTAGTTGCTTCTTATGGATTCTTTGATGTGGATTTTTTTTTGTACTAACTTTGGATAAGGAGATAAATGCTTAATAGGGCTTAGGGTTTGTGAAATTAGATTGGTTTGGCTGGATTTTAATTTGGTGCCATAGTTGATTTAAAGGTCTTCTATTGAATTTGAATGGAATTATGTGTTCTAAATTGGATTATATTTATTGAGTTTTACGTGATTGTAAGGCTTGGATATATGATTTTGAGTTTACCTAGTGATTGTGTTGCCGATTGCCTTTCAGTAAGGTTTTTGAATTGATTGCAACACAACGGAAACGAAACAGATCTTTCACCTTTTATATGGAATGACTACGAGTTGCTGAAAGCTTCTGTGTTTACATCATTAAGTTTAATGGTTAAGATCTGGTTCTTGTGGAATTGGTTCAATTGAGAATAATAAATGGTAGCTTCTTAGCTTCTATGTGGATGTTGCTGGTTATGAGTAGCGAAGATTGTTCTTCTCAAGTGTTTGGAATTTGTTTAATTGCAAATGCTTCTCAGCAATGCTATATGTTTACTGCTAGGATATGTTGGTATATGTTTACTGCTAGGATATGTTTGTTTGTTTTGTAGCTTGTTCCTTGTTAATGTGTCTTACTTCCTCACTGCTTGTTTTTCTCTTTACTACTATTGTACTTTGTGATTTTTGTTTATTAATTTTCTTTAACATAAATATTCTAATTGCAGTGAAGGGGGATTTTTCAATGCTATCATGAGCTTTCCGCCTAATTATCCAAACAGCCCTCCAACTGTGAAATTTACAACAGAGATTTGGCATCCTAATGGTATATCTTTGTTTGTAATCTTGTGGCTTCGCCTGATGCAAGAATAATGTGATCTTTAATGTTTTTGCAGTTTATCCTGATGGGCGTGTTTGCATTTCAATTCTTCATCCTCCGGGTGATGATCCAAATGGCTATGAGCTTGCAAGTGAGCGCTGGATGCCAGTCCATACAGTATGTTTTTGAAGTGTCCATTATGCTTGAATTTTATTATTATTATTATTATTTGTCTGTTCAAGTACCAATAACATTCTTTAGTGCCATCGGTTTCAAATTGCTCAAAGTTCAACTACTTTAATTCACGGGCACCCTACTCCTTACTTTTGTACTTTGCCCCTTTTATCTCGAGTCTCGACACTATGATACATTAACAAATGTATGTCCTTACAATGTGCCAGGTTGAAAGTATTGTATTGAGTATCATATCAATGCTTTCCAGCCCCAATGATGAATCTCCTGCAAATGTTGAAGCTGCTGTAAGTGATTGTTGATTTTCTTTATTAATTTATTCCTTTTTTGTTTTAGTTTGGTGTTTTGATTTTGTTGTTTCTTATTAGCTTTCTAGTTGCATTTGTAAGTCTGACATTAATATCTGTGGTTGCATGTGATGTTACTTCCGAAAGTTAGATTTCCTAACATGGTGTCTACCCTTCTGCTAAGGCTTCAACTGTTATGGAACTTCCTTTAAAATGCTTATTTGATCAATAAGCTCATTTTATCATTACTTGAAATGGCACCTGGATTTTTTAGTGTTTTAACATGGCTTTCTTTACCTCAGTAAATTCTATGGCATTTCATAACTATGCCATCTCATCAGTTAACTATGGGATCAGCATCATATCGTTCTATTGTAGAGATAGACTGATGTGAATGCTAATGAATCTGAAGAAGTTGTTGACATGTATATTATTGAGATTGTAAAACTAAAGAATCAAAACCATGCAACATGCCTATTTTTCTGTATTTTTTTTATCGATACTTGCCGTTGATATTGGCAGAAGGAATGGAGAGAGAGGAAAGATGAATTCAAGAGGAAGGTCGGCCGTTGTGTCCGACGGTCACAAGAAATGTTGTGATTTGTGACGTTTGTTGGTCTGCCATTTCTTCTCTACAATTTAGGAACCCATGTAAGTGGTATCTTCCATCTTGTAGGGAGATCAGATGTGGTTGATTACACCAGTCCTTGTGAACCTGGGGAATGCCTCAACTTTATCCCCATTTCCTTTTACCTATTTTTCTTTTTTGTGCCTTATTGTAGTAATTTGGAATAACTCAAATGTTATTTTGTATTCTAAAGCGTTTTGGTTAAGTGTTTGTTGGCAAGCGTTCTTGTTGAGTAGCAGCCTCCCAGTTCACAAGGTCTCATTTGTGACAAAAAAAAATTGTGTTTTCGCCCATAAGAAATGCCATACACCTACAAATTGGGTAGTTAAGTGAAGTCAGTTTTGAGAATGAAGTTATTTTTTTACACTTAGTTATTTAATTCAAATTGATTGTTAATTTAAAGTTTATACATGCATAATGATATATTATTCTAACATTAATATTATATTAATATAACAATATGAAAATAATATAATTTAAAAATAAACTAGTAATTAGTAAAATAATATGAAAATAACATTAGTATTAATACTAATATATTAGAATAATATATAAAAATAGTATTAATAGTAAATATTCAATATATTGAATTATTATATTAAATATAAAAATAATATACTAAATGTTATAAATTAATTAATATTGTAATTTTGTATTTAATATATTGAATATTAATATAGTAATATTGAAATAAATGATATATTAAAATAATATATTGAAGGTTAAAATAATTACGAATTTAATATTTTTAATATTGTAAATAAACTTAAATAATAAAAACATTACATTTATTTTTACTTTAATATTTAAAATCAATATTTTATTTTATTAAAGATATTATTTCTTTTGTTTTATAAAATTTGTTCTTTTTGTGTTTTAAAATTGTTACATTTAAATTATCTCATTTAAAAACTCAACCACTTTTATTAGACATATTTTTTTACCATATTTTTAATTTTTTAACAAAATATATTTTAATTTTTTAAGGATGAAATAGTTATTTTAATTATTCTACATCTCTTATACAATTTTTTTCTTCTTAAAATTATGTGAAAAGTTAACAAATAACAATATTTGTAAGACACAAAAGGTATTTGTTAATAAAGTCAAGCACTAAAATTTTATAATCAACTTTTAAAAATACTTTTATTGATCATTTTACCGGTTTATTCCATCTCCTTCCCTTTCCAATATTAACCGGGAATAAAACCATTCAATGAGCGGTCAAGCTTTTAAAAAATGACAAATTTTATTCATGTATAAAAAGAAACAATAAATATGCTATAACAAACTGGAAACAATTATGGAAATTGTCTTATGTGGATGTTCTAAGATTGACACATGAACAGTCTTTTAATATGACGTAATTGATCTATAATGTTTAAATAAATTATATATAAATTAATTAATTTTTTGAATAGTTTAAATATGATTAGAATGTAATATTTGTTTATAAATATTCTTTTATTTTCATATATCATATTTTTATTAAATAATTTATATTTTAATTATTAATACCTTATATCAAAAAATTATTAATACCTAAACAATTATAGCACATGATAACGTTTCTTATTCAGTGTTTTAAAAATATATTATTTCTTGTCACTTTTTATATAAACATTAAAATAATAATATTAATTAATCGGAAAGACCTAGCCGCTCTCCTTATCGTTGCAACTTTTCTTTCCTTTCAATCTTTATGTGGTCGGGGCGGTGGTATTAGTTTTAATATTGGTTATTGATCATTGATAATTTTTTATTAGTTTTAAAATTTAATAATTTTATTTTTGTGATACGTTTTTTCTATCATTAGTACGTATATTTTGCCTTTTGGTTTTTTCTCTTAATTGGTTGTTTAGTCGCTTCTTTTTTATTTGTTTCTATCGAGATTAAATTTGACGTCGTCACAATTGATCAAGATGGGCTCTTTTGATTATCCTGGTGATTTTCTTGTTTTGGACCTTCGGCCTAGATTTGGATACGAGCTCACAATCACCGCTCTTATTCGCGATTGAGTTGTGGTAATAACTCTGTTATCAACGTGCCTTATTATTGTAATATGCATTTTTAATGTTGTTTGATAACGATTTTTACCTTTAATTGTCGAACTTTAGTGATGTTTATATCTATTTTATTTCGAGCATTTAGTTTAGGGTTTTTACTTTTTCTTTGTATGGTCATGTTTATGATCTAGAGATGTTAGTTTTGTTAGAAATATGTCCAGATCAAATTTATCTATTTAAATTGTAAACTCTTGTTATTTTTTTTAATTTGTCCTCTTTTAATAAAATTGGTGCAATATATATATATATATATATATATATATATATATATATATATATATATATTAATTGATCGATTGAGTTCCAATTCATTACTTTTCAAGTACGCTCATAATTTCCCTAAATATGTGGCCTACTAATCGCTTGTTTACATCATACTTATGAATATCTAATAAGAAGTGATTAAATTTGTGTTGGAAAGTAATAGATGAAAAAATGATAGATGAGGATTTGACCCTAATTAATCGATATGCATATTATAATATATTTTGATTTTTAGTTTAACAAATACTTTAAACTTTTTTTTCGTAAAAAAGTTGACGAGTTAAAATGTATTTGCCATAATATTATAATAGATACTATTAAAAAAAACTAATTAGTAGCCATAGGTGGTTGGCAGCATCGGAGATGGCACTTGGGATGAACGTGTCTGCTTCGCACTCCCATTTGGTGCCTGAGCGGGGTCCGAATAGGTGGATACCTCCTGAAGAAGATTGGGTTAAGCTTAATATATATGGAGCAAAGCAAAAAGGTGAAGGTTACTCGACATGTGGCGGCCTTATCCAAGACCATACAGGAAATTGGACTATGGGTTTCGGAAAGTTCGTTGGGATTTGCCAAATGGTGAAATCCGAGCTTTGAGGAGCTTATATTGGTTTAGTTTGTGTTTGGGATGTTGGTTATCGGAAGGTCATCCTTAAAATGGATATTTTGGAGACTTTGCAAATCCTTCGGAGCGAATCCCTTACTCTGGAATCATGCGCTTTGGCTCGACACTTCGTTGAATTGCGAAAGTGGCCTTGGACGGTTTGTTTACAGTACGTATTGCGCGATGAAAATAGTGTGGCGGATGTTTTGGCTACTTTGGTGCGGCTTGATAGCTTGGATACAATCTGTTTTCTTCAGCCACCACCTAGGATTGTTGCTTTTCTGCATGGGGATGTTGTTGGTCCAGTTTAGTTGTTGGCAAAGTTTGTTTTGCTGCCTTCATTGTTAGTATGTATTGGTTTTGACCTCGTTTTATTATTATCATGTATACTATTTTTTTCTGACTAAGATTAAAGGAGTTTTAATGAAGCTCATGATAAAAATTTGATTTTCATGATCTATAAATCATACCCCTTTCAACAACAAAAAAAACAATAATTAGTAATTTTTATCCCTTAAAATCTCATGTTCAAGTATAACATCGTAAAATTGCTTATGGTGTTCAACAAACAATATCTCTCCCATCAATTTGTGCAAAAACTTTTGCAGCTTTATCAATATTTTTAGCTTACTATTCTTTTTTTATCAGCAAATATAATTTTATTCTAATAATAATTATAAAAAATACTATTTTCATGTCTCTCATTATAAATTTCTTTAAACTTAAAGAATACAACATAAAAATATTTAGAGGACAAAACACCGTGCGGATATCACTGTTACCAATACACAAGACTAATCCACAAACACCATCAAGGCCAGAACTTATATCCCAGCACTCAAAACCAACTAAAGCCATATAGATATAAATAAAAAAAACCATGCCCCATCATATCACGCAAATCAAAAGCAAGCTAGCATAATAACGCAATGCAATAACACCAGAGTCTGGCCAAAAAATAGATTCACCACCAATTCGAGCGGTCGGCACCACCTTTCACCAAATTATGAATGAACGACATGTTAGAATTAAACCATAACTAAATATAAAATCTAAACCCATGATCTATCATGTCAAATTATCAAGAACAATAAACTGAATGAACTGAATTGCGGAAGCGTACCTGAATTAATCGATAGACTGAAAACCTTGAATCTTGATGTTGAAATCCAAATCTTTGGTATTGATCTTCCAAGAAGATAGGTTTTCTCTTGACGTAAAACTCTCTGACGGTGAAGGAGAGAAAAACAAGTTAACCTATTTCTTGGGGACCACTACCTCTTTGTATAGTTGATTTAATAATTAACTATTAAGTATTTATAACTCTGCCCCTCATCGAATTATAAATACATCTTATGGTATCTACACTTTTATTTCCATGACATTTTAATACCCATGACACGCCTAACATAATTGGTCACTTAATTTTGTGTCATACTTTAAAATAGCAATATACATTATACATATGTGCCCACTATTACGGATTTTAATCCAACAATCTCCCACTTGGGCAACATATGTTTCCTGACAAATGTATAACCTTATGAGCTCAAAAATTTGCTATTATATAATAGGTATTCTGTAACAATCTCGTCCATCAACTATATCCATATAGGATCAAAGCAGCCTTTGTCGTATCAATCATGACAAGACCCATCAATGGTCACGTATACAAATATAGTCAAATGACATGGATCAATCATGGACGCGTAGCATGGAAAATTACATGAAATGTGAACCAAACATGTCTATTTCCAACTGGTCCTCCTAAACCTTAGTGAGATCAAACTTTACTGAATTCAGAGTGTGCATAAACCAAAAGAACTTTATTTCTGCAGAAAATAATCTTAAAATAACTTTAAACTGAAGTAACCGAAATTGAGTCTAAACCAAATGAGCATTTTTCAAAATTACAAACTCCCACTAAAACTGAATATCTTTATATAACATTACACCCACATGAGTAGTGTGCTCATGAAAGACCTAGGGTGATAGTTTCTTAATAAGCGCGCAAATATGGAGTTTGTACCAACATGCTCTATAGACACACAACCACTTTGAATTTTCTTTAACAACTAGGAACTTAATATTTATGTGCTTCAAATTTAAAGTGTTCCTATTGTTTATAGAATAAATGAGTGCATATTTATTGTCACAAAATAACCAAAGTGGTCTTTATGTTCAGTCTATAATTAGCATCCCATGTGACAAAATTCTTTTGCGTCAATATTCTAATAGAATCGAAGTCTGTAAACCTGATGATCTCTAACTTACCAGAACTCCGATATGTGAGCATGTAATTTTTGTTCTCTAAAGATATCCCATAACCCTACTGCTGCTATCCAATAGTTCATACTAAATTTTCTTAATATCTGTCTAACATTCTAACAATGTATGCAATATTCGAACGCATACATACTTGAACATGAATAGATTATCAATAGCTTATGCATATTAAATCTTTTGTGTGTGTGTATATATATTATAATTTCAAGGTTACTTTTAGGGCATTGAGTAAGACTAAATTTGTCTTCTTTAGCAATATGAGTATCACTTGGTTTACTCCCACTGAACTTGTAGTACATACAATTGTCAACCAAATTTATCTCAAAACCAAATGAGATAATCAATATGAAATTTATAATTTCATTAATGAGAGTCCTACTTAAGCTCATAGATGGATTTCTTTAATTTACATATAATTGATCTTGTATCATTAGACACAAATCTATGATTGTACCATATAATTTGTTTCTTCAATGTCACCATTGAAAAACACAAGCTTAACATCCATCTTATGTAGCTAAAGATTAAAATAAGCAACAAGCGTCATGATTATCTTGAAAGAGTCTTTCAATGAAACTTGAGAGAAAGTCTCCACAAAATCAATGTCTTCTTTTAGAGTATATCCTTTAGATACAAGACATGACTTATACTTGCCCACATTATCATTTGCATCCCTCTTGGTTTTAAATATCCATTTACAACCAATTGGTTTGCACCTTCACATAATGAGACAAGTTCCTAAACTTTATTGTCTTGCATAAAATTATACTCTTCTTGAATGACATCAATCCACTTTTAAGAGTCAGAACTTTTATGATTTGATAAAAAAATGATTGAATCATTTTCTATCATTCCATTATTATCCTTATTTTCTTGAATAAATACAAAGTAATAATCTAGAATAGTATTTTTTCCTTCCTCTCGTGGATATCTTTAATGACACTTATTTTTTTAGGTTGTTGAGTTTGTTCTTCTGAAACAATTACCTTATCTTGAATGGGAGTTGTTCAACATTGTTTTGCTGAGGTACTTGATTCACTTCTTGATTAATGATAGGTGTAAAAACCTAAACATCATTAAAAGTGATAGTATGAATTAAATTATAATTCAACTTCCCCTCAATAGCAATGTATCTAACCTTATTTCTCCCTCCAAACTCAACATCCTAAAAATGTTATAAACCTCTCCTTAAAATAATCCTTATTGTGGGATCATAAAATTTACAGCCCATGGATCACTCAAAATAACCGAAGTAGTTGGTCACTTTTGAAGTTTAATTTCTTCACATGTGTCCTAACTTATACAAAAGAATCAATACTTTGTAACTTATTGTTGTTTCTTTTGATTAGGACCCTTAGCAACTTTATTCTAATATTTTTTATTGCCCTTATTCTTAGAGACACTAACTAAATGAGCACTAACCGAATGAGTACTTTTACACTTATAATGCTTCAACTTTTCTTCCTCTTTAACACAATTAGAAATAAGCTCATTTAAAGTCTATTTCTCCTTTTGACAGTTGTAACTAATTTTGAATTGATTAAACTGTATAGGAAGCGATACCAAAATCATAAGAACAAACAATTGTTAGAAAGTTTGATCTTATGTGACTTAAATTTTGAAGCAATATTAAACATTTTTCATAATGTACTTCCTCACATTTCCTTGACCCTTATACTTCATAGACATCAAAGAAGGCATAAGTGATGTCATCTTAACCTTAATGTTTTGGGTAAATCATTTCTTAATTTCGTCAAGGAAACCCTTAATATGAGTAATCTCTTTAGATTTGTGCTCCTAAAGACTTATAGAATGTTGTTCTTTATAATCATTAGACTCGTACAATTTGAACAATTTCTCCTCTCAAAATCCCTTTTTATGGGTGCTTACCGCGGTGAAAGGTGCAAGTTATTCTTCCCTTAGTGCAAAGTCTGTGTTCATACAACCAAATACTATATGTAAGTGTCTTTTCTATTCCTTGAAACTAGTTTTACTAAACATGAGTGTAGAATGTATTTAATGATATTGTGACAAAGAAAGATAAATTACCTAAATATAGAACAAAAATAAATAAATAAAATAAAAACAAGCTCACATAAATATTCATAAGTAAACAAATAAATTCAAAATAATGGCTAGTTCCCCTCAAGATACCAAGCACAACATTAATATCAAGTCTTTGGACAAGAATATTAATCTGTAAAGCGGTACTCTTGTTGTAGCAATCAAACATTGACAATAAACTATGTCAAACAATAGATTAATCTTTGGACTAACGTATTGCTTACATAAAAATACCTTATAATTGTCACACATTTATCGCCATTAGATTTGTCGTTGTAATTACGCCAAATATTAACTTTCCTTTGGGTCAATTAATAAACGCATGAATTACAAAAACTCATAATTATCTTAATATTTTAAATAAACTAATCTACACAAAAACGGTCACTTTGGTGACATTATGTTTCAATTAATCCATTAAAATATTAGACATCCAAAACCAAAATATGAATTTAATTGTTTCAAAATATTTGTCTTAATTTTATCTTTCAATCAAATTAAAAGATAACCAAAATAATAATAAATTTGAATAAAGGTAAACCTCATATCAAGATACCGAACACTCCATTAATATTTCATCTTTGGACAAAACATTAACTTGCAAGTGATATCTTGGTACAGTAATCAAACATTGATAATAAGAACATGTAAAACATAAATCTTCCTTTGGGCCGATTTATTGCTCACATATAAAACTGAATAATTATCACATGTTTATTACCACAGTTGCACATGTAATAATGTTAATTATTAACCTTCCTTTGAGCCTATTAATACTAACATAATCCGACTTACATGCACAAAACCTTCTATATATTAAAATAAAATAATTTCTACAATAGAGGTCACTTTGGTGACTTAATGCTTCAATTAATTTATCTCAAAATATATTACATAAATGTACCGATATTCAAATTTAAAATTTCAGAATAATCAATCAAGTTTTACGATAACACTTAAGTTTTCAAATAACTCGGAATAAGGTTGCCTATATGGGGCTATCAGAAATAGAAAAACTGAATCTTTGATTGTTTCCCCCCAAAAAAATTCCTTAAACATGCATTTACCGAAATTAAAGTCGAATTCAAAACAATAAATCTTTAACTAAAGTCAAAATCAGAAGTATCATGTAAATGAATAATTCATATACTGATCGCATGAAACTTTAATATGCATAATAACCTTACGATCAAAAGAAATAAAATTCTTGATTAATCGAATTAAAAATCTATCAATTCCAAATCCATGTTATGTAATTCATAACATTAACCACATATTTACTTTATTTATTCCATAATCGATATAAAAACAAGTAATACGTAATATAAAATTGCAAAATAATATGCAACCTAAAATCAATCCTTAGTCCAAGAGTAAGCAATAATCCACTTTACTTCTAATCAAGATTGATTATAAAATTTGCAAGCCATGTGCCATATTTACAATGAAAATAAACTTAATCTTTTCCTACTTAACAACAAATGCAATTCCAAAACCAAAATATATATAGCCTAACAGTAGAGTGATTCAAAGCCAAACAAAAAACACGATTAAAAGCCAAGCAATCGATACCAAAAATACAGCAATTGATATGTATATTTCGTAGATAACATTAATGGCACAATTAAGCATAGTATGAAATAAATTTAAGCAAAAGGTTATGTTCAAAACTAAACAAGATTTATGATTATCAATTTGACAAGAAATTGATATGAATTGAACCGAAACTTTATAAGGGAATTTAATTCCACAAATGATAAAACCTTAAAATTTCAATATCAGTCTTTAATTAAATCTGAATTTATTTCCCAATTACAATTAATAATATAATCATAATTTGAATAATCCAAATACACAAACTAAAACTATGATATGTGATTATCAAGGAAGCAAAAATAATATCCTAACAATTATGACATAAAAACCGATTATCCAAAGGTCTTAAAACCCAAAAACCAAAGGCGAAAGCATGAGGGTTATGGCATTATATGATTAAAATTGCAATCGAAAATATTAAGTCATGCGATATTAAGCCCTAAACGCTATGTAAGCAATTTTAATACATAAAAAACATAATTAATCAATCCAAACATTATATCAAAACTGAAATTCTAAAATAAGATTCTAGAATGAATCAAACCGAGTGCGGGAGGTTCAGAAAAACATTCATAGATAATCACGAAACCTTAAATTCAATAAAAACTAAAAAGTATTTGGATTGGTTCAAAATCTCATAATCAACCAAATTGAAAACTCAATAGTGAATTGACGATTGACAATGCAACAACAAAACCCATAATTAATATGAGAATATATACAAATAGAATACCCAAATCAATCGTCAATAGAGATAGAAGATTAATATAAACAATCGGCAATTTCAAAAAACATTAAACAAACCCTAATTCATGAGAAAAAAAAATTGTAGTCTTCATCACATTATTGAAATACCGAAACCGAAAGATTTTGTCGTTAAACATATAGATTTGATTTAAAGAGATTTATGAACAAATCATCCAAAATAAATATATAATTGATTCTCAATTATCTAACATGACGAGTCTCTGATGCCACTTGTTAGAATTAAACCATAACTAAATATAAAATCTAAACCCAGGATCTATCATGTCAAATCATCAAGAACAATAAACTGAATGAACTGAATTGCGGAAGCATACCTGAATTAATCGATAGACTGAAAACCTTGAATCTTGATGTTGAAATCCAAATCTTTGGTATTGATCTTCCAAGAAGATAGGTTTTCTCTTGACGTAAAACTCTCTGACGGGGAAGGAGAGAAAAATAAGTTAACCTATTTCTAGGGGACCACTACCTCTTTATATAGTTGATTTAATAATTAACTATTAAGTATTTATAACTCTGCCCCTCATCGAATTATAAATACATCTTATGGTATCTACACTTTTATTTCCATGACATTTTAATACCCATGACACGCCTAACATAATTGGTCACTTAATTTTGTGTCATACTTTAAAATAGCAATATACATTATACATATGTGCCCACTATTACGGATTTTAATCCAACACGACATACCCCATCGATCCACTTACAAGCCAATCCTTTCAAGTTCACATCGATACTGCCACAACAAGACGTGGATTTGCTGCCCCTAAAACCATGAACCTTTCCCGACGTCACCCGCATAGCTCAACACTATTGCCCTCTCTCCCTATTCTCGATAATCCTCTCAATATCCCAAATTTCAATTGTCGATTTATCCATCAACTGTCCCAGCTCTAAGGCTTCCTTTGCCTCACGCAGTATCACCTTTTTATGGTTCTGAAAATCTGAATTCGACAAAGATCTGTTTGCCAAACCTTGTGACTTCATCGGATATTTTTGAGGTCTACCTCTCCCTTTCTTATTCAAGTGTTTCTCCGCAGCATCACGCTCTTCAGGCGAAAGAAAACAAAATACTATTTTTGAGATATTTCTCACCTTCTATCCTCCACATTAAATGAGATTATTTTTGGTCCAATCTCATTCTTTGTCATACGAATCGGAGTCGCATGCAGTCCCATCGACCTCTCCTGAATGTTACACTAACCATATCGATTTCGTTATGGGCTTCTTCCTCCGGTCTTTCAATTATCCCCACATTCTCATCATACATCCACTCAGTCAATCCATTCGGCAAATCCATCACATGTAAATCCAATTGACAATTATTTTTTCACAACCTATTTGCTTGCCAATAATTCAGCCTATCATTAGAGATTGAATATGGGACCACTGCATCTATAGTCTCGCCACTCTTATCTCGAGAAGACGACATTTGCTCGCCGTCCTGCACCTTTCTATGCACGCTGACCGTAATACTCTCCCCCGAGTCTAATTGTTCCGAATCCGTGCCATCATCCTCTGAAATCTGGTTCCTCGCAATTACATCATACTCCACCACACGTATCCTAAACTCCTGTCCTAAACTTCGACGTTCACCAATTCATCAATTCTTCCTAATTGCTCAGTTTCGATCAACACTATTTCTCGTTCACAGGATGAAGGTTCTATTGTCGATACATCCAAACATATAAATTTGCCCTATAAATTCACCACATTTTTAAAAGTGCCAATCGACCGCATTGGTAATCTCTAGACAAGCTCGTCGACTATTCAATTCAATTGCAGGCGACCATTCTACACAATTTTTGAACCAAGTTTCCAATCTATCGGACTCCATTTCCGTCTTTTTGTCAATACTGTCGAACATCAACAACATCATGGACCCAACAATCCTCATGAGAGAAAAACCATGTCGAATTGCTAAAGACTCTAAATTCTCACTCGTCATTGGGTTTTTGCACCAACCCACTGCACATTTTTCCAATATTTCCACTTTCTGTTCATCAATTACGCCAACAACACATCTTCGTTCCACAATCGGTGTTGTTAGATTCCTTTCACCCAAAACATAGGTACGCCCATACTCCTGAGATTGATCTTTTCCGTCCCTATGTTTACGCTTCAAAAATGTTGACCGCGTATCTCTTTGTGCCATATTCACACTCACCTTCGACCCATATAACCAAAAACCATGTAATCGTTCTATTCCTCGTTTCCCATCTATTTTCGATCTCATCCGAACGAATCCAAATCTCACGCCGTCTTTGGTTTTCTTATCAGGGATGAAGACATCACAATCTCACCATACCTATCAAAACATTGCCAGACCCCATGCCAGTGTAAAGTCGGCGCTATATTCCTAACAAATAACGTCCAACACTGTCGTCGCTCTCCGTCTCCGTTGCGTTGTCATTAAATTTTAGTTAATTATTTAATTTAATAACTAAACTTTTAATTATTTTAATATTACTATTAAACTTTGTGATTTACTTCGATTTTGCCACTAAACTCTTAATGGACGTAAAAAAAATGACGTGGCAAGTTAATTAATTTTAAATAATAATACATTTAGTTATTTACATCTGCACATTCAAATAATTTAATCCTAGTTCAAAAAATAATAATAAATTTAACCATCAATACTTACACATTATTTTAATTTAGCCCTATTTTTAATTAAAATAATTTAACCCTAAACCTAAAATTCTAAACCTAAAACCCCAAATCCATAAACACAACTAAAATCACTCATAAACTCTAAACCTAAAACACTAAACACTAAAATTATAATCCATAAACCTCAAACCATAACCCTAAACCCTAAATAAGAAGTTGATGGCCTGGGTGATGGTGCGTAAAGGATTATAGGTATGTTGGGAATTGACACTGCCAGACAATAATGGCTCCAACTTGGATTGAACTCATGTCTTCCGTTTTCCTGTAAATTTGAGAGGATTAGTTCTTTTTGGTAAGAAGGAAAAAAACGGACATTAGGACAGATCTCTCATCTGATTATGCAAGGCTTAAATTAAGCATGCTTCTTTTTCATTACCAATATCAGACACTAAAAGGATATATATGCGGCTTTTTTCCCTCTAAAAAAGAAAATGATGGGTACCAAAAATATTATACAGTTACACACACTGCCAAATCTTACTTGTAAAGCTTACGTTACGCATTAGCAAGACTGGTGAATACTTGAATTGTTATATAAATAAATATAAAAGAAATTGACGTGAATCATTATTATATATACGAACTAGTTTAAAAAGAAAGGAAAAAAATAAATTAAAGCCGCAAGCAAAGCAAAGCAAAGGCCAGGTCGAGACAAAACTGTCATTTTCCTATATAAATATTAGGGTTTAAGGTTTATGTGTTTTAGGTTATAGGTTTCAGGTAAAAACATTTTTAATTAAAAATAGGGGTAAATTGAAATAATGTGTAAATATTGAAGGTTATTTTTTTAAAAATTAAGACTAAATTATTTGAATGTAAAAATATGGAGGACTAAATATATTATTATACAAAATTTGTTAACTTGTCATTTTATCTTCTTAACATCCGTTAAGAGCTCAGTAACAAAATTGAAACAAATAAAAAGGTTTAATAGTAATATTAAAGCAATTAAAAATTTAATTACCAAATGAGATAATTAATCAAAATTTAGTGAACATTTCTAAACTTTACCCTCCTCTTTTTGCCATTTCATATTTGTAATAAAATAATTCAACAATTTCCTTTTGAATTCTATACGCTTTTCCTATTCTCCATTTAGATAAATGAGTGATTTGTACGTACCTCTATAATTGAGACGCCGATTGCAAGCAGCAAAAAAATAACAGTGAAAATGCAGCGCTCGAGGCTTGGAAATAGATTCAGCTTACTATTCCATTTTTTGTATAATTATATATATTTGATCCATCGATCAATATCAAATATTATAAATATTATGAGAGATTTTAACAATGTTGCGATTCAATCGAGAGACTTAACATTTGACGAGTAATCACTTTGACTAGAGGTAGCAACCGGGTCGTCCGGTTTGAGTTCGGGTCGAGTCAAATCGGTTTGAGTTAATTTTTGGTTTAGTTTGTTTTCAGTTCAGGATCAGGTTTGATTCGGATTTAGATCATATCAATGTTATTTTGGGTCGGGTCTACTCAATATCGAATCTGTTTAATTTAGGGTCAGTTGATATTTTTGAGTTGGGTCAATGTTGGATCGGTTGGTTTTCAGTTCGGGTCAATGTCGGATTTGTTGATTTTTCAAGTCGGGTCAGTATCGGATTATGTCGGTTTTTGAATCGGTTCAATATCAAATAGGTCGTTTTCTATTTTAGTCAATCTTTGGATCTTTAGGTTAATTCGAGTTGAGTTGAATTGGGTATGTATTCAATCAAGTATATATAGAATTATTGATCTATTCTCATAAAAATGTATTTTTTGTTTGTCAATTTTATCATTTAAGCTCAATTTAACTCTTGATTGTTCAATGTTTCGAATTCAACCATCATTAAGAGATGATAATTTGACACAAACTCAACCTATAAGGCTTGTTAAAGTTTATAACTTGAATTTTGTATTGTGTTTATTATCGAATTTCAACTGGTTGTTTTCTGTTTTTAAAATAAAGTTTTGCCCAATTTCTGAGTCGAAAAAATTAATTTTACGGAATTAGAATTAGGCTATGAGGAAATTATTTAATAAAAATAATTTTTATCACATTTATTTATTTATAGATTAAAATCAATTTAGGTATGTTTTAATTGTTTGATATTTAATTGGATATTTAAAATTTTGACTTGAATATTTAATTAATATCATAAATTCAATAATATAGTGAACCAAATAAAAAGTAAAAATAAAATTATATATATATATATATATGATTGTTGGTGTGAAAGAGAATAACTTTATTTTATAATCTTTCATATCAAATATTTTTTAAATAAAAAATATTAAATTATATATGAAATTTTCTTCTAAAGGAGAAAAGATGTTACTAAATCATTAAACTTTTGCTAAAGTTTGTTGCTAATAAGTAATAGAATAAAAAAGAAGAATAAAAATACAAATTTACTATTTATCATATTACCAAGAGATAAATAAAAATAACCTATTCATTCATTTTAACTAAATTATCGGGTCAAAATTAGGTTGATGTTCAATTTGGATCGAATTTGGGATAATTAAATTCAAATTACTTTCAATTCGAGTTGCTTTCGGTTTCTGTTATTTTGGTTTTCGGTTCGGTTCAAGTTTAGATAGTCATGTTCGGGTCTATATCGGGTATCGGGCCAGGTTAATTGTTTGGGTTTCGGGTCTTGGGTAAGGTTTGTTAGGTCTAAATTTGACCCTATTTTTAAGAGTAAACTCCATAAATGGTCACTAAACTTTTAAAGCACTTTCATTTTGGTCACCAAACTTTTAAACCTTGCGTTATAATCACCAAACTTTTAGTTCGTTGTTAGTATGTCCCTCTCTTTACCTTCTGTCAGAAGCTGCTGACGTATTACAATAATTTTTATTTTTCCTAAATGTAATAATGGGTAAACTACACTATTAATCACTCAACTTTCTTCTCACTCTTATTTTGGTCATCGAAGTTTAAAAATTTTCAATTGAACAACTCAACTTTTGAATTGTTTCTATTTTGGTCACTCTCGAATGACATGACTTTTCACCACGAGAGAGGAGAAATGTCTATCTCTATTTTTAGTTTATACTTCTTGGTTGGGAGATTGTTACGAGTAAAAGACAATGAAAAATAGAAATGACTTTGTTGTTGTTCAAATTTTACGATGTTTTTGTTTAAAAAAATTACGATGTTGTATAATACAATACAATAAAATGCAACCCAAAAAGAATCTGTTGAAGATTAAGCGAATAATTATTGGTGAAAACTTATAAAGATTGTGTGTGATTGTTAGATTTTGCTTCCTCGAAATTCTTAATGGATATGTGTTTTTTTATTGTTATGATTAGGGGTGTATAAAATCGAGTTCAATTAATACTTAAAAAATATTCTAGTTAATTGGTAAATTTAGATTATTCATTTCTTGATCTTATATTATAACTATTAAATCAGATAATCGACTGACCAGTTAACCGTTATATTTGATTTGGTTAATAATATTTTTTACTTTGTTGATTAAAATATCAAATATGATAATATGATAAATTTAATAATTGTCCAGTTGTGATAGAAATGTAAAAATAACTAGAAAAGTCCAAAATTGAGAATTCACACCTAGTAATCATACACATAGCTAAAACATATTTAAAAAATTCAGAAGGTATCAAAATCACTAGACTATAAGATATTTTAATGCATAAAATTTATAAATATTGTAACTGATCAAATTGGTTAAACGATTCGCTTAAAACTATTAACCGTGTCTGAATCAAAATAATTATTTCCTTGGCATGTGTCATTTATGGGCCTTGTGAGCCTTTAATTATTTATGATGGGATCTAGATACCCAAGGTAGGCACTCTAGTACACATACGTTGTTAGTGCCCTCGATGTCTTGGTTGTCCCGAATGGAATTCACTACCTGATGTCTTAGTGGTCTTCGATATGTGACATGCACCGTTTGATGTATTGGTGGTCCCAAGTGGATGGCATGGTTAGGTATTCGATGTTTGGGTGGTCTCGAATACTGAGTGAGATACTTGATGTCTAGGTGGTCTTAAGTACATTTGTGGCTAGCTTGATGTCTTAGTGGTTCTAGGCTAAATAGGTTTGTTACCACTGTAATGGTAATTGGTATTTGAATTGCTTATTCATGCCTTATACCCTTTGCTTATAATGCATACTTGCTTTTATGAATGTCATGAAGTAGAGTAGACACGTACCACTAAGCTTTCTTAGCTCAACGTATGGATATGTTGTTTTTTCGTGCGTAGGTTAACAATTTACTCGCTTAGGGATCACATCGACGATGATTTCCCGGCACCGATTTCATCTCGAGTATAGTACATTGATTTTAGTTGTAGGGCTATGTATCCATAGAACCTTGTTTTGATTGGTCTGTAACTCTAATTTTACATTTTTTGAAATACGGTGTTTTAAACGTACGAAGCTCCATTCATATTTTAGATTTGAAACTATCTATGAAACTTTCACTTAATGACTTATTTTAAATGTTGTTTTTGGCTAAACTTGAGATTTAAAATCAAACAAAATTTTATGGGTTGGGTTAGAGTTAATTCGAATTTAGCATCTTGGATTCGGTAGGATCAGGGTGTTACAGTGCCTTCAAAGGATCTATTTTAGCCACAAACGATTAGACAACCAGACCACTAACCAATCACCACAAAACAATCAATGAACAAAAGCCAAGTGACATACCTGTAACATTTGGATCAACAAGCCCAACAATGGTTGAAGCCTTTGTGCCCACAAACGAAGTCATAGTCCCAAACGTTGACTTCTCTTTAACAACGGTCAAGCTCAAGACCTAAGACACCTTCGCAACCACCAGTGTCTCCGCAATCACTTTGCTCTTTTCCCCTCTAGAGCAACCATTTTCTTCAGAACCCATGGAGAATGTAGCTTTCTTTACTTGCTCTATTGAAAGCCAGCCTCTGCGCTTAGGCATCTCCAAAGCCCCGATCCAGCAGGCACCCCCGATTCCTCTCATTCTACCATTTTGACGTCACTTTGGGGATCTTTCGAGAGGAGCTCGTCGAAAAGGTAATATGGATCGTTCTAGACGTTTCCGCTGCAGAGTTTATCGGATGCATAGTCATCTTACTTACGAATAGCAAATCGAAGCATTAAAGGCAACATGTAAGCATAGCTAAAACAAAGCGGATTGCATATTGATATTAACAGAGTATCCGGATGAACCACTAGTAAAAGGAGATCTAGAGAAAGTATCAAGCTTGATCTCCACGAACGGGATCACGCTAAGAGGGATAACCTCTACAGTCTCCCTCATCCTTTGGCCAATGCTCACACCGCGAGTCAAGATGACCTACTACAAAATCCCTCTACCTCTTGCTGGCGAGGCAGAAATAACACCAACAAACAATGGCTTGACACTTGACCTTGGAGCTTCGGCGACATCATCATTGTCATCCATCTTTACCTTTGCGCCCGCAGAGACCTTCGAGCTCTCTTCCATTCCATACTCGTTGATTTGTCGGCTCAAGTCTTCTTCCTCTTTGTTGGCTTCCAGAGACAAAACCCCACCACCCCTTGATCTGCCGATCGCCGAAGTTGATGACCACACTCTCTGTGGGAAAAACTCATAAGAGATAAGCCAATTCTCCTCCTTGACCTTCTCCCTGAATAGCATTTTAGCTAGCTCTTCCTTGCCAATATACGGCCAGGCCTCCGTGCAGCTTACGACCCCAGGATGAGACACGTAACCCTCTACCAATTGGCTGACTTTATGCCCATTGGGGCTCTACTTGCAGAGGTACACCTCAAAAACCCTCCTCAAGGTAATGTGCTCCTCAACGTTCAACCACCTCCCGCCATAAAGCAACCACTTGCTTTTTCTCTTCTGGAGTCAGCACGTGGATAGATGTTCTTGTATCCTCCCTATGGATTCAGCGGAAAGCCAAAACCTCCAGGTAACCTCCATGTCACCTTTATGTATTTGGGGCGGCCCAACCCAAGTTTTTGTTTGCTGCTACACCCACAATCGGGTCCCCAATAGCATTACCTTTCTTATGTCGCTTGGGAAAATTCAACAAGCTAGAAGAGCTTTACAGAGCCACTAGGCTGAAGGTGAATAGCCTCCGTAACACCTTAACAGACAATTTACAACTTTGATTGGCACACTACATGAGGTAGATGATAACAATCCACCAAGATGCCCTAGCTACCCCATAACTACGCCAAAATTAATCAACACCCGATGAGCAAAACTGTGCAGTGGCAGATGAAACCTAGCCTCAAACATGTACAGGGGCAAGTAGCACCACTCTGATGTACCCCTTTCCCCTCGCCATAGTCGCTCAAACAAAACGTCCCCTTCAGAACCTCAAACTCGAATTCGAAGTTCGACCACTGTAACCAACGACATTCTAACAGTTTATTTGCCTCGTTCAGACCAGTCCAACACTCGACTTTAGTCACCACTGCATCAACCACCTTTTGGCCTCATTTTCTTCAATAAAACCTTTGCCCCTCTCATTATCTCGACAGTATGAGAAAAGGAGAAGAAAATGCAAAGATTAAGGAAAATGAGTATAAGAAGAAGCGGACGTAGCAAATTAGGGATCTAGTCCTTTCCCCAATTTATAGCCCACCAAAGAGCAGTTTTAAAAGACCATAATCCACGTCCCCTACTCTGGATCACTCAGAAAATTCCATGAATGCAGGTTTTCAAAACTGCCTACATTCACGCCAATGATGAAAATTACTCTTGGGAAGCAGCTTCTTTAAAAGCACACTATCAATGCAACGGTTGCAACAGAACCTCCTACCTCAACTCTCAAATCTTATATCACTCCTTCGACTAAGGGGGACAAGTGTTATACCTCTGCCTACGGCTATCACATTTTCGCCTACCATCATCATACCTTCGCTCGTCTACACCTTCGTTGCTCTAGGCCTCCAGACCACACCCCATATCGCCCCCGACATGACAGTCATCAGATCTACTTGACCTACTAGCTTAGTCTACTCCGCCAACCCGACAAGCCCAAGCTGAAAGTCTCACCGGCTGAGAGCCATGCCTAATCCTGCTAGCCCTTCAATAGCCATTACTAGGCTACTCAGTCCTATCAAACAATATCACTCAACTATATATACCCACTGAACTTAGGAAGAAAGGGGAAATTCCTCTACATCTAAGTCTCTGCCAACTCTCTCTGATTCGACCACTACCATCTTTGATTTCTCGCCCATATCAGAATGGGTGAACCACCACAGACCACCATCGACCCCATCTCCACCACCCTGTTTCGTGCCTGACATTATTGGCATCAACAGTCACTGAAATGATTCGATACATTTTATATGTTTTAAACAGTTACTTCATCATTTACAAATACAATCACAAAAATATCGAAAGGGAAGGAATTCTCACATATTCTGAATTTACCGGTGAAACGAGAAATTGTGCATTCATCTGAAAGGATTTGGAAGAACTCTTGTCGGATTGAAGACCACCAAAGAGGAAGACGATCTACGTGCTGAAGAGGCAATAGGATTTGCTTCTTCATTATGTACTTGACATTGTTTGATTGTATTAGAATGATGAAGGTTATTTTGGATGACTTGAACTTGATGATGAGCTAAACTTGTTGGGGTTATGGATGGCAATGGATTGGACTTTGTAAAGTCCAAGTCTAAGTCCAATCCAATTAATAATCGGACCTCAAAAAAAATCTAAGTCCCATAACATAAATTCAAGTCTAATCCAATAAAATATCTAAAATTTAAATCCAAATACGAAAGTTCGAATCTAATTAATTTTTTCTTTTTTTAAAGTAACAACTCAAACAAATGTCTTTAAATAAAAAATAATTTTCTTCAAACAAATATATTTACACTAATAGCACAAACAAATCTCAACAAATATTATAATCTAATATAAACAAATCAAAGTAACAACTCAAACATCAACTAAAAAAACTCTAACAAATAAATCATCCTTAAACTACTAATGTCTTACTAGTCTACTAACATAACTACTTTCCAAATCACAAATATAAAATGACTAATAAATATTACAATCCAAGATGAAACAAATTAAAAATATAATCAAAATGTTCAACCATCAACACTTGACATAGAGAAAAAGTTTTTAACCATCAAGCTTCCCTTGTTGGCCGGTACACCCTATGGCGCAGCAGGACAATTTGGAAAAGATAGATTAAGGATGAAGAACTAATCGGGGTGATTAAGGGTGAAGAATTACCTGTTTAAAATCTAGAATTCTGAATTTGAAGAAGATAGATACCTAATCACGATTTCACGATATCGACTCCCAAGCCGCAACGATAACGCTCTGACCTCTACGTAGTTCACCCAGTTGAAACGAGCATATAAAACTCTCTAAACTATTTAGAGGGTTTTTCCAAAAAGCATTAATGACTGCTAGATCTCTCATACCTTTATATAACCTTTGTAATCCTAATTCAACTTATATTAGGATTTTAATATACATATAATCATAGTTTAACTTTAATTAGGATTTCAATATATATATATTAAATATATATAATCTCAATTTAACTTACTTATGATTTCAATATATATCTATATTTTTTAAATCTAAGAGTTTTAAATGTTTTTATTCAGATTCATATATGGATCAGACTCGAATCAGATATAAATTTAGATCAGATTCATATTAGATCACGACAATATATTCGTTCCACCTTCTATTAAGACTCAGACCTTTTTCTCGGATTCAGATTATTACCAGCTAGTTATAAATCTTGGAGGTTTATTCTTAAGTTAAAACGGTATTATATTCTGCAAGATAGGTGATAACAATTGTCGTAACAAATTCCTACAAAAAGAGAATAAAACACACATCATTTAATATTTAAAACTTGGATGATATAATAAGCCAAGCCCATGATATTACATCAGCCCCATGATATAATTTCTCATGAATGTAAATTGGACTTGGTTTGTTTTAAGTGATTTGAATGAAATATTTCCTGGTGAAAGAAATTAGATTTCATGGAAAATTTACTGAAGTTCAAATAAAGCAACTGCTGGATTCTATGTTGATCCCCTAAAATGTTATTACAATTTACTATATAACAATGATAATCAGTCAGCTTTCTGCTTCGGCGGTCTTGATACAGCAGGGTACCGCAACCCAATTGTACATCTTCCAATGAATTTGAGAACCTCGTCTATTAAAATGACTGGGAAAGCGACAGCAATTACGAGCAGCCATTCGTTGGTGCTGAGGGGAACAATCCCAAATACTCGTGCAAGGACAGGCACGTACAGAATCAAGAAGTGTAACCCAAATGAGATGGACATGGCTAAAAGAAGCCATGGGTTGACCCATGGAGGCATCGTCAACAAGCTTCCATCTTCTGATAGAGCGTTAAGGGCATAGAACATTTCAATCGCTACTAAGACCGAGAGGGAAAGAGTTGAGGCTTTGATTTTCCCCGTCTGAAAGTAATCACATGGTTCTAGATCGAATTTAAACGCTTCGGAACCCGCTGTGAACGATGACACCAAGAAATTTTCCCAAGAGCTGCATTTATCCCAGTTGGCAAGTTGGGAGTAGGTAACAAGACTATGGCCATCTCCACTAATATCAATGCCCAGGAAACTGTTGTGGGTGTACCATACGATGAAGACCCCGACCGTGGCTACCCCAACATAGAGTCCGATCACCTGCATCGATGGAGTTAAGTTGGTTTTCATCTTTGGTAAATTCAATATTTTTTAGTCAATGACAAGAAAAGGATGAATCAGTTACTAGGTAGCGGAATAAGATCCAAGCAGTGATTAGTGAGTCATCACTTCGTCTAGGAGGCTTCTTCATTATGTCTCTGTCAGGGGGATTGAACCCTAGAGCAGTTGCTGTAGGTCCATCAGTAACAAGATTCACCCACAGAAGCTGAACAGGGATCATTCCTTCCGGAATCCCCAAGGCAGCGGTCAAAAATATAGAAGTCACCTCACCAATGTTGGAGGATATCATGTACCTGTGATTTTATGTAGAGAATTGTCACTCAATGTTGTGTTTAACATTGAATTAATATGCTTCTAGAGTTGGAATATGCAAAAACATGTTGTAAATATGCAGACTGGATGCAATTTGTTAAATATGCAAACATTGTCACTTCATTGTTTAGCCATACATCTAAGTTACAATACTAACCTTATAAAAGCCTTCATTTTGTTGTAAATGGATCTGCCCTCACCAACTGCAGCAACTATAGTGCTGAAGTTATCATCTGCTAACACCATGTCAGAGGCTTCCTTTGCAACCTAGAAAGAATCAAGCAGTGATAAAGAGGGGATCAATCAAATAAGAAAATATAACTTAAACTTACTAGGTTGAATTTACTTTAACTGCCAGGTAATAGGCAATGGTACTAAGATTCCCAAGCTCAACAGAACTAATTGACTCAATCAATATCTATATAATGTCAGGAAATAGAGCAATAGATGTTCCAACGTATACACTCTGAATAAACAGCAGCACAACCATACATGCTGCACATGCATTCATATGGGTCTCTGAATCATCATTCAGATGCTATTTCACAAGGAGACCCGACAATATACAATTAGAAAACAGGGAACACAAACACATAATGAGATAACATATTATTAGAGGCAAGTAACCATTAGGGCACCATGGATGTAATAGGAAAGGACAGTGAATACCTCGGTCCCAGCAATGCCCATTGCTACTCCAATATCAGCCAACTTCAAGGCAGGGGCATCATTAACTTCATCCCCAGTCATAGCAACCACTTCAATATCCTCCTTCAGCAACCTAACTATTTCTTGTTTGTGCCTTGGCTCAGCCCGAGAAAATAAAAGACCTCCACTCTGCCTCAGATGATTTTTTTGATCAAGATGATCCATAAAGTCCTTTCCAGTTAAGCTTCTTGAACTGATATGTTAGATTATCCGATAGAGTTAAAGTCCTTATGTAAATAGTAGTTTAAATTAAAGTTTAAAGATAGAGTTAGAGTCCTTATGTAAATAGTAGTTTAAATTAAAGTTTACTTCCTAAAAGATAGAGTTAGATGTCTTGTGTACTTAGGACTCCTAATTGTAACTAAAGTCCAATACTTGAGTCTATAAATTCACTGTAAAATGATGTAATTTTTCGAAAATATTCAATAACAGAAAATCAATTCTGTTTTCTTCCTTTTCTGCAGAAACTTAAATTATGTTTTATTTTTATGCGTTAATTAGTTTTTCCTAAAGCTGGAAAATTGCTTTTCTATATGGTATCATTCTAATATCGATCCTAGTTAGAATTCTTAATGGGATCCCCTTCGACAACCTTTGAGATGTTGTCCGTAGCAGAGCAGGCTGATGGATTGAAGTTTTTTCCCGAAATTTCAGGTTCGACAGTAACCTGTGAAGTAGATTTAGCCTTCGTGGAGGATAAAAGCATACATAATACTTGTTCTCCTACTGCACTTTTTTCTACCAAAGGTGCATCAGCATGGATCATCGACTCTGGAGCATCTGATCACATGACTGATAACAGGGAATTATTCCTTAGTTTTTCAGATTCATCTTCTACAAGTTCTATTAAAACAGCCGATGGCTCTTTCTCTCCTATCAAAGGAAGTAGCTCAGTCCTCATTAACGATAATTTGTTGCTTGAAGATGTTTTGTTTGTGCCTAATCTCGCCTGCAATCTCCTCTCTGTTAGTAAACTCTCCAAGAATTTGAAGTGTTCATTACAGTTTACTGAATCTGGTTGTTTTTTGCAGGCAATGAATTCGAGGAAGATGCTTGGCACTGCTAGCTTGCAAAATGGTCTCTATGTCCTCGGAAATCAACCATCTACCCTACCAAATACTTCTTGCTCTTTGACTTCTTTAGGGCAAATTGATAATATAATGTTATGGCATCCTAATTTTCATTATCTTGCTAAATTATTCCCCGAATTGTTTGTTAATAGAAAACCAAGTTCTTTTAAATGCCATATATGTCCTCTCGCTAAACAGACAAAAGCATCCTATTTACCATCTTCCTACAAACCTTCCCAACCTTTTTCATTAATTCATAGTGATGTTTGGGGTCCTTCTCGAGTGAAGAATGTAACTGGTAGTAGGTGGTTTGTCACTTTTATTGATGATCATAGTAGAACTTGGGCATATTTGTTAAGGGATAAATCTGAAGTAACCTCTGTTTTTGAGAAATTTTACAATATGGTTGAAACCCAATTTGGAAGTAAAATACAGATCTTCAAATCTGATAATGAGAGTAAATATTTTACCAAGTCCTTGGGGCAATTTTTTAACAAAAAAAGGGATTGTTCAACTTAGCACTTGTGTGGATACACTACAACAAAATGGGATTGCAGAAAGGAAAAATAGGCATTTGTTGGAGGTAACTAGGTCTTTGATATTCATTAGTAATATTTCTAAGTATTTGTGGGGTGAGGCTTTGTTAACTGCAACCTATCTCATTAATCGAATGCCCAGTAAAGTTTTGCAATACATAACACCTAGAGCTGTTTTTTTGGAGAGTTACCCTAATTTTAAACCTCTGTCCTCTATTCTCCCTTTCGAAGTTTTTGGTTGCACTGTGTTTGTGAAAGATTATGTTCCCTCTAGGTTAAAACTTGACCCCAGATCCTTGAAGTGTGTCTTGGTCGGGTATTCTTCACTTAAGAAGGGCTACAAATGTTATCATCCTCCTTCTCAGAAATTTTTTACTTCCTTGGATCTCACCTTTTTTGAATAGAACCTTATTTCCCAGCGGCTGCAAATCAGGGGGAGAATTGTGATGCTTTTCAGCCTCTTACCAATTAGGTTTATCCTTCTTTACCTTCAGAGTTATTACCTAATAATAATCCTTTGTTATTTGAACCTCATACTCCTTTAAACCCTTTTACTTCTTCACCTATTATTACACCTACAGCTTCCCATCCTTCACCTATTGTTACTACTCCTCAGAATTCACCCAAACCTTCCTTACAAACCCCTCAACCTCCTGAGCAATTGAAAGTTTATACCAGAAAACTATTCCAGAGACTGTTTTGCAATCTGACACTTGCCGAGAATTGGACTTGAATTCAGTTGCCAATGAAAATGATGGAGGTAATGTTCTAGCCGAGATTCCCTCATTTACTTGAATTTGATTATTTGCCTATTGCTAAAAGGAAAGGGGTAAGACAAGGTACAAAACACCCCATTCAGAGGTATGTTGCTTATGGTAATCTAATGCCATCATTTAAGGCTTTTACAACTTGATTAGATAAAGAACAGATACCTAACACTATTGAGGAGGCTCTAAAAGATTCTAAGTAGAGGTCTGTTAAAGAGGAGATTGAAGCACTTGAAAAGAATGATACTTGGACCATTATAGATCTTCCGCAAGGCAAGAAACCAGTCGGATGCAAATGAGACCTTTGCTCATGTAGCTAAGCTAAATACAATTAGAGTTCTCTTAAGCTTGGCTATAAACAAAGACTGGAAGCTTCATCAACTTGACATTAAGAATGCCTTTCTTAATGGAAAATTGGAAAAAGAAGTGTACATGAGAGTGCCTTCGGGCTTAAAGTCAGTAAAAGGAGATCAGAAAGTTTGCAGACTTAATAAATCCATCTATGGTTTGAACCAGTCACCTAGAGCCTGATTTGACAGATTCACCAAGGTGATTCTAGAAAATGGATACAAACAATCCTTGGCAGATCACACTCTCTTCATTAAGGTAACCTCTAGCAATAAAAGGGTTATTTTAATAGTATATGTGGATGACATTATTCTGACAGGTGATGATGATGAAGAGATAAGTCACTTGAAAGGGTTGTTAAATACACAGTTTGAAACAAAAGGCCTAGGAAAGCTCAAATACTTTCTAAGCATGGAGGTTGCTAGGTCGAGCAAAGGTCTGGTGATAAACCAGAGAAAATATGTTCTTGATCTACTTAATGAAGCAGGAATGTCGGGATGCAAGCCAGTTGATACTCCCATGGAAGCAGGCTTAAAATTCAATAGAGAGGGCACAAGCCCTAAAGCTGATAAGGGTAAATTTCAGAGGTTAGTGGGAAAGTTGATTTATTTGTCATTAACCAGACCAGACATTGCTTTTCCAGAAAATATTATCAGTCAACACGACTGATCCAAGGGAAGATCACATGGAAGCTGCAATTAGAATTTTGAGATACTTGAAAGGGACACCAGGGCATGGATTGCTATTTAAAAAGACTGAAGAAATGACTGTTCAGATTTATTCAGATTTAAGTTGGACAAGCGAACTGACAGAAAGGAGATCAACTAGTGGTTACTGCTCCTTTGTTTGGGGAAATCTAGTGACCTGGAGGAGTAAGAACAAACAATTGTCTCTAGAAGCAGTGCTGAAGCATAATATAAGGCTTTAGCATTGGGAATGTGTGAAGGAATTTGATTGTTAAAGCTATTGAAGAAGCTAAATGTGAACCAAGAGGAGAAGTTTGAGATTTTTTGTGATAATCAGTCCACCGTACAAATTGCTCGAAATCCAGTCCACCATGATAGGACTAAACATGTGGAGATTGACAGGCATTTTATCTCAGAAAAGATTACTAGTGGGACAGCTTCTTTATCTTATGTTCCTACAGAAGAACAAGTGGCAGATGTACTTACAAAAGTACTACCAAAAGCTTCTTTCGAGAAGTTTCTATTCAAGTTGGGATTATATAATGTATATTCTCCAACTTGAGGGGAAGTGTTAGATTATCCGATAGAGTTGTCCATATGTAAATAGTAATTTAAATTAAAGTTTAAAGATAGAGTTAGAGTCCGTATGTAAATAGTAGTTTAAATTAAAGTTTACTTCCTAAAAGATAGAGTTAGATGTCTTGTGTACTTAGGACTCCTAATTGTAACTAAAGTCCAATACTTGAGTCTATAAATTCACTGTAAAGGGATGTAATTTTTCGAAAATGTTCAATAACAGAAAATCAATTCTATTTTCTTCTTCTTTTCTGTATAAACTTAAATTCTGCTTTATTTTTATGCGTTAATTAGTTTTTCCTAAAGCTGGAAAATTGCTTTTCTACATGATATCTTCAGAAGATCCAAATACACCAATTTCACGACAAATAGCTTCTGTCGTGTTCTTGTTGTCTCCTATAATTACCATAACACGAATCCCAGCTGCCTTGCAGTCCTCAATTGCTTGACGAACCTTTTTCCGAGGAGGATCCTTCATAGATTTGTTCAAGTGCTTCAGTAAAATAGTAGACAGAAGTAAGAAAACAAAATTACAAATAAACCAGAAGAAGCTTACCCTTAGCCCAACTAAACCGACAAAAATAAGTTTGCTCTCAATTGAAGAGTAATTGGATGGATTAAGCAAAAGCTGATGAGCTGGATGATCTTCATCACCATTATATGTTGCAAACTCAAAAAGCTCTTATATGCGAAACCAAGGCAACATAATGCATCTGTTGTCATTTCGTGAAGACTCTGTAAAATAAGATCCTTCGAATATTGGTCTAGTTCTATGATAGAGCCATCGCATAGCTGCATGAAAGAGCAACAGCACCCTGAGCCATTAAGCATGCACAATCAGAGTGACATATGCAAAGGACATGCAAGTAGTCAGTCCATGCAAAGGAATCCACCAGTAAGCATAATGATACAAAATCTTACTAGGGTGTTGAAAGAGAACAAATGAAAATAAAACAACAAATAGTCAGCCCATAGACTTCCGATCACGGTCAAACTCAAGTGTTGCAATCCTTTGCTACATTTTGTTCCATAATTGAGAACAACCTAAAGTAGCAGAACAGAAGAAACGAGAAATAAAGTTGGATATAAAAATCATAACCTAACAAAAAATAATTTTAGAGAAAAGAAATCAGCTAACATACGTTGATGGTCCCCATGACCCGAAGAGGAACTGTCCTCCTCAGGTAATCCCATTTTCTCAACCAGAACTTGAAATCGAAAGGAACAAAATAGGAATCTCAACAAAGGGAAAATATGCAACATGGACTTTTAGTATAAACCGAATGTTTACACGCTGAAAATCTAGAAAGCACGTCACAAGTTTCACGGGCAAAGAAGGTTGTGTTTATAATATGGGCATGCAGCAGCAAGCATCTACTGCAATAAATTCAAAAGGTGGAATTGTTAATGCTGAGACTTAGGTGTCCCTGCTATATCACTTTAAAAGAATATAATTTAAATTCAAAATATGATATAAGAAAAAAAGGTTCAAACTTAGGGTTTTGCTTTGGCTTCTAATCCACGTCAGTTTGGCTGCATACAGACAGATACAACATAGAAAACCTTAACAAACAACTTCAGAAATGGGGTTTGTCACCTTTAGAGCTGCCTCTGTAGGCATTCTAGTGGCAATATAATGATTCCCAAATTGCTCAATACCAGCATCATTGTAGACAGCAGAAATCTTTGCAATCATTTGAAGATTGGTATCCATTTCACCAACAGGCCAGCCTCGAATTTTCCGATCAAAAGGATCATATGTAGTCCCTTCCACATCAAAAGCTCGCAGTGTACCAGGCCTTGAACCTATAGCAATAAGCTTAGAAACAGACATCTGATTGGTAGTTAAAGTTCCTGTCTTATCAGAACAGATAACAGTTGCGCAACCAAGAGTCTCAGCACTAGGCAGTTTACGAACAAGTGCATTCTTTTGAGCCATCTTTAGGGTTCCGAGTGACAGACATGTTGTAATAACTGCTGGTGAACCTTCTGGAATTGCAGCAACAGCCAATGCAACAGCAATTTCAAAGTAATATGTGTACTTCTCAAATGAAAACTTGAAGTTTGTTGGCCGACCATCAACATATTCCCAAGAAAGAAAATACTTCACGTTAATAAGCCAAACCAATGCACAAATCACTCCGATTATCATTGTTAGAACCTTTCCAAACTCATTCAACTTCTTCTTTAACGGGGTATCTTCCTCGCTCAGTGATGCTTCATGAATCTGTGAATGCACCTTCCCAATCTCTGTAGTCATGCCTGTCTGGGTGACTAAGCAAATACAGTTTCCATTGACCATAGTTGTTCCAGCAAAAATCATACATTTCTTCCCTTGAATATCTGAATTCTCAGGAACAACCTTCACAGTCTTGCTCACAGCTTCACTCTCTCCAGTCAATGACCCCTGTTCAACTCTTACAGTTGAGCTTATCAAACTCAAAACCCGCAAATCAGTAGATACCTTATCACCAACTCTCAACTCTACAATATCACCCGGGACAAGCTCCTTTGCAGGCAAATTTGAGATCTTCTTACCATCTCGAACTACATTTGCCTGATCCGACTGAATTTCCTTCAAAGCCTCCAAGGCTTTTTTAGCATTGCTTTCTTGCCATATTCCAACAATGGCATTCACTATCAAGATCAAGAATATTACAATTGGCTCCACAAAAGCCGTTACCTCCATCTCCCCTCCTTCATCCCGTCATACCAAGCTAAAATAAATGATACAATAGCAGCAAGCAATAATATTCTAACCAATGTGTCATTAAATTGTTCCAAAATTAGTTGAAATATAGATGTGCCCTTATACTTTTCTAAATCATTCCATCCGTAAATCTCCCTCCTTTTTTCAACTTCGGCACTTGATAAACCTAATTCCCAATTTGTTTGGAACTTATCTTCGCATTGTTTTACATCCCTTGCCCAAGCAAGAAAAAATCTACCTTGGAAGAATCATCACCGACAGTTTCTCTCTTCCCGTAGTCTTCCCCTCCTCTCCCCATTGAAAATCAATCCCAAGGGAAAAATTCTTCAAGTAATTGAAGAAATATCAAAATAGCCGAAGATAAAAGTTGAAACTTTATTTCATGTCTTCAGCACAGGACCTGAAAGCAAAGAGATTTAAAGAACTATCATGATCTCAAAAAGTAAAGTAAATTAATAACAAACCACCAATACTTAAAAAACTACCAATCTGTTGCAAGACAATAAAAGCAAACGAAAAGAAAATAAAAGATAAGCGATTTCTTCCATTACCCATTCCATAATCCATAGTTCAACATTTTTACGCATTAGAAACCAAATCCACACAAATATATTATCTACAAATCCAGAAACAATTATCCAAGGAGTAAAAACTGGATTCAGTCATATCCCTAACTTTAGGTTTTAGTTAAAAAATAATTCAGAAAGAAGTAGAAAATCTAAAGATATAACATTTTCAATAAACAGCCTTTTAGTTTCATGTTCAGAAAGACTTTACATCCAACATAGATTGAACATATACTAATCCTAAATAGAAAAACCGATTCACAGAACAATCCGTTTACATAAGTTCATCAACATAATGATTTATACATGGAGAAGCTGGGATCAAAGTTGTTTAAAACTTGACAGCAAAAAAATGACAACAACAAAAGAAATCATTATATGTTTCAGGTATTGCACTAAAACAAAAATATTCCAAGCTCACTTCTAACCAAATCAAAATTGGAAAAAAATTATAATTAAAAGCCACTTCACTATCACCAGATCGACAGATGCACACAAATCCACACCAATCAAACAAACAGGAGAAATAAAAAGAAAATACTCAAAGATCTAACCTTAATCTGAATGAAGAAGATGTGAAGAACCGAAGAGAGCAGAATCAGTCTAGGTAGTAGTTAGTCAGTCAAAGGAACTTGCTAGGAAACGAACCAATAGAACAAAAAGCGAATTGAAAAATAACCAAATGCCCTAGGGTCCCATTTTGGGCCTTTCGATTTATAGCCAATTGGGCTAAAAAGTCCAAATAATCAAAAGTATGTCTTTTCGGGCTACATTAGATTCTTAACTGCCTTTTGTTTTCTTTATAGTTATACTTCATTTATTCTCGATTTCCAACTTTTATCTTATTTTTCCTATAAAAAATACTTGGGTAAATTACATCAGATACCACTAAACTATTAACATTGACTTGTTTATACCACTGAACTTTTAAATTGTACAAATCTAATACTAAATTTTAGTTTTCGACTCGTTTATGTCACTCACCGCTAACTCATTAACGGATGGTGACGTAGCTAACGACAGGTCATGTAGACGTTGTACCAAAACAACGTCATTTTGATGTGGTTGTTTTGATGCTCAAAACAACATCATTTTGCGGGAAGAAAAATAATAAAAGCATACCTTTAGAGGAGTTTGAGCCTAAAGCCATCATATTCAAAGACTAAACTTAATGACTAAACCAACACAAAATTATGTAATGTTTTACTAAAAATATTATTTATGTCAAAATACAGTTGAAATTAATTCAAATTATTATTAATATATAAAATATATTATTTACATATATTAACATATAAATTTAGTCAAAAACATATAAAAGTAAAAATATATTGTTATTTTTAGCCATTACATTATAATCCCTTAGGCGGGTGTAAGGGGGTTCGAAAACATCTCTATGGAGCAAATCAAGAAGCACTATAGGTGGTGCCAAAGTGATCGCTAGAGAACCATCCAAAGGAGTATCAAGCTTTGCCATAAGATCAATCGGCATGTTCACCTCACGGCGGACTATGATGAATTCAACAAACCAAGCTCTAGCAAGAGGGGCTGTTACGGCTCTAACCAGGGCAAAATGGCTCGTGGTTGAGGGATTAACAAGGAGTCTATGAGCATCGACGTTGTCAAGTTGCACACTTAAGCAATCAATGCCTTGATTCCAAGCGAGGCAAATGCCTTCAAACACGCCCCAAAGTTCTTCTTGAAGAACATTGGACTTGCCTATGAATTTGTTATAGGAAGCTAGCAAATTACCATTGCAATCTCGGATCATGCCACCAATGGAACTGTAGCTGGTAAAGCTAGAGACTGCACCATCAGAGTTTAGACACACATAACCATGAGCGGGAGGCTACCATTGGATTGATTCGAGCACCGAAAGATTTGGAGGAGAGGAATGTTGCATCGAGGAAGCGTAAACTTTTGTCAAGTGAACACTTACACTAAGCGGGGAGACATTTTCCATAAGATCATCACAAAATATGACCCTATTACGTCATTTCCAGCATTGCCAAAGAAATATAGCGAAATAGAACTCCATGGACCCTCTGTTAGTGCAAAATAGCTTGCAGCCGAGACACCATAGAGAATCCAATTGCAAAGGGGCAAGGTGAAGAAATCAGGCCTGATGATAGAGGAATCAAAGGACAACCAAATTGGTCAAACCGCTGGACAATCACGTAAAATATGCATGAGAGATTTATCATTCACACCACAAGCGTCACATATGGTCGAGGAAGAGAGATGTCGCGAGAACCGGTGTAACACCCCGACCCGGATATAACAATTGGGCCTCAAGCCCAAACCAAAAACTATAAAATTTCTCAAACTGGGTTTAGCCCAAACAAGGTATTTCCAAAACATTTAGAATCTAATAGTTGAAAACATCGATAAATATTTTAAATCGTTACAAAAGAGCTCCACATTAATTTAAAACATTTAAACATTTGATTTGATTAATACAATTTCAAAAGAAAGATTTACAGACTCGACCATGTAAGGTCTTATGAATACATAGCCCACTAAACACAAGTATCGTACTCTGAAAGCCTTCACATGTTGAAATCTCGTACAAATAGTGCTCCTCGATCCCACGACTCGACGATCAACCTACGTACGAAAACAACGATTCCTAGCGCTAAGCTTACAAAGCTTAGTGGTACACATCTACTCTACTATACTTCATGCTAATCATAAACATAAGCATGCAAGCTAGTACGAGCAATAAGAAGAGATAAACAAACACATGGCACTACCACTAGTCGCCTAAACACATGCTCTCATCATAGCAATCTCATGCATGGCCCATAAGGCCCAACCATACTCGAGATCTCACCAGATCATCCGAGCTAAAATACACAAAGCTATAACCATAAAACTAGAGTAAAACCCGTCGCCACACATCTTTGGGAAAATACACTTAGTGCCACACAGCTTCAAGAACGTACACTCTTTATGTGAGACTCGGTGCCACACAACTCTGGGAACGTACACCCATGCTCGGAATCTCTCGTCGAGCATCTTCGAATGAGACCTGGTGCCACACAGCTTTAGGAATGTACATTCGGCACCTTTAACCATGATGTTGCAACACTTTCTCATTGGGTATCCGGATTCCATCAACCAAGGAGACTCAATCAATCAAATGCCTATCCGGCATACAAGCAACGCAATCCCAATGATCCTCTATTGTTGCTAAACATCAACACATCATTTATTTTACATTACCGAATTTGTTAATACATTATGGAAAAGTATATAATTAATCTCATTTATTGCCTCTATCATCGTTATCTCATTTATCAAGGCATAATTCAATTATTAATATACACATCAATTTCCACCCTTAATTTACATTTATTGATTATTCAATGTATCAGGTATCGGTACTCGAATACGAGTATCGATACGGTACCCTCGAGTATCGGTACCCCCACGCGTACTGATACGACCAAAGCTCGTACCGATACGTTATACACAGGTTCACACCATTTCCTTGAATTATGATATTACAACGTTTATTCGATCCCTAAAGCTTATGAAGTCATTAGGGTTTATTTACTAACACATTCATTCAATTAATATTAATTATTGGCTTTATAATCATTTAATATCAAATCTCGACTTTATGATCAATTATTCGAATATTACCAATTATTGGTCCATTTAGTAAAATTTGTAACAAATCCCATTAATCTATTCGGACTAACATACAAGCTATCACAATTATCTCAATCAATTAAACAATCATCAAATAATTATACGAGCATCTCAAATGACCCTACACGGTTTCTAAAGCCTCTACGAGTCACATCATATTCATGACATCTGTCACATCCCTAAAACCGACCTAGTAAAAATTTGGTTTCGGTGATTAGAAATTTTGTAATTGGGCGAGCCGAATAATGTAATTTCTCAAACCTTTGTACTCTATTGTGAAGTAATGGAAGCTGTTGGGACTTAAATTGAATTGTGGGATCTTTTTATAAGAAATTCAAAGCTGATAATGTTGAAATTAAGCTAGACATATCGATACGGTGAAACCAATATCGATACGACCTAACTATCTATAACTAACTTACCTGTTTTAGCTAGCCGTACCGATACGACCACTAGGTGTATCGATACGGGTCTCTATAGAAATTGGTTTTGGAGACTAAATTGAAAGTAATGGAAATTTAAAGGCTGACTCACCTTCTTGCTGATCACCCCTCACGTGGGATAACTCTGAAAAGGGGGCTAATGACCATTGATTGCCTAGAATTGAGAAAAAGGGGATGAAGTGATGGAAATAATTAAATAAGCTTTCCCTTCCTTAGAGGAAAGCACCATATTGGTCCTTGGATAGGTGAAGAGTAACTAAAATGATAAGTCCCTAATAAAAGACTAAAGGGAAGCTTTCATCTTTGTTTCTACCATCCACCGAGACTAAGCTCACATTTGTCTTCAAGTAACTACACATCTTCATTCCCATCTTCAACCTCAAGCTAAGCAAGCACCTCGATACAATCTTCATCCCTTGTTCGATTTCAATACGTCGTTTGAAAGCTCGTAACTCGGTAAGTAAAACCCCTAAGTTAATTCGATGACTCTGTCATTCCTCAAGGTTTAATTTTAAGATTAGGATTTGAATGTTTAATGGAAGCCCATGGATTAGGAAGCTAATTCCTTTATTTCGATGTTATCTACAAGCTTCGGTAAGCTTTAAAAACATTTTCGGATCCTTAGTTTAAATTCTAAAGCAACCCCTAATTTTGTGCTAGCTCAAGAAGTAGAGAACCCCTCGTCATCTCCAACGAAAGCTAGGCATCAATGAGTCATAATCCGAGAACCTTGAAAGCTTTAGAGTCAAGGTGAGTGTAGTTGTGTCAAGGGATAGGCAAGGTGCCATCCTGTTGCATTCATTTTGTATTACAATTTGCGTTTTGTTTAAGGGCTCAAGTAGAGCAAGCTTATGTGGATGCTAATGGTAAGCATGGTAAGTTTTCGGTATGGTTATCATGTGTAAGCTCATATTCAATGCTTGAATTATGCTATATGTGAATTTGATATGAACATGCCGCAATATGGTATGTTATGTGAATCTAAGGCTTGATTTGCTATCCGATATAATATGATCTGAAAGGTAAGAATTATAATGAAATATGTGACCTTGGACACTTGTGGACACTAGATACAATTGGCATGTCATAGGGTTATTTGAGCTATCTAAGTAAGGGATTGGACTACGGTCCGGGGCTATGACCTATATGTGGTGAGATAAGGTTGGCTTGTATAAGGGATATGTTTCCCGAAGCTACGACTCAAGGTAAAGGCCTACTTTCGATATAATTTGGTGTACAAGGGAATCCGCGTATCCATTGGTTACCATGTCCAAGGGAAATGATATGTTTATATGATTTATAATTGCTATATTGGCTTTGAATATGTTTTACTATGTTGATGCTATGTAAAATGTCACCCAAGCATACCTGTATGTTATTCATGTATATGATAAACTTGTTGTGCATTTGTTATAACTACCTCACTAGGCTATGTAAGCCTAACATCCGTGTGTCTCATGCATTTCAGGATCTTGAAGTATTCCGGACTCCGATCGTGTAGTTACAGTTGCAAGTCACTTCCACTAATCATACGTATGCTTAACTTTTGCTTTGAACTCCTAGTAAGGTGGAATATGACTCAAACATGTCATGTTTGCATATTTTGGTATGTGTGTAATAGCCTAATAGTGCCTAGGTGTTGGATGTGAAAGTTGGTATGTTTTGAATTGGTAAAACTAGTTAAAATGAGCTTAAACGCACCAAAAGGTAAAATCATAGTAAATGAATTCGAAATGCCTTTTTTATGCTATTAGAATTATGGATTAATAACTTGCTGGTAAAATTTCATGGCATTTGGACATCATTCAACAGGTTAATTCGAATAAAAAACAGATAAAATCTATCATTAAGGACAAACATATCAATATGGGTCAAGCTGTATCGATACGACCTTGCATATTTGGACCTAAGAAAACATAGCATATCGATACAGGTTAAACTGTATCGATACGTACCTTGGCAGTGAGGTCTGGAAAATTAATTGCATCGGTATAGCCTTGGGTGTACTGAAACAAGTCAACCATAGTTAACGCGTATCGGTACGAGCTTAGATGTATCGGTATGAACTTGTTATCCTTGAATTTGAAACTTGTGAAATTCGACTTATTGTACCGATGCGGGCTTAGGTGTTTCAGTACGGTGTCAGTTAATTCTGTTAAAAGACTTAAACTACAGTTTTAAATAATTTACGGATTGGTCACTAATCTTTAAATGGTCTAATTGGATAGGTAAACGACCTCCGTTAATAACGAAATTTCACAGAATTATAATTGGTAAGTTTAATTGAAGATTTGTATAAAGAAATTATGATAAAGTCCCTTAATTTGTAAAATTTGTAATTTAGTCCCTAAGCTTGAAAAATGATAAAATTGACCTCAAACCGAATAAGCTAATATAGGTTAGTTCGTTAAATCTTAAAAGAGACTAAGAAGACATTCCAAACATGATTTCAAACCAAATTAAACTTCCGATCTCCGAATCAGTTTCCAATAACACTTTCTGACTCGGTTCTTTACTAGGCCGGGAAGTGGGTGTTACAACATCATCATGCATTTCATAATTACTGAATCTCATAATACCGGTTTATACTCATGCTTATTCATCGTTTACCTATTGTGCAGATATTAACACGCAAAGTAATCACATTTATGATGCTCATGAAGTAATAAGAGTTCGAGGTGTACTAACCTTTAGCCGAAAATGCTAAAATCCTCATTCGAGCTTCCCGAATATTTCATTTGGTCTGATACTCGATCTCGAATAATCCTCGCATACCAATTAATACCATAAGTATCACTTAATCACATACTTTAATGAATTTGAAGGGTCAAAAGCATAAAAACAAATTACCGGGTTCGAATTTGGCAACACGGACTGCGCCAACAGACTTAGAACATCGAGAAACCATCAAGTAGGATCCCCCCCCCAGAAAAAGTTAACATCGGTCAACGTCGACCAACGGCGGCGGTGGCGGTTAATGGCGGCGCGGTGGCGGCTTAGCAACGCAGCTTGGTGGCTGGCTCAGCTCGAAGGGTCAACTTGATGGACCAGCTCAAGTCAGCTCAGCCCAACAACTGCCCAGCCCAATAGGTAGATAAGCTGCTCTCTTGGCCGGGCGTCGCCCACGCGCAGGCGGCGATGTGTGCAACGACTTTCTATGGCCGAATGGAGACGGCGAACGCCCAGATCGTATGCCTTGTCGCCGATGAACACGATGGTAGACTCCATTCTTCATTTTGAGCACTCTAACCCTCTCAACTCAACAACCCGAAACTTCAAACTCTTCACTCCCTCCACAGTAGCTCCGGTGGCGACTCGTCTCGACGAGAGGAACTCAATGGTGCTAGCAGTGTCGACAATGGACAGCTCGATCTTCGTAGATCGGAGTTTAAAACTCATATACACTTTTCTCTTCCTCTCTCCCCCATCTCTTTTTCACTTTTCCCCTCTTTCCCACAAAAATATCTCTTTTCCTCATATCCTCATTATTTTAAATTTCAAAACTTCTTCCTCAATTTATGGGCCGAACATAACCATCTCAATTTGCACTTATAAAATAAAGGCCCCTAACTCGGGTCTGAGACCCGATTCATTAACCTGAAAATTCAGGTCATTACAACCAGACCGAATTTGTGAGATGTTTATCCTGCATAGCTAACCAAGGAAATCACGAACCCGCTTAGGAACTTGCAACTTCCAAATAGCCTTACAAGAGAGATTGACATCATTCCATTTCGATTTAGAGGCATGGAAATAAACGCTCTTAATTGAGAACAAACGGCTTAAGTGTCCATTCCAATAACACGAGTCAGGGCCAAGGGAAACATTCAGAGGGGGAGTGTTTTGAATGTAAGGAAGGGCCGAGGGTTGATGATGAAGTACGAGCTGATCCCAGTCCCAATTCCCATCTCGTAGGACATAATCATGCACTTTACAATCATCATCAATGTGAACCAAAGGGGCCTTGAAATTTGAAAGAATGCCAAGGTTAGGAATCTAGAGATCTTTCCAGAAAAGAGTGGGAAACTCATTGCAAATGGACCATGCTAAATGTTCGTGGCAAAAGGTGGAGCAATTAGGCCGAGATATGGTAGACGAACAATATTCTTCAATTTTATACTTCTCCCGCAATATACGGATCCAAAAAGCATTAGGGGAGTGAACAATGGCATCACACGTCTTCATTAGAAATACCGAGTTGCTCATCTTAGTGCTCCAAATACCAAGATCACCACGATCCAATGGCTGACAAATGGCTTTCCATTTGACTAAAGACACTAGTTTGGAACTAACATTTGAACCCCATTTGAAACGACACACGATTTTCTCAATCTCCATAAGAAGAGAGGAAGACGACATATTAGTTTGCATCAGATAAGAGGGAATACTAAGTAATACAGACTTCGCCAAAGTGGTTCTTCTAGTAAAAGACAAAGACTTGGCCGACCATTCATTCAATCTGGCTTGGTTTTATCAAGGAGGAAATTAAACCTCTCATTTGAAGCACAAGTGTAACGAGCGAGAGCAATTAAGTATTTACCAAGGTCGGCAGCGATATTGAATCCAAGGCACTCGTTGATAGAACGTTGCAGCCCACCATCAATGTTAGGAGAGAAAAAATATATTGTTTTATATAATTTATAATATATATTATTTTTCAAAGAAACCCTAATATATTCAAAATTTACAAAAAACCTAAAATCTCAAAAAATTCTAAACCCTAATCCCTAAATATACTCACTACAAAAAATGACATATTGACGGACAAAAAACCGTCGGTAAAAAACTTAAAATCCGTCGGTATATGGTCCAAAACCCTTAACCGATGGACAAAAACGTTATTCTGACAGACAAATAGCCGTCAGTAAAACGCTAGTCGGTACATGTATATAGCGGCAAAAATAACCGTCGGCATAAGTATGACCTACCTCAACAAATTAGTATATCTATTCCGACGGACGCCTACCGTTGCTATAAGTTTGACCTCAAGCCATAGGTACAAATCAAGGTATTAACTGACGGTACATTCATCATAATTGATTCAAACTTTCACTGGCGGTAAATTTTAGTCTGTATATGTTTAATTGGCATTTATTTTTTATTTTAAATATTAATAATTATTAATACTATTGTTATTTTTTATTTAATATTATTTTTTATTTTAAATAATAAAATTATTAATACTATTGTAATGTTGTATGAAGTTATAACAAAAATTGTTTTATTTTTTAAAGGGAAAAATATTATATGATATTTGAATAAAATGTATGTAATACATAATTACTAAAATATGTACGAGTCTATTACAAGCACAAGAAATGTGCAAGCAAATATTTGTTTCTTAATAACGTACATAATAAAAGCTAAAAATAATTTGAAATCCTCCTCTATTGTGTGCTCGGATCATTTCCATATGTACTTTGTTAATTTGTTGAAGGCAATGATCGACTATTACAGTTAATTGTCGTTGAAACACTACCAACATTTGAAGGTGCCTATTAAAAGCAATGAAAATAACGACTTTAGATAAAAAAAATTAATTGAGTAATAATAAAGTAAAATATTTTGTATACCTTTGTATCAAACATACGAAGCAAAGCATCCATATCAGGCAACATAACATACGAAGCAAAGCATCCATATCAGGCAACATAACATTCGAAGCAAAGCATCCATATCAGGTATAATTGGTTACATAAAATATGGCTATTTTTAAACATGTTCCATTAACAAATTCAGCAAGTAATATACATGAATTGGTCATTCAAATTATTGACTAACAAAATTCCAGCAAGCATAAGCTATATTGGACACTATTTGACATCTCTTAACAAAATCAATACAAAATAAAATCAGTCCCGAACATAGCAACCTACTAAAATCTTGTCTCGGCCATTCATACAATGCCAAAGTGATTTCCAAGCAACATGTTCTTAAAAAACATAACAATGTATTTTCCCTAAATTTCCAGCAACTAAATTCCATATTTTTACATCAACAAATTATCTAAAACAGTTCATAAACAACCAAAACCAAAGCTATTAAGACCCAAATCTAACATGTTTTTATACTTAAAATAAAACAATCTATGTCATGCTATAGGAACATGAAAAACACCACAACCAAAGCTAACATACAAGCAGATTCTAAGCAAAAAACAGTAATTGCTTATCGTCTTAATTTTCACTTATAGGGTACAAGCAAAGAATTATAAATGGGAGATCATACTTGACAATGAGGGTTGACTGACAACATAGACAAAATTATACGCAAACTATGTATATGCAGTAAGTAAATTCAATTCTAAGTATTAGGCTAGTTATATGAGAAGTTATATACTCACAGTCTTTATGCTCATTCCTGTCTTGAATACAACTGCAGCATCTGCAAGACAACGTATATAGGAATTGAGATCTAAAAGCTCACCCTTGATTTACAAATTTTAGGCATTATAACGAAAATCAATTTACTAAATAATGACAAGTTTTCATACTTCCGATATGATTTCTGCCATTAACTTCGTTGGGTAGATATATATAATAGGTATTATATTTAAATTACTGTAACTTGTGCAATCTCCAAAAGTTTAAACAAGCATAAATGGAGTTTGATTGTTCACAATGTGACATATAAAATGTCTGAATTATATGTTCCAACAAAGATGATTCATATTATCCAAAGCCACACAGAGGTTAAACGGTACCAGAATGGAAGTGAAACTGCTGCCAGAGCAGGAGACAATTTCCACAATAGATGAATTTGACCACCCAACAGTCCCATCAGATAATTGAGAATACAGCCTTCCTAATTTAGACATCCAAAATAAACAACAAATAGTGACACAAACAACATGATTAGAAGAAATAAAAAGATGGATTAGGAGCTATAGTTCAGTAATAACAATATGCACATGATACTTCTCAAATAGACAAAATATACTACAACTTCAGAAAAATTTTGCACTACAACTGAAGATATAAAATGTAGTTTTTCTAACACATTCATTAGACTCTTTCTCGATATTTTGCTATAGATGTACAAATTGCATAGCATAACATATTCAATATGGTTACTAAAGATGTCCAACAGTTGACAGAAAAAAGAACTACAAAGATTTGAAGCTTCCAGAAGCAATGATTTTAATGCCATAGCTAAAAAGACAACGAGGCTAATATTGAACTGTTGTAAAATCGGCAGGAAGAAATGCAGCTAAACTATGCATAAAGCTTAGGAACACTTCTACCCAACAATTAAAGGAACATTCTAGTAAAAATCAACGGTTGGATGAACTCTGGGTATATTGAAGGTCTATTCAGATTCTGAGATCAGTAAAACCGCAGGCACAGAACCAGTGACTTCTATTTCTGCAGCATCAGGGGCTTAATATAGAACTGTGGCCTGTAAATCTGCCACCTCCTTATTAACAAGGATAGAAGATAAAAACCATCTTTACTATTTTAACAAAAAACTCACATAAAAAAGAATGCTAAATAAGACCAAATCCAAATTAAGCTCCTCCAGTACATGGATGCATATATAAATAATACCTAGCACGAAGCTCATAAACACAAGTAAACTAAAAATGGTAGTACTTCAAGAAAATAGGCATATGCAACAATCACTGATCTTAAAAAAATACCTTTGATTTTTTAATTTCCTCTGTTTGATGACTACATTGAGATATTTCAAAGACCGAGTTAGCAAGTACGTTATGTTGCTTTGAGATGGTAACAGAATAATAAGATACTGACATCAAGTGTTCAATTATGCAATTCCATCTGCTTGCAATGCTTCCTAGTAACAAGAGCTCCTGTTTTTCAAGAGATAAGAAAGGGGAAACAAGAATTTATATGTAAATTTAGATCTTAAGAAAACAAATACCTCCAAATTGAGACTCATAAGATAACATATATAACTTGAACAGACAACACATCTACCACCACCGCACCAATATATGAACTAAACAAATCTCAGCTAGCAAAGATAAAGTAGTCGTGCTAAGATGTGAACTTAATTAATCACAACAATCCAAAAATGAAAACTGAAACTATGCACTTGTAAGTAAAAAGGAAGAAATTTTCTGCTGCAATCAAGTTACATTTTAAAAACAAAAATCTAGGGTTCATCTTCATTTTTCATTCAAAATAGAAAGTTAGGGTTTTCAGAAGTTTACCTTTGATTTCGGGTTTGGGTTCAGAGTATTTAGACGCGAAATATCATCCTTCGTCGTCGCCTGAACCAAGGCCGTGAGGTTGGCCGCCGATGAACGGCCATGGGATTTTTGCTTCGGTAAGTGAAAACCGAGCGAGATAACAAGAGGAAAGCTTTCTTTGCTTTGTATTCTGCTTTAGAAATCAAATGAAAAGCTTTTTTATTTAATATATAAATAATTAAATATGTATTATTAAATAGAGCTGCGGAGATATTAAACCTACCTATACTAGTCAGTGAAAAATATCTGTCATTATATAGTTAACCTACCTATACCGACAGCGGAAAATATATGTCGATATATAGTTTACCTATACAAAAAATATATTCAACCATCGGTACACACTATAACCTAAACCGACAGATACAATTTTTCGTCGATAAAAACTATAATTATACCGACACACAAAATCAACCATCCATATATGGTTTATATATACCGACGGTTACTATAGTTCGCCAGTATAAATTATATCTATACCAACGGTTACTATAGTTCGTCGGTATAAATTATATTTATACCACTAATTTTTTGTTTTCTGTCGGTATAAATTTTGTCTACACCGACGAATTATTGTATCTGTCAGTAAAAATTAGAACTTTTATCGACAATTTTATTTTCAGTCGGTATAATACCGACGTTTTTTGTCCATCAATATAACTAAGCGTCGGTATATATACATTTCTTTTGTAGTGACTTGTCAGCGTCGTCGATCGTCATCTCTCTACCCACTTCTTTCTTCGTTGGACACTCACGATTGATTATTACACTTTCGTGTCCCTGAAAATCAACAAACGACGTGTCAATCTCATGTCAAACGCGGAACGCGAAAGTTACAGTCAAACAACAAAATTATGCGACGAACAACAAATGACGGCAATTGAACTACATACAATGTGCACGATGAGAGGAGACGACTTCAATGCAACAATGAAGGTGGTAGTGGGTGGATTTGAGATTTAGGGATTGATGTTTCGGGGGTTTGATGATTTTTTTAAAAAAATGGGAATTTTAGGTTTTTTAAATTTATTTTTTAGTTTTTTAAATAATATAATATATTATTTAAAATATAAAATTATATTATTTATTTATATATTATACTCCATCTATTCCTCTAAAACTGTAACATGTTGATATTTTTTAAAAAAATTCAACTTTGGCTATATTTTTTAAAATATTTTAATTACTTAAAATTTATAAAAATATATATTTAAAAACTACTTGATTGATGATTTTTAAAAAATATTTTTTTTTCATATTTTCATCAATAATAAATTTTAAATAATAAAAAGTTAAAGTTAAAAAAATTGACCCAAAAAATGTCAATATAGGACAGTTTTAGTGGGACACAGGGAATATTATTTAGGGGTTAGAGATCCAATTTAAGGTTCATAGTTGATGGGTTTAAGAAGAAAGATCAAGAACATGGAAACTAGTGCGCGTTCACAACCTAAACAACATGCGAGCCTTTTTAACATTTTTAAAAATAGGATCAAATTGAAAGAATGTCTAAATAACGTGGGTTAAATTTAATTATTTTTTATTAGGACTGAATTGATTGAATGTGTAACGACTTAGATTTCAGAATTTGATGGTCGGTTTAGTCCGGAGTGTAGGATGCGTGTTTGGACCGAGAAATGGGCCTTCGAGAGCCTTTGTGGGCTTGTTTTTGGTTGTTGGGTTTTCAATTGGGTGATGAGTTGGGAGTATGAAGAAGGGGTAATGGGGTAATTACCTCTTTTTGAAGAGAGATTGAGGAGGACTCCTTTATTTCTCTGCAGAAAAAGTTTGTTGGTGAGATCATCCATGCTCATCTCTCTCTCAAGAACCAATGTCTAAAGGTGTGATCTTTGTGTTTTGGAGTGTGAATCTCAGATTCTAGGTTTGAGACAAGTTGTTCAGCGGTCAAGGATCTACATTTTGAGGAAAGGATGGATGGTTTTGGTGGAGGTTGGAAAATAGGTGTTTGGTGGGGGTTGAAGAGGAAGAATGTGAATGAAGGATTTAACTCTATTTCTTGTAGTATAATTCTTCTTTTAACATATCTTAGGTTTCCAGCAATGTTGTAACTTGTTTTACAACATTTTCTTATAGTGAAAGAAGTTGGAAATTCTTCAAAGGAGCAAAGGAAGAAGAAAGCTTGAAGCTAGGGCTAGGAGCTCCATTCTCAATTGTAGGAGTAAGGTTAGTATACTACTAACTCCTTTGTGTTCTTAGAAATCATAAATTTGATTGCCTTGTTTCTAGGTTGATATTTTGGTCTTGATTGCTTGAGATCTCTTTAATGGCTAATTCTAAAATTGGTGTTAAAATTACTTAAAATGGTAGGAAACCACTTAAACTACCTCTCGTAACTTGTAGGTTTGATTTGAGGTTTTCCCACAAAGGTTTAGGGGTGCTGGGGATGATTTACAAGCTTTAAAATTCGAATTTTGTGCTCATGTACTAGTACGAGATGAACTGGTATCGGTAACCCGTGTATTGAGTGGTAAACTCAAGCAATTTTTGAAGCGTGTATCGATAAGGGCTTAGGCCGTATCAGTACCCCTTGTTTCAGCAAATTCTAGTAGCAAAAAGGTGTATCGGTACCAAAGAGGTATCGATACATGACCTCCGTGTACTAGTACGGTGTTACTGGTTGAACCCTTTCTCGTGTGAAGCGGAGTATCGATACGCATAGGGTAGGTATCTGTACCCACATAGGTGTATCAATACACTTGGGTGGGTATTGATACCCATTATGCAATCTTCCTGAAAAATGCATTTTGAGTTTGAGGGGCTTATAATTCGAGGACTATGGCCCAATGAGCTTATAATGTTGTATAATAAATGGTAAAACTAAGAAACAACGATTTAACCATTATGTACGAGCATAATGTGTAATAACTTGGTAAACCTAGGTGATTGTTTGTAATAGTAACCATAGAGATCCTTGGTGGATCGGGTAATGTTGTGTTCCAAGTAAGGGCACATGTTGCAACACCATGGTTCGAGATGCTGAATGTATGTTCCTGAGGCTATGTGACACCGGGACTTATTCAAAGATAATCGATGAAAGATTCTGAGTATGGGTGTACGTTCCCGAGGCTATGTGACACTGGGCCTCACCCAATTCCCGAGGCTATGTGACATCGAGCCTCACTCCAAGTTTGTTGGTATGATGCATATGTACTGTGTGAGATTAATGCATCTTTGATGTTTGCTATGTGTTTAGGTGGCTAGGGGTAGCGCCATGTATATTATTGTATTGCCATGTTATCATCTTTACCTACATGCTCATATTTATGATTTGCATGAAGCATGGTTGAGTGGAAGTGTATCCACTGAGCTCCATTAGCTTAGCGTTCGGAATTGTTGTTTCTATTTACAAGTTAGTAGGTTGACGTGCATCATTAGAGCACCATCGAAGTAGGACTTTAGCATCGACTTGTTCTAATTACAATACTTGTAATACCCCAAATCATGGCCTAGTAACATGTCACAAACCAATTAGAACTTAATTGTACAAACAATCTACAAATTAGAAGAATTGATTAAACCTAGTGACTAGATTAGATGGATTGATAAATAAATAGCTGAATCATGAAGGATCAAATAGTAACAATATGTAAATTTAGAATTGTATGCAATTAGGATGTGTAATTAAGGATTTATGAAGCAATTATACCATAAATTGCCAAGTGGAGGCAATTGGCCAAGCAATTAGACCATAAACTGCTCAAATGGTGAATTAGAGGTATATTGTTGTTCAAATGGATCAAATTGAACTTAACATTATAATGCCCTATTTTAAGCACATTGCTAGGTGAATTAGACTTGCCTAGACATGTAAGAACATGGCAATAAGTTGAATTACAATGTTAGAATCTTGTTTAGATGAGTTATGAAGCTAGAAACTCAACCTAGTGTAATCTGCCCAGAATGCTCTGTTCTGGGCAGTAACTTTGAAAAATCACCATAAATTGTATAAATGAAATTTAAGGCTAAAACTTTTATGGATAGTACCTTAACATGTCTAAAATCATTAGGAGAAAATAGAACTGAATTCTGGATTGTAGAATGAATTATAGAGAAGAAACACTAGGGACAGTGCAAACTATCTAGTGTTGTAAATTTCCCTGTCTTTAAGTTAAAAACTGTATTAATTGGCAAAGAACTAAAATGCAAGGCATATATGGTTAGAAAGAAAATTAAGTTAGCTTTCCAACGGTGTAAACCATTGAAATTCTGATGTACGAAATAAAAGTTATGCAAGTTTAAGTGAGCAGAGTACATGCTGCCTGGTAGCAACAGTTTAGGTAATTGTACACAATTTTGTATACAATTTTGAAAACTATTTTGTAAACAGTTTTGGGACAGTGGTTACTACTCTGTTTTACATGAATTAAAGTATAGACAAGTGTAGTTATGTGTAGTAAGGAATATATATGAATATGCTACCAGATTTGTATATGTTGTGTACTAGTAATATTGCCTATGATTATGTGAACTTGTTTTAATATGTATTTACTTGTGTAATGTGTTAGAACCAGGAGTGAACTTGGTGGAAGAGGAAAGGGTGGAACATCCTAAACCTAAGAACAAAAGAGTGTGGATCCAAGACTAGCTAAGCTTGAAGTATTGTGAGTGTAGTTATTTTTAGGGTTATGACTAGGTCTTAACCAATGCATGCATGTCTACATTCTTGTAATGTTTAAATGGACCTAATATGGACTTGGCTTAATAAGGGAAGTGTGATTAAAGCAATACATGAAATTTGATCACATCCCTGAATTCATGTATAATTCGATTGCTAAGCATGTTTAAGTGGTAACATTGTTTCTTGTATGTGTGATATGGCATGTGATCGAATGCTTAAAGATATTGCTTGAAATGTTATCCCAAATTTATGAAATGAACACATGAGAATTACATGATATGTGAGCTATGGCTCAATTGGCCTAAGGGCCTAGTATATAATGAATTTGCTGAATACTTGACATGATCTTGAACTTGAAATACTTGTTTGAATGGCTAAAATCGAACCTTGGTAGCTAGTTGGATTAGGTAGAAGGGCATGCCTTAGAGTCTATAGCTCATTGTGTCAGGGTGGACTATGGTCCAGGGCTAAGGCTCCTATTTGGCGATAGACAGAGGGTACGTATGTGGTCTTTGACGATAGTATGAGGGTTGACCAGCACTACGGTGCATCTTGTGGCGACAGTTGGTTGGAGACTCGATTACCTATACAAACTAAGTACCAAGGGGGTTGTTTAATTGATAACAAATGAAATAACAATCCTATAATACATGTTACTTGTCTTGAAAGTTATATAATGAAGGTTACTTGACATGAGAGCCATGAATTGTATGTTACTTGTCATGTAAGCATGATTTGCTTGATTTCTTATTATATAAGCATGATTTGCTTGATTCTTGACATAGAAGCATGACTTATGATTCATTATCTCTTGTTTCTTATGCTAGTCGAATGCTTGAAATCCTTAGCTAGGATCATTTTTGTCTAATTGACACTTAACTTGATATAACAATTGGTTAGAACTAGTTACTACCTCACTAAGTACATTATTGTACTTATCACTCTTGTTTTCATTCTTCCCAACCAATAAGATAAAAGATTCGATCGTTGCTTGATTCTGAAGCTTGATTTCTTGAGCTTGAAGTAAGACACAAGTATAGCAAAAGTATGGTTCATACTTGTTTTGTACTCCCTTAGTTGGTGGCACTTAGATTGTATCTAGTGAACTATGCATGCATTTGGAATACTTGAACTTGTATGTATACATGTGTTCTTGAATGAGCCTACTATGTTATGAACTTGGTTGATAATGTGAAATAAGTATGTATTGAACTTAAATTACATGTAATGTATAAGTAGTTGCTGCGAATATATGAATATACAAATGGAATGTTCAAGTGATTGATCTAGTTTATATGGCCATTTGAATGCCTTGGAAATTATATGGTCACTTGTTGTGAACATACCTTGTTGTAAGTGTTTTGTGTGTTTGTATAGTGAATTGCCGAATGTATAGGCTTAGTGTATGGCTTGATTGGAAACAAGATACATGCAATTGTATGTTAACATGGTCATGTTTAGTAAATTTAGGTATGAAATGTTATATGTATCAAACTAAAGAAAATTGAAATGGAAGTATGTTACACACTTAGTCCATTCGAATGATAGCGGTATAACATGAAGTTAATTGAATTGTCAAAGTAGTAACCTATAATGACTTAAAATCAAAATGTGAGATTGCTTGTTTGATAAATTAAGCATGCTTGGTTGCTTGTTAGTTAAGTAACTCATCTAATAGGGATGAGTTAATCTATTCTTGCCTTGTTCTTGCTTGTATTGTAATGTCCTTGATTGGTAACGCTCCCGAGCCGGTTTGCTACTAACTCGGGGTAAGAGGTGTTACAATACTTAGATTATATTGGGCTATGTATTCGTAGGACCCTATGTTGTATTGTAACTCTTATTTTTCATTTTAAATCATGAGTCAAATGCATTTAATCATGTATTTTAAATGGAGCTCCCACGTAACGTTTTTAACTATTATCTATGTTGAAATATTTGAACTTAATGGATTTTATGGAAATAAATGTGGTTTGGGCTAAATTAGGTTGGAAATTTTATGGTATTAGGTTGGGCTTAAGGCCCAAATATGACATCCAGGTTTGAGATGAAGCATTTGGGTGAAGGCCACATTAATAGCTTGAGAGATCGGTTCACTCATTTGGTCCAAGGGAACTGGTCAATCTTTGAATATGAACAAGAGTTCTTGCAGTTGAGTAGGTATGGCCCTAAGTTGGTCGCTATTAGAAAGATGAGGTTTAAAAAGTTTCAAAAAGGTTTGGGGAAGGAAATTTAGACATACTTGACTGCTGCCCCTTCAAAAGTGTTTTCAGAATTGACCGCCAGTGCCAAATCGCTTGAGTAAGTGCAAGGTTTGACTTATAAATAGGCTAGTGGGCATGAAGGCTCAAGTGGGAGGACACAAAACTTCTCCAACAACTCGCAATCCTTTTCCAGGAGGACCAGAAATTGATGGAACCAAGATAAAGGAACTTCAAACCAAAATTCGAGATCGAACTGTAGGTCAGAACTAGCTGGCCATAGGAGGCGTTCGTCTTCGTCCATGATGAGCTTAGAGGGCTCACAAAAGAGTACGGGCGCACCAGTTTATGATTAGTGTAGACGTAAGCATAGAAGCGAGTGTTGGGGGACATCCAGAGTTTGCTATGGTTATGGGTCACTGGATCATTATCTGAGGGATTATCTGACGGTTGCTGACACCACTCCAATTTAGACTCAGAGGACCTCTTATTCAACTTAGAGGGGTTGGGCTTTGCTGAAGGAGGAGCGAGCCATATGCCTGGACATCAAAGTAAGGGTATGATCCAGTCTATTGTGAGGGCACCGACGAGACCATACACAATCAAGGCTCAAAAGAAATGTGAGGCTATCGATGTCATATCAAGTATATTTACCTTGTTTTCTGTTCCTATTATTGCTCTTTTGGATTTGGGATCTACCCAATCTTACATCCGTAGTGGAATATCCCAACGGTGGGGGTATTTTTACCGAGGATCTTGAGATAGGAGTCCATGTAAATAGTCCTTTGGGGTGTGATGTTTTAGTACATAAGGTGTATCGGAGGTGTCCGGTTGAGGTTCAAATTTCAATATTTCCAGCTGATCAGATGGTACTGTCGTTTCAGGAGTTTGATGATATCCTAGGTATGGATTGGTTGTTTAAGCATGACGCACATTTGGGTTGTAGAGCGAATAGTCTTAAGCTTCGTGGTTTGGATGAGGCGAAGTTAGTGGTGAAAGGTGATAGAAATCATTACCTTTCTAATGTAGTGTCGGCCTTGGCGGCACAAAGGATGATCCAACAAGGTTGTGAGGCCTTATTGGCTCATGTGGTTGATACGAATATTGAGAGTCTGATGCTCGAGAGCCTTTGGAATGTTAGAGAGTTTATCGAGGTGTTTTCAGAAGAGTTACACGGACTCACCAGATCATGAGCTAGAGTTTCGGATAGATGTGATGCTAGACACAACACCAATGTCCATGGCCTTATATCACATGACACCAATGGAATTGAGAGAGTTAAAGAATTAGATTTAAGAGTTGTTGGAAAGAGGGTTCATCTAACTGAGCATGTCACCTTAGGGTGAACTGATCTTGTTTGTCAAGAAGAATGATGGTTCAGTAAGGATGTGCATTGACTATCGTCAACTCAGTAAGGTAACGGTGAAGAACCGCTATCCCCTACCAAGGATAGATGAACTATTTGACAAGTTGGAAGGTGCCCGTGTGTTCTCAAAGATTGGTTTGAGGTCAAGGTACTACCAGTTAAAAGTAGTAGAAGAGGATATTCAAAAAATCGCTTTCAGGACGTGGTACAAGCATTATGAGTTCTTGGTAATGTCTTTTGGGCTTACCAATGCACCTACATCTTTTATAGACATGATGAAAGAAAATTTTCAACCCTACTTAGAGCAGTTTGTGGTGGTCTTCATTGATGATATCTTGGTTTATTCGAGCTTTGAGGAGGAGCACGACTATCATCTTCGTGTTGTCCTTCAAACCTTAAGGTAAAGGAAGCTTTTTGCCAAGTTTAGTAAATGTGAATTTTGGCTCTCTGAGGAGGCATTTTTGGGCAACATTGTTATAGAGGATGGGATTTGTGTCAATTCGTAAAAGATTCAGTTAGTGGTAGAGTGGAAACCACCTAAGAATATCGTGGAGGTTCATAGTTTCCTTGGACTTGCCAAGCATTACCGTCATTTTTTCAAGGGTTTTTCTATCATAGCGACACATATGGCCAAGTTGTTACAAAAAGGAGTGCCATTTGAATGGAATAAGAGAAGACGGTAAAGTTTTGAGCAGTTGAAGGCTTATCTGACGGAGGCTCCGATTTTGAAACAACCTGAGCTGGGAAAGGATTATGTCGTGTTTAGTGATGCTTCTTTAAATGAGATTGGTTGTGTTCTCATGCAAGAGGGTTAGGTGATTGCTTATGCCTCGAGACAACTTAAGCCTCATGAATGGAATTGCCCTACGCATGATTTGGAGCTTGCCGCAGTTATCTTCGCGTTGATGATTTGGAGGCATTATCTGTATGGGGAAAAGCCTTTAATAATTGTTGATTTATTACTTAAAAAGTAGCACAACTGTTACGATACTTGCATCAAAACAATAATAAATCAAAAGTAAAGACAATTTTACTTAAAGAATCAATTCAATTGGTACAGCACTTAAAAAAGCAGTTCAACTATTACAATACTTACACCATCTGTACAAACAAACAAATACATTACAGTATTCCCCAATTTATACACAGTTTAACATTGATCCTATCATGTTTAATTTTAGTTTTGGTGTCGATTTAACAGACATGATCGAAGTTTAATGAAAAACAATGAACACAATTGAGTAAAGAAGAAGATGAGTATTTTGGAATTTTAGAAAACAAAGAATAACAAATCAGGAATTAATCAATTCATTCAACTTAATGACAATGGCCAAACGTTTAAATATTTATAGCGCAACTTAAAACGAACCTAATATGAAACGAATCCAATACTGAACCAATAACCGTCTAACTGTTTTAACAACTCAACTCAACAACATTCAAACGGTTTAATAACCATCGCCATTCTCCCTACTTGTTCACTCTTCTTCAGCTTCTTGTTGAACTTCCTCAGGTGAGCACACATTTATCTTCTGCCGAAACAACATTAAATGATTACTTGCCAATGGCTTTGTCAAGTCATCAATAATCTAATGCATTGCAGGCACATAATCAGCCAGCTAACTTTTTTCTGCAACTTTCTCTCATACAGCACGGATGTCAAGTTCAACATGCTGTCAATCGAGCATGAAACACAGGGTTGACACTCATTGTTATTGCACTTGTGTTATCACTCCAAACCACAAAGCACTTTTTTATGCTCAACTCCAATGTTTGCAAGCAATGCTTTTAGTCATGCAATCTCATATACTACATCTGCTATGCTGCGATATTTTGCCTCAATCGTCGATCGCGACACTGACTTATGCTTTTTGGAGGTCCATGATACGAGATTATTAATAACAATCAATTGAATGGAAAGACAATGATGATAGGAGTAATAAGGAATAAAACAATAGATCATGAGAGTAATTTAAGGGATTGCATTGAGACTCAATCATGTATAAATGGTAAGTCAATAATAGAGCATTCACATATATTTTTTCTTTATTGTATTATTCTCTTCCGTAACAATATCTATAAATATGATAAGCTAATGAACTCTCTTCTCACATTGAAAAGAGACAATCACATTCACAAAATTTATTCAAGTTTTAATTTTTCTTCTTGGTGTCAGAGCCTCTTGTGAGACAAGAGAGTTCTATATTGCAAAACATGGCTTTAACAATTTCCTTGAATGTTGCCAATTTTGTGACATTCAAACTCACACCAGAAAACTATCCTGATGCAAGCATCAAGGCTCAAAATTTAGTTTCTGGACATGATGGACTGACTTTTCCACAAGGACCCATTACAAGATGCAAATCAGCACAAATCAGATCCATAGTGAATTTAGCAGTGCAAGATGTTGTGAGCAAAGGCCTTCGAGCATGTTTGGAAAATAAAGACTTTCAAGAAGCCCAAGCTTGGCCTAACTTATTCCATGAAGGAGAGTTAAAGAGATTATACGCCCAAGTTAGCAGAAGCCCACATTTAGAGCACACAAATAATTGCACTACTCTTACAAGTTTAAAGGTCCAATCTAGCATTGATCCATCGAGGCATTCTTGAGATTTACCAACCCAAAAGAAGTTTTATATAACCTTTATTATTTTATGTTATCTTTAGTTTTCTTATGAGCTAAGATACATTAAATATTAAAGTTTAATTAGGATAAAGTTTTATCACATTTAAATTAGGATAGAATTTATCATATTTAATTAGTATAGAGTTTTATCACATTTTTTTTCTATTTTAAATATTAGAGTTTTATTTAGGATAGAATTTATCTCATATTTTATTATTATTTTAAGTCAGTCATTTTTTGAGGTCTCCTTAGCCTATATAAAGGAGGTCTTCACCCACATTGTAAATCACAACTTTTCTTCTTGATTTTATTTAATAAAGATACTCTTTGAGTTTTCTTCAGCAAGGTAGTTTTTCTTGAGTCTTCTAAAAGTGTTTCAACACAATTTTCTAGAGAGATTGTTGGTGATTCTTCTTCACGCTTCGGTTTACCAAGATATTCGCATCTTGGAGGGTCGATTAGAGCCTTTGACTGTGGTTGCAAGATTAACTACGATCTAGAGGGTGCCTAGGACAACTTCAACATCAACATCAATTCCATCTTCGCTCATCTACAACTATACCGCCGTCATTCTTGATTCTATTAAAAATCTAGATTTTATTTGTTCTTCTTTATTTTTTATTTAATTTCAATTTTTGCATTCTATTTATTCTAATCTTGTTCATTGTTTTTTTTATTGCCAAACAAATTTGTTTCTTCTTTTCTCTTAAGTTTGACAAAAATTCATTCAAGAAGTCTAGAGCCTTAGATCTTTTAGAAACTTGTTGAATCGTTACGATCCGTTCTGCTGCAACATACCAACTATTCGTATCATTTATATTAGTATCTAGGCGTTCATATCGCTTTCCCGCTGTGTTTTCATTTTTTTGCTTCTTTAATCCTTCTTTTTTGGAATTTGGTTGATTTTAATTGTTAATTTACATTCTTGCATTCAAAAGAGTTCAAAAAAAGAGAAAAGTTAAAAAAAATGAACAAAATTAAAAAAAAGTTAAAAAAACAAAGCAAGAAGTATTAGTTTGATCTCCAAATTTCCAGGTTTCTTCATTTGGAAGAAGCATCTCATCATATCTTGTGTATTTTACACATTGGGAAACATTGAACGACACATACTTCAAGTTGCTCATTACAATTTAGGTTTTTGGGAAGTATTCTAATTCTTAGTTTTATGTTTCCATTTCTCATACCTTTTTCTCGCTTTTTTATACGCTTTCTAACAGTAACACCTCCTTCCCGGTTTGGTAGAGAACCAGGTCGGGAAGCGTTATCAAAAAACATATTTGGAAACCGAAAGCTTAATCGGAGTCGGAAATTTATTCGGAAGTTCTAATATTCTTATTTAAGGCTTAGTGAATCTAATTATCAACTACTAACTCAATATGAGGTCAGTTTTAAACTTTTACAAACTTAGGGACTAAATTGCAAATTTCATAAATTAGCGATCCTAATCCAAATTCTTTATTACCAACTTGTAATTAAACTTACCAATTATTAATCTGTGAAGTTTCGTTACTATCGGATATCGTTAACCTAAACAATTAGTCCGTGTAGCTATAGTGGCCAATTTGTAAACTGTCCAAATTCTGTTTTTATGCCTTATAACAGATTTAACTAACACCGTATCGATACCCTAAGGGCTGTATCAATACGCTAAGCCTAATTCCAGATTTCTAGATTTAAAGGATGTCAAACCAGTATCGATACAGCTAATCCCGTATCGATACGAGTTGACCCCGTACCGATACGCTCTAAGACCGTATCGATACCATTTTCAACCCAAATTCCAGTGACCAATTTCTATACCGATACGCCCTAGACGTATCGATATGCCTTGTTCCTTAAGCCAAATTTATGCATAACTGTACTGATACGCCATCACCCATATCGATACACCCTAACCTGTAATGACATAATTTTGCTGGTTTTTAATCGATTTACCTAATCAAATGTTATTAAAATTTTACCAAATTTACCAGTAACCTTAAAAACATTATTTCTAATCGTATATCAAATTTCAAGGCATTTCTAATTCGTTTACTATGATTTTACCAAATAGGACACTTAAGCTCATTTTAGTCTATTTAGCCATTTCCAAACATGCCATTATACTCATACCAGACCTAGTTACTATTAGGCTTACACAACTGTTGCGCGTAATAAGTGCTACGCAACTGTGCAAGTATACACGTTGCAAGTTATAGTATAAAAGATATCGCCTCCACAGGGATTGGTGCCACTTCAAGAATCTAGTATCTTGCACTGTAAAAAGTAAAAACAAAAATAAAGGATTATAGGAGTTTAACTAATAACTAAACTGGAAGGCAATAAAGTAAAAGAATAAATGAGATTAAATGAGAGAGAGATAGGCCAGGTTATCGTGAGTTGAGGTGTGATAGCCGATTGGATCGTCTTGGTAAAAGAGTGCACGGGCAACTCAGTTGCCGTGGCAACTTGCACAACGGGGTTGCCTTAGCAACTAATCGATGGTTGCCTGGGCGACTAGTTGGGCAACTACTTGGGCGTCTGGGCAGCAACCTTCAAGGTCCGGCAGAGCGTTCTTCAATGGTTTCTTCTTATCCCTAAGTCGAAACTCTAGCTACTTGTGCATGCCTTGATAATACATCCCTGCGTGAATCAAGGGTGAACAACAACCAATCTTGCGCTCTTCTTAGCCGTTGAAATCCTTGACTTATTCCTAAGCCGGATTAATCTTCACCATCAATAGATTGAATAAAGATCATATTCATTCGTTTCTTGAATCTAACTCTCCCGATATTAGATAAATAGATGAAGTTACGAGATCCTCTCCCAATTCACTCGCAAACAAGAATAAGAACCAAGAATGAATAAACCTTGAATAGAAAAGTGCAAACTCTTATTACCTAAACAAAATCCAATAGTTTCTCACAACCACAAAACACAATAACCATAGCCAAATAGATTTAGTTCATGGCTAGGCTCCAAAGAAACACAAGATAAATAATCCCTAGCTGCTTCCCCTCTCTTTTTCTCTCTTTGAGATGTCGAAATCTCCCTCTTACTTATAGGACTAGGTCAAAGTCCTTCTTTGCGGAGGAAGTTAAGTTGGAATTAAATTATCTTTAAAGAATATAATTCTTTATTATAATTATATTCCTACTAGAACTTCTCCTATCTTCTTGGAATTTAATTCTTCTTTAATCTCTTCATGGAAATCAAATTCCTTTGGGATTGGGCTTTGCTCCATGTCATCTTGGGCTTGTCTAGTCATCAATTTCGACTACCATATCACCTTTGCTCTTTGTCGACAATTGCCCTGGCTCGGCGTCTCCTTCATGCATTGCCCTGACAACTAGCTCGGCATCTCCTTCTTGCATTGCCCTGGCAACTAGCTCTAGCCTCGCTTTGGCAAATGATCCTGCACATACACACAAAACATACCAAAGCAGCATCTTTTCCCACAAAAACTACCAAGTTGTGTAATCAAGCTCAACGTTGGAAGGAAACATGGATTAATGCATGAATGGCTAATTATGCAACTAATATGAGCCTAAGTCTAACAATAATATGAGTAAAAAGGGTAAGAAAAATAGTACTTTTGAACACTTATCAACAACCACATCAAAATAAGCTATTACAACGCATTTAAAACTTATGCCACCTTACTAGGAGTTCAAAAAACAAAAGTAAACATACATATGGTAGTGGGAGTGACTTGTAACTGCAAATTACATGATTGATGTCCAGAAGGCTTTAGGATCCTGAAATGCATGAGACACACATATGTTAGGCTTACAAAGCCTAGTGAGGTAGTCATAACAAACGTAAAGTAATTAAATGACGTGAATGGCATACTATGGTCATGAATAACATAACATCATACTCAAATATCATAATTACACTATTAACCACATAAGTCTCATGCTTAAGTTATTTATCATACTTTCACATAATCATAACAAAGCTTAACACATATTAATTCCCTTGGACAATGTAACAAGTGGATATGCGGATTCCCCTTTACACCACACATATATCAAAAAATAGGCCGTATCCACATATAACGAAAAATAGGCCGTGGCCTTGAGCCGTAGCTCCGGATAGTCCCTTACACAATCCATCCTTATCTCCCCCACATATAGGCCGTAGCCCCAGACCTTAGTCCAATCCTTTACTTATACGAGCTCAAATAACCCTATGGCATGCCAATTGTATCAAAAACTCGCAAGTGTCCAAGGTTACACATATTTCATCATATAACTTACCTTTATGCCCGTAGGCCATAGCATATCAGAATCGAAATTGAGACTTAGATCCTTATAATGGATCATATCATATACGTACCATATCATAACATATTCTTATCATATTCATTTCGGATTCACATATAGCATATTCATATCGGATTCGCATATAACATATTCATATCAGATTCGCATATAGCATATTCATAGCGGATTCACACATAGCATATTTCAAACATAGTACATAAACTTACCCATATCAATCGTATCTAAGACTTTCCATGCTTCCATTAGCACCCACAGAAACTTGCTATACTTGAGCCCTTAAACAAAATGCAAATTGTAACACAAAACGAATGCAACAGGATGACACTTGCATATCCCTTGACACGACTACACTCACCTTAATTACGAGGTTCTCGGATTAAAACTCCGTTGTGCCTAGCTTCCTTTGGAGATGACAAGGGATCCTTCTCCACTATTTGAGCTAGCACAAAATTAGGGGTTACATTAGAATTCATTCGAGGGATTCAGAAGCATATTTCAAGCTTACCAAAGCTTGTAGATACCACCGGATTATCAAAATTAACTTCCTAAATCATGGGCTTTCCTTTGAACATTGAAAACCTAGTTTCAAAATTACATCTAAATGGGGGATAGAATTATCAAATCACCATATGGGTTTTACTCACCATATCATAGGCTTTCAGATGGTATATTGGATTCGAATGAAGATCAAAGATTGCACCGATGTGCTAGCTTAGCTTGGAGGTTGATGATAGAAATGGAGGTGTGTGCTTCTTTTGGAAACAAAAAGGAATGTTTGATTTACTAGGAGTTCAAAGTAGGAGGATGAAAGCTTCTCTTTTCACTTATTCATTTTACAACCCATTTAATCTCTTTAATCATTGTCCACCTAAGCTTTGGCCAATGAAAGCATTTCCCTTAAGCAAGGGTTTTCTCAACCCAAGACCACCCATCTTATCATCCCTTTACCCTTAGCATTAGTCATCTTTTCTGATGACTTTCACGTGGGGAATGCCAAATAATGAGGTGAGTAAGCACCTTGCTTCAATTTCCTTATAGGCTTGTGGCCGTATCGATACACTCATGTTAAAATAGGTAAGTTAGTTATTGGAAGTTGGGTCGTATCCATACTGGCTTGACCGTATCGATACGCGTAGCTTAGAATTTGCATTTTTTGTTTTGAATTTCGTACAAGGAAGTTCATTCACTCAAATAGGACCAAAATGCAACTTCATTATACAAGAGGGGTACAAAGGTCAATCATTACAAACGTTTAACACATCGAATTCAAAATTTCTGATCACCAAAACCTTCTTCTGACTAGGCCAATTTTTGGGATATGACAACTCTCCCCTTAAGAAAATTCGTCCTTCAATTTTCACATCAAGCAAAGAGGTGAGGATACTGCTTTTGCATGGTTTCTTTAGGTTACCACATTGCCTTTTCAACCGAGTGGCTTCTCTAGAGAACTTTCGCTAAAGGCACAGACTTGTTACGAAGTCTCTTAACTTCTCGTGCGAGGATCTGCACAAGTTCTTCTTCATATGTCAGATTAGATTGAATTTCCACAAATTTTGACTCGATCACGTGGGAAGAATCCGAACGGTACTTGCGTAACATAGATACATGAAATACGTTGTGGATCTGACTTAAATCCTCATGGAGGGCTAGTCGGTACGCAACAGGTCCAATTTTCTCGATCACCTCGAACGGACCAATGAAATAAGGACTTAGTTTCCTCTTTTTGCCGAAACGAATGATCTTCTTCCACAGAGACACTTTAAAGAAGGCATTCTCATCAACCTCGTACTGAATTTCCCTTCTTTTCAGATCAGTATAAGCCTTTTGTCGGTCGAATGCTACTTTGACCGATAACAGATGATAGTCACCCTTTCTTCAGTTTCTTGAAGTAAATCATGGCCTAACACCTTACCTTCACCTATTTCGGTCTAAAAAAGAGGAGTTATACATCTCCTTCCATAGAGAGCTTCATACGGAGCCATTTGAATCGAGGCTTGATAACTGTTATTGTAAGCAAATTCGACCAAGGGTAGGGATTTTTCCCACATATCCCCAAAGTCGATAACACAAGCTCGGAGCATATCTTCCAGAATCTACAAGGAAGAATCGGAATTGGTACAAAACATTTATGCACATGGTTCAAAGGAAGATTTAGAGTTACCTATATAACCACTTTTGAATTGGTCATCAGTTTGAGGATGGAAAGTAGTGCATAGGTGCACTCAAGTTCCCAAGGCCTCATATAGGGTCCTCCAAAACCGTGTTGTGAACCGAGGGTCACGATCAGAGATAATGGATACTCAGACTCTGTGTAAATGAATGACTTCACGGGTGTACAACTCCGCAAGCTTAGGCAAACTAAAATCCATTCTCATCGGAAGGAAATGAGCAGATTTGGTGAACGCTCCACCACAACCCAGATAGCATCATTCTTTTTCAGAGTCATTGGCAAACACTTACAAAGTCCATCGTAATACGCTCCTATTTCCATTGTGGAAGCTCGATAGGTTGCAAAAGACCAGTTGGCACCTTATGTTCGATTTTTACTCGTTGGCAAGTCAAACACCTACCCACGAAGTCCGTAACTTCATTCTTCATACTAGACCACCAATATAACTCTTTTAGGTCCTTATACATTTTGATAGCTCCCAGATGAATAAAGAAAGGACTAGAATGAGCTTCACTTAGGATTTGATTCCGAAGATCATCATCATCGGGTACACAAATATGGTTTTGGAAACATAACAAGCCTTCAGAGTTCATAGCAAAGTCAGGATCTGAGCTGTCCCTAACCTTAGCAATGAAAGGTCACAACTCATCATCGGATTCCCGGAGTGTTTTAATTCGAGACACAATAGTTGACTGAACTCTCAATTCTGCCAACAACTTGCCATGCTTCTTAAGTCGAAAGTGAGCATTCAAACATCTCAGAGAGTGAGTGGGCTTTCGACTAAGAGCGTCGGCCACAATATTGGCTTTACTAGGATGGTAATCTATAATCAAGTCATAGTCCTTTAGAAGCTCCATCCACCGATGTTGACGGAGATTCAACTCTTTTTGAGTCAAAAGATATTTCAGACTCTTGTTATTAGTGTATAAATAACACTTTTCACCATAAAGGTAGTGCCTCCAGATCTTCAAGGCAAACACAACGGCAACCAACTCCAAATCATGTGATAAATAGTTCAGCTCGTGAGGCTTGAGCTGACATGAAGCGTAGGCTATGACCTTTCCTTCTTGCATCAGTACATAGCCTAGTCCCAGGTGAGATGCATCACTGTACATAGTGAAGTCTTTACTCGACTCGGGTTGCACCAAAATAGGGGCATGAGTCAGAACTTGCTTAAGCTGATCAAAACTTCTTTGCTAATCCACTGTCATAAAAAGGGGTTTCCTTACGGAGAAGCTTCGTCAATGGTGCAACAATCAGTGAGAACCCTTTAACGAATCTACGGTAGTAGCCTACAAGGCCTAGAAAACTACAAACTTCTCCAACATTCTTCAAAAAGATCCACTCAATGATTGCTTGGATCTTCTTTGGGTTAACTTGGATTCCCACAGAAGAGATTACGTGGCTTAGGAAGGACACTTCGGATAGCCAGAATTCACATTTGCTGAATTTGGCGTACAATTGTTTCTCCTAGAGAGTCTAAAGCACAATCCGGAGATGTTCTTCATGAGTAGCTGCGTCTTTTGAATAAATTAGAATGTCATCTATGAACAACACCACAAACTTATCTAGGTAAGGCCGGAACACACGGTTCATCAAATCCATGAAGTCTGCATGTGCATTCGTAAGCCCAAATGGCATTACTAAGAATTCATAGTGGCCATATCTAGTTCGTGTCGCAACCCTTTCGAGCCCGACATTTTGGAAAACTTAAAAGAAAACACAGAGTCGCCACCATTCCTTTTAAAAAAAGTGTGATTGAATCACTTTTAAAACGAGGTTATTTTAATAAAACATTTTATTTATTAAAACAACGTTTTTGGTCTATAGAGACCAGAAAATAAGTTTAGGGGCCGGTTACGTGCGAGGAAGGATTAACACCCCCACAACGGCCAAAATCGGTACCTAATTGATTTAAAAAAAGTGTTTTCAAAATTTGAATTTGGAAGTTCACAAGGTTTCAATCCATTCATTCGGTTTATGAATATAAGTCTATTTTAACGGCCTTACCACCCAGAAAATGAACTCCAATCACCGCCAACACTCCTGACGCTAACCTGTCATTTTCGTTTGGTAAGACACCACATTAGTTAGTTTTCACTTTTAATCAAGCAATAGAAACAATTTTGATGTGTTAAAGTTTTTTAATCTAAAACCAATTAGTGATTAAACCCTAAAAAGGTCTACATTCATTTTAACTATTAAGGTTTAACTGAAATTAAGTGTATTTTATTAAATTATGAAGGAAATTTTATACACACATGTCTCTAATTTAAGCTTACTTAGAACCTACTCCTAGGGTTTTAACAAACACATATGTATACATAAAAAAACATAAAGAAGCAATTAAATTACTTAAAATAAATAACTAAATAATTGCTAATTTTTAAAATAATGGAAAGGGGTAATTAACTTTTATTTTTTAAAAAAAGGAAAATCTGAATTAGGGACCGAATTGAAAGAAAGAAAAACGTGAAGGTTAAAATTGAATGAAGAGTGAAATTTGTTGGTAAATTTTGAAGAAAAATGACGAAATTGAGAAGATTGAAAACTGAAGAGCTGCGGCATAAGATCCGGCAAAATAAGCCGCGGGTTGAAGGACAGATACGGGTCGGGTCTCGGGTTGGTTTATATAACCAATATCAAACACAAAAAACATTTCCACCTTTTATTAAAAACAGATCAAAACCAGTTCCTTTAAAATCCTCTAAAGAGTTCTTTGTGTTCTTCATAAACTGAAGAACAAGATGAACATCCGCCGTGTTGGCCGCCTTCTACCAGCGCCGACTGCCGTTGTCGGTGGCAAAAATTTCTAGAAAATCCCTATTTCCCAGATTTCGGCGGCCCCAAATCATATTTTCTCACCGAAGCTACATCGAAACCAAATTCATGGCGGTGCTATTCAAAATAGAGGTCAAAAGCTACCCCTTTCTTTATTTAAATTCAGAATAATAACAATAGAAGAAGAAATTACCAGAAAGCTTGCTTTATTTCCACTGGGAATCTGATTACAACTTTTGCTTGCTATCATTGAATTCAATTGCTATACTTTATGTATTTTGTGTGACTCTTGTTGTGTTGTGTATGAATCTTGTCTTACATAGAATTACGAAGGGGGTTTATATAGTTACAGAAATGCTTTATTTTCAAGCTTGAATCCCGAATATCTTCCCCATTTGCTCTTATCTCGGCTCTGATTTTAAGCTTGTTGCCTTTTGCTCACTGTCTCAATCTAATTGTAGCTTGATTCTTGCTAGAGCTTCAATTTAGGGATTTAATCCTTCCCGTTTTAGTTGACTTTGTTTTTGATTTAGTTTAATTTCCAGCTAGGGCTTCAATTTGGGGATTTAACTCCAATTTTTGGTTCAGTTCTAACCTTTGTTTTTCTTTTTTGTTTCCAATGATTACAAATGGCAAGAAATCTGTCGGTAGGAGCAATCGAAGTGACGAAAGACAACATGAGCTCTACCGGAAAAGATGAAACACTCGTTGGAAGCTGAAAAAATAGGCACGTAGCTGCCAAGCGTGAGTGATGATCCGCGTGTCTCGCTCTAGAGTGATCTGGGCCGTTGGATCTTGATTTGATCTAACAGTCACAAGTGGTGTGGTGCTATATCATTTGCAGCTGGTGTGATCTGCGCCGTTGGATCAATCCCCTGATCCAATGGTCCTCCTTCAGCTGCGCATAATCACAAAGAGTTAGGGCCTAGGGTTTCCAAAGTATATTGGGGATGATTGGGCCTTTTGTAAATGAGCATATATTTTAATGGACATGTAATTTATGGACTCTTATAAAATGAAATGGGTTTTATACAAATGGATTGTGTGTCTTTTTTTATTTTGGGTTTTATACTAACTACTAAACACTAACAAAAATGTATGTAATAATACTAACTACTATATCAACGATATTACATGACACTAACAAATAACAATAATGCTAATACTAATTATTATATAACAATACCATATAACAAATATACTAATTAGGAAAATAATAACAATATAACATAAGTGAAAATTCAGTGACAACAGCTACCCCTCTTTGGCTATTCTGGTGAAACAGGAATATAACAAAGAACAAATGACACTGATTTTCACCAATTACCAAACCTGTCAAAACTTAATGCCTGAACAGACTGGCGAGTTCCGTTCTCCTCGTGCTCGAACGGATAAGCATGCTTTATTCTCCTCAAGCCTGAATAGATAGGCCAGTTCTATCCTCCTCATGCTCGGATAGATAATCAGACTAAAAAAGGTGTTCCATTCTCCTTATGCTCGAATGGATAAGCAAGTTCTATTCTCCTTACGCTCGAATAGATAAGCGGGTTCAAAAAGGTTCCACCCTCTTGATGCTCGAATGGATAAGTTGTTTCTATTCACCTCAAGCCCGAATAGATAGGTGTGTTCTGAAAAAGATTCTATCCTCCTTATGCTTAGATGGATAAGCAGGTTATATTCTCCACATGCTAGAATAGATAATCGAGTTCTACCCTCCTTATGCTCAGATAGATAAGCAGACTGAAAAAAAGGTTCTATCCTCCTTATGCTCGTTTGAATGAGCAATGCTCCACACCTGTAAAAATGAATGGATGCTATTATGATATGCATGCCCTTGAGGATGCCTATCAAATAAATACATGTTTCTTTTTTTACTTTTTAATTTCTTTTCATCAGAATTAATTTTATACCATGGAGCAGACACAGAAGAAACTGTGAAGTTCCAGGGATCTGGAATATATCATATCGATCATTTTCTCAACTCTAGCAAGAAACGATAGGCATCTATTCTTGCCTATCTCATCAAAGGAGGAAGTAATATGAATTCCTTTCATTTCTCCACACCGAATAAGTTTTTGCACAATGTTATTAGGATCACAACGAGCAAGAAAGTTAGCAACTGCCCATCTTTCAAACCTAGATGGCTCTAACGATTTCTTGTTGTTAATATTCCACTGACCATTCTTCTAAAAGAAATCTTCGTTATTCTTATTCTTTGCACATCTTTAAAGAAAACTTATGATCTTTTGCATATTTGCTCGTTCAATCCAATTACCTTGTATTCCTGATTGGAAGGACTGACCTTATCCTCATATTCTTCAACACTCTTTTAGCCTTTGCCAAACTATCATTGTAGTTGATACATCAATGTTCAGTGACAAGCCTCCTTGAATGAAGATCCTGCTGTTTTCCCAATGTTTGTAAAATTGTTCTCATTGTCCTGGATGGGAGATTATGCTGTCATCAATATTCAGCGACAGGCCTTCTTGAGTGTCCTTAGAATTTGAATAGCAACCCTTGTATCTTTGTCTCCCCCAATGTCTGTAAAATTGTTCTCATTGTTCTAGAAACAGAATATCTTGTGTAAACATCTCTGTTTTGCAACATGCTGCTTTAAGGTAATGTAAAAAACCTTCAATGCTTCTTGAGGACTTTCTAATTCTTGTCTCTACAGGGAACTTTGAATTGCTTGTGAGGGAATATTTGTAGCAAAATTTATTTCCACCTTGAACAACTTCACGCATTTAATGCTTTTTCATGCCCCAAGTTCAAAACCTAACCACGAGATGCCTCATAGTTCCAACACTCTTTTAAACAAATTTTAGAGTAATGCTCAAAAATCTTTTGCTTGTTTTAAATGATGCCAAACTCATTAATTCTCATTTCAATGCAAGATGCTCATGAAAGAAGGTTGATGGTATAAGCAAAGAAATGAAGGCTGAAGAAACAAGATTTTATCAATATTGTGGCAAACAGAAAAGAAATTACAAATATTCAGATATCAATGACCAAAACTCCTCATGTCAAAATGCTGTGAGATGTCCTGAATGTTACCCATACCGAGCAGACTTCGAAAATGGTGATAATGTGAGAAGGTATATAACTTATCTGTGTCATGTTCTCGAGAGGATTACCTTGGTTATCAAGCTACCTGGGCCGCCCTTTACGGGTTTTCATTTTGAACCTCACTTTTTTTCTTTTTTCATTTCATTTTTTCTTTTTCTTCTTCTTCTTCAAACATAATATTCTAAATCTGAGTTTATCGGGCTATGAAGTTCATCGCCATCCATTTCAACCAAAATTAATGCCCCACCTGAGAAAACCTTTGTTACAACGTAAGGTCCCTCCCAATTTGGTGCCCACTTTCCTCGGGAATCACTTTGAATTGGCAATCTCATCTTTAATAGCAAATCACCTTCTTGGAATTTTCTCAGGCGAACTTTCTTCTCATGTGCCCGTATCATCTTTCTCTGGTACATCTGCCCATGACACAATGCCTTCAACCTTTTTTCATCAATTAGATTCAGTTGGTCGTATCTTGCCTGGATCCATTCTACCTCCTCTAATTTTGTTTCTATTAAAACTCGGAGTGATGGTATCTCAACCTCAATTGGTAATACTGCTTCTACTCCGTACACTAGAGAAAATGGTGTTGCCCCTGTGGACGTTCGTACTGCAGTTCGGTATGTATATAAGGCAAATGGCAACTTCTCATGCCAGTCTTTATAAGTGTCAACCGTTTTTGAGACTATCTTCTTAATATTCTTATTTGCAGCCTCTACTGCCCATTCATCTTTGGGCGATGTAGCGATGTCCCTCTCGCTAAAAAAACGTATTTTTATTTTTTTTGTTTTGAAAATAATATCTTCCGTGGGGTTTTGTAAAATCGTATTTTATTTTGAAAATGGAGTCGCCATCGGCCACTTAGGTAGGCCGAACACCATAAAACCAGAGATTTGAAAACTGTTGGGTTCGGGAGTCGGTTACGGATGGGGAAGGATTAGCACCCCCACACCGCCCAAAATTGGTACTTTAATAATTATCGCTTTATTAATATTAAACTTTCTGGATTAAAGTAACGATTGAGTTAAAATTTGGTTATAAGTGCGAGTAAATTTTAAAAGCCCCATTATCCGAGAGTAAACGCCCAACCACCATCACTATGCCTGATACTGGCCCCGTTTACGCTCAGATAAAAGGGCACCGCATTAACAATTTGTATATCTCGATATGCAATCTTAGTGGGCAAAATATAAAATATGGCAAATAATTTAAATACAATAAAAATAAAAATAAATATTAACATAATAAAATACTAATCTAACATAAATAAAATACTAATATAAAACATACATACATAAATATTAATCTAACTCATAAATGAAAACAAATCTAACATAAATAAAATATTAATATAAAACATAAATTTAAAATATAATAAATACTAATCTAAAACATAAATAAACATACAAACTAAAAAACACAATTTTAAATTAACTACTACTTCATTAAATTCTAAAAATTACAACACAAATAAAAAGGAAAGAAAATATACCTAACTAGGAGCTTGAATGATGAACCCCGATGGAACCCCACCGAGATCTACTATGACCTCTTCAAAAATTAACTAGATCGGACCCGAAATAGGACCCTGATCGAAGCGGTTAGGACCGAGGGCACTGACCCGGTCCTTGGCTACCCGAGAGCTATGCTCTCTTATTTGGGCTGCCACTCTGCCGATTCGTTGTCTTTGCCCCCTGCTTCATATTTATAGGAAAAAGGGGTGGTTGTGGGGTTGACGTGGAGCCCCCACATCCATGCATTAATTTTTTTTACTTTTTAATTTAATTTTTTTACTTTTTTATATTAATATTTTTATTATTATGATTATTTTTGATTATTTTTATTAATTTTATATTAATAATATTACTATTAAAATAATACTAATAATACTAAAACCTGGTCAAAAATGAGTGATTACAGGCAATATATCACTGAATTATGATGTTTGACATTGAACTACTCACAGACTCCTACTATCATCTTATTATTTAGATTAGAGGCATTATCAGTTATGATACTTTCAAGCAAGTCATATCGACAAATGATTTCCTTTTCCAGGAATTTGCAAACTGTAGATCTAGTGACGTTTGCATACGATGTTGCTTTAACCCACTTTGTGAAGTAGTCGATAGCTACCAAAATAAATCGATGTCCATTTGACGCCTTTGGATGAATTTGACCAATGACATCAATGCCCTACATGAAAAATGACCAAGGAGCTGACATAACATGGAATGAATGAGGAGGTGTATGTACTTTGTCAGCATAAATCTGACACTTGTGGCATTTGCGAGAATAATTAATGCATTCCCCTTCCATAGTCGACCAATAATATCCAAAACGCTTGACTCTTCTGGCCATGGTGAAGCTGCTAGGAAGAGTTCCACAAACTTCCTCATGAACCTCTTCTAGAATTAGCTAAGCTTATTTTTTCATCCACATATCTCAAAAGCAGCTGATCTCGACTTTTCTTGTACAAAGTTTCTCCATCAAGAACATACCCCGATGCCAATTTCCTGATTGTTTCCCCCCTAATTCTTGGTTGCCTGGGGCGGGTATTCCTTGTATTTTATGAACTGCAGAATGTCGTGGTACAATGGTAAGCCGTCTGCTTCTTCTTCCACGTTATAGCAGTGAGCTGGGGAATATAACATTTGCAATTTGATAGGCATCATTTCTAGCCTTCACTTGTTTTAAACATGGCAGCTGTTAAGTGTCCAAAAGTACTATTTTATTCACCCTTTCTACTCATTCTTTTGCTAAACTTAGGCTCATATTAGTTGCATTACTAGCCATTCATGCATGTTTTGCATTGCTTCCTTGAAGGTCGTACTTGATTTTATGTTTTGGTTAATTTTGTGGAAAAAGGGTGCTGTCGATAGTTGTTTTTGTGTGTGCAGAATTAGTTGCCAGAGCAAGGCTGGAACTAGTTGCCAGGGCAGTGCAAGAAGGATATGACAAACCAGTTGCCAGGGCAGTGCAAGAAGGATAAGATGATATGGTAGCAAAATTTGATGACTGGATGTACCCAACATGAAGAGGTCAAAGAAAGATTAAATCCCAAGAAGATAGGAGAAGATCTAGGAGGAATTTAAATATAATAAAGAATTATAATCTTAAAAAACATTTAATTCCAACTTGACTTCCTCCCCAAGAAATACTTTGACCTAGCCATCTCCTATTTAAAGAACCCCAAGTCGTCAACTCCAGAGGTGCGACTGAGAGGAGAGAAATCGACAAGAGGCTTCAACATCTTCATCTTTTTCCTTCTTGTTCGATTAGGTTTATGTTAGGAGAACTTTATTTTGTGTTTCTTTTGAACCTAGCCATGAACTAAATCTATTTGGCTAGGGTTATTGTGTTCTGTGGTTGTGAGAAACGGTTGGATTTTGTTTAGGTAATAGAAGTTTGCACTTTCAATTCAAGGTTTACTCATTCTTGTTTTTTATTCTTGTTCGCGAGTGAATTGGGAGAGGATCTCATAAATCTATCTATTTATCTAATATCGAGGGAGTGAGATTCAAGAAACGAATGAGTATGGTCTTTATTCAATCTATTGATGGTGAATACTAATCCGGCTTAAGAATAAGTTTAAGGATTTCAACGGCTAAGAGGAGCGCAAGATTGGTTGTTGTTCACCCTTGATTCACGCAGGGATGTATTGTCAAGGCATGCACAATTAGCTAGAGTTTTGACCTAGGGATAAGAAGAAACCATTAAAGAACGCTCTGTTGAACCTTAAAGTTTCCTGCTCAGTCGTCCAATCAATTGTCCAGTCAGTTGCCCAAGCAACCGTTCTGCTAGTTGCCAAGGCAACCTATCTATGCCAGTTGCCACGACAATTGAGTTGCTGCTGCACTCTTTTGCCAAGACGATCCTCCCGACTATCACACCTTAACTCACGATAACCCAGCCCACTCTCTCTCTTATTTGATTACATATTCTTTTATTTTATTGCTCTCTAGTTTAGTTGTTAGTTAGAACCCCTACAATCACCTACTTGTGTTTTTACTTTTACAGTGAAAGAGATTAGATTCTTGAAGTGGCACCAATCCCTGTATAGACGATATCTTTTATACTATAACTTGCGATGTGTACACTTGCACAATTGCGGAGAACTTATTACGCGCAACAAGTTTTTGGCGCTATTGCCGTGGATTGGCAATAGCAACTTTGTTTTTATTTTCTTGCACCTTTTATTTTTATTTTTTAAAATTCGAAGGGTTAACAAACTTTGGTTTTGCATTGGTATATGACCAGGGGAGACCAACTACAGCAGAATATCCCTTTGATCCAGAAATCGAACGTACCTTGCAAAAACTCAGACGAAGGCTAAGAGTAGCAATGGCAAATCAAAACGACAATGTGAATGCCAATGACAATCATGATATTCTAGCGGGAGGTTGAGTGATTCTTGCACGAAACAGAACTGTTCCAGACTATCTAGAGGAAGATCTTGAAGGACTTAATCCAGGAGTTGTCACACCTGAAATTGAAGCCGACCACTTTGAGTTGAAACCGATGATGTTCAATATGATCAACACAATTGGTCAATTTGGCGGCTCAGCAACTGAAGATGCACAATAACTTCTTAAATCTTTCCTCGAGATTTGTAGTTCATTCAAAATAAGGAGTCACCTCAAATGTTTTACGACTAAGATTATTCCCCTACACGGTTGTGATTTTCTTGCTCGATTATTCAAAATAGGGTAAAAGCATGGTTGAATAGTATTCCGACCGGATCAATAGGATCTTGGATCGATCTATGTTGTGATTTTCTTGCTCGATTTAATCCTACCAATTTGACTGATAAGCTTCGTAACAAAATTACTTCTTTTCGGCAGGCAGATGAGGAATCCATGTACGAGGCTTGGAAGCGATATAGAGAACTTCTACACAAATGTCCCCTACACGGATTCCCAGTATGGACACAAGTGACGATGTTTTACAATGCTGTGAATACACCAACAAGGATGATGCTAGATGCCTCAGCAAACGGCATACTGCTAGACAAGTCACTGGAAGAAGTAATGCAAATTTTGAACAGACTTGCCAAGAATGATTATCAGTTCCCAACTGCTAGAAGAGGAGGAGTTAGACGCCAAGCCACAATACATGAACTGGAATCATCAAACTCAATTTCGGCACAATTGGCCACTTTAACCAAGATGGTCTAGAACATGTAGAAACAAAACAACACACATGAGGTCAAGGTAGTAGATTCCTTTTGTTAGTTATGTAGTGGTAACCATGATTCTTCTGAATGTACACAGAATCCAGAATCCAGCTTTTATGTGGGAAATTACAACTGGAACAATAATGTGATGTCCAACACATACAATCCAGCTCGGAAGAAGCACCTGAATTTTTCATGTAGTAATTCCAACAATGCTCTGAACCAGAACAATCAGAATGCACAAGCATCGAGATTCCAGCAAAATATGCCACGACAATAGTTGCTGCAGCAACAACCGACAACATCTAGTTTTTTGGAAAATTCTCTCAATGCTTTTATGTTAAAAACCGAATCTTATATGGCTGAGAATAGTAATTTCACGAAAAGAACTGATGCTTTTATTAATATGACCGAGATAAGATTGCAAAACCAAGAGGCAACCCTCAAATCATTGGAAGCTCAAGTTGGACAATTTGTTCAAAACCTGAATACGAGACCGCAAGGAGGTTTACCCAGCGATACTGAAGTCGCAAGAGGAACTAGCCACGAGCAATGTAAGGCGATCACCACTAGAAGTGGCTGACAACTTAAAGAGGCTCAAGCTCGCTCATCAAACAAAACTCAACAAAAGAACAAGATGAATTCAGTAGCAAAGCCTCATATGCTAGACCAGGGAATGCCATGGTAACCCCAGATGAACATGCCGCAACAACCAACGATAGGCATGCCACGACAACCCCAGTTGACGATGCCTCAACAACTCTAGTTGCCCCGGCAATGTCATCAATCAGGTTCCAAACCAACGAGAATATTGAAGATATCCGACTTCCACCATTCCCACAAAAGTTGAAGCGATAAAAGAAAGAATATCAATTCAAGAAGTTTATTGATATCCTAAAGTAAGTCCATATCAACTTGCCGTTGGTTGAGGCTATTGAACAAATGCCGAACTATGCCATGTTTCTTAAAGACATTGTGTCCAAAAGAACAAGGCTAGGAGAGTTTGAAATAGTTGCCACAATAGAGGGATGCATGGACATGTTGCACAATCGCGTGCCACCCAAGTTGAAAGATCCCGTTAGTTTCACAATACCCTGTTCCATCGGAAACCACTATGTCGGGAAAGCATTATGCGACCTTGGA